>CM068716.1:12500-1212500 GCA_035079005.1 Fraxinus americana | reverse complement strand
CAGCATATTTTTTACTACAAATTGTTCTTCATCGATTGGTTTCTTATACAATCGTGTCACACTTGTTGCCGGAAGCCTGAACGGAAATGTCTCATGCCTTTGAGCCACTCCCACTCCCATTTTCTGGAGTCATCTTCACCGTTGATCGGCATTAGCGTGTTGGATCAAGCTCGCGTGTGCACAAGTGGGCCCGGCATCTCTTGACAACATTTTTTGGGGTCAACAGATTGGCAGTGGACCTTACGGCCACTTTGGTGAGCCAGACTGCCAGGGCCTTTGGCGTGGCACTTGAGTGCCAGACAGTTCTTGCAGACATTCAGTCAAAGAATAGGGCCTCGAGGGACGAGCTGGAGGCAGTCAAGGCTGAACTTGGCAACAGGCGATTTCCCTCCTTTGCCCTTGGCAACATGCGGTTTCCCTCATTTGGGAGCCTCCTCAACCGCCTTCTTTGGGGCCTCGCCCTCGCCCTCAGCCTCCTTCTCATTTTTGTTTTTGCTGAGGCGGTCCAGCTTGGCCTTGGTTTATTTGGCCCCTGAAGACCCAGGCTTCAGAGTCTTGGCCCCCGCAGTGGATGTGGCCCTCATGATACTGGCCATGTCGGGTAGGGCGTAATCCTTCTTCAAAAATTTATCTGCAATCATTCAGAAAAGAAGTTATTTTGCATGTGGAGCTGAAGTGCCTACCTACTCATTCAAAGAAGAAGCTACGTGCAGTAGCCTATTACCTTTTGGGGTCATCAATCTAAAGTCTACAAAGTATTTGTCCCTATCGATGAGGTGGCCAAAGCTTCGGAGCCTCGGAGGTCGTTGGTATATGTCTTCGATGATACCCCACTCAGCTTCGAAGAGTTCGTACCTCGAACTGCCGTCTGCAAAAGTAAATACAAGTGTTAGTACCACGGAGCTACGAATGAATTACAAGCAATCAAGACGAGGCACTCACAGGCTTCGTAGTACTGGGTCGGCACGGTACAGGCTGAGATAACATCTCCCTCAACCATCTGCCACCTCCCCGTTACCCAGAACCAGGACTCCTTCCGTCCCTTTATGGAGGAGGGGAGTCCAACTACGAAGGGGGCATGGAAACCCCAAGGGGTGATGTAGTACCACCCCTTAGAATCATCCTTCCCCACAACCCTGGCATGGAAAAGGGTTTCGAAGACGTGAAGGGGCAGGTCCTCGCTAAGGGACGCCTTCTTCCACAGGAAGTAAGTCCCAATGACTTGGCTCCACCCGTTTGGAAGAATTTGGGTGGGGGACAACATGAATGTCCTCAGCACCGCCCTAAAGAAGGGGTGCAGAGGCAGACGCACACCTGCCTTAAGCAGGTGTTCACTGAAGGCCACACAATTTCGCCTCGGAAAGCAGGCTCGCTCGTGAGGCTCTGAGACTATTAACTTTACATAATGAGGGATACGGTATAACTCCCTAAACTCAGCTAATTTGGCAGAGGTGATGTTGGATGGTATTTTGGCTGTCCCCTAACCGTCCTCGTAATCTATCGCCTCCTCAGTCATACTGTACCACTCCCCCAAAGCCCCGGACACTGACTCCTCACCACTCCTAGCCACTGTGATGGCCAAAGACGCCTCCGAAGACATTATGAACTAAAAGGAGTGGCAAAAATAGTGCAGAAATGGTGTTGGAAGAAGGGGAAATGACTATAACAAGGAAATACCTAGAATGCAAGGAAGACTCGCCGGAAGATCGCCGGAAAACTCTGGGAAGCAAGAAAGCTGGAGAGATTTTGAAGAGTGATTCGCGAAGGTAAAGTTTGAAAATGACAAGATTCAGGCTTTTATACTAGTAAAGGATTCAGTCCTAGCCATTGGATCAAAGCCCAATTAATCTGAAGCGTCCAAAGATCAAATCAATCTAAGCCACAGACCCCGAACGGTTTACATGTTTAACGCCTCAGATTGATGCGTGAGGCACCAGCAGGCTGAGGCGCGTGAATGAGTGCCCCAACACCACGCGTCCTAATAATTGTCCATCATGACGCATTGAATGCGAAAGGCTGTACGGTTATTGAAAGTCGTTTCGAGGCACACAGTTGGCATTGGAAACACACGAAACCGTCATGTCGCGCAAATCTCCATATGAACTCGCCTCGTTAAAAGGAATTCAGCCTCACCAGTTCGAATATGAACTCACCTCGTCAAAAGGAATTCAGCCTCGGCCAGTTCGAATATGAACTAGCCTCGTCAAAAGGAATTCAGCTTCGCCAGTTCGAATATTAACTCGCCTCGTCAAAAGGAATTCAGCCTTGCCAGTTCGAACATGAACTCGCCTCGTCAAAAGGAATTCAGTCTTGCCAGTTCGAATATGAACTCGCCTCGTCAAAATGAATTCAACCTCTACCAGTTCGAATGTGAACTCGCCTCGTACCAAAAGAATTCAGAATTGGCAGTTCGAATATGAACTCGCCTTGCTTCAGCTCCAAAAGAACTTTAGTTTTACAGGCAACTTTCTTAACCTTACGCTTCACACTCCTTGAATTCCACGCACAGTATGAATATCTCTGCCTGGACTTGGGGGACTGATGTGAAGTACGAAAAATTAAAACTTTTTTCTGACTTACTGAAAGTCCATGCCTGACATAAATGACTACACATGGACTTGGGGGACTATTGTTACGAGTCATAATATAGAAGCGACACGTAGCACCATATTTCAGTGGTGAGACCTGTTTACTTAGGCCAGGATATGTTCTCTTAGCCTCCGACGTGGATTCCGAGGCCCTCAAAACAGTTCCTATGCCTTCACCGCCATCCCAGGCCCAAGCCTCGCGTGGAAGAAGACCACATGGAAAGATATTGCAATAATGAAAGATCCATGTGAATGATTGACGTAACTTTTGTATAAAGTAAACTCTGTCTTGTCTTATCAATGTAAGAAGATTTAATGCTTTGTAAGGCTAGGAGAGTCAACTTGGTGGCTAGGATTTGATGTCTTGGCCGAGGAGATGAGGCCACGTGTAAATTGATCCAAAAGTCATTATTCGACTTATAACACTATAAATACCCCAACATGTAACACAAAAAGAGTAATGAAACTTCTCATACCAAATGTAAAGAATACTGAATGCTTGGAGCAACATTTCTCTCGTTTCAACAGTGATTTTTACAGCATATTTTCTACTACAAATCGTTCTTCATCGATTGGTTTCTTATACAATCGTGTCACACTTCTTGCCAGAAGACTGAACGGAAACGTCTCGTGCCTTTGAGCCACTCTCACGCCCATTTTCTTGAGCCATCTTGACTGTTGATCGGTATTAGAGTGTCGGATCAAGCTTGCGTGTACACGAGTGGGCCCGACATCTGTTGACAACATTTTTTGGGGTCAACACATTTTTTCTTTTTCGGTCAAATTTTTTTCAATCCATTCAGTACATTAGTCAATTTTGCATGTCTGAATCTTAGACATGTGAAGCAGAAACTGAAGCGATCTTTTTATACAGTGCATGTTTTTGTGTAAGAAAGAAACAAAATTTGTCGAATTTTGCAGGTTTTGAGACGTCGATTCATTCTATTATCACATTTGTATGGTAGTCGTTTGACTTCGGTTATTTGAGATTATAGTTAAAAATGAAGATTTTTTTTTTGAATTTACATGTAATATTATTTTTTGAAAAAATGTATGATTGATAAGATGAGGGAGGAAAATGAATTATAATTTTAAATATTCATGACTTTATCTCTGCATTAACGCCATGCAAGCATTTTTGGGATGAAAAATGTAAGTTTCTCCAAACAAAACGGTACGATACATAATTATTCTTTCTTAAAATGACATTAGTTAATCGAGGTGTTGTGAAATATTAGTAAAATGCAGATCAAAGGTTTGTACACAGCAAAGCTGCCGCCAAAGGTTTCACGTTTTGTCTTCATTGGGAAGACATCCCATTTCCAATTTCTGTGATTATTACTTAGCCTCTGTTTGGTATCCATTCTTTTTTTCATTCTCATTCTTCTACTAATTTTCAACCACACATTCATCAATAAAATAATATTTTCTATCACATCAATAACTTTTCCTTCATTTTCAACCACAAAAAAGGTGTTATTTGACACAAAGAATGCATTTTTTTCTAGAATAATGGTTACCAAACGGTGCCTTACAGAACATCCTATTCCACCAACACAATGTGATTATTCAATCCTCACCGTTCATCTCTTTTCTCCTCGATTGCGTATTTCATCATCTAAACTATGGCAACTCTCAGCTAACACTGACTTGTACTGCCACAGTCATATGGGCATAATAGCTTGATGGTTGTGTTAACTTCGAGAATTATAAATAATCATTATAGATAATATTAAAAACGCTACTTATCTTTACGACGATATCAAAAACACTTTTTTTCAAAATAATAATAATAATATTAACTTTCTCTATTTTTAAATTTAAATATATGTGTTTTATGCACTTATTCAGACTTTAAAATATTGACATTTTGTTTTTTAATAAATTATAGCCTAATCTTGTGTATATTTCGTTTATTAGGAGAAACTCGATGATTGGACATGAAATTAGAATGAATTGAGTGAAAAATGGCGAAATTCAAAATTTGAGGATCAAATTGCAAATATCCAAAAGTTGATTCGAACCACACGATATTACTTGAAGATTGCTAATACTCAATTGAACGTAATTAAAGATCAAAAGAGAATGAAATATGATCAAAGTATTATCAGAAATCAATTTCTAACCGCACAAATTACAGTTTAATTTTTTAGCCAAAGATTGAGATCTATTTTTGGCATAATAACCATTTGAATTGAAAAATAATAATAATCTGTTTTTAGCCCTTTGAATTATCTTTCCACGCACTTTGAATCACTTTAGTCGGATATCAAAAGAAAAAGTTATGATAGAAATATTGACGACTGTGCAAAGACAACGCACGTGAAGAAAACTTTCTTTATTCAATTGGACTCTTTTGAAAATCAATTTGAACGTGATTTTCAACCAATTTTCTACTCCTACAAATATCAAACATTAGAATACATTATATACACCTCTCATACATATCTCATACCCCAAAATTCATCAATTAACATCATAAGAAAAAAAAAAGACAAATCTATTGTTATTGTGAGAATTAAAGGGCAATTACAAATTTTAAAGAAATTAGAGTTGCAATCTTGACTCAAGAAGCCATTGAAGAAATTCGAGATTTCAACATTCGTTATCATCTTCTTCATCAATTTGAAATTCGGGTTATGTTATTCCAATTAAAAATATTTTCTTACAATTTAGTAACGCTAAGTTAGTATTTCAATTACTAAGATGTTGATAAATCCTTATTATGATATTTTAATATAAATTCGATAATTTGATGCTCAATATGTGTTTATTTTTTTTATAATCGTTATAAAATTTAATGACTTTTCAATTACTTGGTCATTAATTGGATTGATTGTGATTTTATTGATTTCGAGAGAAATAATAGAATATAAAACACTTTATAACAATTATTGTAAAGTCCAATAAATGATAAAGATATACGGCTATACTTTGCATGATTTTCTATAGACGTTCTAGTATTTTTAATGTATGCTTTCATGTTCGTATATTGCATATGGATATATGAAGCTCATATGAGATGATATAGATTTAATTGATATCGAGAAATGCTTTTAATTAATTTAGGAATATTGATCAACAAAAATATGCACATATTATCATGTTATTGATTTGCATTGAAATGAATTAATAAGGGGGATTTAAAATCTTCATAATATCGCATCAAAATTTACAAAAACTTTATAAATTGCTCATTAAAATAATTAGTTTGATTATATAATTTAGTATAAAATTATTCAAACACAATTTGCTATTCGATTAAGGTCATGATTAATTGAATCTAGTTTAAGTACGCAGTTCTCATGGAAACGATACTTTACTCTTCACTTTATTACTTCACTACAAAAATCAGCTTTTCACTTATGGATATTCCACACCTAATGTTTTTTAATATGTTTACCATTTACCAGCAGCATTTTCGTAAATGATGTAACTCAATTTTATTTTTTTTCTGAAAAACGTCTCAACCTTTCACCCACGGATTTTATGTGGGCGAAGAATACTTCATATTACCAACGGAACTATCGTTGCTAATATTAATCAATTTTAATAATTAAAAAATTCAAACATTCTCCTATGGAATATTCGTAGGTTAAGGGTAATTAATTAATTTTTTTTTTTAATTTCAGCCCTTTCACCAACAAAAATTCTGTAAGTGAATATTAATTCATATTACTTATGGAAAATCCGTTGACGATATCAATCAATTTTAATAATGCCAAATCAAATGAATTTTTATCCTACATCGAAAGTTCACGACAAAATTTTTGGAGATGACCTCTATAAATTAGGGATATAATAACAACTTTTTGGACCTCTCACTTCAATTGGCTAAAAGTTAAAAATTTTATAATTATTAAACAATAATAAATACATAAATTTTTTACCACACCTCGCGCCTATGCTGCTATTTACGACACTAACTTTTACCAATTGTAATGATAGGCATTTACTCACGAAAAATCGATTGGTAATGGTTAAGATTTTTACTAGCAGAATTTCCGTTGGTAAAAGGTTTACACTTTAACAACAAAAAAATTCATTGGTAAAATAAAATGTTTACTCTTTACAAACGATGCGATCAGTTGGTAATTATCAAAGATCATCAAATTAGCAATGGATTTGTGGTTGCTAATATTTTTTAATAAAACAAGATTAGACGTAAATTTAAAAATTTTCTTTCTTTTTTAACTATATATTCTCTAAAAAAATACTATTTTAAAACATATTTTTTCTAAAATCTCATTAGAATGGAGTCCAAACAGAAGCTTAACGTCTAATACTCTTTAAGCTCCGTTTGACAATCATTATTGGGAAAACCAATATTTTATAGAGTGATTTTGAGGAGAATGTGTTGTTAAAAAATAAAGAAAAATTGAAATTTACGTGTAAAATATTTTATTTTGTAAATGTATGGTAAAAAATAAGTACGTTAAAAAAAAAAAAAGAAGGGAGTTTTCAAATAATTATGGTCAACATATGGCTTAATAAAAGTTTAAAATTGTGTTCTTTAAGTACCAGTGGAAAAATTCATTTTTCTTTTGTCTGGAGAAAGAAGATTCGTGTACTATTACTTCTGTATACATTGGAAGGGCAAATAATCATTTCAATTCTCATTTTGCCTTGTTCTTGAATATTGTCATAGTTATGTGCTTCAAGCGTTACATGGATTCTCTTTTCCACCCTAACAAACCGCTGAATCCTCTTGCCAAGGAATGGTTACCCTCAAAATCCCAGAAGTTTCCAACTTTCCATGATGTTCTGCAACCCAAGTTTCAACCTTCAACTTCAAGTCCACTGCCACTCCTTCTGTCGCCGCAACAGGCGGTGCAGCCGCTCGTAACCTACTCTGTGCGGCTTCCTTATTATAACCTACCGTTACCAACTTTGTCGAGCTACCAGTGTGTCATTGTGTATAATACGAACTCCCAGTCTCAGCTTTTTCATCCCTCTCCTTTTACTCATTTTCAGCCGGGTGGGTGTTTCTTCGGTGAAACCGGTGGTGCTTTTGTTGAGACAAAGGAACTGGAAACTGGAACTGAAATGAAAAGAGAGGAAAATGTATTAAAGAACGTGGAAAATCAAAAGGTCGTAAGAAGTTCAAAAGCTAATTGTGTTAATGGAGAAAAAAGGAGGACAAAAAGGTTTTGCCACCCAAAACGGTTTATCGGAAGAAGCTACCGTCTGCAGGAGAAGATGGACGGTGGTAAAATGGAATGGCAGTCCAAGGAGCCGGAATCTTCATCGACATCTCCTTTGGATTCTTGCCACTCTGAGAAAACTACTATAATGATCAAGAACATTCCAAATCAGATGAGGTGCACTTATTCTTCATCTTTTTAAATGCATTCTGTATTATAAACTTTATTATTTTACGTTTTTTTTAATTGAACCAGTTTTTCCCCTTATGCATGTAGAACTTTTGATGCTCTTACGTTAAATTTTTGATGTGTTCGTTTTAAGGTTAACTGTATTTGTAATATTAGGAAGGTAACCGCATCATCTTTTTTTTTTTTGGCGGTATTTGAGATCGAAATATCACTTTTTTCTGCGCTCACCATCTTCCTCTTCAATAATACCTCAAAGCAGATGATTACGTATCATTTATATGAGATTATTCGGGTAATACTCCAAAAGTTTATATACAATAAATTTATTCATGAATATATTTGGTTTGAAAATTATCAGGAGAGATGAATTGATGGATTTTCTTGACTGGTGTTGCCGGGAATACTCTCTGGAGTATGATTTCTTGTACTTACCTATGGACTTCAGGTAATCAAATTTATTTACTAGTAAATTATTTTTTACGAAAATTATCTTAATACAACAAATATTTTTATTTGAATCTCTATAGGACAATGAAGAATTTGGGATATGGTTTTGTAAACTTCACAACTGCATCAGGTGCTGTAAAGATCAAGAAAATCCTTGAGAACTACCGATGGGGTGCGGTTGTAACCAGCCAAGAGGGCTTTTCATCCAAGAAAATCTGCGAAATTACTTGGGCTCAAATCCAGGTACATTACATAATCTGTTCAAGAAAATTGTTTTGGGTATATTGCAGTATAATCTTTGTTTTCATATTTTTGAAAAAGGGAAAGGAGATATTGAAAAGAAGATTCGAGACCTCCATTTTTGCTTGTGATCGATTGGATTTCCTACCAGTGATTATGGACCCACCTCGAAATGGTTCAAGTTCGATGAGTTCTCCAATGGTTCTTGGAAAATGCACAGCAGCAAAATGATTGAGAGACTCTTGGGGATGAGATGGAATGGGGTTTTAGGGGTTTGGATTATCTATTTGTTTTTGGAACTTTAAACTGTAGGTGTATGGGAATGCCTGTCTGCTTGTGTTTTCATGCTCCCCCTAGGTTAGCGTTTGAGGTGTTCAAAGCTCTTGGGTGATATGGAAACATGGCTGTGTTTAATGTTGTCTTACTGTGTACTGTTGTCTTCTTGTGCGTTTAAGAAAAGTTTGTTGTTTATATAGTTCTACATTGGAAACTAGTGTCAAATGAAATTTTTTTGTCCCACCGAGTTGAGCCCGACGAACTAATTTTTTTGGATAGATAGATTTATGAGTTAAATGTTTTATTAGTCATTGAACTTATACCATTCACTAAACTTCAAAATATTTTTGAGTGGTAACTAAATTTTAACATGTTGCATTGCATTGAATTACTAATTCATCACGTTTCATTAGTCGCAACAGTGTTCATCGCACTTGCCTTACCCAGCTTTCAAGGAAGCCAAGTTCTTCTAAAGTCGTTCTTTCTTCCAAGGAGCAATTGCTTGTTGGGAGATCTATTATTTCAACCAGATGCCTAGTAGTTGAAAAGACCTTAAAAAGGGCTATAAGGCAGCCTAACATAAAGAAGGCCATTTCCCCTAAATGTCTTGGGAAGCGAAGAGGCGCTTTCAGGCAGGGGTAGGGGTGCGTGCTAAGTGCTTAGGTGGTGAATTGGGTTGAAAGTGAAAGTCGCCAAAAACTTGCGGAATGCTCTCGAAGTGATTTCGGTCTAGCACTTTAAAAATGTTCCAAAGTGGTTACTGAAATTTAAAATGTTAAACTATCAATTACTTACAATGTTTCATTAGTCACTAAATTTGTACTTTCGTTAAGCTTACTTATTGAATTTTGAAATACGTGTAAGTAGTTTATAAACTTCATAATATTTTCGAGTAAATCTGATTTTTTATGAGATAGGATCTATATTAAGAAAATAAAATAAATATTGATTAGATAATGACTCTCAATCTAAGACGAGAATGTTGATAGTGGTAAAGAAAATATAATTTCTCTCACAATCAAAAGTAATGTTCAAGAAGAAAGAAGAATGCAATCTTCAAATTGACTTAAATCTTAATATATATCATAATATTTCTTTAAGCCGAGAAAATAAAATAAATGAATTATTTCTTTATTTCAATTGTGATCTTAGGCCCAAATAAAAAAAATTGAAGGATTTTATCTCAAATAAACGGTGAAATTTTTCGATTTAGAGTTAATAATATTAATCAAGATTAACAAAATATAATTTTTAAAGTTGTCACAAGGTAATTCAAGAGGAAAGAAGGGCATCGTCTTCCTTTATTCTATTTTACAAGTTTGCAATTTTGAATAGTTGGCTTTAATGAGTAAAGTTCAGTGGCCACTTGGAAGCATTTTGAAGTAGAGTGAATAAAACACGACGAAAGTTTAAATTCAATGACTAATGAAACAAGTGAGTGAGGGCAGCTCAGGAAGCTCAAGAGACGCTGCCGCAGTAATGGAATATAACGTGTTAAATTTCTGTGACCACTTTGAAGCATTTTGAAAGTTCGGCCACTAATTAAACATGGTTAATGAGTGATGAAGTGTAACGTATTAACTTTCAGTAACCACTCGGAAGTATTTTAAAGTTAAATGAGTAAAACATAACGGATATATAAGTTCAGTGAGTAATGAAACGTTTAACTCATAGATTTACGGTTACCGATGGTGTTTGAACTGGAAGTGTAATTTGATGTTGCTTGTCTAAGACTCAATTTTGTTAGTGACCATAATGATCATAATTGCATCGAATCCTGATCTTATCAGCACCGTTCTTTGCAAGCTGATCCGTCTAGGACTAAGCAGGAGAATCTAATTTCAGAATAGATTGACATTCCCTAAACATAACAAAAAAGGAATCCCTATCAACACTTTGTTCCAAAGAAAATACATATTTTGACGCTTGACATTCATCTCTTTGCAACCATGCCAGGCATTGCTTATAATTAGACATTTCCACCTTTGCCAATAATTTTCTTTTCTGAGTACTGACTTACAAGAACCAACACGAAAACTTTGTTCGATTTGAAACAGGTAACAAGCTACAGCAAATGTGATTTCTTAAAAAGGAAATGAAATATAATATCACATTGTATTAGTTGAACTTTACTAAAGAATACAGATCTCAAGCCTAATGCGAAAATTACCAATCCATTTCAGAAGAGGAAGTACACGATCGCCTAACGCTTCTTTTTCCCGGGAATAGCAACCCTCTTTCCTTTCAAGGTTCTGCAATTGTTCTTAGTCCTCTGTCCTCTGCATGGCAATCCCTGAATATGTCTAACACCTCTGTAGCATTGTATCTCCTTCAACCTTCTAATGGCAAGAGCATTGAATCTCCTCTGTAAATGCCACCCAAAACAATTAACATGAAAGATGCCTAAATTAACATATTCACATTCAGAATCAGAATCCCAAATCACATTTTCACAAGTACAACAAAAAGAAAACAATGCCAATTGATGTTAAAGACTCAGTTTAAATAAATGAAGAAATACGTCCTCCCTAAAAGCTTGAATGAGTTGGTTTAACATGACAGCAAAACGGACTTGGGTACAAGGTTCAAGACTCGTTGCCACTGATTTACAAAAAATTGTGCCCACAAAAAATGAATTCAATCTCTATGTAAGGGGCGTGTTTGACGAGGGGTTCAACAAAGAAAGAGCTGAATCTGTGGGATCGATCGTCAAGATCTTTGGTCTCTACCCAGAACCCATGATAAAAATGGGATGGAAAAATGGTTTTCATCATCCCAGTGCAAACCACAACATGGTTCAGCACTCGAAAATCTCTCGGTCAAGATAAAGAAATTTGCTTTAGCATCACATCGACAATATAGTTAAGCCTCGGACTAGAGGAAGTATGGAATTAGGCCCTGGGGTTTGAAATGTGCTAAAACTTATTTCAAATTTCATCTGCATTCCACACTGCTGAGCAGGATCAAGAGTAATCAAACACAACATAATCACAATTTGCCAAAAACCCACATCAGATTAACCATAAAAAAACCCAAAAAACAATCTACATTGTGAATTCAAGCAACCATACTAAACTAATAAGCAGCAAAACTGAGATAATTAGGTAATGTATCAGAATATTTACGAGGTCTCCTTCAATCATGTACTTGGAAACTTCCTCACGAAGAGTGGTGAGTTCCTCTTCAGATAAGTCCTTAGTGATCTTGTTCTCCATGCTTAAATCAACCAGTATCTGTTTGGCTCGAGTGCGACCAACCCCATGAATGTACTGCAGCGAGTACTCTACTCTCTTGTTGTTGGGGATCTCCACTCCACCCACACGAACGCACTTTATGCTCATTCCACCAATCTACACACAAGAAAATGAATAAACACAAACCATGTTCTGTAATTGAACCAAAACAAAACATTTGATGAAGGAATTTTCTGAGCTTTTGCTCAACCCACCAATCTATATATAATATTCAAACAAATTAAACATGACCCAGTTTCATAATTGTACAAAAGCGGTAAAGAAATGATAAAAAGGGGAATTTGAAAGGGAATTTTCAGGGTGGTTTACCTTGGCGAGGGAGGTGGGAAGGGAGAAAGAGACGGAGCTTTTGAGAGAGGTGGATATGGGATTAGAAATAAGAGAGAGTGAAGGGAGTACTGGTGTTAATAGTGATGCCGCCATGGCTTGAATTTACAGCGGAAAGATTTGAAAAATTTGGAGAAATTGGAGGAAGAAAGAGTAGAGAGTAGAGAGGGACTGGTTTCTTGTTTCCTTATCCTTTAATGAAGGATGGAGGAACAAGAAGATTACTGGATTTCTTATCCGACCCGGGCCCAGATCTACTAGTTGGGATCCATTTGGGCTGGACTCTTTTTAGTCAAATTTTGGTATGGACCATAAAGGTACCCAAGTTTTACGAAGAAAACTTTGATGGAAAAAGTTCATGGGTCAGGTGTTTACTATTCCAAAATTAAAAATCAGGCCCAACAGTTTAAAATTACAAAAATCAGGTTTTTCTTAAATTAATTAATTATATTTCAGAATTATTATATTAAATTAAATATTTAACTGTAATATAATAAAATCACCCCACCTCACCCCACCTACACCACTACCATTGCTCCGGCTACTACTCCGGCGATCAGCGACTGCTCCGATCCAGCGGCTTTTTCGAGGTCACAGATCAAGAAATTTGTAGGTCACGGGTTATTTCGAGGTCACAGATTTAAAATTTCATAAGTCACAGATGAAAAAAATTAAGGTCACAGATTCCTTTTTTAAGTTACAAATTATCAATTTTAAAATCACAGTTCAATAGTAAGGTCACAGACACCAAAACGAACCACGATGTAAAGGTCACAGATATCTTATTAAAGGTCACAGTTAACTTAATTCAAATAATTGCTCCGATTCCGAGGTCACAGATATCTTATTAAGGTCACGATTAGCTTAATTCGGAGTAGTATTAAGGTCACAGTTAGCTTAATTCAGATAACTGCTCCGATTCCTAGGTCACGAATATCTTATTAAGGTTACACTTAGCTTCATTAGTCACAACAATAACAAAAAATGACGACCACCACCACCACACAGACCGCCACCACAAATCCATACAAAGTTTATCACCACCACACGATCACAAACTAACCGGCCACATAAAACACTACAGATTCGCCACAAAACCCACCTGCAACAGCTCACCCAAACCTGCAACAGCTCTGATCCGCCACAAACTGAACCCAAACCGCCGACGTTCGCCACAGCCCGGCCACCTGCAACAACTCAGATCGCCACAAAACCTACCTGCAACAGCTCACCCAAACCTGGAACTGATCCGCCACAAACTGAAACCAAATCGCTGCACCACCACCGCCAAATAAAATAAGAAAGGAAAAGGGTAACCTGCAAGATATTGCTTCAGATCTGCCATTTTTACATTTTTGTGGTGGAGTTGGAGTTGAAAGAGGAAGTTAAGAAGCGATCGGTGCGTCGCGACGCCGTCGCCGCTGCTCAGCAGCGCGACGCTGGAGAACAACAGCAGCGTCGCTGTAACGCTGCTGCGACTCTTTGCAGGGGGAGGGGGAGCGACGGACTAGGGAGGGGGAGGGGAAGGCGGCGGCGGGCGGTGGAGGGAATGGAGGGAGAGTATAGAGAAATGGTGAGGGTTGATTTAGGGTTTGTGGGGGTAGGAAGTGGGCGGGTTCTGGGTATTTAGATAAATTAAATTATTATTATTATTAATTGTGAAATGAAAACCTGATTTTTAATTAAATAAAGACAAAACCTGATTTTTAAAAATATTAAACTTAATGCCTGGTTTTATACAATTACCACAAACTTTGACCCGTATCTTTTGTTTCGGACGGGCCCATGGTTATTGGTCTTGTTGGCATAAATTTAGGGAAAAATTCACAACTCAAACTTTATCTATTCCAAAATAAAAAATCAGGCCCCAAAGTTTAGAATTGCAAAAATCAGGTTTTTCATTAATTAATTAATTATATTTCACAATTATTATATTAAATTAAATATTTAACTGTAATATAATTAATCCCCCACTCCACTCCACCCCACCTCCACCACCCTCCCTGCTCCGGCGAATATTCCGGTGACCGGCGACTACTTCGATGACTGTTCTCCGGCTGTAATATATTAAATTCAGATTCTGGGTAGTGGAGTTCCTTCAGGCTGACAATTAACGACGGTAAATTTGACGTTACCGATCACAGTTCGGAGGTGGTAATATCTGGTCACAGTGCAATTCTGTTCGTAGTGTTGGAGTGGATTGGAGTTCAGGTCACAATTTCCATTGCTGGTGTCGATCATACACATTGCAATTGTGGAGGACATGGTCACAATCGTAGAAGATGTAGTAGCTTGGTTCCATTAAGTCAATCTTAGACAGTAGACATAACAATTTTAGATAATCTTTTACATTCCATTAATTTGTTCCAGCTATCAATTGATATGTAAACAATGACTGTGATCAAATGAAATTTTTGTTGTAATGCAAGGAAAATGGGTTAAGTGGGAAATGTGACCTAAAGAACTGTTAAAGAACTTGTATTTGTTGTCTGTGACTCCTATATATATAAGGCAAATGTTTTCAGTGAAGCATGGGGTATCTGTGACCTGATATACCAATCTGTGACCTGAGCTTTGCTTGGGGTACATAGGGGTAACATAGGGGTTGTGTACCACCAGAATTTTTCCTGTGACCTAAAGAACTGTTAAAGAACTTTTATTTATTGTCTGTGACTTCTGGATATACATGGCAAATGTTTCCAATGAAGCATGGGGTATCTATGACCTAATTTACCAATAAAGAACTTGTATTTGTTGTCTGTGATTTCTGGATATACATGGCAAATCTTTCCAGTGAAACATATCTGTGACCTAATATACCAATCTGTGACCTGATAGCTGGAACAAATTAATTTGTTATTTTCATTTGGTCACATATTGTTATTTTCAGCTACAAAACATTGCTACTGAAGGGAAGAAATTGTTTTACAAAATGAAAGCAATTTTTGATGTAAAGTTTTTTGGTGCCCAAATCGAAGAAAAAAAGCCATAACAATGGAGATAAACAAAAATTACACGATTTGAAACAAAACTCCTTTAACATGAATTAAAAATTGCAGCCTCTATTCAAAAGATCCATTTCTAAAAGAAGAAATTTCAAGTCTCAGATGATTGAAAGAAATAAAAAAAGAGGCAGAAGAAAAGTATGGCTTCAAGCACAAAGGCAGCTTCGCATTCACCAATCTCCGACGAATACCATCGAGGCAACTAGCGATGTATGGGTCTTAACAGTTCTGGGCAGTTCTGAGAGACGGGAGGGTAAGGAGAGAGAGACGATGGGTGATGAATTGGTAAATTAGGGTTTTAAAAGATTAATGGTTTAATTAAAATGATAAAAATCTGAAAAATGAAAAAATAAAGTCCAAACCTGATTTTTAAAAAAGATCAAACTAAAGACCTGATTTTATGTAAGTGGAAATTACATGGAGGCCTACTTTTCAAGATCCAAGTTCAAAAATAACATTTTAAGTTTTAATGTTCAAAAATCAGATTTTTTATAGATAGATACATATTTTTATATTTAATTAAATATTAATAATAATATTATAAAAAATAATTTATATATACCTACCCCTCATAAAATTCAATTTTCAACCCTAAATCACTCGTCTCTCTCATTCCCGATCCGACCACGCCGTTGCTGTCGACGGCTTCTCTCCAGGCCGTTGCTGCCGGCGACGCTTCTCCTCCCCCTCCATCCCCTTCTCCTCCCTTCTCAGCAGCCCTAACGACGGAGCGGTCTCTCTCTCTCTCTCTCTCTCTCTCTCTCCTGCGGCGTCTTCTCCCTTCTCCCTCCCCTCCCCTCTCCACCCTGATTCAAGTCGCGCGATGCTGGGCAGCGGCGCTGCTGCTAATTTGCAGCAGCGAATCCAGCTACTGCGATTCAGCGCCATCACACGACGTTGCCGTTCTCCGTTCGATGTATCAGGAGGAAGTTTTAGGCTATTTTTGTTGGTGATTTTGTTGGTGGTTGTGCAGATTTATTACAGTGATTTATAGGCTGTTTTTATTGGTGTGGTTGTGCAGGGGTGGTGGCAGTGACGGCGGTTCAGTGGTGTTGCATTGGTGGGTTAGCTGGTGGCGCGTTGGGGTTGTCTTTTAAAGGCAGATCTGTCGTTTTTTTACTGATTTTTTTGTGTGTGGTTGTGGAATGTGGTTGGTGGTTGTGCGTGCAGTTGGCGATGGTTTTGTGTGGATGTTTATATGGTGGTTTGCGGCATTGTGCATTGTGTTTTGTGGTGGTTGTGGAATGTGGTTGGTGGTTGTACGTGCGGTTGCTGTGACCAATGCTGTAACCTGAGCCATATAATGTGACCGATGCTGTGACTATCAATAAAAACCTGAGCCATGCACAACAAAATATTCTGTGACCTGTGCTGTGGCCATTTGAAATAAACTTGTGACTATCAATAAAAATCTGAGTCATTTGAAAATAAAATGGGACTATGAACAAAACTGTGACCTGAGCCATGTGCAATATATGTACTGTGACCGATGCTGTGACCATTTGAAAATAATCTGTGACTATTAATAAAAATGTGAGACGTGAGCCTTATTGTATTATCAATTATTATGAACAAAAAATCATGTGTTGTGACCTGTGACCTAGACTGTGACTTGTGACTTGGGCTGTGACCGTACAAAAAATTGATGTCATCGGAATAGTCATCGGAATCGGAGTAGTCGTCGGAGAAGTCGTCGGAATCGGAGACGTCGCCAGAGCGGTCACCGGCGTGGTGGGGGTGGGGTGGGTTAATTTTATACATACATATATATATTTATTTATTTATATTTATTTATATATTTATATGTATAAATAAATATTTATATAAATGTGTATGTATAAGTCAAAATTTCTGATTTTTGAAATGTAAAAGTTGTTTTGTTATTTTTGAAATAGGGTAAAGATAAAGTAGGGAAAATGAATTTTTCCCGTAAGTGGAAATTCCACATAAATTTATGACCCAGTTGATATACCTATTGAAAAGGCCCATGGATTGTGACCCGTCTTTGAAACATTTGTTCAAGTTTGATTTTGAAATATACAAGAGCTTGAACTATTGTTAACTTTCTCAGATAAAACTCGAAGTGATAGTGCCCAATTGACAAAGCTTCAGAAAAATCTACTGCTTTTAAAACTAAAACGCTGCTTTGGATCCGTTTGATTAATTTTTCAAACTAAAAGAGCTTTTAATGAAAGCAAACAGGTAATTTTCACCAGACACACTTATACCAAAAGTAAAAGCCATTGTAATCAAAAGCCATGAAACTCTATCAAGCAATTTGGTCTATCTAATCTAAAGCTCTAGAAGAATTATCGAATTTCAAGATTGATGTTCTCAAAAAGTCACTATCTTACCAACATGTTATAAGATTTATACCCACAAATCCATTTGATTCAATTATTACTTTTGTTTTCATTTACACGATTTATTGCAATATTTGTCAAGAATATGCTTTTCAACAAAATAGAAACATTTTATGATAGACCACCCATAAAACCATATCAGTATTCTTCCTAAACCAAAAACTATTGTCCACCCTAAACACAAGCCCAACATGGCTTGTCTGAATTCATAAATGTCATATATCCACAGCCGATTCATGGCTGTATTCAAATGTATAAAATCAACCCATCAAGGTTTTGGATTGACCATATATACATGGAGTTGATCAAATACAGCATTAGGAATCACATTACATAAAAACTCGCCATAATTTATAGCCGACAGATTCATTACACATGCAGATACTCTGGATTGAATGCAACAGATTCCCGGTAAATCAGCTCCTTCATCTGTTCTTCAGTCAGGGCATGCTGCTCAAAGTCGAAGCTAAATGGCGTCATGCAGATAGGCTCATCGCTTATGTCATGGAGTGAGTTTAAGTAGGGATGAGCCAGTGCATCTTCGACTGAAACCAATAGATATAGATAAAATAATTACAAAGAAGCGATTAGAGTCTTAGTCCAACAAGCAGCAGATTAATTCTAGCATAAAAGTAACTCAGAGAAGTTTGGTCATGTGCAAATCAAGAAGATACAAGCCACAAAACTTAAAAAGGACGAGGACTACAATTAAAACTTGAAAATCTAACTGGGGTAATAATGGAAATCCTCACCCTTAATCCTTTGTCGAGGATCAAATGTCAACATCTTTTCAATGAGATCAATAGCAAGAGGCTGCACATGTGGAAACTTTTCAATAAATGATTGTCGGCGATAAGGAGTTAGTTGCCGGATGTATCTCTTCGCATTTTCATTCAAAAATCCCAACTCAGCCTCTGACGGGGTGCCAATCAGCTGAAACGCCAGCAAGCTTCTTAGTCAAGCTTAAGCACAGAACTAATAGGTCAACATCACTAGAATGCATTGACACATTAAATGGAAATAATAAATTGTTCAACACGATGCCTTTTGGAGATATTTAAGGATGGTAAGTACATTTAAGAAAATCCTAATATACCGAGGAACACTCATTGTTCTATCAGAGACTCCATTCAAGAGCAGAGAGAAAATATGGCCCAAAAATATATCTATGAGGTCTTGTCCGGTCATCAAGCATTCATCCTCCAACAAGGTGTAATACCCAAGAAACATACCTCCATAAGTAGACGCAACTGGTGCACATGATCTCTACCAGGAAATAATGGCTTCCGATCCATCAGCTCCATGAAAATACACCCCACTGACCAAACATCTATAGCTGTAGTATAATCAGATGAATTTAATAACAGCTCTGGTGCTCGATACCACCTTGTAACAACATATTCTGTCATAAAATCGGTTTCAGATGTGACCCGAGCTAATCCAAAATCACATATCTTTAGGTCACAATTTGCATTCAGAAGGAGATTGCTTGGCTTCAAGTCCCTATGCAGAACATTTGCTGAATGTATATATTTTAACCCACGGAGTATCTGATACAAGAAATACTGCACCAAATACATGGAAAAGTTGATTTTCATGAATGAAATTAATAAAACTATTGCAAACATATTTTACTGACAGTAGAGCACCAGTATGATAACAATGAAGGGCAAACACTGTCTACTTTAGTTTTAAAAGACTAACATGGGGACGAAATGACAAAATCTACTTGAAGAACCATAATCACTGTTTCATCATGTACAATAACTTTGGATCAAGCAATAAGAGTAATGAATGACTACGAGTCGCACGAAGAGTTTGACTTAAATACAAAATGTCAGTGGACTTGAATACAACTTACTTAGCATATTCAAGAGGCAAACAAGCAATTAAAATTCAACTGCACAATTGGCAAGGGAATACATTACACATATAATGCACAGATTTAAGGTAGACATCTGCATGAATCGATTGGTTCATTCTTGTTTTGGTTTTCCAATTCAAACATCAATGTACAGAAGTAAAGCCAGAAAAGGCATGCAGTAGACTTGCATATTTGGTCTTTTAAATTAGTTTCCAAAAATCACAAAATCACGGAAGTACAAATTTTTCTCTTTTGAAGAACTTTTGGTGGCCGTGAAAAAAAAAATAAATAAAAAAATAGCTACCCATTTAACTTAATCTATTCCTTTCCTCAACATTCCCTAAAGAAATATATGTGCACCATCAGAACTGTTTTAATATGAATGTTGGCCCATGGACCATTGGTAATGGATGGGTAAGTATTTATCCTATTCCTATCACCCACGTCAGTTTTTAAACAATCATCGGACCATGCATGACTAACATTGGAGGTCTTATATTAAAGATTATGCCGATTCCAAAATGTGGCTGGAACTCTACTGATATGAAAGTCATAGTACTTAAAGATGTAACCTTCATATGTGCCGAGCTCTCAACAATTAATTATGCTCAGAAAATATTGTCCAAAACTTAATCTGTGTTGGATTAAAAAACATTACAAGTCATCTTGAGGCAAAACCAACAATTAAAATTCAAGTGCCCAATTGGCAAGGGAATATGTTACTAATATTATGCACAGATTTAGGGAGAAACACATGAATCTTGGTTGCAATGGGTTCAATTTTTTTTTAGTTTTTTCTGTTCAAATATCAACATATAGAATTAAAACTGAGGCATATGGTAGAATTGCATGTTTGGTCTTTTAAATCAAAATTATGAAAGTACAATTATTTCTTGAAGTATTTTTGGTGACTACGAAAAAAATAAGGATAAACAAATAGCCACCCTTTTTACTTAGGGCCTGTTTAAGCCCCATTTTTTCGTGTAGAATGCATTTTGGAATGGTAGATTGATAAGAATGTGTGATTTAAAAATGAAGGAAAAGTTTTTGAATTGTGTGTAATATTATTTTATTGAAGGATATGTAAATGAAAAGAAGAGAGAGGAAATGTATTTTGAAAAAAATAGGGATCAAACAAGGTATTAATTTCATTAGACATTCCCCAACTAAACATGTGCGGCATCAGAAATTGTTTTAATATGAAAGTTAGTCCAGTGATAATGAACGTCAGTATTTGTTCCATTCCATGACCCATAATTCAGTTTTTAAACGATAGTCGAACAATGGGAGGACTAAAATTAAAGGTCTTATTTGAAAAGTATGCAGAGTCCAAAATGTGGCTAGAACTCCTGATATGGAAGTCGTGGTACCTAAAGACGTAACCCTCATATGCACCGAGGTCTCAACAATAATTAGGCTCGAAATCAATTGTACCAAATTTAATGGGTGGATTTAAAACACCTAAGTCATAACAGCATGCGGTACTGCACGTCAATGTTGTCAAATATCCAGGGTTATCTTGGCTTTCACAAATGCTATGAATGTTTAATTCTCTGTCTCCTCGTGCTTTGATCCTCTCCTTCTGAAGTTCTGATATTCCAAACCTTCAATGAGTAGCTATCTTTCCACTGGCAGCACGGATGTGCTAAACGGCACAAATCCTGTCCTTGAAATTCCTTGTCCCCACCTTTGTAATTATTAATCTTTCTAAAAATGTTAGGGTATTGGAATTCACCTCCAGATAAGTTCCTAAGCAATAGCAGGTATCCACCTCTCCAAGAAACACATTTTTGGTCATGTCCTAAATTGCTAACACACCCATTTTTGGGGGAACAAGGATAAAGATCTACATATGGGACTTCACTGCAAATTCAACTCTCATATGAATCAACAAGTTAATATAAAACATCACTAAGATGCCATTTAGTCCTTCAGCCACTATTCTTTTTCCACCCCATCTATTACTTCTACCTTAGACCTATTTACAGCATCCAGCTAGATGTTGCTGTGAAGCCCCTGTTGTTTTGATGAGGACCCCAAGAAAAAAAAAACATGTCATTGATTCCACTGGGTGAGGGAAGGAAAACTAAAATCTTAAGATTTTATGTTCAGTTAAAAAAAATAAATAACAATCCAGTTAAAAAAGTCCGGACACATCTAGTCAGAAAGCGGAAACTAAGCCCCTGTTTGACTCTCATTTTTGGGGGAAATGTGTTTTAGAATAGTGATTTTTTTGGAGAATATGTGATTGAAAAATAAGGAAAAATTTTGGGTTTACGTTTATGTGTGGTTGAAAATGAGCTTTTGAAAAAATGGAGCCCAAACATGGGCAGTATCACATATTTCTCAAAATTACATAAAATGTAGGACCTGGCAATGCTCCTCTGACAGTGCTTGATTAGAACGAATGATTTGATGGAGATCCGTGTCCATAAGTTCATACGCAATATAAACATCATTAAATGACTTCCTCTGAGGTGGAGGTATTATATCTCTGATTGCCACAACCTGAAACAAATAGAAGTTGCATCATTTAATGTAACCAAGAAACCACCCATGTTTATTTTTCATTTCTACAGGCGGGTATATGAATTAAAAGGGAATTTCATTTGATTTTTCATGTGGTTAATAATAACTCCATGTTCACATTAAATGAAAAGGAAAAAAATCTGACACTCAAAAGATAATTATACGGTTTTACCTCATACATTCATCATACAATTGAAAATTTACAACAATTCATTAACACCCCACTAAAGGATAACTTTATAGCCCGGTTTGATCCCCATTTTTTTAAAAACTCATTTTCAATCACATTTTCCTAATAAAATAATCTTATATGTAAACCCAAAACTTTTCCCTACTTTTAACAATGTATTCTCAAAAAAAAAAAATCACTATTACAAAATACATTCTCAATAAAAATGGAGCACAAACACACCCTATATCTCATCAACGTCAACAATTAATTTACACAAGCCATTCAAGAAATCATGGTTAAACTCCCTACTATTTTTATACCACAAAAAGGAAAAAACTTGACAAATTTATTTTGCCCCTCTACCATATACCTTATAACTGTAGATAGGCCAAAAAAGGGCTCTGCTTGTCAATCAACAAAACTAATGCAGTTCTATTCATTGCAAAGTTTCACAGAGACTTAGAATAACCTTATCATAATCAGCAGAAATTTTGATAATTAAGAAACCAGCCATACAATGATAGGTGTGTTTTACAAACATAAAAATCTCTTACTGATCCAGACTGTCAAATTTAATACTGATACCCAATCAAAGTACTCTAGTGTACTAAATAATTAGGTGGGTCTCAACTGTCACCAAATCAAACTATATTCCAATTATGTCAGTTGGAAAACATAAAAATAAATTATCCTTCACATTTATATTCAATGCATCTACTTCGTGGGCCCTTGCGTATTTTATTGTACGCATACCTCAAAGTAGAACTCCAACATATACCACAACGGAAAAAAAGAATAATTTTGTGGGAAAGGAAACTTCGTGTTGAATCTCCAAAACATGGTTACACAGCAAAGAAACAGTCTTTCTACCAGATTTAAAGTTTTATTTAGACTTAAGGTTTCATGTAAGAAATGAAGTCAAATTTTGATTGTGTGCCCTTCTCGAATCTCCTCCTTGAAGGGCCTATCTTGTAGAATACCTATATGATCTTCCATTTGAGGTTTTTTAATAACACCAAAACTCAAATGGAAAGAAAATTGGGGGAAGGGAAGGGGAAAAAAGATACCGTGATCTCCCTATTAAATAAGATACCAGACCAGAAAAAAGATCCCAGATCATTAATTACAAAATTAAAATTTTCATTAAGTATAACCACAACCATTCAACAATGCAATGAACCCCATTATGGCAAAACATTCAAAAAATAGTAAAATACATTACTTTCGAAAGAAAATACACATTTAGAAAATTGCATCTATCCACTTGTTTAAACATGCACATGCTAGGGTATAGACACTTGAAACCCCAAATGTTCAAATTCCAATTTTTTATTGTCCATGGATTATATTAATGTAGTTGCTTCTCCTTAATAATCTATTTGTTTGCACGCTACCCTGTAAAAATTCACATAGTTATTTAAACCCAATAAATCAA
Source organism: Fraxinus americana (assembly GCA_035079005.1). Taxonomy (NCBI): domain Eukaryota; kingdom Viridiplantae; phylum Streptophyta; class Magnoliopsida; order Lamiales; family Oleaceae; genus Fraxinus; species Fraxinus americana. Next base: position 1,188,667 of record CM068716.1, on the reverse strand, counting down.
TGCAGTAAATCTACTCACCAAAAATTGAATCTTTTTCTATTTAATAAAACAGAATATCAAATCCTTCTTCTACTAACCAAAAGTTTTTTTTTTCCACCAGAAAAAGTAATTCTTTGAACTTTTCACCAATAAATACAGCTCCATTGACGTGAAAAAAAATTATTAATAAAACATATATCCACTTAAGCTTCGTTTGGCACAGCGGATTAGTCCGTATAAGGAATTTAGTATAAAATTATAACGAATATTACCAAGTAGAGGGTATTAAGGTGGATAGTTCTTCGATTTTTTTCTTTCAAAGTAAATGTAATTTACTATGTATTTTTTATCCAGCCTAAACCTACCTCCAACCTCCGTATTAAGTTATACGATGATAGTGCAAACTATTATTGTAGCCTTAGTGATAAAGGAGGTAGGAGGAGGTTTTCCTAGAAGAAAATACGGGTATACCCCCGTGCATGAACATACAAATTGTGATATGCACATAAAGATTTCTTTTTGTATCAATGCTATAATAAAAAGTATTTGCTATCATCAAATTCCAAAATAAATATCATTGGATACAACTACCTGCTTAAAAACAACCATTTACTCAAGTAGTGACAAATGCCAATATGGTAACACATTGAAAGTAGAAACAGACAAAATTTGTCAAACAAAACCAGAAAAGAGAAGAACAGAAACATGCAAACAATCGTACACATAAATTCTGAACCTTAATTTCCAAAAAGAAAAAGTTTTTCAGTTTCTTTTCTATCAATTTATAAGCATAACTAATAACCCAACAGATGCTGCAAAGAAAAAATAAAAACCGGATCTTGCTTTTTACCTAAGAGCATCTTTCCAAGAAAATGTCTTAGCTAGTAAAATAAAATGTTTGTCCAAGAAAATAATTCTTAAAAAACATATATACACACATAGTTACATATATATGTATCTTTAAAAGTGAGTCACTAACGTTTTCATGATCCATGTGGCGAAGTAGCTTGATCTCGCGCAGGGTCCTCTTCGCGTCGATTTTGTTATCAAAAGCATTAGCTATCTTCTTAATCGCCACATACTCATTCGTCTCTGAATTCAAAGACGAGCTAAAAAGGGAAATTTAACAAAGAAAAAAATAATAATTTCAATCATTATACCAATAATGAAAAGGGGATTCTGAATTGAAATTTTACTACCATACGATGCCGTATGCTCCTTTTCCGATGGGCATGATTGGGGGTTTGTATTTGGAAGTGACCTCGAAAACGTTGCCAAAGATGTTATACTGGATAAATCGCCCACCGTGGCTCAGTGTCGCCGGTATGTGCTCGGTAGGTTGCTGGCCCGGATACGGCGGTGGCGCCGCCTCTGACATCGCGGTGTCTACCGGCTGAGCTCCACCATCCATGTCTGCTGCTCTTTTCTGTCCGTTACGATAATGAAAATGGGAAAAAGTCGAAAGAAACGCCTACTGGTTCGCTCTCTACTGTTTACATGTCTGCGCCACAACTTCCTTCCTCTCTCTACATATAGTCGTGTATCTATCGATTTAGGAAAATCTGTGGGGCCCAGATACCTGGAATTTCATTTTCCTTTTTTTTTTTTTTTGTGTGTTTTGTCCTTTTGGTTTTAGAAGAATATCATGTTGTTAAAGGCTTATTTGAGCTTTATTTTTTTTGTATAAATGCATTTTAAAATAATAAAATGACAGAGAATGTGTGATTAAAAATGAAGGAAAATTTTTTGGGTTGTGTGTAATTTTATTTTTATGGAGAATGTGTGATTGCAAAAAAAAATTTGAAAAAAATGAAGATCAAACAAGCTCTAACGATATAGACAACGATAAGGAAGAGATACATTATACAATTCAGCAATTCGTTTTGAGCTCCGCTACAGATTTCACAGTTAAACATATATAAAATCAACTTTAATGATCTGACGTGCAGAGTGAAAAAGACATTTAACATATGTTTGATGTGGATTATAATCAAAATTTTAAATAAAATTAAAGTTAACACTTAAATTTAATCATATATTTCGTGGAATTTACAACTTTTCGATCACATATTTCGTCAAATTTTATTAAAAGTATAATTTTAATTTGGCATGAAAGTAGCTAGAGGCAATCAGAATGTATAAAAACTATTGGTAAAATCGATCACTGAGAGAATATAGAGAAAATTTGTGTATCAATGAACGTGAGTCGAACTTGTCATCGCTAAGAATAAGACGTGCTTGGGGTTATGGCTGTTGGGCACGACGCTGCTTCTTAGAGCATGTTTGTATAAGTTTATATTGGAAATTACATAGAGGCCTACTTTTCAAGATCCAAGTTCAAAAATAACATTTTAAGTTTTAATATTCAAAAATCAGATTTTTTATAGATAGATACATATTTTTATATTTAATTAAATATTAATAATAATATTATAAAATTAAATTAAATTTATATAAAACCTAAATCTATCAAACCCTAACCTAACATTTTAAGTTTTTCTCTCCTCTCTTCCCATCCCCGTTGCCGCCGCCGTCGCCCCCTCTCTCCACCGTCGCCGGCGCCGCCTCCTCCTCCCTTCTCCTCTCTCTCTCCCTCCCCCTCCTCCTCCTCTCCTCCCTCCTTCTCCCCCTCCCTCCCTAGGCAGCGAACATCTGCGCACCAATTTCAAAATTTTAAGAGAAACCAGATCTTCACAATGTCGGCCACAATGTTCGGTGGAGGCTCTGCTTCAGCATCTCCGTCTCAAAAGCCCACGTCGATGGCCTCTCCTACCTATTTCCATCTCCGGCAATGAAATCCTCAAGTTATTCTGGTGGATCTGAGGAATCGGGATCCTTATGGCACGACAGGGCAGAGGAATTGAGCTCCTCTTTTAGATGTACATCTTTAAGCGAGATTAGGTACATCAAAGCCCGATTTTGGTGTTTCACGGCACTACAACTAGTACAATTGGATCGAGTTCTGAAACTCGCCCATGAGAATTAGCGGTGGTGTGTATGTACGATGGTGGTGCGGTGGTGTGTGTATGCGTACGTGCGGCGGTGGGTGTCGGAGTTGGAGTTGGTGTTGGCACTGGGGGGTTTTCTATTTTTTTGGTGACACTAGGTGAAACGGTTCTGGTGAAACGATTGTGGATTCTTTTGGTGGGGATGGTGGTGATGGGTGTCACGGGTGTGCTGTGTGTGTATGTTTTGTGGATTCTTTTGGTGGGGATGGTGATGATTTCGGGTGGCGGAGGTGATTGTTGGTGATGGTGTTGTTGGCGGCGGTGGTGTTGGTGCTGGAGATTGTCGTAGTTTTTGGTTTGCCGTTGATTGGTGAGGCTATGTTGGCGACGTTAGTGATGGTGGTTGTGGTGAGTTGCCGGCTGTGGTGGCAGCGGCGGAGTAGGGTTAGGGCATGTAAGACGGTGGTGGAGGTGAGGTGGTGTTGTATGGTCTCTGTGACCAATGTTGTGACCTGAGCCATGTGTTGTGATCAATGCTGTGACCTGAGCCATGTGTTGTGACCAATGCTGTGACCTGAGCCATGTACTGTGATCGATGCTTTGACTACCAATAAAAACCTGAGCCATGTCCAAAAAATTCAGTCTTGTGGCATTGAAATAAACTTGTGACTATCATCAACCGAATTTGAGTCATTTGAAAATAAAATGGGACTATGAACAAAATCGTGAGTCATGTGCAATATATTTTGTGACTTGTGCTGTGACCATTTGAAAATAATATGTGACTATTAATAAAAATGTGAGACGTGAGCCTTATTGTGTTATCAATTATTATAAACAAAAAATCATGTGTTGTGACCTGTGACCTTGGTTGTGACCTGGACTGTGACTTGTGACCGTGACTGGTGTGACACGACTTGTGACCTGGGCTGTGACCGTACAAAAAATTCATGTCATCGGAATAGTCGTCGGAATCGGAGACGTCGCCGGAGTGGTCGCCGGAGCAGTCGCCGGCGTGGTGTGGTGGGGTGGTGGTGGTGGGGGTGGGTTAATTTTATATATATATTATATATTTATTTATTTATTTATATCTTTTTATATATTTAAATAAATAAATAAATATTTATAAATATGTGTATATATAGGTTAAAAAATCTGATTTTTGAAATGTAAAAGTTGTTTTGTTATTTTTGAAATAGGGTAAAGATAAAGTAGGGAAAGTGAATTTTTCCCAAGTTTATATTACAAATTTTTCTTACCATGACGGTTTGTAGCCTTTTGAGTGCAAAAAGCGGGTCAAGTTGTGTGTCCAGCCCATATCAAATCAGGCTCACCGGGTGACAGGGCTGTAAAATTGGTTTTGGGCTTTGTCAGCCCAATCAATATTAGGACCCAATTAGAAGGCTTATTTGATTCTGATTTAATTAATTTATTGAATTAAACTAATTATAAATGCAAGTGGAGTCTTTTTAAAATAATCACGTCCACATCCACAGCTACAGGAGAAAGACAGCACAGATCGATAATTAATTAATGGGAAAATTGCACGGTACCAAATCTTTAACTTTTATGCAAACTTGACCCAAATCTTTAATTTGTTGCATTTACGATACCCAACATTTCAAAAACTCACATTTAAAGTTCAATTTGACAGGAACCGTTACTTTCTCTATTAGTTAACCAAAAATCAAAGATCCACCAATGTTAACTAATTGTTAAAGGATAAAATGATAACTTTACATTTTTTTTCGTATAACAAAAATTAGAGAATTAAATCACAAGCGCACACATAAATTTCAGAAAGTAATTTGCACCCAAATATGTAATTGTGTGCAAAATCCATACCATCGCCAACACATATTTGAAATGGACTAAACGAAACGAAATAGCAGTAATGGTTATAGGAAATAATTTCAAGAGCTAGAGTTCCTAGCTTTGTAGGAAAAGTAGGATATTGAGTTTTCAATTTCGCTTTCGCAATTTCAGGTGAAGATGGTTTCGGTGGCGTCGGAGTTGCGTGGTGAAGATAGGTATACAGAGAATTGTGTCGTAGTGGTGGTGATAGGTGAGGTGGCGTTGGAGTTGGGTGGGTGTGGTGGTGTCGGTGTTTCGGTTCAATGGCGTCGGAGTTGGGGTTAGGTGAGTGGAGAAGATAATAGGATTTTTTTAATATTTAATTCTTTTATTTTAGTTTTGTTATATGAAAAAAAATGTAAAGTTACCCTTTTGTCCTTTAAAAATTAGTCAACATTGGTCAGACATTTAATTTTTAGTCAACTAACAGAGAAATCAACGGTTTATGTCAAATTGAACTTTAGATGCGAGTTTTTGAAATGTTCGATATTGTAGATGTAACAAATTAAAGGTTTGTGTCAAGTTTGCATAAAAGTGAGAGGTTTGGTAATTTTTCCCTTAATTGATTGTCTACGCCCCGAAATATATTTAAAATCTAATTTTAATCTCAAATCAAAATTAACTAAACATTTTATAGGGTCTACAACTTTTCCACCGTTTATTTTCTAAAATTTTTATCAAAACTAATTAAAAATCTGATTTTAATCTACAGCAAACATAGGCCTATAAATATAGAATTTGTTACATATTTTTAATCGAATTGATACCTACCAACAAACACGAAACAATTTAATTTATATTGGATTAATTTATTTTTATTAATTTAATTAATCATTTGTTTTAACATAATATTAAAAGGAAAATAAATTTTCGGTTTGAATGCATCTTTAGGCTTGGTGCCGTGTTTGAAGTCCAAAGAAATTGGGTGATTGATGGTGAAAGAAACAATTAATTAATGATTTATTATTATTTGCTTGTCTCCTCTCATTTTGGAATATATTTGCCAACTTGCCAACTCTATTATCTTTTATTTTACCTTTTCAAGATATTTAATATTCTTTGTTTTTTTAAGATTAGATATTTGGAGGTCACGTCCAATCTCTTTCTAACACGTACTTCTATTAAGTTTTGTTATAAATAACAAGTATCTCACGCGATGATATTTTTATGTAGACAATGATGTTCGATGTGTTTACTTTCTGCGCAAAAATGACATCTCAGTCGTTGCTGACCAAAAAAAGAATGCAAGACGATCACTACAAATAAGATTAGTGCATGTCAATAACAAATATGGTCGATTCACTTTTTATTTTTCCATGGACGTCTACGATCCTTAAATTACTCGCATATATGTGATATTCGCGAAATATTAAGATGCTCGTAACGCTTGAATTTGTAGTGTGAAATAGTGGTCTATGAATTAATTAAAAATTGCACTTCATATTTAATTATGTGGGAAGCAAAGTCATTTTTTTTTTTTGAATGATTGCATTGGTAAAACAAGTCAATAATCATTTTCTAAATAAAAAAATAGTATGAATCAAGTTTAGGGCGATAAGTATGATGCCTTTTCCATTCACCAAAATACATGAAATAGGGCCGCGGTGGGCGGGAAAAGCCGCCATATACGGTTGTGGCTCACCGGAAAATCTTTGCCTCTAGGAGTCAAGAACAGCCAATGGATGACGATTATCGTATTATTAATATAATTCGTAGCCTTAATTTTTTAGGGATAAATTTTGCATATGATAGAGTTAGGAAGACAAGTTGTACGGAGTATGGTTTACGCCTAGTTGCATGTTGTGGTTGGCTTCATTTAAAAGTTTAAAAAAAAAAAATGAATAAAGAAAAAAGTAGTGGTCACTGTCAAAATAAACTTTCGTTTGACAAATTTATAAATATAAATTGTAGTGGATTCCACAACATGTGTGAATGATAATGAATGATGAATAATATGAATTTGTGGTTGAAATTAATGTTTAATTTTGATTAAATTTATAATCAATTTATAACATCTACGCAAATAGAAATCGCTTCATTTATAGAAATACGAGTAAACATGCTCAATCATTGTTCGACGAGACCTTTTTTTCCGAGATAATTGGTTTATCCTTTCGAACTTGACCATTGACTCTTAATTTTTGATTTAAATACAAGATCGATTAAAAAGTTTACGGGCTGTTTTCTTTGTGTTTTGAGTATTCATTTTTAGATTGTTGAAAATGTGTTCTTTTTAGTATTTTAAAAAATTGTTTTGAAAACACAAAAAACGCACTCTGAAAATTTTGGCTTGATTATAACTTTAAACACCCAAAACAACAAATTGTCGTTTTCAGTTTTCTTTGTAAATGTTTAATTTGTTTTCAAAAAAGTTTTCGAAAATAGGAAAGAGAACGCGTTTTTATTGTTTTGAAAAATCGAGAATAGAAATCGGCTTGAAAATGGTAAAGAGAACAGACTCTTAGCACTTTGAAAATTAGAGAACTCGGGGCTCAAAGGCGGCATAGTCTCAAAATTGATAGAATCCTTTAATGTGTTTAATCTTTTTTGGCTATCTATATATAATCGGGAAGGAAAGATGTAAAAGTAAAAAATAATAAATTGATTTAACTAAGAAAACTTTGTTTATAGAACATTACCTACCCTAAAATACAGACATTAAGCAAAATGGGGCAAAAAGTAAAGCAGAACATAAATTGAAAGATACATATTTACATATTTAAATGTTCTAATAAAGTATACAGTAATTTCTTCTTCTTGCTAATTAATTAAAACACTAACAATGATTCCTTTAGATCGAATCCCATCTTCTCCAAATTAGGATTAACAGCAAACTGCATCATCGGCGGCGGTCCACAGGCCAAGGCCAAGGTTTTTTCCGATGCTACCGGAATATTCTCTCTCAGAATTTCTTCATTAATATGTCCCACACTGTATTTCCAATCTGGTTTAGTTGATTCAGATACAACGTACCATACCTTAACCCTATCCTTAAACTCCTCAGCCCATGCATCAAGTTCATTCCTTAGCAGAATATCATCCTCGGTACGGTTAGCGTATACGAGGTACATTAAGGTTTCATCCTTAGGATCCTTCAAAATGGCCTGCATCACTTGATATACCGGTGTAATCCCCGACCCACCTGCGATCATGGCGAGTTTTTTGGCAAACTTGTGTTTGCCGTGCACCAAGAAGTTCCCTTTGCCTGTGTATTCAATGTGACCTAATGGACCCTTGATGTCCAAAAATGACCCTAATGTGAGTGAGTCAAAATGTTGTGACATTAGCCCACCATTTGGGAATTTGGGGTGGACCCCCTTGCGGTAAATCTTGACCAGTAGCTCGAAATAGCCCATAGTGTCGACTCCACTTGTTGGCGTATATGCTCGCATGCAAAGCTTATCGTTGATGCTGGCACATAGAAATATGTGTTTTCCAACGGGTAATCCGAGAACTTGATCATTGGAAGGCAATGCAAATCGGAATAATCGAACATCATGGGAAATTGAAGTCTTGGAAATAAGTTTGCATGGGACTTTCTCTCGTGGAACAAGTGCAACATTTCTCGCGGTTGCAGATTCCTCGATAGGGGTTAAGTGTTGGAGATTACTAGTGGGGCCATGGAATGAATTATTTGGAGAATCCGAGGTATAACCAGTAGTTATCAATTCACCAATCCTATAATCTTCCAACATTTTCTTGGCTTTATCAGAATGGATGGCTTCAAATTCCTCGGTACAATCCGTGCCTGTGTTGATGAGGATGCTGTCGGTCCCGCCTGGGTGGTCTTTGAGGAAGCGCGTACAGTCGTAGACGTGTCCTTGGACGATGATCCACGCGGAGTCAGTCGAATTGTGCTTCTTAACATCAGACATTGAATACATTGTTGAAGTAGTGTTCATGAATGGTGACGACACACTCTTTTTTAAGGTTTGATTTTCGTTTGAGGACTTTTGGAGGTGTCTCTCTTTCGCCATCCATCCACCGGATTGGTTTCCGGGTTGAGTTGGGTGCTCGAAGACTATCCCAATTTCTCCCTTGTGAAGCTTGCAGACATTGGTTTTTACTCGGAACCAACAATTATTCATCATTCCCTAAATAATTATAACACAAAAATTAGTCAACTGTACCTCGCCTAAAAATTTAGATTATTAAAAAGAATTCTACTCATCCTCGACTCATACCATGAGATTCCAAATGAGCTTCTCGGGTTGTGTGTTAAGGGTCTCATCCCAAGCTCGAACACAAATTTCTTTGTCACCAAGTAAGTCCAACACCTCCACCTCGAGTAACCAAAAGCACCAACACCAGTATTTTCCGTACTTGTTAGGCCTTTCGGGGTGGTCCATGGTGGCGACGTGCCAAGTCTCGCCACCATCCACGGTTACTTCCACCCTTGTTACTTTCTTCCCACCACCTATTGATCATTAATAGGTTAGTAAAACTAATTTGACATTTTATGTATCCAAAGTCCCTGTCAAAATGAAGTGTGGTCCAATTTCTACAAAATAATATTGAACAATTATTTAGAAACATCAATTAATGGAATAAAATTTAAGACAGTTTAATATAAAATGAGACGATATTTTTATAACCATTCATTTAGTATTGAATGCAATGATTATAAAAATGACTATTCGTAGATCCAACCACGATGTTCGAACTTTATTCGTCAACACTTTTAGTCACAATCAGTGATTCCCCCCTACTTGCTCAATTAATTATAAGTAGATACCATTCATTGAATTAGATAAAAAAATATCAAAATCCTTGCTATTAACTAATAATATAATTTAATTAAATCATATTAACGCCGTTCGAATTTCTTCGAAATTGTGTCTAAATATGATTAATTAATTACTTACTAAGCGTTCACTTAACAACCGTTCAAATGAAGAAAAGTCGCGATCTTTCTGTTTATATTATGTCGTAAATCAATTATCTTGTGATAAGTTTTATCGAAACATTAAATTTTGTTTCTTTAGGAGGCGGTGAACAGTAGAATTAGAAAAATGTTATTCATCCCCAGTCTATGTGGATGTAAATGATTGGTTAAATGATAGGTGAAATTAAATGATTTATTTAATTTCACATATCATTTAATGTCACATTAACGTCACATAGACTGGGGATGCATCCCCACTGAAGATGAATAACATTTCTCGTAGAATTATCCACAGTTGACAAGTAGGATGTTTTCTACATTTTGGTCCAAAAAACAACCACCCAATTGCCCAAGAAAATAAAAATTGCTATATAGAAGTTAATGTTTCCAATTATGAGAAGTTGGAAATGACTACTCACCAGAATAAGCGTAACCCCTAATCGTGTATGGCCTCTGAGTCGTCGACGAGTTTATTGGCAAAATCTCTTCGTGACATGGGGTCGTAATAACTGAGTTGATGTTCAACTCGTTGATAAGATGTTCCGGCTTGTACCACCAAGCTGCAAACAAATATCGTCACCATAGCCATAATTAGATTTTAATTTCGTTTTCTTCTTTGAACGAGTTGAGTCAAGTCAAGCCGATTAATATTAGACAAAGATTACCTTCAGCATTAGCGAGTTCAGCATCAACATGGGATGGAAGAACCCTATTGTCCCTGTAATGATAATAACTGTCTGATTCTTGTGTAGTAACAATAATTCTTTTAAGCCATTTCACCATTCTTCCACCAATGAACCCTGGAACTATCACTCGAACAGGGAATCCATGATCAGGGGATAATGCTTCCCCATTTTGCATGTAAGCCAAGATAATATCCTTCGATGGATCCATCGCAATTTCCTTTCGAATACTGGTGCCGTATTTCGACCCGCCACCGCCAGGCAAATCCTCCGCCCCCTCGAAGCAGACGCTGAGAGCACCCTTTTTACTGCTGAATATCCCGCACCGCTTCAAAATGGCGCGTAGTGGCACGCCCAGCCACACGGAGGTGGAGATTCCGGCGGCGCCCCAGTTGAAGCCAACTGTTTTCTTAACCATATTTTGCTCTTTTCTCCGGTTCCCGGCGCACACGAGGGTCACCGGAAATTCCTTGCTGGGAAACTCGTTTACTAGCTGGTCCATTGTTAATCTCATGGGACGTTTTACTAGACCCGTGATCTCAACAGTCCAATCCTCCCATGTGGCCTTTGGAACCGGACCGTGATTTCTTACATAATGAAGTGGAACAGGAGTAATGAATCCATGGTGCATGAGGCTAGGCAGCGGCGCCTCCGCGTTAAATGGGTGTTTCCCAGTGAGTCGAACCATGGACGGGTGGCGCTCCACCCAGTTATCCGCCGTGCCTTCGTCTCTTGTATCCAAAACTGATGGTTCCAACTCCAAACTAGCTTTCTTAATAGCTGACAAATGTTGATTTTCGCCATAATCATCGTCCTCGCTAGAGGAATAATAATCACGTACACTAATATTCGCATTAGGTAATTTGTTTTGGAAAGAGCTAAATGGGAAGTTGCAGCCCCGGACCGGGGAGTTAGACCGGTGGTGATGGCTTGTGGGACCGGGCTTAAAAGCTCGAAGAACAGACGGTTCGAGGTGGCTGAACTGCCGGTTTTCGACATAGGAAGCCATTGAAGACTAGTGTATGAAAAGGAAAGGGAGGTTTTCTTTCCACACTCACTTTCTCTTTGATTTGCTTCCAGTTTTATTTTCTGTTCGAAAAATTTAAGACTAAGGTGGGGAGTTTATATAGATGTAGGGGTCTCATCTCTACTCTACATTGGGTCCCACTTCCTACAGCTAGATTTTTCTCTCGAGAAATGCTATTATCGTAGATTTTTCAGAGGCAGGCAGCTGTCTTCTGTCTTCTCGAGAAATGCTTAGGGTAGTTTGATTGCAGATGTGAAATTTGAGTGAAAATAAAATAAATTTTAAAAAATTAAATTATCTAAAATTATTTTTCTTGAAATTATTAATTAATTGTGTTTGATTAGTATAATTTTTTCACATGGAAAATATTTCAATTTTGAATTTTTTGATATTCGTTTGATCTTGTTTTACATGAAAATTGTTTATTAAATGGATATAATTTGTTACAATTGAGGATATAAATTATTTTCATTGTAAAAAAAAAAATTAAATTATAAAAAAAAGTAAATTGGAAAATCAATTTCCACCAAAACCAAGAAAATGAATTGGCAAGAAATTTAAATCAATCAAACAAGCCAAAATCAAGAAAATGGAAATCAATTTCCAAGTTCCATGAAAATGATGTCAAATCAAACATGTCCTTAGTGTATTACTAGTATTTTTTATTTGACAACTTAACATTGACTTCACATTTAGACTTTGTCTGGTGCTTATTTTGGACCAATTTTAATCAAAATGGTGACCGGTAGTGGGGCCCGCACCACTCATGGCCGGTCAATTATTGGGGCTGAAGAGACTTCCAACAGTAGGAAAAGGAATTAATTTGGCCATTTTAATGGATACCAGACATGCCCTTATTAACTTTGATCATCGTAGCTAAAATATATTATATCATTACGTTTTGATTAATGTTATCCAATATCCAATATTAATTTAGGTGGCACTAACGATTCACCTTCAATGCGGACGAGCCGGGAGGCAGAGAATGGATGTGTTGGTTGGAGAGAGTGAGCAAGTCGATCGACTAGGATTTTTTTTTCTTTCTTCTTTTCGTATTTATTTAAATTTCTATATGAAGTGTTTATCCCAAAAAAAGAATTAGGAATTTGCATATTCTCTCCCTTGAGACGTTGTGCCGCCATAGGTAACGAAAATCCAGACCAGATGAAACTTCCCCAGTCTGCAAAGAGATCAAATTATATACGATACTTTGACTACCTTTTAGTCAATTTTATTAAAATCCATCGGTTCGAGTTCGACCGAAATTTTATTATATTAAAATTGAATATATAGAAATTATTAAAAGAATCTGATTTTAATCAATTCACCCAGCTGCTAAAAATCAGAATTTTAACATATTTTGATAAAATGTGAGTTTCGTGAAATTTATAATTAAATTAATTATTAACTTTGATATAGAATTTTATCGACCTTTTTAACAAAACAAACACAGAGACGTGCCGTACATAATATTAAATAACACAGCATCGTCCAAATCATGTCAATATTGTCTAGTGTAGCACATCAAACATATTATGTAAAATATTATTACTTGCGTACAGCATTTTTTTTTTCCGATATCATTCAGTCTAGATCATTCAAGATTATTGGCAAAATCCGGCTTCGATTTTTTTAGAAAGTGAAAAATAATTAAATTAAAGTAAAAGGTGGGGTTTGGATGAACTAAATTGATTGAGGCAAGTAGAAAATCTAATTGCACGAGAAGTGGCGCATGGGAATTTGAATAGCCAAAGGTTAAAAAATATGGGAGGGTCCCAAAAAGCGTAAAGCGTGACTAAATTTGAAGGCAAAACTTCAAATTTTGCGAGTTTAAGTGAGCTTAAGCGACGCTTAGACATAAAAAAACGTTTTCTTATTTTTAATATTATTTTAAATTTTTAATCATTTCAAAAATCGTCTTATAATTAAAATAATTTATATCAAATATCTAGAATTATATTTACTTAATAATTCTCATAATTAGTCAATTATACAATTTCAAGTATTCGAAATGCAAAAATTAGACTAATTTTTAATGGTTTCAATTTTCAACTATAAAAGTCCTACTTAATAGATTTATAGGAACTTCATACATACTTTCGAAACTTTTAACAGAATAACGAGTCTTAATATCGTAATTACATAATGTCAATAGCTCCGTAGCTTTAATCTAATTCAATTTTATATCGAATAAAGTCATTTTTAATTTTTGCATAGATAAAATATTTTAAAAACTTGAAATTAAATTCAAATGAAAACTTTTTAAAAATTTAATAAAAGAAAAAAAATAAGAAATTTAATAAAGCGAGCCTGGGAATGACGAAACAGAGGAAGGAAAAATTTAGTTGTTTAAGAATTGAAAATTTTAATAAAGCGAGATCTTTTGCTCGAACTTTGGCTCGAAACAAACTTTTTAGAACAATGATTTAATGTTATCTTCAAGAAACCACACGAAAGAGGGAGAAAATGTTGGTGGAGAAAATGATGGGGTATGATGGGTAGGGGTGGTAACAAAAATATAAAGGGGGCATAATGCACAACTGGGGACGGCTTTTAGGAGGCTGAAGAGGGTTAAGGAGGCATTGGCCTTTTGGTGAAGGATGGAGTCACCTTTTTAATCTGACCATACCCCTTCTCTCTCCATCTCTCTCTCTCTCTCTCTCTCTCTCTCTCTCTCTCTCTCTCACATTTTTATGTTTCTATAATTGGCCTCTCCGAAAATTCAATGGAGGACTCAAAAAGACAAATATTGTATTCGAGTCAGCTTATTTCTTACTCATAGAGATGGGCGATCAAACCAATATGACTCCTGAACGTAGATAAAATTCATCGACTAATACGTGAAGATGACATATTAATGGGTACGTTCAGTCGAGGAGTCGAAAAGACTATTAATTGACCTCTTCGAAGATTCATTCGAAAAGTCGAAAAGACTATTATATTCGAGTCAGTTTATTTCTAACTCATGGAGATAGGCAATCAAAATGACACGACTCTTGAATGTAGATAGGATTCATCGATTTAACGGTACCTTAAGATGTCATATTAATGGGTACATTCAATTTGTCGCCCATTGATATTTTTTGAGTAGAGCTAAATCAACGTTCCACTTAGGCCCTGTTTGACAAGGCAAATTTTCTTGGGAAAAAGGAAAATGTTTTCCTTTTCTAGGCAATTGTCCTTGTTTGATGGCAAAAAGTAGGTGGGAATTAATTTTCTTGGACTTGAGTTCACGCGCCTTATTTCCTTCCAATTGAGGAAAATGATTTCCCACCATTTTGGTGGGAAAATCATTTTCCAGGTTCTGACTTTTTTTTTTTTTTTTATAGTAATGGAAACAAATTTCATAACCAAGTGTAAAAAAAAATTTCACTTTCATGGACAATTTTGATGCAAACGAAGGCCAAACGAACACTAAACTTTGATTAAAAAAATGATTTTTTAGGAAACAATTTTTTTTTTTTAACTTTTTGGCAATGGAAACAAATTTTATAACCAATTGTGGAAAAAATTATCACTTTAATGAACAATTTCCATGTAAAATAAAGTCAAACGAACAAAAAATTTAAAAATTTTCCGGGTGGAAAATTATATCAATCAAACACACTTGAAATCATTTTCCCTGCAAAACATTTTCTAGGTAATTATTTTCCCTGCAAATCATTTTCTTTCCACCCATTTTCCATCCTTGCAATCAAACGCACCCTTATATCTCTCTTTATATTAAATCTCACATGCGAAGTGCAGTGCAACGTAGATATAAGATCAATTTTTATATTACGAGAGAATTTGAATCGAGCAAGATTAAACTACCTCTTAATTTTTGGTAAATGACAAAATTATCAAATTGTCTATAACTTGAATGACATCCAGAGAATGAGAGACGGAAATCTCCCACGACTTTTTCTTTTCCCAATCAAACATATGATTGAAATATGCTTCAATCCTCTCCTCACATTGTGTGATGTGACACGCGCGCATACTAGGTAAACATGTTTACAAAATATTGATGGTTGATTTTTTATTCATTTTTTCTAAAATTGACTCAAGTGTACGGATTATTATTAAACAATAAAAAATCAAAATATCTTCTATTTTCCTTTTTTTTTTTCTTTTTATCGAAACTTTCCTTCTTTGGAAATAGTTTCAAGACGCACTGAAATGTACATAGCTTCCAAGCCATGGGAGGAATTTCTTCATAGCTTTCTTGTTGTGTTGGCATATCGACTTGCGGGAGCGAAACCGAGCTCGAGATTGCTGGGATGTTTGTTCTTGTCTTGTCCAAGTTTAGAGAGAAAGTTGACGTAAACAAAGGGAAGAAATCAAGAAGTAAAAGCAACTGATCAAACATTTTACGATTAATTTGAAAGATATGATGCATGCGATATCATATCATTTAGACCCTTGTATTTTAAAATGACAATTACAACTAAATAACGAGGATAACCTATATCCATACAATCATGGGCGAACAGTTAATGAACTACTCATCCAAGATTAGGCACCTACAAAGAAGATAATTCAGAATCTTCGATAATCTGTTCAATAAGATAGGTCATAGAATCGATTTGATACTGTTTAATGACAAGTACACCCAATATTGAAACTCAAATGTAAACCTTCATATCAGAGACATGAAGTCACCAACTCTGTTACCTACCTTCTCTGAGCCGTCCTCGCCGCCTTCCAACCAACAATCTTGCACGGGATCGGGAAACATTATTTCCAATTCGTCTAGATGAAACAGAAGCACCAGCTTGTTGCATGGCAAAATCTTCATCATCTAGTAAATCATAATCATCCTGGAAAAAATCAGAAGAGAATTGAGAGCTATTCCAGCGTCCACCATATGAACCCATCCGTCCCATCCTGAAAAGCGCATCATCCAAATAATGATCAACATCAAAACCCCGAGAAAAGCCACGATAGTTATTCTCTATTACATAATCCCCTACTACAATAGCACCAGGCGTGGTAGATCTGATCGTGCTAAACACGTCACTTAGATCTCGCTCATTTTCAAGTTTTTTCCACTTTTCCACATTTGAAGGATCCATTTCTCGAGGACGTGCCAGCGGATGCTCCAACTTCACATGCTTCCTTAGCTCTTTATAGGTTCCAACAAATGAGCAATTATTCTGCATGCAACTTCGCTTCTTTGCATTAAGGAACTTTCGAGCAGGTTCCACCACGGTCCAACCTTTCACCTGCCCACGGCAAAGCGGGCACAAGAGCTCCGATGTTTCCACCTTTCTATCAGGCCAACCAGATGTTGCCGATAAGTCTGGATCGTCTGTTGACCATTGCCATGGTTGTGCACTTTGGGTTGGAGCAGCCCTAGTGTAGGCCTTCCGGTACTGCTCAAGACAATTGGAATACCGCTGGCTAGTAGCACACATATAAGGACGGCAACCCTTATCATAAGAGGAACAAAGCAAGAGGACAGCATTGTGAGGAAACTCCATGCACACCGAGCAAACTGCATCTTCCCAGTCTTTCTTCTCCGATGCTTTTAAACATCTTTTGCTATGGTGGGCATCTTCACAAAACCTTGTACACCGAGAGGAAAACCTACGCAGGCTAACCCCATGCTTTCGAGAATCAGATTTATGTTGCTGCTTGTTGGATTTTGCCATCTTTAAGCTAATCCTGAATGAAAGAACAAACCACACCCGCCAAAATAAAAGGAAAACATGAAAAAAGAATATCAATATAAAAAAATATGCATCTCAAAAGGGAATTTATGAAAGGTCTGTGAATTTATCAACTGAAATTTTCACAATTAACTTCTCATAAGTCGCTTTTGTTGATTTGTTATTTTGTCCCCATTGTTTTCTATTCAGAAGCCTAAATATAAAAAATATATCTTGGATCAGGCAGTGGATTGAATATTATCAAACTTCACAAAAATTCATCTGCAATTATCTTCGATTAATTCACGATTCTATTTCTCCTTTTGTTTTCCGTTCTTATCATTCTCACCTCCCTCATTCTCTGAGCCTCCTTTTAATCAATATATTTTTCATGTAGACATAAAAATTGGAGACAAGTAGACAACCTTTAGCACGTAATTTGATCCTACAAGCATCATCTTGCAGCAAATTGTTACGCATGTAATAGCATCATTAACACCACTCCAAGCATTCATTCCAATTACTAGAATTTTATTTTTGGCTATGTTCATAAACAATTAAACAAGTTCTCTACAACCAATATTGTCCTAGTGATATCTAAATTAACACCGACAATGTCCATATTGTCTTGGAAAGCACCCAAACATGCGTATCTTTATATCAATACAACAACGTTAACTAAAAATTTTGTTGCAAGGATACTTCAACTAAGGTGGTGTGTTTGTGCCAGACACGTGTTGAATACCGACACTTCTTGAATACTCGATTATGGTCATTTTTCTTTTTTACTATAAATATTATATATTTTTAACTCAATGTCATAATAAATAACAAATATGTATTCATATTTAAAAGATTTCACCAAGAAAAAATAATAATTATAAAATTAAATTATTCTATATAAATGAAGAATTTTAAAAAATTTAATCATCGGTAATTATTTGAAAAATCGTGTGTCGGCGTATCTAACTCGATACGGTGAATCATAGACTAAAACACCATGAAAGTGGTAATGAGCCCATATTGAGTGAAATTGGGTATAGAAAGATAATCTGCTATAATTAATTCCATGATCAAATGTTAAAGAGGAAGCATTCTCTTATAACTTTGAGGACTTTCTCAACATAAGAAACAGCAAGAGCCAATATGCAATTAACGAAATAGCGGCCAGCTTTATTTCTCTTAATACCATCTTAATTTTCATTTGAGATTGGAGTGCTGCATGAAAATTAACTATAAACATATTGATAATTTATTACACCAAACCTTAAACGTAACTCAACCTATTAACTCCTAGTAATCCAAACCTCCATCATATGACAATTACAAATAAACAACCATCTTTGACTCCTCTAGTTTCTTGAACTACACTAAATTTTTCTTTTCAGCGTTATTGCATAATTCAAACCTACGCAAATATTTTACACCCCAATCATAGACCAGCATATTTTCCTGAAACAAATATATGAAGCCACTACAAGAGCTGTCAATGGAGGAAATACATATTTTCAAAACGAAAGCAGCCACTTCACTAGTGTATACTATAAGTAACATTTATATAATTGTGCCTTAACCATTATATAAATTCTACCATTCGGGTACTGGAAAATCTGATATCTTAAAATATCACTTAAGCAGGAAGCAACAACATAATAACAGTGCACATAATTCTCTTTTAAATGTGCATTATGACAATAAAATGAGACATTTTAATCTAATATTTAAAGAGCCACGGTTACTCCAGTGAGTTCAAAATGCAATTCAATCTCCAAGGCAGATGTCAATGATAAAAAACTCAACAACTTATATTATTTGTAAGCCATCAAACTTCAAACTTAATGGATCAGACTAAAGTAAGGTTCTACCATGATTCTCACTGCAATTAAGATTTCACTGATCTTTTAAAGCTATGTCAGCAAAGAGGAAAGAAGAAAATTAAATATTTTTATATTTGTGTCTTTTATAAGTAAAGTTGTTAGATCTAGACTTCCTCCGAGAAAACATTGCTTTGCAGATATGTAGGCTAACTTGCTCATAGTTGCACAAGTGCGTGAATGAAAACCCGACGATTAATCACACATTCAGTCATCAATAAGTGCCCATATTCACGCACTCACAAATCTAAAATTGCACTAAGCATATTTCCAAATTTCTAATGCAGCCAATCACATCAAAAAAGTCTATTTATTTTAATTTTATTTGACTTGAACTCCAATTCGTAGCAAACATTCAGTACAACGTTCTGAAACCTAATCTGTCAGAATGTGAAAACAAACATAATGTAGCATAATTCAAGCATCCAATTTCTCTGAACAATCCAAACAAAACGAAGTACTTCCAGTAAGGCACCGGATACCAGTACCACACACCAGCCCATATCATTAAAATTCAAAATCAATCAATAGAAGAACTAGAAAATTACATCCTCAAAAACCCACCAAACGTAAATTGTTCAAAAATTAAACTAAACCGATCTGAATTCCATCCTTTTGTTTCACGTTACTAACACACAAATAAATATAAAATTAAAATTCTTCGAATAAAATTAAGATCGGCATCGAGAATACCTGAAAATTAATAAATTGAGATGAATTTGCTTGGAGAGATAAAAGAAAAGAAAAGGGTAGAGGAATTTAAAGAGATGCTCTTTAACTGGTGCACGTCTGTCAAAGCGTGCTATCTATTTGATTAGGTTCAGTGCCCGGCCCGGCCCGGCCCATTAAGAATGAAGCCATTTTTACCACATTGTGATGCAATTTCTATGTCGTCATATGTTCTTCTATATCGACATTAAAATCTAACACGACTCCATATAAATTAGGGAGTTGAGATCAACGGTCAAAATATTATCTAGATTACCAAATTGTGCAAGTCCAAAATTTTCACGTAGCTCAAACCGCATTCAACTTATATATAGACTCTAAACCAAATATGCGTCGAGTACAAATTACCATCAAATACACTTGTATAGCGCAAGAAATAGCCCAATGGAGGATCATTAGTTTATAAAGCGTATTTTATTACCTCACAAGATCTTCCAAAAGTTCGATGATCTTTGCGTCATAACCTCAAAAACTAAAAATTTAGCATAGTAAATCAATGAACAGAATGTAACATGAAATTTTTTGTTAAGGGATAAATTTCATACCGAAATGAAATATATAACCAATATATAAAGACATGGACTACTATTAACAAGATACTGGTAGCACATACAACAATTGTAATATGGATTTTGTCCTACAATTGCAGAAATCAAATTAGGAATAGACTTCTCCTTTTTCATTGTGGGATTGGGGGTATAGACAGGTGTAGGAAAGCACATAAAATTACAATACACGACACTTTTACATTCGCTTGGATGAAGAAACAAGATATATACAACTAATATTTATGGATTGCAGGACACAAGTCAGCCGCGGAAAAGAAATCGCACGATTGCACACCCTAGATAACAAGAAAATAACTACACTAACTGTTTGGGAAGGAAAAATTTCTTCCACAAGCAGCGAATAAACAATTCAAAAAGAACCTTCCCCGAGCCGGTCAAGAAACTCCTCTACGAATGGATAAAACAATTCCTGTATGCACATTAATAATCTGGAAACCCCCAGACTGTAGATGGTCCACTAGGAAGATCATAGCTGCACTCGGAAGGATAGTGTCAAAGAGCATTTGTCACTGAGTAGAGAGTACATGACACACCGTCTGGGGAGAATAATGCTATCTATCATCGATAAGGAGAAGCAAAGCCCGATGATGCTGGAAGTGGTCGCTTCACAAAGGGATGATCCAAGAGCTGAGAGGCCGTTGGGCGTGCACTTGCATCAATTTGTAGACATTCAAGGATAAAATTGCGTGCATCGCTGGAAAGAGAATCTGGAATTGGTGGTAGTTCACCCCTTCCTATCCTATATAGTGCCGACATCTGTTGATCAGAGAGAATGTACTGTCATGCTCCAAAACAACAACGTACAGTTACCTACAATCTAATATCCACCTGACAGAATTCAATGAATTGATATCATTTGTATAAATTGTTTCAAAGTTTTACGTTGCCTCGGGAATAACACCAGATAAAACATACTCATCAGGAGATATCTTCATATTTCTGTCATCTATTTCATTGATAATGGTTTCTATCTTTCAAAATTACAGTATATTTAGCCTCTGTTTGGGCAAAATTTATAAATCATTTATAAAAGATCAAACATCATTCTCAACCATACATTCCAACTACTATCCACCACTCATTTCTATCTATTTATAAACTAAACCATTTATAAATTCTTCCCAAATGGAGGCTTTATATCTTAACAATGAAAATAGTCAAAGAACTTCTAGTGAGAATGAACAAAGACTAGAGGAATGTAGGTATTTCCATTAGTTTATTATGATTGAGAGTTATACACGCGCAATGTGAGTGTATCCTATATATGATCTCAGAATCTTTTAGTGGTCCAAATTTAAAATGCAATTGTTTAAGAAAAATCCAAAATTTCTTTAGACAAATAAAGATGACAAAGAAGTATCTATGAGCATATCTAGTTTACAGGAAATCCAGAATAAACTGCATCACTTACAGGTTCCATACTGGAGTATGGAAAATGTCGGGATAGCATCTCCAAGACAGTGCACCCAAGGCTCCATATATCTGCTGCTAGCCCATATCCCAGGCTCTTAACCACCTACAGCAACATAGATTGATAGTGAGCAATACTTAGTAGGAAAATTATCTCAAATTAAATCAACTCTCCCTTTGGCCTTGACACACTACAAGGAGAAAGGAAAGAATTGTATACATGACATGTTAGTATCATGCAAATACTTGCCTCAGGCTCAGGATAAGTGTGTAATCTCAACAAATTGAAAATTTTAATACCTTGAAAATATAATAAATTTAGATGTATGAAAATGGTTTGAAATATAGAGCTGCAATTATTCCAAACCCTATTGTGCTTATTCAGACCCCTTATTTTTAAACTGCCAGCATTACCCCTTGGTTTTGCACAGTGAACCAAATAGGTTCCATAATTGACCGACACTTCCAAATGGGCATTATGACACAAAATCGCACATGCACTGGGAATATTAAAGGTTACAACGAATGCTGTACCAACAGAATGCAACAAATTGTTCCAATATTCGCGCAGAACTCCAGTTATAATAAAAAATTATACATAATGTCGCCTCCACATCGCATGTATGGAATTGGGGCTATTTCAGACAGATGTTAAAAACTCTTAAACTACAATTGAAATTCACAAACAAAGGTTTACCAAATACTCAGTTAAGGAATTTTCAACCTTTAAATCTCAATATCCTTCTCCCTTATTTCCGAAGTGCTGTCTAGTTAAAGACTCCTAATGCATTTTTCTATTTCCATTCACCCTTTAAAATAATGTCATTCATCCCTAATGATGATCATTACCATTCTAGGTAGCAGTGGATTCCTTGATTCATTGTCAAATGCATTAAAATGCATCAGAATTCTACTGGACAATGAATTAGGGGCCACTGCCACCTAGATTGGTGATGTTCAACAATAGCATTACTCTTAACCATTTGGACACTAACATATTACCTTGTAAAGCAACTTCTACCGTGGGAAAATCAACCACCAGTACTGGAATAGAAAAAGAAAAAGAAAAGAAAAGAGAGAAGAAAGGCTAGTCCCAGGATAAGATGATGAGTCACGCCTTAAGATAAATAAGTAAAGGAGACACTATTCCTAGCACGACACGTGGCTCAAATTTAATAAAATCCATGTGCATACATCAACCTCCATTCAAAATTAGGGAAGCAAGTTGTCGCAACGTTCACATCACCTTCTTTCCTCTGAACAATAAAAGGGAACGGCTAATATGCACGAAGTTATGGGAACAATTTTCACAATCCTAATATATATTGATCATAACTGTAATTAGACTTGTCGTGCTACATAAATGTTAAGAAAAGAGGGTAAAGGCAAACCTCAGGAGCCATCCAGAATGGAGTCCCCTTGCAAGACTTTACATCATTCAACTTAATGGCCTGCACAATGAATCAACTAACAATATTATGTGTCATAACAACAATCACAATATAATATTTCCAAGCTATATAAGAAGGCGTTTTTAATCTGAAATGGAGAAAAAAGATAGGATAATGAGAGACTGCAACCTTCGCAAGGCCAAAATCTGCAAGTTTCACCAAGCCATTTGCACCCACCAATATATTTGCACACTTAATATCTCTGAAACAGGAGAGGTAAATAAATGAGATCTTAGCGTTACAGAATCAGCTGGCATGAATGAAGCATATCTAAACATATGCTAATTTTAAAGCATGAATGAGGAAGAGGAGAAGAGGAGAAGGAACGCTTGAAAAGTATATATTACTAATTATCAAATGATCAGTCTTTCTTCATCACCCACTTACAAAACTTCCATTTTTTAGTTTTCTTGCTTGTTAAGATTAAAGTGCAACCTAAATACAAGTAATTCCACAATTAAGAGAGACATCATTAATAAAAAACAGTGTCCTAACACAAAGTTCTCTAGTTCTGTAATAAAAACCTTTGACTAAAATGCTTTTGTATTACTCGACTCCATTTTCCTGGAGACAGTTCAATTAGCTAACAAATTCTACAAAGTTTTATTTGAGAATATAAAACAAAATCATCACTTGACTTCAAGAACAATTTCAAGCATGATCCTAGTCAATTCAATATAACATGCTAAAGGAAGAACACGATTTGATCAGTTTCCAAGAAAAGGCAATTTAGAAGTAACACATTTTGGAAAATATTAAACTATTTTTAACTACGATCAACTGCCAATTTGGAACCATATAATCATGTTTGACTAAGTCCCCATAGAAAGTAAACTTCTAAGCTTAGATAGACATGTTTGAAGCTCTAAAATTTGCATTTTCGCCAGATACTCTTTTTTTAGAATTTTTAAACAGAAAAGTGTTTCAAAACTTTTTAAAGAGTAACATAGCATTTTTCTTTAGCCTTAGCAAAACATGCACATAGCTGGTGATTCTTACCAAGTTTAGAGAAAGAAATCTGCACAAGGTTAAAGATAAAAGTTTATGAAATTAAAACATTGATAAAGTTGTGGTCTCATGAGTGATTAAAATTAAAGTTTGACCAGTTGATAAAACTTTTGCTAATTTTTTATCAAACAACGTGTTAATGTATATATTATATTTTAATACAAAACCAGTTTTTTTGGAACAGAGAAAAAAAAATAAATAAATAAAATTACTAAAAGCATAAAAACCAGAAATACAGAGTTGTTTGGTTCAATCACCTGTGGATCACATTTTTGTCATGCAGATACTTCAAGCCATGTAAAATCTGTCTAGTATAAGCGGAGACCTGCGAATCTCGGAGGTTGTACTTCTGGTAAAGGCTCAGAAGGGATCCTTTAGTAACCAGCTCAAGGAAGATGTAAAGATGTGATTCAACCTACAGAAAAAAAAAATGTAAAAAAAAAAAAAGATTTCTAATAAAATTTGAAACAGAATATACTTCAGGAAAATTAAGATGTGAAGGAAAAACTGAGGGAAGAAAAAAAAATGTTAAGCTCAGTGGAAGGTTCAATTTCAGTGAGCTTCAATTCTGTCAACGAAATACAATTAGTGGACAACACAAAAAACTTCTCTATACCTAGTACTTCAAGTTCTACTATCTCTGTGAATAAAATCCAGGAATCTTGCAAAAGAGGCCTCTCTATTGCAAAAGGAGAAGTATGGAATCTTATAATAGTGCCACCGAAGTTGAAGAAACAAATATCAGGTGGAAATTAATGCTAAAAGCAAGAAACGCCTATCCTCCACCTCCACCCAAAAAATATAATAAAGAATATGAATAGTTAATTTGCAAGACGGTATTACCTTCTGCGTACCATAATACTGGACAATATTCTCGTGTTCAAACTGACTTAGAAGAGCAATTTCCTGAATGGGTCAAAAGAAAATGCATATTAAAGAACTGAGGAGTTGGGGAAAAAGGAAGAGAGTTTTAACACCAAATAATTAACAGAGCCACTGAGAGAGTGAATCTAGAAGCAGGTGCGAAGTCAAGTGAACAAATAAGCAAATCTCTGGCAGCTAAACCTGTTCAAGTTGGATGATCCTTTGTTTTCCTTCATCCCCTTGATCAAGCAAAGATACTTCCTTCACAGCAAAAAAGAATCCATCACTGCAGAAAAAGCAGATATACATAAAGGTTTAGCATATTATAGAAAATACATTCCATCCAAGTTTGTGGTACTCAAGATCAAGTGCATTGCTTTTTTAAAATATGATTATTTCAGTAGAGAACTGTGCAACGATATTACAGGATGAGTGAACTTATCTTCTCTTAATTATTGAAAGGTTCCTTTCTCTATATTTTAGTTCTTTTCAACACCATGCTTTGGATCTTTTACCGCAAATAAATGAAAGAAAATATCCACTATAGAGAATACATTTGAAAGATCTATTGTCTGAACAAATAGTTCTTTAAAAGCAACCATTATCTGGATCAGTTAGAATCCACTGAACCACTCTTTATCTCCCCTTTATCGTGGAAGCAACCAATCCATTGCAAGGAAAGAAATCTTCCAAACTAAAAACTTGTCTTTCTTAATTGATAAAGTATTAACTTCACGATTTTACTGAAAAGTGAACATCACATTAACAGAATTTCATAGTTTCATTGTTTGATGAACAATTCTTTAGATTTTTTACCGCCAAAATAAATAAGAAATAGGAGTTCAGAAGATTTTATGCAGTCAATAAACATTAAGCCCATGTTTGTCGCCCATTCTTTTATATATCTTTTTTCTACGTACTCATTTTCAACCATACATTTCCATAATAAAATATTCTACACATAGAACCAAATCTTTTCGCTACTTTCTAACCACTTATACTCCAAAAATTCACCATTCAAAACTATTTTTTTCAAAAAAAAAGGCCACGAAACAGGGGCTAAGTAAGAATAGGAGTTCAAAATTTTAAAAATAAGAGGATACTATAAATACGGATCCATGCTCAACAATTTCATTGCAAGTTAGCACCCAGGAGAATGTGTGAAAAGAAGTTGCACTTACTCGGCAATTCCTTCATAAACAGATCCAAAAGATCCACGACCCAAGAGATCCCCTTTCTGCCAGTCCACAATAATGCGTTTAAATCTCCCATTGGGTGACACAAAGGATGTTGGTTCTGTAGTGCTACTTGAAGAATCATCATCATTTGAAGTTGTGGTAAATGAACATGACCCAGATAACACACCATTTTCTTCTCTCATCATTATCCTTCTCTTCCTCCTATAATTCTCCTCGTCCTCATCCCTCCTCCCACCAACTACTTCAGTCTCTTGTTCGTTCTCTTCTGAACCAAACCCTCTTTCAAACCTTGAAAAGCTTTTATCACTGTCTGGTGCAAATGATTTCAAAATATCCCAAGTTGAGCACTCATTGTCGATCACGGGCAATGACATTGAAGGTGGAGGTGCCAGAACTGGTGGCCTCACACCCTTAATACCATTTGTACATATTTCCCCCAATTTACCATCGCTGAAAACTAGATTACTTATCCTTGCACTATTCTCTAGCCTCTTTGATAATTCACATAGACCATCATCACCACCTCTACTAACAATACTAAAACTACTACCCCTACCGCTATTTGAAAATACCAAACCTTCAATTCCATTACACTCGAATTTTGGATTAATTACCTCAACAACCTTATTACAACTAGGACCGGAAATTTCAATTACATTACTAATACAATCCTCGATTTTCTGATTTGTTGAATTCAAAATACTACCACTGGAAAGAATATTACCATCAATGTCCTCATTTTTCTGACTAGTTAAATTAGGAGCAACAGAGGATCTGATCTTCATAGCCTCATATTCCTCAACAGGTATCCCGAAATCGTCAATTCCAGAAAATCCCAGCGTTTGACACATAAATTCAAACTGCCCATCAATCCCTTCGACTCGTAAGCTCATTTGGCCGCTGTACAAATCCCGCGACCGCCCTCGTAAAGATTCCTCCGACGAACACGATGCCGATAGTGCAGAAGTCGAGGAAGTTGATGGCAGGTATTCATAGTCAATGTTTTTCACGGCGTTTAGCCGCTCGAGTCTCGGAATCGGCTTCGCAGCTAGGCGGCTTGGACTGGAACTTGAGCTTGTGCTAGAGGTGGAGCCAGATTTCGAGCGGGTTTTGCGACGCTCAGAACTATGTGAGAAGATTTTTGGTATGCGATGCATTGTGATGATTGAGAGTCAAATCCATGAATTGAAACACGAATTCCAAGTTTATTTGGAGTACGAAAAATAGCAAAAATATCAGAAAATTCGTTCGTTTTTCTTTCCAATTTTGGAAGCCAATTACAGGGTCTTGTGATTATCGTTTAGGGTTTACGAAATTCGCGTTTCTGTGCGTATATCAGAAAATTGGGGAAAAGGAAAATGTATTGGTGAAGGAGAGGCGTCGGAGGAGAAAACGCGGAACCATCTTGGATTGCTGACTAGACTTTGAATGTCTTGTTTGGCGACTTCATTTCCTTTTTATTCTTTTTAATTTTCTTAACGATTGTCAAAATAACATGTTTGCCCGTAATATAAATTTTTTCAGAATAAATTTTACGAAAAATAATTTTTTTTTTAAATATATATATAATTAAACAGTAGGAAAAAATAATGATTTCTCGAAAAAGTTATATGGTAAAAAATGAATTTAAAAGGAATCTATTCTAAACATGGACACAATATTTAAGATATTTTCCAAACTTGATAGTGAGACTAAGTTTTGACGCTTTCTCAAATTATAAAAGAATTAAATATGTGTTGACAAAGAACATACATGTCAAGTCATATTTTTGTGGAACTTCTGTTGTTCAACTTAGGATTTATTTGAACTCCATTTTTTGAAAGAATATTTTTTTTAAAATAGTGATTTTTTAGAAGATGTATAATTAAAAAGTAAGAAAAATTTGGGTTTTCGTATAAAAATTTTTTATTGTGAGAATATATAACTGAAAATGAGAATTTTAAATAAGAGAAAATTACCATAAACAAGGTGTTTACTTTTGACTTTTAAAAAATCAGGTTTTTAGTTTATTTAATCAAAAATCAGGTTTTAATTTTACAATTAATATTAATAATAATATTTTTAAATTAAATTAAATACATATCCACCCTACTACCCACCCCACCAACTTTATAAATATAAAACCCTAACCAAACCTAATCTAATTCATTCTTCTTCTCCTTCCATTTCTACCGCCGCCTCCACCGCCACCGTCTGCCCCGGCCACCGCCCGCCGCCGCCTCTCCCCCTCCGCCTTCTCCCCCCTTCCCCTTCTCCTTCCAAAAGACGGTGTAACGTGGTCGGCCATTGTGGGAGGTATGATGGCAGCGTCGCACGTGAAAGGAAGGGAAGGACAGGCTATTTGTTCCACTTTGTTGTTTATTTCCGTAAGAGTCACTGAGTGCATTTATTTGATCCTATACGTGCCTTGTGAGCAATAAAATTATTAAACTTGCAGCTGTAAATTTATGTCATACGAGAGCTTATGACCATCCTTTACTTTATCTGAGATTAAGGCCGATGTTCGTAAGAATAGAAATAGAGTCAATATACTTCAGTGTAACTAAAATATTTAATTTGATTGTGTTTCCGATAAATATACTGATTAATCCAACGAAGTGGTAAAAAATTATGTTAAAAACCTCAAATTTTAATTTATTCTTGTTGTGGTGTGACAGATCTGTGTGTGTGGTTGGTTGTCGATGGATCTCTGTGTTGTTGGTTGTCGACGGTGTTATCGGTGGTCGGGCTGGTGGTGGTTTTTTTTTTTTTGAGTATGTGACCTAACTTTTTTTGGTGTCTGTGACCTAGATATTGAACTGTGGTGGTTTTTTTTTGTGTCTGTGACCTAGGTGGGCGTCTGTGACTCACTCTGAAATAGAGTCGTGACATGTAAAAGTTATTATTTTTTCCAATCTGTGACCTAGGTGAGTGTCTGTGACCTCGGAATTGTGACTGTGACTCACTGAGATAGAGTTTTGAACGTAAAATTTTTGATTTTTTCAACCTGTGACCTGTAAAATATAACCTGTGACCTATAATTTCGAACCTTGTGACCTTAAAAAATAACCTGTGACCTATAATTTTTTATCAGTTTTGATCTGTGATTTCGAAATAATCCGTGACCAAATTGTATATAACTGTGACCTTAACAGTTGCCGGAATCGGAGCGGTCGCCGGAAATAAGTACGGCCGGAGAACAGTCGTCGGAGTAGTCGCCGGTTGCCGGAGTAGTCGTCGGAGTAGTCGCCGGTTGCCGGAGTAGTCGCCGGAGCAATGGGGGTGGTGGGGGTGGGGGTGGGGTGGGGTGGATTATATTATATTACAGTTAAATATTTAATTTAATATAATAATTGTGAAATATAATTAATTAATTAAAAAAAAACCTGATTTTTGCAAATTTAAACTTTGGGACCTGATTTTTAATTTTGGTAAAGTAAATGCCTGAACCATAAATTTTTCCCTTTAAATAATGAGGCTCAAACGTGATCTTATTTCAATTCTTGTTTGTCATGTTCTATACTATACATTTTAACTGCTAAAAATTTTGATCAAAATTTAAATTTAAATTAATAATTAATTTTAATTATATATTTCGTAAGATTCATAATTTTTCAATCACATATTTCATCAACTTTTATCACAGTAGACATGGGCATAAACTTGTTTGCCATCGTTTTGACTCAAATTGCAATTTTATGAGAGATGGGGTTTTGAAAAGACAAACGTCCACATGCCTAAAGCGTTGATAAATTTGTGAAGGACAACAGCTAGACTGGAAACAGAGAGAGAATGCTTGTGCAGTCTGGTTCTGGGCCAAGACCCAAGCCGAAAGAGCTGGCATATGAGCTCGTTTGGATCATATGCCAAGAGGCCAATTTCCATCCCTACGCCGTACTCTGCCAGTCTTGACGAGTAACTCTATCCGAACCGAGAATCGCCTGAGCACAAACTTTTCAAGACCTTTCTTTTATAAACCGGCTTGATTATGTATAGGCTCACAAGCCACTGGACTAGATTATTCAACTCGACTAGCCAAACCAGCGAATATCTAAGTTTTCGATTTCGATTCCATTTATGGGTTGCATGGTCCAATTAGGGGAATGTTCAGTCAAGCTTTTGCTTCTCATAGAAGAATTTTACGAGAGAGTCTTTCTCTAAATTTTTTTTTAAATGAAATAAAACAATTTTAAAAAATTATTCACGTATGTTCTAAAATAAACTCTTAGGCCATGTTTGATTCAACATATTTTCCATCAAATGTGGCGTTTGATAGCAAACATTTCCTTGTAAATCATTTTCCCATCCAACCCCCTCACGCGCTTGTTTTCTTGATTTTCAAGGAAATGGTTTTCTTGTTTTTTTTTTTTTTGTGGTAAAAGTTTTTCCAGTTTTCTTTTTTTTGGCAATGGAAATAAATTTTATAAACAATTGTAAAAAAAAAATAAAAATTCATTTTAATGAACAATTTTCATGTAAAACGAAACAAAATGAATAGTGAAAAAATAGTTTTCGAGCAAACTTTTTTTTTTTTTTTTTACTTTTTAGCAATGATAACAAATTTCATAACCAATTGTAAAAATAAAAAAATTCACTTTAATGAATAATTTCCATATAAAATAAAGTCAAACGTGAACAAAAAGATTCAAAAATTTAAAATTTTTCGGGTGGAAAATTATTTCAATCAAACACATTTAATTAATAATTTCTTGAAAAATAAGTTTTAGGCAATTAGTTTATCTGAAATTCATTTTCTTTCTGCCTATTCGATCAAATGGACCCATAATTTTAAAAAGAAACTTTTGTTTTTTTCAAAGGCAATACCAAATTTGCCCTTAGTATTTCCCCATATAAATGCATAAACATCATATCATTTTCAATTTTCACACAAAAAATTCCTTCAGTAACTCCTCCCTTCATCCCCCAACCCACTCCTCTGGTTCTATATTTATCCTAATTTTCACATATTACACAATTTTGGCAATACCCATTCTGAATCTTCATACCACCTTCTGGCTGTAGAGACTACATTTTCTCTAACATCTCACATTAGACATCCACAATTTCTCGCGTGTATTAATTAATATAAGCTTTCTCCGGAATTGCATTAGTGCCGTATAATTTATTCCTATTTACCTATAAATTAGTGTGGCGGTTATTGAAGCGGTTTGCGTTTTTGGATCCCTTTTTCGGTTATACTTTAATGTAGTTGAATTATCTCTTCCCTGTTAACCCTTTTCACATTGGATATGCATTTTATTTGAATTTTCGGCTGTAGAAAAGTAGGTTTTGCAAAACATTAGTTTTATGAGGTAATTTGAGTTAAAGGGTTTGGTTTTGTGTGTTCCCCCACGCTTTTTTTCCATGGTTGTCAGTTATTTACTGGTCTATAAACGTTTGATTTTGTGAGAGAACGACTGTCTTTTGCACTGTTGGTGTGGTTGGTTCTAGGGTTTCTTGAGTAGAGACTCTGCTTTTATCCATCTGGAAGTTGATATTCTTGGGTGATTCTGTAGTTTTTTACTGAAAGGATTCTGAAGAATTATAGAAGAAAGGAAATTTTAAATTTGAGTGGCGACGAATGCAAAGTGCATTGGACTGTATTAGGACATTTTCATTTACATAAGCGGTGAGAAAAAAATGGTGTTCTAGGGGTCATTGACACCCCATTGAGGACAGGGAACAGCATTTTTGGATAGAATTGGTTAAGAAGAAACAAAACATTTCTGGACGAGGTATAATCAAGGCATTGAAAGAACGTGAATAGAATTAAGTGTTTTCTTCTAGGGTAATTTGATCATGCTAAGTATTGATGGAAAGAAGTGAACCCACTTTAGCTCCTGAATGGTTGAGATGCACAGGAAGCTTTGTTGGTGGTGCCTCAATCCACAATTCAGGTACTATATATATATATTTTTCTGTCTTATCCATTCACCAACTCGTTTTCCATACAATCATCCATGTTGAGATTGTGATGAATTTTTGTCATTTTATTACAGATGTTTCTTCACCCTCGCACACCCTGCGAAACAGATCTTCTAGGAGCATTACTGATAAGGATAGCCCACGGTTTTTGGATAGGAAGTCATCTTTCAATTCTAGGGTCAGTTCAATTAGTAATGGTTCTGCGAAGCATCCATACAGCAGTTTTACAAGGACTCGCCATGACAAAACCCGAGAAAGAGAAAAAGAAAAATCTCTAATTGGGGACATCTATAGTGATCATTCTGATCCAGTGGGAAGTGTAATAACAAGCAGAGTTGAGAAGAGTACCTTGTGTCTTTCTCAATCATCGGTTTCAAGGAAGTCTGGTGACGTTTTGCTTCCCAGAGTAGAGAACTTGAAAACTAGTGCTACTCAAAATAATGGTTTTGGGAGTAGTAATATCAGGAGAACCCAGAAGGCTGCTTTTGAAAAGGATTTTCCAGCACTTGGAACTGAAGATAAGCAAACGGTGACTGGATTTAGTAGAGTAGGATCCCATGGTCTGAGCTCTTCTGTTCAAAATTTACCTATTTGCAACTCAGGGTTGCTTGGTGGTGAGAAATGGACTTCCGCTTTGGCAGAGGTGCCTGCTATTCTTGCCACCAATGGCATTTGTCACTCAGCTGTTCAGCAAAGTGCCAGCATGATTTCGACTCCATTGTATGCAGCTTCTAGTTCATCAATTCTTAACATGGCTGAAGCATTGTCACAGGCCCCAGCACAAGTACGTGCTGCTACTCAGGTACATAATTTATTTTTCTAATTACGTATTTGAGCAGTTATTTGGTGATGTTGAAAACAGATTTGTTGTGTTCATGTTTTGTTAATACATCATGCAGCCACCTGATAAGAACCAGAGGCTTGAAGAATTGGCAATTAAACAGTCCAGGCAATTGATACCTATGACACCCTCGACTCCTAAACCTCTAGTAAGAGGAATTTTTTTATTGCATTCTTTCTGGGTTATTTTAAGTGGGTTATTTCACTTCATGGATACTCTTTGAACTGCTGTTCCCACCCTAAAAATAAAAAAACTTAAATCAATATATATAGACATTTGAAGGTCTATGTTTGGTTTTATTTTCTTGTACTTCTGTGCTAGATGAAGAGCTCAACTTATTTTCTGAACTGATAGACCAAGATTGTCTATGCAAATAGAAAAAATACAATAATGAGGTTAAAGAAAATGCTTTACTGGATAAGAAACTAAAGTGTTTTATCATTGGTGCTCTGCACATTGTCCATTATGTACTTGCAAAAAATTGCGTTTGTAATACTAATCCATTTGCTAGATCTGAGGTTGTTTTCTTTTGTTCCCTTTCACTTGCGGAGTAATTTTTGCCCTAATTATCTTAGATTAGTATATACCAGTTTTCTTGGGACATATCCTATCCCTACTCGTAAGGCCATCTGGATTCTGAGTCAGGGTACACAAATGTTTTCGAAATTTTAATACGTTGGAGTTAATATTTAATGCACAAAGCGCCATCTGGATTCTGAGTCAGGGTACACAAATGTTTTCGAAATTTTAATACGTTGGAGTTAATATTTAATGCACGAAGTTGTGACATTTATTCATCTGCAGTAATATTTTATCGTCCCTCAGTTGTTCCATCAATGTTTGGAACAATGTTCTTAGATGAGTAAGGATATTAACATTTTTATTTCCTGATATGTAGAATAAGGATGCTGAATATATTAAATTTAAACATTCTTCTCAGGCTCCTAATTCCATTGATAAATCAAAACAGTCAAAGCCTGCAGCTAGAACAAATGACATGATTGTGGCTTCCAAAGGTGTCCACCAGCAATCCCATTCATCTCAGTTTTCTATTCAGTCTCGTGTTGCTCAAGTCAGATCTGATGCTCCAAATAACTCTCATGCCGTAAAGTTTCTGGTTCTGAAATCAGGACGTGGGAATAGTGTCACCTCCGTCGTGAAGGATGCATTCAGTCCGACTGGTAAAGCCAATCGCATAGTAGCTAACGGCCAGGCAACTGCTTCAATAATTCCAACTGCATCGAAAAGTTCAAACAATGCTGTGGTTTCTGCTCTTGAAAGCAAGGTTGCTGCCCTCTCTCTAAATTCCAGATTGGCTGTCGATAAGAGGCCATCCCAAACTCCATCACAAAGCAGAAGTAATTTTTTTAATCTCATGCGAAGAAAAAACTCTTCCAACGCATCTGCCATTCTATCAGATTCAACTTTGGCTATTTCATCTCACAATACAGATACATCTGGTGATATATTCAAAGAAGGCCATGAGCCAGTATGTTCTCATGTTATGGAAAATGGTAATGATATAAGCTGTAACGTTGATGCTTATGACACTCCGGAGAAGACTCAAACAATATCTCATGTCGGAGAGAACAAATGTCCAAATGGAGCAATTTATCCGGATGAAGAAGAGGCTGCATTCCTTCGTTCTCTTGGTTGGGATGAAAATGGTGGGGAAGATGAAGGCCTCACTGAGGAGGAGATCAATGCTTTTTATCAGGAGGTACTCTTGCTTAATCTTTACTGTTCTATATGTTTTGTATTTTATTGGACTCGTTGTAGTCAATTATTACCTTAAGTTTTGTCTGTTGTTTGGAGTTGATGCATGTAGGTTAAAAGCTTCTGAATGAATAGCATTTTTCAACTGGGAGAAACGTCTGTGATTAACAGTTCCCCCACTCCCTAAGTGAATAAAATTTTGCCCTGTTGCATTTATGTTGTTCCCTTTGTATAGACTTGGGAACCTTTCTTACAGGAGGTAAAAAAATTGAAAAAAGTCACAAAGAAAACGGAAAAGCAAAACTTAACCCTTCGCATCAGCTACATTTCGATCCAGGAACTTATGCATGGTGATCACTTTTTGCCCGTATAGTTGATAAAAGGAATGTTTCTATCTAATTTTATTTCTGTTTTTCTCTCCACAGTACATGAATAGGAGGTCAGCCCTGCACGACGCTGTCTGAACTTCGTGCTGCTGTTCCAGGCATTTATCGCGTCGAATCAACTATTGATGTCAAAGTACTTTGGAACTACAGTGTTCTTGGCAGACTTTCCATTTCTATGTTCTTTTTTTTATTTTGGATAGAAAGATATAAAATAAAATTCTAACCTGCTTGAGCATGTTGCAAAAAAAGAGGCTAGGGATTGCACTTGGCTCATCTTTTTGACATATTTATCCTTTACCTTAAAGAAATCAATACAAAGGTAGGTTTATGTATTTTTCTGGTCAATTTTATGGGATGAAAAGAAATCGGAATATTTGTCATGGTTTTACCTTCTGTTTTTAACTTTTCACCCGACCCATCTCTCTTCATTTAGTAGTTTGTCTTTGATGATTTATATGTCAATTGTATTTTTAAGCTTGCACAGAAAGATTGTTGAATTGAAAGTTCTCATGTTACTAATCCCAAATTTACTGATAATAAGGCTTAATTTGTTGTTACTGGTGGGACAGAGAAAAATTGCAGCACCAATTTGCATTCTTCGAGTCATGTTTGGTCAAAGTTGACGAGTGCTTATGAATGAATGACAATATTTCACTGGATATTATGCTTCGACTTCTTCATGTATAAAAGACACATGTACAGAGCGGGATCAAACTGTAATCCTGTTTAAAATACCAAAGAGACCGATACATGGTTTAACAGTTCGCAGCAATGAAGGAGAGTTTTGCATGTACCAAGTTATTCTGAATTACAAGTCCAATACATCAGACCACTGCACAAAAATTCAGAGTGCAAAAGAAGAATATCATAAATTTGAACAGTAAAGCAAGACATTCGATATAAATCTACTTAAATTCCATACTTGCATTGCTAAATCACTTGCTATTTGTTTTTCCCAACAAATAATTTGGATCTACTAATTTCATCACGTTATCATTCTTAGATGGCTATCATGGACCTACTCACTTTGGACCTTTCAATGGATAAAATACGTAATCATAAAGAATATAAAGAGCAGAAAATCTATAAGATCGACCATGAACTTGGAAAATATCAGATCAATTTCTTTCCCCCCACCCTCCGAACATTAAGCATCACTACTAAATATGAACAGAAAAGGTCGAGGGCGACTATGGTAACTTCCAATCAAACTAAAAAGGGTTACCTTATTAATACAAACACACATTGAAGAACACCAGCAACTCCTGTCCATGCTGAAGGGCCAGTTTTCACAAGAGCGTCTTGTATCAGTAGGCCCACCGAAGCTGCCAATGAAATGAAGGATACAATGTATGCAATGAAAAGCCAAAGTTTCCCCCTGCAATTTAAGAAACAGGAAAACAGACACAGGAATACAATCATTTACACTTTCGAGCAAATGATTTTAAGGATTTGTTAAAGGGATTCAGTTCACTCACATCATTGAAGAGGGGGAGAACAGATAGAATTAGCAAATTCCCAAGAATTACAAAATACGCATGTTTAGCTGCCAGATTTCATTGACATCATGTGCTAGGAAGTTAAACTCATTGGGATATGCATGTACTAGAAAGTTACTCATTGGGATATTCATGAGCTTAGAATAGAAATTTGTATTTCATTTTAAAATCACCTGAACAAGAAACTTTCTTACCACAAGAAGGACGATTAAAATTTGGCGTTCTCCTTATTTTTTTTAATTAAAGGCAAGGATGAATATAAAACAACGTTCTTAACATCCACTTCCACTACTCAAACCAATATGGTTCAATTTATCAAAAACACATGGGACGAAATCACAATAAAACCCAGGTGCGCACTGTCACCGAGCATTCTAAAAATGAAATTAAAACATTGTTGTCACTAGATGCAAAATAGTTGCACATTTGGCTTTGCTTCGTTATATAGAAATAGCAACTTTTTTCCCAAATTTGGCTAAAAATCTGTGCTCTTCGCAGTCTTATAGCCTAAAGGAGCAAGCTTTTGGCTACTTCTTAGCATTTCAGCTAAAGCCAAACATGCTCTAGGAAGGTTATTGATGCAACTAACATAAACTAAAACCAATGACGCAGAAAACTGTCTTCCACGTTTGCTAATTAATCAGCATATACAATCTACTCAAGATACAAAATTCAACATGAACTCCTAACTATACGCGAGTATACAATAATTGCTAATGCTACTAACCTCCATTCGCCCTCGTCATACGGGGAGTAGTGATCAATAATGTCATCTTTCTTAACGGAATTGAACATCAAAGCAGCCAAAGACGCAAATATTCCTGCAAAACAAAACGCGTTAAAATCAAAACGCTAAATTCAATTAATTAAAGAAAAAAGTCAGGCACGTGCCTGGAAGGTAGTGGACGAAGGGAACTTTAACCGAGCTACAAAAGACAGCATCGACCCAGAACCACCAACCGGCGCCAAAGACTGCACCGGCGACTCCAGGCCCGAATATGGTCCACAACTCAGCTAAATCCATTTATAATGATCTTATTTTCCAAACGGAAATTGTTAATCTCGGATTCGATCGAAAAGGAATTGTTTGAATTTGGGGATCGATTTGATTTGATTTGATTGATTCGAGATTGCCCTAGAAGTGTAGTATGTATATTTCGTTTCGAAAAAGCTTTTGTTAATATATCGCATTAAACAATAAGGCCAAGTTCTATTTTTTACCGTTTTGACAAATTTAAAAGAAAGGGAAATTACAAAAATCAAGCATTTAAGGGCATGTTTGTGAATGATTTTAATTCAATTAAAATTGAAAATATAGCAGTTATTGGGTCCCATCCGTTTAATAAAAGTCAACAATAACGATTAATTTTTAATTTTTAATCCTTCCCAAAAACAGGGCACTACCATCACTGTTCTTCTCTCTACCTCCCTACACTGAAAGAGAGGATGAGGGGTTCTCGAGTTAATTGTTTCAACGGTCACTGAATTTTACAAAGTATTACATTTCACTAATTGAACTTTAAGTTGCATCTCATCACTCACTGAA
The DNA here is from genome assembly GCA_035079005.1 of Fraxinus americana. Lineage (NCBI taxonomy): Eukaryota > Viridiplantae > Streptophyta > Magnoliopsida > Lamiales > Oleaceae > Fraxinus > Fraxinus americana. Next base: position 1,150,662 of record CM068716.1, on the reverse strand, counting down.
CTTAGTAAAGTTGCACTCCATCCATCACCAGGCTAATTCCGTCAAAACCCGTTGCCTACGTGGATGACGGTTTGCACACGTGGCCGTTAAATTAATACAGTTGTCCGAGTTAATTGTTTCAACGGTCACTGAACTTTACAAATTGTCACATTTCACTAACTGAACTTTAAGTTACATCACATCAATCACCGAACTTAGTAAAGTTGCACTCTATCCATCACCGGGCTAATTCCGTCAAAATCGGTTGCCTACGTGGATGACGATTTGCACACGTGGCAATTAAATTACTCCAGCTGACCATTAATCAGCCATGTCATAAATTCACAATACCCAAACACGTCTCGATCTCTGAATTCTGCCTCTGGATTTGAGATTTTCACTTTGGCTACATGAATATATAGAAACGGCATTTGATCCAGCAAATCAAAAGCCATTTGCCCATTGGAATTAGAGATTTTACGAAACAATTTTGATTCAATGTCAATATTCTTCAAATTTTCGGCAACAATTGACATTGAATCAAAATTGTTTGATTTGGTGGATCAATTGTTTCAGAAAATTTGTACAAAATCCTCACAAAGGTACAATTTAGTATTGAATTATAACCTCTGTTAACCTGCTAGCCAGAATGTGAATTTGTTGAGTTGTCGATGAAATTGATATTTTTCATATGTATATATCCATCGAGGAGGTCAATCCACGCGATTTCGACATGGGTCTGACAGCAGTTGTCGAAGATAAAGGAGTTTTTTATGGTGGTTAGCAGCATGGTGGGGCTAGTGCTTCTCCACTCCGTGTTTTGTTGAACATCATGATAACCTTTTTTTTAGCTGATGAGGTCGTTTACTGTCTCGTAAGCTTCGGGGACTTAGTTAGGGGAACTCTAGAATGTTAATTTTGTGAATTTTATTAGAGCTTCTTCTGCTCTATTTGAATCAATCTTTGGTTGATTGTAGTGTCTGAAAATAGGGTTGCTTATATTCACTAGAATAGAATTAGCTAAAAAAATATTCACTCGGATCTCAATCTTCTGGCCAACAATATAGCTAAAAAATATTTACTAGAATCTCAATCTTCAGGCCAACAATCTCATTATAAATGAGTTATAGGTTGCAATTTAGCCCATGTTTGAGCCCCATTCTTTCTCCTTTTTTCCCATTCATTTTTCTACAGTACTCATTTTTAACCACACATTCTCCAAATAAAATAATATTACACACAAATCTAAAACTTTTTATCACTTTTTCACCACACATTCTCCGATCAATCACTATTCAAAAGCTAATTCTTCCTAAAAAATTGGGGCCAGACACCCGCTTAATCATTCTAACTCATAGCCACTTCTTGTGAAGGGTGTTGCTCATTTTATTTTTTTAATACGATAATACTTGGAAGAAACTTAGCTGGCTTTCTTTGATGCTTTTGATTGTCAGAAAGTGTTTAATTTATGATGTTTTTGAATCAAAGTTCACCTTCTTGGGATGTCAAAATCGAAGCTCAAATAAACTTCTGTTAACTGCAATTTACAGTAAAGCAGAGATATAAAAAGGAAGAAAATTAAATGTGAAATTAATTTACTTTATTTGAAGTTCTAATTGATTTGTGGATAATCCATTTATTACAGTTAGTTTTAGAGGAGTTATCTGAAATGGCTTAACTATGAGAGACGAAGTTGGAAAGACATTTACTTTGTGATACAAGAAAGTGTCGTCTTTCATCTACTCAATTATTTTTGTCTAAAATGTTGTGGAATTGATCGTTGTAGTGGTGTGGTCTCCATTGGGTTAGGTTTTTGAAAGAAATTCGTTCTTTCAATTGATTCTTGATGGGTTGGTGTAAAAAAATTCCGTTCTCTTCACCGAGTCTTCTTTAAATTTTGTTCTTTTCACCGAATCTTCTTTTTCTTGCTAAAATGTATTTTGCTTGAAGTGTTTCTATTTTTTGGGGTCGAAGATTTGTCATTTTAGACTTCTATGTTGTTTGGGTCAATTGTCTATAATTAGTTTAGTCCGTAAATTCGTAATAGGTTGTTTGTAGCTCTATTCAATTTTTGTTGCTATATATATATATATGCAAATAGTTAAGTTGAGGAGTTATTTGGCTCTTGGGGACCTCCATGCATTCATTGAACAACATAGGTAAAAGCTCTCAATTTTTTCTTTTTTCATTTTTCTTTCTTTTTTTACACATTCTCTAATTCAATCTTCCATTCATATGTAGCTATGCCCCAATTTGGCCCCATTATTTGATATTTTAATTTTTGAAATAGTGTTTTTTTTGGACAACGTGAGATTGAAAAAGAAGAAATTTTTTTTATTTATATGTAATGTTATTTTATTGAAAAATGTCTCGTTAAAAAAAAGAGAGAGAAAAAAATATTATAAATTAATGGGGGCCAAACGGGGCCTATATAGGTATATATTTCTTGAAGTATCACTGTTCTGATGAATTCCAGATTGAGTTTGTGTGTGTGTGAATATTTTGATGATTTTGAAGATATTATTTTCTGGCATTTTCATTGGTTTAAATTTCTGGACCAATAGGAACATTTTTTATTTTTTTAACATTAATTATTGAACACCGTAAACAATTTTGTGCCCTGGATTTTTCTTCTTTACTGCAACTTGTTTTCCTTTTTGTAGAGAAAAGGATCAAGATTTTACTCTGGGTATAAATAACCATTTGAATTAATGAAAACGATTGTAATTCTTATTAATTTTCCTTCGTAGTTATTTATTTGTATATACCTGTAACTGTTTTTTTGGATAATTGGGTATGTGTTTCTGAGGACAATTATGTTAAAACTTAAAAATGATAAACTATTCAAAGTCCCTTCATATTTAATTTATATTTTTTGAGTTTTCCTTCATCTAATTCTATGTTGGAGAGTTATTACTGAAATTAGACATGGATAGTGAGGTCCCTTTTCTATTTATGGACAATTCATATGATAAAATTTTATGTTTAGGTTGTATTTAACTCATTCCCAATGTAATGCTGATGTGACTTTCTTTTTGGGTTAAGAGGGAAATGCTTAATACACTGCACATTGCATTTGATTGTGGACATATTCTATATTTATTAACTGCAAATGCAAACACAAATTGCTTCACAAGTTCATAATTTTTTTTATTTTTGCTCTAATCCTGTGCTTATTTGATGAATTTAGAGCAGTATGGATCAAAATTACCCCTTTAGGAACTCAAAGAATCTGATGTGTTGAAAGATGATTATAAAATCACTTGACATTTAAATCTGAACTTGATAGTTGATGATTCTTATTGGTGATATAAACAACTTATCTTCACATGCTTGTGTAAAAGCACCTGCTTTTTGGAAGTGATGAACATATATTCTATTTTATATTTTGTTATTATAGGCAAATCTGCTGGAATAAGTAATTCACCAATATCATGTTTAGTACATGAAATAAGAACCTTTTCTTTCTTCAGAAAGTGATTGAAGATACTATTGTAGCTTACAACGGACAGGAAGTACTTTAAACATCCTAACTTTTAGTTCATTTCGTATAAGGCTTCAAACATTCACTATTTCACAAGAAAAATTTTGTGCATATTTAAAGCATATGGTGGAATGTGAATATTGCCTCAGGGAACCCGTTCTTTTGCATTTGATTTTTATGCCAAAGACTAGATGTAGATAATCTCAAATAATATCTGTACTAAATAGACTTCAAGTTGCTATACACCCGCTTTGATCCTGCACCATCACCATATACATCATTCGTTAATGAAAACAATGGTTTCTAATTATCATGACCGCTCAATGGATTCTTATTATGTGGTTTGATGCCACCCTCTCTTGTACTCCTAAGGTTTTATATCTATCATTTCATACCTTCGTAATCTTTTGTTTATGGATTTCCAAATTTACTGGGGTAGTATATATTTTATGCTTATGACTTCTAGACCTGTCTACAGATTAATGAATATATATCAGTCAAAGGGTGTTCCTACCTGAAGCTTAGTTCATAGTATTCCATTAGTTTGCATTTAGCCATTACACTATGGTGCCTGCTTGGTAACTTGGCTGACTATTGCACACAAAAATATTGACTTCCCAAATATCTTCCAGATTCTTCATCTGATGGTATGTACTTTATACACGGTGCAGATATTATAGTATTACTACTGTTGACCCCAAAAAAATGTTGTCAACAGATGCCGGGCCCACTCGTGCACACGCAAGCTTGATCCAACACGCTAATGCCGATCGACGGTCATGATGGCTCCAGGTAAAAGGCGTGGGAGTGGCTAGAAGACACGAGACGTTTCCGTTCAGGCCACGCCGGGGCTAAGGATGCCGGTCAGTTTATGGAGAAGGAACTGAGGTGGCTTGAGGCAGAAGTGAAAAGGTACGAAGCTGATGTGGTCGAGGCGGGTGATATCACAGTGAGGAATTACATAGCAAACTTCCATCACACTGAGGAATATCGCCGTTTCGGCCTCTATTGGAGCAAAGTGGCTTACCAAGAGGTTTTTGAAAGGTTGGGGGAGGTGCATCCGGAGCTGGACGTTTCCGAACTGAGGGCTGAATTCTTGGAGGAAGAAGTTCCCCAAACGCCTGCTGAAGAAGGCGAAGTGGTAGAGCTTGAGCCTGAGGATGTATCTACTGAAGAACCTCAGCCAGCAGAAGATGCTCCAGCTCCCCCACCCCCTGCTCCTTAATAGCTTTTTTGTAATTCAACTTTTGTAGCTCCTCAATTCATTAATGAAATACAAACTTTTTCTTTGCTCTTTGTATTGCAATTTACACTTGTCGCAATGAACTGTTTGAACTTTACCAAATGGCTTTGAAACCATAGAACGGTTCAAGCTAATAGATTTAATGCAACTGCTGAGATCTCGTCACATTTCAATAACTAACTTCAAAAGATAGAACTCTAAATAACTGTTTTCCCAGAACATTATTCTGAAATTACCTCAAATCGATTTTCAATTCCGCATTCCCAAGCGTTTTATGGAATTCCTCGTGCTTCCCTGCTTGGTGGATGGTTCATCCAAGCAGAGACTTCTCCCTCTGACTTTCAGCTTCATCAAAACTACCTTGCTTGAATTTTTCATATTATGCTGTAATTTCAAGAATGTCTAATGTCAGCAAAAGTGTGAACTCAACAATCAATCTCTCAAGAACACAAAGCACACAGGGTCAAAAAGTTCTGCTTAAACTGTCAAACATAAAGAATCTACACAACACGTGTATTACAAATGTTGAGTAGAAGGAAATCCTTTCGTTCATAGATCCGTAGAACTACGAATTCATGATAGGTCTTTTTTGTGTTTAAGAAATAATTACAAATTGTTATCATCCAAAATTCTCGTGACCTTCTCATTTGTTGAAGAATGTTAAGATTGATGCAATTTTTTTATGTTCTAAATTTTACAATTAATTCAGGAAAGATGGACCGCTAAAGCAAACTATTTGGAAATCTTCTTGGAGATATTCGTGAGACTGAAGTTGAAGATTCGTTTTACAGGGTTTGTTTGGGTATTTGTTGGATTTTCCATTGTACTGAAGGAAAAAAATTGAGCCCTTGTGGTATTTATATTTCATGTTTTATTGAAAGTACATATATATTGCAACTTGTTACAGTTTTGGGATTACATATATATTCAACAGTTTTCAGCGCTTTTGCCATTAAATTAAATTTTATGCATTATTCAGTTTTATGCGTAAAATTGGAAGATTTCCAAAGAAAAGTAGTGCAATTTGTATTTATGTTCTCATTCTGGGACTAACCATGTTTTAGGTATTCAATTCTTCCGATATGGAGATTGAGTTTATTGAAATTGTTGAGAAATTATTGAAATTGTGTGAATGCGATTTGAAAATGCAGCGCATCATGGAAATAAGTGATGCATCGGCTCTCAAGATTAACTCAGAGAGTGGACTTAAATTCACAAACTTGACTGTCGTTGGCAGCAATCCATATGAATTGCATTCAGAGTTGTAATTGGAACAAGCTTCTGGTGTCTTGATTGCACTGGGCAGCCAAAATGTGAACTTATATATACAACTTCAGATGCATATGTATGACTGCATATATGGAAATCAATGTAATAGAACATTGTGTCGAAAACATATTTGGAGTTGATCGGCTCGTTTTGTAAGTGATTTCCATCCATAATCACCCGTCTCTTGATTCGGGAAACTGCTCTTGAACAGATAATGATTTGGTGTATTATGTAGTATTGTATTTGGATCTCTCATAGTATATCAGTTTTATCAGCTTCATGAAGTCTAATGGATTCAGTATCTTGGCTTCAACACAATGCCTACTTTTTTGTTTCTTTATTTTCTTATTCATATCATATTCCCAATTAGAAAATAATAAAAAGTACCAATTTAGGGGAACCGAAGTAATGGTAGTTCGATACCTTCATTGATGTGTGCATTTGTGTATTTCCGTATTCCAAAATTTTCCATAGTTCTCACTAATGGGAGTTATCAACCCCTCCTATTTGAGTTGATGATTAGCTGCCCTTGATATTGTAAGAGTTCCTTCTCCTGGTTTGAGTACTGTCATTCACAGCTTACCAGTTGGTACCTCAACTGTGATAGGTGGTGAAAAAATGGATATCAGCTCTTACAGAGGCGCCTGTGTTAGCTGGACGTAATGGAATTGGAGTTCCCTCCGCCCAACAAGTCCATCCTTTAAGCTCTACCACTTTGGCTTTGAGTATGACCATTGGTCTCAATGTGGCTGAAGTTGTGGCTCATGGTCCTAACACTCAAACTACTCAAGCAGGTTCATTTTTCCCTTTCTTTGGGAAAAACATAGAAAGTTCTTATGCTTATTCACATAATAACTATAATAAGCCTCTGTTGGCTTCATTGCTTTACGTAAAGCATGTTTGGCTAAGCTTATAAATACGTTGTTCTGCCAAACATGCTTAGATATGTTATTTTTACTTGCTTTTATTTTAAGTTAAATAATTTACTCATTTGATTATAAGTAAACTATTTCAGCTTAGCAAAACATGCTTTAAATATACATTTTGATTTTCTCAATCTTTTATAGACTTATCTCACATGTTGATTCTTTTATTACTCCTATAGTGTACTACATTGTATTCAGTCTTGTAAACGATAATTATTTTTAAGTGCCTCCATAGATGGAAGAATACACGACTGGGAAGTTCAAGGTTTTCAAGTTTGTTATTGAATGGATAGTAGAGAAATAGTGATTGTTGTGTGTTATCATCCCGATAGAAATATGTAGTTTATTTATAGATTCTTCAATAGTTATTTTGCCTTTGTGGCATATTTCTTAAAGTATCTTTTTTCTTATGTTACGGAGAGGAGCTATAGGCACAATGACATTGTTGGTGTGTGTTAATTGTCTCGATGACATATTTCTTTTTCCATATCAATATTAAGAGAGTTAGGACTACTGAAATGCTCGGTGTCGCAACTTATAAGCTGAAACTAATAAGCAAGTATGAAAATAGAGCTTAATATCTCATAACTAAAAATGGTCGTTTATGGGATACAGATATTATAATTTATAGGATGTATTCATCTATTGTTTTTGTTCCATTAAGCAAGTGACCTTAGGATTGTCTTCTCTGAAATTTGTTCACATTAAAGAGTATTCTATATTTTATTGTTATTTTCGAAACTTTAACTAATTCAAATATGTAATTATGGCCCCATTTGATCTATATAGAAGGTTGTAAGAAGTTACATAATTGCAACTGTTTGGATTGTCAAAAGCTTCCACATGTTGAGCACTTTTTGGTTTTTTGAGTATAATTTGGATTGTATAAATGTTGTCTTTGGTGTTCTTCTCAAAACATTTGTTTTTCATGTTTCATGTATTGCTTTTTTGAAAATTCTTTTCTTTTACTGCTTTCATATTTTTATTTATTTATTTTGTAGTACATTGGTCCTAAAATGTTTTCCTACAATTTTCCTTTGTCACGTGCAACAAGCTTAGTCATTGGCACTAACATTTAGTCATTTACCATGTCCTGCCACGAGAGTAATTGTCGAGTGATCACGAGAGTGATGACCTACATCATAAACATAAGGTAATAACTTCTGATTTCACAACGAAATTATGGTACATTATTTTGATTACATGTTAGCTGGTTCAAATCATTGAAATAAAAGTAAATTTAGTTTCACTAGAATAGAATTCAACAAATAAATGTACGATAATCTCCCCGTCAATCCTTAATATTCGGCACGCTAATATTACCTTCAAAATAGCAAAGTTCATGCATTGCATGGGCGAAAGATTAGTGTGTGTCTCAATCATTAACATTCAACAAGCTTACATTACCTTCAAAATAGCAAAGCTCGTGCATTGCATGGGCAAAAGACTAATATGTGTGTGTGTATTTAAAGAAAATTATATTATGCTTTTAACTTCGTGGAAATTTAGGTCATGTTTGACATCCATTATTTCAATTCTTTAATTCTCATACTCATTTTTAATTATACATTTATATAATAAAATATTTAATTACACTTTTTCTAAAACTTATTATTCAAAACCCCATTTTCTTAAAATAATGACCATAAAAAAGGGGACTTACTTACATAAACATATATAAAATTAAATAAAAATATATCACTCTTAATTCACTCACTAATAATCATTTTTATTAATTTTTTTTAAAAATTTATGTTTAACTAAAACTCTAATACTAAAAATCTATCTTCAACTAAGTCAAAACAATAATGGAAGAGAAACAATTAGAGAAAACACATACATATATGAAGAAGAATTTGAAAAAAATAATGAAAACCTTTTATTATAGGTTTGATGAATTTATAGCGCTTTTGGTGGGGACTAAAATTAGATTTTAGTAGATTTTAATAGAAATTGATTAAATGTACAATTAAAAAGTTGTTGAATTCATAAAATATGTGATTAAAATTAATTATTATCAAAATTTGATAGAAGTTAATGAAATTTATGGTTAAAAAGTTGTGAGACGCATGAAATATATGATTAAAATTAATTATTAATTTTGACTTAGATTAAATTCTAGATTTTAATCGGTACCGAAAATATATGTAAATATTCTTGATTTGTGAACATGTGAAATATTCTTGATTTGTATTTGAATCATTTGATAATGTCCCTTTTTTATTTCAAGTGGTATCAATAAGAAATTTCATTCTAAATTGTTTGAGTTTCTAATTGGGATTATCTTATTTTATTTTATTTTTATTTTCTTGAATTTAAACCATTGATGGTCATCTTTTCTGCAATGATTATCAAAAACAAGAATTTCAGCTTTTTGTTGAAATTATCTTCTTCTTTTTTTCTCTCTCTCTCTCTCTCTCTTGATTTTCTAGAATTCAAAACAGTGGCTAATCTGTTGGGATTATCAAAATAAGTAAAGAAATTTGACAATACTTATTGATGGCAATGATTGAAAATATTGAAGAATTATGAAGATGACGGCTATACCTAATTACTTAACTGTATAATTCAATTATACACAAAATATGGCAATGCTCATCTTTCCTGTGAAAGAATCATGACGTGAAGGAATTATCAAAACAAGAAAAAATTAAGTGTATATATATATACAAGACTAGTCTCCTACAATTTAGATTCAAATCAATTCTTAAAAGAGTGTAAGATCTCAAACATCGCACCCAAATGTTAACTCATTCATACTACCTGCTTTATGAGAGTGTATGAACATTTTATCTCTCACGAATTTCTTTTGCATCCCCAGTACGCAAGAGTTCACGATTTGGGTCATGATTTCCCAAAAAGAACAGTACACAAAAGTTGACAGCTTAGATCTAGGCCTGGATCGCTACAAGGAGTCTCATAACAAATGAATTGAGGACTTGCAGTCCGATGCTCTACGAACCAAGCAATTTCAAACTCACATATTTGATACACAATATTTGAATTATTACTGATTTCATAACTCCCATAAAAGGTCTATATGCTTGAAACTTGTATCCATGACTCCAATAGAGCAACACTTATAAGCACTTTCTGTTTACAACCAACAGTAAGAAAACCACAAATGCCTACATTAAGTAAACACAATAATTAAAACCCCCAACTATATGAAAACTATTGGCCAGACTATGATCCTACCATAATTTTTCAAAAATAAGTGAAAGTAGAGAAAAAAGGAAATCATACCTTCACACGACTGCCAGCAGACCACATACTCAAAATTTCACCAAGCAAGCATTGAATCAGCAGTGTCAGTCCAGCTGAAGGCCGGACCGACTGCCTACAATTCAATTTCGCCAACATTTATCGAGTTCCAAATATTTCATGCTTCATCCCAGTAGAGAAACAATTAGCACTAAGAACAGGTAAACAATAGGGAGGCCAATAAAAATGTAAATTATTAAACCAACAGATAAATAAAGATCCCAGGTTGTAACTATGCAACCACAAGCAAGAAGACGAGGAACATCAAGGTATAGTGAAACAAAGAACAATTTCACCCGCGAGTACTGCACACTAAAAATTATGTTTAATCTATTATCATTTTCTGCTGGGCCAATTCTTTTCGAATGTTGACATTGAGTTCATATTTACACTAACTTTACAAAGCCCGCAAGTAGGCAATACCTTCCGACAGATGTATACAATTACAAGAAGTATAGCTTCCATTGCCCTTTCCAGCAGAGGAAAGAAAGAAAGAAAATTTTGGTTGTTAAAAAAGAGGAAAAAGCAACCTAACTAAACAAATTGAGCCGCTTGAGATACATGCAATGGTAAAAAACCCCAACCCAATGTGCAGTCACTCAGACATGCATGTACAACAAAGACATAAAACTTCCTCATCCCAACAATGAAGAGGGGGTCCACCATTATCGGCACTGTACATGTTAGTGCCAAGAAAGAGAACATTACACAACGGGAATTTCCAACATTCAGCAATGCATCTAAGATTCTAAAGAATTAAATCTTTCCATTTTGTTCTGCTGGTTCTTGTGAACTTGAATCTGGAGCAGTCTCCTTGTCCTTAGAAAGGGATCGAATGGGAACATAAACAAATCCTTTAGGTAACCGCTGATTCTTCATAGATGCTTGATCTGATGTCATCACCAATTCTTTTTCAAAAGTTTCAGTATGCTGCATTATGTTAAGAGCTAGTTAATATTTGACCAATTCATTTATAAAATTTAGTTATTGACATGATGATTAAAAGAAAGAGGAGAAAACTAAAATCCCCGCCACCTCAAAAACAAACACTTGGGGATTATTTCACAAAGCTTTTGATGAAAGTTGATGGAATATGTGGTTGAAAAGTTAGATAAAAGTTGTGAGTCCCATGACATATATAGTTAAAAATGAAGCTTGACCGGTTGAAAAGTTGATTAAATTTTAGCAAGGTTTCATCAAACAAGCACTTACATTTCTATATTTTGACCGCTTTTCCACATCATCCGAAATATTCCGAGATGCAACAGAAAGTCTCTCAGGAATTTGCTTCCCAGAAAATGAAATCCTCTCAATAGGTTTTAGGGTTGAAAGGTTTTGGAATGTAGAACTGTCATCAGTTTTTTGGTCATTGTCCATGGACATGGGAAGCTTAATCCACCTTTTACCTGTAGTTGTACTATCTACTGTCACGTCATCTGCTATTTGCACAGTTTCACTTCCTGGTTTGTAGTCATCGGTATAACCCTTGATTGAGGTTGTAGCTGATTCTGAACTAACATCAGGTTGATAAAAAGGATGATGAGCCAAAGCAGACAAAACAGAGTCTCGACTTGAAGCAAGAATACCATGTGAACAAAGAGCCAATTCACGCTGCAGAGTACAGAACAAAAGAAAATGATTGTTCAGGAAAAAGTAATGGAACCAACAAAAAGGTCAAATCGCCAAAATTCTGTACGGAAAAATGCTGCAGCATTACGCTTATTTTGAAAGAAAATTAGAAAGAGGACCACACAAGATGAGTAACTGAGGGAAGAAGATAAAGGTGGAGGTAACGTTATAGAAGTGGTAAGCAGAGGCTTACTTTCAATTTCTCTCGTTTGACAATTCTTTCACACAGAAGACGCAGTCTTTCCAATTCAACCTGCATAAAATAATCCATAGTACAGAGAGAACAAACCCATCAAATGAAGAGTTCAAACTAGCAACAATATAATAACAGGCAATACAATAACATAAACCAACATGCACAAAGCTGATATGTGGTCATTTAAAAAAAATGGCCAGCCAGAGAAAATAAAACAAACAATAAGCAAGTAAATGATAATTCCATTTGAATAAGATGTATAGCCCTAGACACTGTCATCCACAAGAACAAAAGGAATAACACAGAACCAAATTATGTATGACACACACAGAAGAACGGACGCATTCATTCTCTTCATGTTTCAGAAATTCCAACAAGCAGATTAATACCAACTGCTAAAACATTTATAGAAATAACAAAAGAAAAAAGGGAACGTACAGAGTTGGATTCTGTTGGTAGATATTAAGAGTACATGCACCTCCCAAAGGGCCAATAGTAGGTAGACAATCTAAGGTTCTGAAAATAACATTTGTCCTCCCTCAGCATTGAGATGAAATAGACAATATTCCTAAATGATCATCCATAAGTGAACCAACTCATCCTCCCACCAAGCCAACTGCAACCCCCATTGTCTTTTTACCAAGTGCTAAAATCTCCATGATCCACTTATTAACAAGCCACGACCGAATTGCAAAGAGAAACCATATCTCCTTCCTCTCCATCTCTATAAATTCAATTCATCATCATCAAAGGTCCGCACCATCGCCACGGCCACCACCACACACCAACAAGCTTGAAAACCTAAAGCAGCCCGAAAATTGTTGGCAAAAACTATTCAAAGCAGCCTTTTATTCATTTCCCCATCTCAGATCTTAGAGCTAACTTCTTCCATTCCATCTCTCACCTCAGTCATTGAACTCCCCTAGTGATAGTTGATAATTCATCAATTTTGATCATTGTTGCAGCTCAGCCTGCCACCAACAAACTTGAAGACCTGAAGCAGCCCCAGAATTGTGCCAAATACTATTCAAAGCAACCTTCCATTCGTTTCCCCATCTCAGATCTGAGGGCTAGCCACTTCCATTTCACCTCTCACCTCAGTCATTGAACTTCTCTTGCAATAGCAATCGCTGCAGCCTTAATACAAACTGCTAACCAGCACTTCAACAGTACCACCACTATAATATCACACCACAATAACCCATCAACTTAGATCATTATCGCTGCTCAGTCCGTCACTAACCATAACCGATCAACTTTCCCCAAGTCACCATGTGATGAAGATACTAACAGATACTCTTAAAAGACTTTTCATACATAAAACATTAATTCTTAGGAACAAGTATAGAAGTATATTTTGATTTGTTTTAATTTATTTGATTTGAGTTTAAATTTATTCATTTTCATAATTTTTAGGTTTAAACTAGGAAATAATTCCTAAATATTGGTTTGGTAATTTTCCATTTCTTCTCTCTCTCCCATTCTGCACCAACACTGTTCATTAGCTCCAAAACAAGCAGCGTCAAAAGTAAGACTTGTGGTGTCAACGGAGATCAAGAAGATACAGCAGAAATTATACTTCAATTTAAATTACATTCAAACCTCTACATTTATAATGTTTAATTCATGGTTATTAGACTAGACTGGACATTGACCTTATCAGGTCACCGGCTTAAATGGGTCACTGCTGAGAATAGTGGGCAGATGGCTACATAAATATTCAAGGCCTTTGAAGAATCACATGGATTATTTATTACTATTTATACTTTTTCATGGTAAATTATAAGTTTTAAATGGATAATCGTTCACAAGAAAAGTACTAGATTTATTATTTTATTCTGTATGTTATGTTTCTTCCCTATAGCATGAAGACATAATTTATACTCCTTTTGACGTTATATTTGTTTAATTTTGATTCATAAATTATATTGTGAATTGTCCTTTGATGATTTGATTTCCTATTCTACAAATTGCTTATACATTTTCAGTTAGGTTTGTTTCAGCTACGATCAGTTCTCTACATGTTAGAAAATAATATATCATACAGTAGTTCTTTATTTATTAAATAAAAAGTAGAGAATTTTTGTACTTGACAAAAAGTTATAAAGTAACAGGACCAAAAGAGTAACAGGACCGGGAATAGGTTGTACTACCAATGGTTGGTTTGATTGTGAACAGGTCCAAACGAGTAACTGGACCATGCCAAGTCCGGTTAACCGCTTTTCCAGCTAGACACGGCTGTTTATTATAACTATGGCCGCACTTTATTGCTCTATCATGAAATCTGGTCAACATATCTGAAGTGATAGACTTGAATATTTTATACAGAGACATTTTTGGGAAGATAAATAATTAAGTGGTCAAATATAAACCATACATGCATTACCAGTGAGTAAAACTTGCACCAAAATGCTCTGTTTTAAATTATAATATGTATGTAGTTATGATCACATACCCTGATTTGTTTAAGACCCTTGAATTCTTCAAATCCACACCTCTGAATGTCAGCCTGCAGGAGTATATCAAGTAAAAACAATCAATGTTAGACTATGAACAGACAATCAGGACAAATAACCAGGGCAAAAAAGAAAAACTTTCAACCTTCGATCTCTGTTCTATGCTATGTTTTTCACAATAAGCCTTGTGCTGCAACTTGCTTCCATCAGTCCTCACATTCATGTAGAAACCAGCACTTCTAGCACAAGTAGGATGGAATGTACTCTGACAGTGACCGTAACTACACTGAACATTGCCAAAAATAAATTCAGTTCCATGACGGAGAAAAACAAATAGCTCACGAAAGAAGTTAGAAAGGTAAACCACAACTCTTGGAAATCTTCACCTTTAGGCAGACACCATGTTTCCGGAGGCACACAATGCACAGGTCACTTCCCTTGCACACTGTTTCCTGGTAACGTAACAGAACAAACAACAGTAAAAATACGGGTTAAGACAGTCTAGGATCACAAATACAAATGTTCCTCGAATTGTAAATTCACTTACCACTCCCTCAATAGGATTTATTTGACCCCTTCTAAATGTTGAATCTAACACCCACTATCATAACAAAAATAAAAATAATGAAAATGAAAGGATGGCAATGCCAGATGGTGGCCAAATGAGTAGCAAAAGATGAAAGAGGGTGACTTACTTCCGCACAGAATGCATGAATCCATTGACCATCAACTGACTTTCTAAAAGCACCTGCAGTCCCACCACATAAACCACATTCTGCAACAAAATAAGGCTTCTCCCAGGAATTAGTAGCTGGAGGACCAGAGCTTTGAGAAGAAAACAAGTTTTCACATAATTCACAATGCCATGGTCTCATTGAGCTGTTGATACTACAATAACAATCTAAGTGAACTGCAACCTGTCAAACAAAAAGCAAGAATTGTGCATCAGAATCAGAACTAAGAACAAGCAAATATCAGTAATGTAAGAAATGTTAAAAGAGTTAAACCTTGCATTTTGAACAGACTAAAATTGGATTGTGAAATGTCTCGGACCGACTGCAGATGTCACATGTCCGAGGATGTTCTCTGGAATAATCTGGAGCTAACTGGAAAAAATCAGAGTTTGTATCTGACGATGGCCTTGCAACAGCGGATCTTGAAAAAATATCTTTCACTAGAGGATTCTGCTGAGAGTATAACATGGACCTTCCATCAGATGCACTCATCTTTCGAAGATCCTGCCAAAAAAATACGTACAGACAAATAAATAATACAGAAAAAAAAAAGTCATGATTCACTAAAGCACACGCAGAAATACAACCTGCTGGAGTGCAGGTTCTTCAAGGGCGTCTTTCCTAATTGATGATAGCCTAGAGGAAGCTGCAGCTGCAGCTGTTGCAGCAGCCAATACGGCCTGAGCTTCCTTGTGCCGCCTTTCTTTTCTTCCCTGCTTTTTTGCTTCCCTAAGCTCATAGCGATACTGACTAACACACACATCATCCCATTTTTGTTTTCCTGACACATCAATCTCCTGTGGAAGACTCCTAACAACCTTACGTATCAAATCATCTGTGCAGAAAGAAAAAGTGATACAGTAAGATACCACAAGCTATCACACAAATCCAACAAAAAAATGCATACACTGCAATCTAAAATGGAACAGCACCCAAATTAATAGGAGACATCTTAAAACAGGAAAAAGTACAGACCACTAAAGTGTTTCCTGGCAACAGCATTACAAAGCAGTCTGTGCTGATAATAGATAAGTTCTCCTTCCACTTCATCTTCTGGAGACAGTTTTAAGAGACCCACATTTCTCGCCTTGACCAACAGATCAAGATTTACTTCATCGCACTTGATAGTCTGATCACCAGAAGTTGATTGGCGTTTGTGATTATTACAACAAAGGCCTGAACTAGACAATGCTTCTAACAGTGAAACTGCTCTCTCTCCTAAACCTGCCAAATTAAGTAAGTAACCACCCAACACCAAGAAGTTATACCAAAGGAGCATCAGATGGAATCTTACAATCAGACTCATGACATGAAGTTTGGGATGGCACACCATATTTTATTTGCATCAATTTGCTGTATATAAATGGGTGTATGTAAGAATTGGACATGGCTTCACAATTTCTACAAGACAAAAGAGTTATTGTGAGTATTCCCACTAAATCACCAACATTGTTAGCTCACGGGGGAAAACCGAAAGAAATAGGCTATTGGCGACCACAGAGAACGCATAAACCTCTTCTAGATGAACAAACTTACATCGGCAAGAGTGAATGATTATTCTCCATGACAGAATTCGCAAGAGTATTCTGCTCAGTTGCTGTGGCAACCCCAACTTGACAATCATCAGTAAGACTTTGGGTCAAAGCTTTTAACGGCTCATCTGTCCATGCAGACAAGGCAAGCATGAAAATCCACAAAAAAAAATGAAATATGGAAGTAAACCTCCTGCTTAAACCAAACTTCAAAAACAATATACTCCCAAATAAAAACAGCAAATATTGGTAACTCCCCTCAGAACAATCAAATTTACAACGCTTTACCTCTATACATCCCAAAAAAAAATTCTAAAATTAACAGGCCATTCTACTTTTCAATCTTAATTCCCCATTACACCAACACAGAATACTGAAACTTAAAACGAAAAGCCCTTACGTTTGAAAATTCAGAATAAGGGAAAAAAAAACTCATGCGCCAATGTCCTAACACTGTTCACAATACAAATTACACGTTTCATTAAATCTTACGTAATTTTTCTTCAACAGTTCAAGAAGAAAGTATTGCCTTTTCATTGAAATTTCAATATGTTATATTTCAATCTACTACAGATATACGTAATTTTTCCCAAAAAAATCAAAAATTGAAGAACAGCCTTTTCATAGAAATTTCATCAAGTTCTCTTTTATTCTGATAACTTTGCAGATAACCTTCTTGGCAAGGAAAAACATCAATGTTTCATTGCTCTCTATATGAATAATTTACATTACTAATTCCGTTTCAGGTCATTCCACTTATTACAGAAACAATATATACCAAAGAAACACTTCAAAAGGGTAAAGCTTAAAATTAAACGCGTAAAATGGAATTCCAGAAAACCGAAGAACAACATTACAGGGGTGACCAGACCAACCACCTTCAATTTTAAGAGAACCGTTTGCGGGATTATCTTGATGCTGCACCAGATCAACCATGATCTGCATAACATGGAAAATACAATATAACGTCCATGCAGCACTGGACATCTTACAAGCAATTGAAATGACACGCACAGGTCATGTATAAAAATAACCGTTGAAAATAATATTATACGTGCTTTAACTAAATTGACCAAAAACACGGCCAATGGGAAAGTGAAACTAGTCTTAGATAAAGAACTCATTATATAATAATTTCTGAAGTCAAAAACTCATTAGTACAGAAGGGATGCTTTGGCTTTAGGGATCAACAAGAAGATTATTTTACACAGAATTTCCAATGAATCATTTGTGTTTCAATCAAAAAATACCAGTTTTACTGTTTTGGCTGAACTTTAGTATCACAAAAAGGATTTATGAAACGAGAAAAGCAAATAATAAGTGGCATGAGGTAGCAAAAAGCCCGGTGGAGCAAAAAATCGAACCATCCAATTTACTTTGAAATGAAAGTAATATGATTTAGTCTATTAAGATAACAATAGATAAGAGAGAAAAGCAGGTTATTGTTTAAAAATCATTAGTACATTAACAATTACTAACAGAAAATTAGAAAACCTTCGACAGCATACAACACGTGAATCCATGGTCATTTGACTTCCACGTCGCCTTTACTGAACAAGTTAACTTCGATTTATCTATCACAAAAACATACTAAACATCCAATAAGAAATACCTTCTCGGTTCCATCAGGAACATACTCCCCGCCTGGACCATTTGAGTCTTCCCCGTCAAGAAGGCGATTTTCAACTTCAGTTTTCATCATTTCATCGTCATTAATCTTTTCCTTAGAAAAGCTTAAATTCTCATCTTTCACAATCCGTACGTTGCTTTTTGTTCTTCTTCGAGATGGAACAGATTTAACAGGGACAACATCAGAGATATCAGACTCCTCCACCAAAACAGCACCTACACCATCAGCTACATTTGCCTCATCTTTGGGAGGTACTCCAGCTCGCATTTTGACTTTCAGAGTTTTCTGAAAGCTGCTAATATAGGCACGATTTCTCAACCAATTCATTATTTTACATTGCAACTCAGGAACCATATGATTATCCTGCACAACGGTAAAGGCAATTGGAATGCAGCAACTCCAAGCATAAACTAGATTTTTATTTTCAAGTTTAAGATTTACAAAAGAAAAGTGATTACACCAGAATCAACCGACGTGAATAGGTAGGCAAGCACCAGATGCAACTGACTCAATTGCATTTTAATCAAATCACTCGCCCAAAAATATGAAATAGACAAGGAACGAAAAATGATGAAAATGCACATTACAATGAATATTTTGCTCAGTAAATCAAGTGAAACACCAATCTCTGAAGCCACGTTTCTTATATCAACTTTGCCCAGATCAATTAACTGCATGAAAAACAAATAGATAATTCACTAAACAAACAACAAATATCCAGTGCTTAGTGCTAATACACTCACAATTTCAATACCTTCTTCAGTATCCTGATAAAATTCATAGAATCGCAAGCATTGACATCTTTGTTGTTGTTCCTATCCAATGCATCATTATCTACAGGGTGCTGTGCATCACCACTTTCCGGCTGAGATTTGGCATTTGACTTATTATGTAACAATTGTTCATGCAATATATTACCATCCAGCTTGCTTCGATCCGCATCAGTTGTTTTAATGTGAACACCCAATTTATAATCATTACTTTGGCCAATTTGTAACTTGCAAGGCTTGTTTGCCATTGATGCCATCTGTTGATGCATGACATTAGAAACAGAATCAACTGCTAACGACATATCTCCAGTCAGTTTAGCGTCACTGTTATTCTGGACTTCTGAATGTTTCGAGCAATATGCACGCAATTCAACCTAAAATATACAAGCAGTGAAGAAAATATGAACAAAGGAAGATTGAAAACATTTAATAAAAATTCTCTAGCAACGTGAAGCAGGCTACGAAAAAATTAAGTTTAGCAACCAAAGAAAAGCAGTTTCAAATTAACACTATAACATCAACAAAATTATGATAATCACAGTTACTACAAAGATAAAGGTATCAATAGCCGTAGTCTTTTTGAAAATAATTTAACAATCATAAGAATTAGCGCACCTCATCAAATCCAAGTTTACCCCATATCTCCATTCTGTGTCTTGCCTCCCTTGCACATATAGGATGGAAAGAAGTTCTACAAGCTCCTATTAAACGCCAAATAAATATTTTATTTAGCAACCAGCAGTAGAAATTTGATAACAAGAGAAACATCAATCTTCTACTACTGGAGACGAAAGTAATCTTTACAAACTTTTTATTCCCTCCAAAAGAAGGGGATGAATAAATGATAATAGCATTGCAATTTAAAATTATACAGTTCCGCAAAAGATGATGTCAAACAACCACTGAAGCTGAAACAGAAAAAACTTCCACTAACTAGCTAATCGCTGACAAGACACAACAAAATCAAAGAATAACACGGCAATCCACGGCAAATAGAAAGGAAAAAATAACACGATAAAAAAAAAAAAAAAAAATTGGAAAAGGAGGTCCCCATATGTTGGGGTCTTTTGATATCATTTCTCATTCTTTGAACTTCAATTCAACTGTGCTCATATCACAAGATGACAAGAAGAAAGAAATTGGCAAAATCTCCTAAAAACACCCCTAATTCCTTAAACTTCACCGAGTATTTGAATGATTGACCGTGGAAAACCACAAAGTTTTGAAAAGACAGTATTCTAATGATACAAGTACACTCCTTAAACTTCTTGATCTTTTCGCATGATTATACAAGTTATTCTGATGAATTTCAACAAGGAAACTCTTTATTTTTATAATATATTCCTTCTCAGTCGCTTTAAGAATTATAAAAATAGCTTGCAATTTGCAACAAACAAGAATCTAGGAGCTTAATTCAATCCAAGAAATCTCCACAGTCAAAGACCAGATATCCCTTTTTTTTTTCCGGAGAAAACAGAATGTTATAACCATCCAGCTTAACTTGTCTAAGAATGGAAAACTAACTGAAATGAAGACACAACAAATTCATTATCGAGCTTCTTGCCCTTCATCCAAAGGATAAGGCGACTCACTTTTGTACATACAAATGGCTGTGCCCCTTATATAATATATATCCTAAAGGCAATAACAAAAGTAATCTTAACAAAGATCTTTCAGAATCCTCAATACAATATCACCGAACCTTGCACTTGCAAACTCCATTTTAACAGAACCTTTACCTATCTGCATCTTATCAACTGCAATTTGAATTCCTAAAGTAATTTGACACCAAAATCCCACCAAGTGAGCAAACCGAAGAAACCATTTTTGGTGAATTACAGGTGATAAGTATTTAAAGCCTACAACCAAACACCATAGGCCAAAAAGAAAGAAGCAAACAGAAAAACATATTCTGCTATTCAGCAATTATAAGATTCAGTCGTAATAGGACCGTTGCATGCATATTCATATAAAGATGCAGAAAAAAATATTCAGCAATTATAAAATACAATCATCATATGACTATTACAAGAAAATTGAACCTAACTATGACAAAAATCAAAGCGAACCAATTCATTTAATAGGGAAACCCAATTAGCTATAATCAAGTACAAATCATTAATTGCCTAGCCATGCAAGACTTTCTAACAAAATGATGTAGAGAAAAAACCAGCAAAATTCAGGAATATCCCCATTAATGCAATCTTCGAATACGAACTTTCAAACATAATATAACCTAGATAACAAGAAACAAAACTTACATGTTCTTCTAAGGAATGATGAGATTGTGAGAATTTCCCAATAACACAACCATACATAAATTGATGCTTCTGGTAAAAATATATCACGACATTTATTGTAAATTTGAAAAATGTCAAACAATAACAATAAGGATCTTCTAAATTGATATAACTGGTTGAATCTTAAGTATGATGAAAATTTAATTAGACATCTAGCATGCCAGCACCTTACAAAGGTAAAGTGAATTAACATGTAAAGAGAGAAAAATTTCCCAAAAGCCTAAAACACGATTCCTCAAATCCGAGGCCTTCAGTGCATAAGACTCAATTATCCGGACACAATCTAGTTAGCAAAATTGCTCCATGCTTCAAATAAGATAAAAGAATTCTAATATTAAATTCTATATTTTGCGGTCCTTATTGTCTAGATCTGGGTTTTAGACAGAAACGCTAAGAAGCAAAAAATAACCCAGAAATGATACTTCCCAAGTGCTGTGAGATGTCGATAACTGTATGGCAACAGAAGAATTTGTCTTGTAGAGACCTGTATTTGACTAAGGAATATTAAGAATCTATACAGTATACTTAAAACATTTTGTGAAAGATTTATCACAACGGAATACGTAGAATTCCCTTTTAGTATAGTTAGTAAGTCCTTTAATTAACGGGGTAAAAGGACTTGAAGAAGATGTCATCCATAGTATTAGATTGGCTCGATCTACAAGTATTCCATGAGATATGATCTATAGGAAGGTCCCTATAAGCTTAAAATGTTTTTGTGGAAAGCGGTTGATGCTACTACATGCGTGTTGGACCATTAAAGAACAAAATTTAAACAAGATGAAAATAGCAGAAATGAAGATCTTAGAATGGAAGTGTGACCATATAAAACTGAATAGAATAAGAAAGAGAATATAAGTCAAGTGGATATAACACTCATTGAAGATAGATTATCGAAAAAACAAACTGGGGCATGTATAAGATTTAGTCCCTATTTGGTGTAGATAAAAATCGGATTTTTAGTAGATTTTGATAAAAGTTGATGAAATATATGATTGAAAATTTGATAAAACTTATATGTCCCATGAAATGTGTAGTTGAAAATGAGTTCAAGAAATGATGAATTTTAGAAAAACGGGGGACCAAATGTGTGGTTCAAAATGAGTTTGAGAAATGATGAGTTTAAGAAAAACAGGGGGCCAAACATGGGGTTAAAAAGCCACCACATAGACATTAAAATGGCATGTTGTAGTTGCATTGGATCCTTAGTTGATGGAAGAAAAGTCAAGTATCTCGTATCGGATACCAAATTTGTTGGATACAAGAAGGGCATAATAAATACCACCAAAAGCCCAAGAATAAGGCTGAGTTTGTCATTTGAAGTTGTTGCAGAAATGTTATTACTGCAATATACGAACAGCCAACTAATCTCAACACGTGGAAAAAGACACACCCATTATATTGTGTATTAAACAATCCGTTTAAAATTTCATAAACAATTCCATGAATATTCGCAATCTTACTTTTGAAAAGCATCACCAAGATTCTCTTGGAACCTGTGTTTATTTGTCAAATCTTGAAATAAAATTGGAAAAGCCAGGAGCCATCCTGCAGGAACCTTTGGGAAATTGAGGACAGACTGAACATTAGGAAAATGAGAAAAGGCGAAACCAAGGTGGTAGAACCAGAACCTTTGGCATCTAAAAACTAATATCGCGAGCATTTCTTAATATGCACAAAGCTAATTATTAAACAGTAAGAGTCAGCATGAATTGAAAGAAAATCAGTAGTAAAATTATAAACACCAACTACTATTGACTTTTACACAAGTCTAATTAATCTTCATTAATCTGCGCTTAACTCATTAATAAGGTGGGTAAGCATAATTTATTTTAGGAAATCACAAGAAAAAATTAAAGAGGGCCGGAGAAAAAGGGAACAACCGACAGAATAAACAGTAATTTTATCAATTTGTATCTTCTTATGATGTCCACCTTTACAAAATGGTTTTACAAATAGTAAGCCAGATTTTTCCAAAAGATGAAATTCACTGATGATCTAATTGTGTAAAACACAGGATAAAGAGGTCGTACACATCACCTATGCAGTACATTTCAAAATATATCAAATAACCATAGATTCTAATTATCGCAACATTCCTCTGTCCTGTCATCCAACAAAGAAATGTAGTGTGTGGTTACATAAGAAAAGCAGCAAGACATACCATTACTGCATCGAACACAGGCACCACACTTATCCTTGCACAAATAACAAATTAACTTCCTTCGAGTGTCCTTCAATTCACCAAGATTCATTATTGGCTCCATTGTCCTAGTGTTCTCCAAATATAAGTCAGGTATCCACTGGCAACAAAACAAGTGAGCAAACTGAAACTTAGACCCCTCGTTCTCGATAGAGAAGCCCCTTTTTTGCACAGGCTTCAAAGCACCACCTGCCTTTGGACAAAGCAAACACGGCCTCTCACTATTGAACCCAACATCATTCTTCCGCTTACACCATGCACACAACCAAGAACTATCAACGTCCTCCTGAACTCCATAACACCTCTGATGGACCACCATGGCACAAGAGCTGCACTTAATCAAGCGATTCAATTGGTTGCCTGTGTCACCAAAACTACAGTAATGACATAACGAATCAGACCCTTCAATTGGATGAGCCACGAGAAGCTTCTCCAACCCTGCATCTCTGCCTAAAAGCTTCCGTTTCTTAGAGGGAAACTCCGAAGCCAAATAAACCTTACTCCTACATCCTAAAAGCCATTCTATTCCACTAAAAGATGAAAAATCCTTTTCACCATTGTCTAACTTCCCTACATATTTTTCTTCTTTAGTAGCCGACTCTGTATTTTCTCCACCCAAACTATCCACGTCCATAATATTCGAATCATTCTCTGCTTTCGCTATTCCATCAACCTCATCCTTACCATAACGATCCATTTCAAATCCATTTGGTGAATTAGAACTATCATTTTGACAAGCACTTGCAAGCATGTTGTTGTAAACTTCATATCGAGTGAGCAATTTTTCACTATTATACAAAGAAGGGACAAAGAAGAACTTCTCGTCACCAGAGAACCTGACATTTGAGACCTTGTGGAGCCTCTCAATGTCCTCCACATTCAGTTCACGAAAATACTCCTCGGTCTCAACCCAAATGTTACCTCCACGAGGCCGCCCCGAGACCGACGACTTCTTCTCTGAACCCAAATGCGACTTCTTTTGCCTTTTCCGACTATCCGAGTGTCTGTTTAAGAAATAAGACACCCCACTGGGAAGATTATAAGCACCCGATATAGAAGCTGAAGGGGCCTGAGAGTCTTCAGAATCAAAGGGAGAGCAGAAGGAGAGAGCTTTAAGAGCTTGAGTGTAGAAATCTGACTCAATTGTGGGAGACGGGGGTAGTTTCCTAATTTTCTTGGAACTCGAGGGCTTTTCGGTAAATTCAGGTATCAAATTAGGGCAATTATTACTACCTTGTTTTTTCGATTCGGTGGTGGCTTGGGCACCCCTACCACCAGCCATGGTTTTCCTTCTCCTCTGACATCTGCCTCCACCGCCGGTCATCGTCTTTACCACACACTTCCATCACCACCAACCCCGCAGCATTCCATTCCCTTGAAACCCTAACCTAATCCTAATCTAATCAAATCAAAATTAAACCCACAGATTCAATTCCTCCTCTCCAGATACCCAAATATTCATCAAGAAACAAGATAAATGCACAAATATTGTACAAATTCCTAATTTTATATGTTCTGGTGCATGGGCGGCTAGGGTTAGGTTTTTTTTTTTTTTTTTGGTTTAGGGGTAAAATTGTGAGTTTTTTCAAAATTTGAGGGTCAGTTTTGTTTCGAATTCGTTTTGGATTTCGAAATCTAGAGAGAGAAAGAGAGTCGCGTTTTTTGGAGGCAGACAAGGGCGGTTCGTTTTGAGAGAGAGAGAGATTGTGTGTGTGACGTCATACACTTGGACTCATCCTGGGCGCGACTTTCTTACCAGTCCCAAAATAGTGTGTCACGCTCCAAGTGAGCAATTGTATTACACGAGTTGTATATTTGTCACGTGCGATGATGTTACTGGTCGTGTTTTAGCCATTGTTTAATTCGGGTTAAAATCTAATTTTAATTCAAGTCAAAATCAAACAATCGATATTAATCACATATTTTATGGGTTCCATAACTTTTCAACCACACATTTCAAAAACTTTTATTTCAATTTACTAAAAATCTAATTTTAATCATTACCAAACACCTTCTTAATATTAGAGTGAACAATTTGATTACAAGTGATGTTTGGATAAAAAAAATTATCCAAAACTTAATCTGCGCGACATTGTCACAAGATAAAGTGTAAAAAATAATGTAAACGTTATAACATTTACATCATTTTTTCGTGAAAAAATTGTCCAAAGCTTCACAAATTAGGGTCCTTTTGTTCAAATTCAAAATTTTTTTTTTTTGCTTGTCTATTGCAAAACTCTTAATATCAATCCATTTTGACACCCATAAAATGAAGGATCGTGCTACATGTATCGAGGAAGATTACCGAATGGTGTCCCCCCCACCCCTCACATCGGGGGTTGGGGCCTCAGCTCGGCATTTTTTAATGTGTGGCGGCCCGCAAATCATGTGAGAGGGGGGACACAATTCGATAGTCCTCCCTCGATACAATATCATTTCTCTAAAATGAATCCAGATTGTTCTGTTGTCAAAACGTGATGTTTCTTGCACTTAGTTCGAGTTATAACTAATTTTCCATGCGTGGCCTCCACATACATAGGGTTTCGCATAAGAGCGTGTATGACATGTCTCAGTGAGAGTTTTGAACGAACCGTGTTAAATTTGCAACATAAAATGATTTGATTGGTTTTGCTTTGCTACATGTGATGCCAGAGTGTACAAGTTGTTTATTACGTTTTAAGGGGAAATTGCATTTGGCTTTTCGAACTTTGTAAATTACGGTACTTTTTTTCGATCCTAATTTTTTTTGGCTTATTTATCATTGAACCAAAAAAATCTATATGAGTTCTCAATTAACAAAATTCACTAAGATGCATAAAAACGAAATTAGTTCATCAATTGTTACGGAGTCTTAAACGCGATTCGTAGTTATAAAGGTATTTTTGAAAACTCGTGCGTCGTGAAAAGCTAATTTATGCAATAAATGCGTCGTGAATGTTTGTAAAAAATATCAACGATTTTAGAAATAACAATCCTTTTCGAAAAAAATCCATTTAAAATTCTACGCTATTTAGCCATATTATTTTGGAATAGTAAATTGATGGAGAATGTATAGTTGAAAAAGAAGAAAAAGTTATTGATGCGACGAAAAATATTATTTTACTGAAAAATTTATGGTTAAAAATTAGTAAAAGAATGATAATGAGAATTTTAATATAGCTGAAATGGGAGGTTAATTTGATTTCTCTTGATGTAATGTTGTGAGTTGTCACAAGATATTTTAGGTTTATTTTTGGTACTATTTTTATTCTGCATGACAATTACTGAACAACTCACAAGAAGTTTCCAATTAAATTGACCCATGATCAAAGAAATTCATCTAAATTGGAAGATATCTCATCTAAATTCTCAATCACCTATTTAAGGATTCACATAAATGAAGTTATTTTATTTTTGGCAGTGGCTACAAGAATACCTTTAGAATCTTTTTGGAAGTGATACAAAAATTTCAAACAAATAATTTCATTCTTATGACTTTAGTGAATTCAATAAAGCGCGACAATGGACAAACGACCTCTATTTCTGGAAACCTCTCTAATAGTTGGATCAACTCGAAGAGATAATAAAATGCGCCGCTCCATCGTTATTAATATATGTTGTTTGGAAGTATGAATAACCTTGATTTTGTAAGATTGAAACAAATTATCAATTGCAATCTTAGAGCCTGTTTGTCATCCATTTTGTTGTTAAAATGGTGTAATGAATTGTATTTTTTGGAGAATGTGTGGTTGAAATTTAAAGTTACTTTATTGGTTTATGTGTAGAATATTTTATTGGATAAATGTGTGGTGGAGAATTTTACTGTAGCAAACAATGTTTTGAAATAATGGATGACAAACAGGGGCTTAAACGCTCTCCCTTCATTTTTTTAACCTCTCTAGGTTGCGGGTATATTTATACACGGATTTGCTCTATCTTTTGAGAGTTTGTTTGATAAAGATTAAAATTGGATTAAAATAGAAAAACTAGCAGTTATTTGTTAACTTTTATCAATATAATAGTACTATGAAAATGCAGCTTATAATTAACTTAATTTGATTAAGCTGAATATACGTCCATGCACTACTAAGTGCTAAGCACATTCTCATCAGTTAAATTATTCTGAATACATTTTTAATACGAAGATATATCCATTTTGGACAATGCAATTAATGGTGTTGACATTGTACTTTCAAGGGGCGTAGCCACCGTGGCCGCCGCCTTCACCACCGCCTGCACCTCCTCCGTAACCACCGGCATGTTCACCTCCAGCAGAAGCGCTTCCGCCTCCAGCACCACCACCTTCACCTCCCCCATAACCTCCACCATGAGCTCCTCCTCCTGCACCGCCGCCAGCACCTCCTCCACTACCATATCCACCGGCTGTTGCTCCTCCAGCTGAACCACCTCCACCACCACCTCCATGTCCTCCTCCTCCACCAGCGCCCCCACCGTGCTCCCCGCCAGCACCATAGCCACCTCCACTTCCCGCTCCTTCACCTCCACCATACCCACCACCATGTGCCCCACCTGCACCTCCACCTCCACCTCCACCTCCACCTCCTCCTCCTCCACCACCACCTGCTCCACGTTCACCTCCTGCACCATACCCAGAACCGCCTCCTTCACCACCTCCCGCACCATAACCTGCCCCATGATCTCCTCCTGCAGCAGCAGACCCTCCTCCGCCACCAGTTCCACCTCCACCGCCTCCGCCTCCAGCACCATGTTCTCCACTACCACCATATCCAGCACCATTACCGCCACCGCTTCCAGCACCACTTGCATAACCATGTTCACCTACTGCTGCAGAGGCGGATCCTCCACCAGAACCTCCGCCACCTCCACCGCCGCCAACACCAATGCCGGCATAACTATCGACTCCGAGGGAGACTCGAGCCTCCGAATATATAACTCCGATCAATAAAACAAAGAAGACCACACTTATAACGCTTCTGTGAGTGGCCATTGGAATTATATTTGAATTGAAAGATTGTTGGCTATTTATAAAGGTACAAAAGCGCGTCCATGCAATGTGAAGATTGAAATACAAGTAAAGTGCATTCTTTCTGTCCCACAAAGTGGTCCAATATACAAATACACCATAAAATTGCTATTGATAGTGTGTTAGCGCTGTCTCCCACATCAAATTTTTATTTCGAACCAATATGTGGACAAGAATTGGTAAATCACATGTTTGGTTAGATAGACTATATTAATTTAAAAGGAAAAAGAATATAAAAATTTAATTCGCGACAGTTTTAATCGTGTTCAACAATGCGTACTAATTTTTAAATAATGCTAATAGGGTTCGAGAGCATAAACTTCGTAGTGCTTGAAAAATCTTTTAATTCCTTATAAGCACGTGGATCTCTACGAATTCGTAGTTAAAAAGTAGACAAAGTTTGTGGATCATAAGGAATATTGGTTAAAATGATATTCAACCAACTTCGAAGCTTGAAAAATCTTTACCAAACATGCTCTTCAATTGTTAGTTAATACTAGAATTGAATCAATTGGATAGTAGTCATTAGAAAATTGGTTAATTGTTCGTTTTGCATGTGGAATAATGAATAACTTTTGACATTATTGAGAAATTGGAAAAAAATGAAAATAAAAATTAGAATCTTTTTTGTTGTCTGTCGTGTTCTTTTGACCTTGCGTGCTAAATAAACTAAAAAGACTCCGAGAGAAACTTCATGTGCGCCTTAATATTACAAAATGCAAGTATCGCTTGCAAGCGAATTAGTAACTTGCAAGCGAATTTGTAGATGGCATGTTTGATAAAAATCTGACCAATTATATTGTTGAGTCTTGTCGAGCACTTCATATTGAATAATGTTGAGAAAGGATACGATAGTGTAATCTGCCAACCTTTAATATTACATACGATCGAGTACTATGTATTATTGACATGATCAGTAGAGAATCCCTTAGTTGGATACACCTAATTTTCTTATCCTTAAGACATTCCAATTGGAATCCAACTCAGTTTAGCTTTTCCCACCTAGCTACAATGCTATTAATTACAGAAACGGTTCGAGATGACATTATATTTCATCACCTCATATCTTTTATAGTATTGATAAGTTTATGATAATTTGACTGTACGAGAAAAGGAAAAGATGATAGGGTTTTCGAAGAGCTTAACCACAATTTAATCGAGCCAATCTAGAAAAAAAAGTTCTATAGGGAATCTTTGTCAAGAGGGATTAGGAGAACGGGGTTTAACTTGCTCCCCTCGTGGTCAATCTTTCAAAGGGAACAACGTCCAACTCGAGACAGAGGAAAAGAGAGATCGATCCAGGTAGTTTCCTCCTCATGTCTGTGGCTCGGGTTAAGGAATAGTGCATGAGGGATGATACTACTGCTGTATACAAACTAGGGAGCGGGAAAGAAAAGAAGTGCTCAGCGTGTCATCATCTTTAGATTGAAGAGTTCAGTGAGTCTATATTACAATATTCGCACCTACGGCCCTATAGAAAACCCGAGAAATAGAAAAGATGATATTATTTACGAAGAGTCTAAGCATAATATATATAGTCGGGCCAATATGATATTTCAAACAAAGTGATTGGTGGGAATGTCAAGTATTGAAACGAAAGAGCCAAGTATTCTCTAAAAAATTGCTATATTATATGCCTAAAACAGGGTTTATAATGTTGATTTCGACCAATGAGGATAATCTGATGTGTGATACGCCATAATTAACAAAAGATAGTGGATGGATTATCAAGCATTTATGTTTTTTTTTTTTAAATGTATGATTTTTAAATAATCTAACAAAACCATCTACTAGAAAAGAGTATTACAATAATGAATGGCCGAGTCCTCGAGTGCAACAAAATATAGGTCGGGTACCTTTTTGCCACATCTCTCGAAGCTTAGGAACCCGACTGTAAATTTTCCTATCGTGTCTCTAAATAATAACGTTGATTGACCATGGGTTTATGGCGGGCGGTTTCAATTGGTTTGGAACCCTACTACGGGAGTGATGCTTGCGATCCGGGCATTTAGAGATGAGAAGCCTAGTCAATTTCGGGCAACCAAACCATGCAACTGAAGTGTGTTTTTAAGGGGAACAATACATAAATCCTACATATAAGAACTACTTTTCAAAAATAACAAACTTCAAAAATCTTTTCAAAAATCAGGTGTTAAATCAATTTATTAAATATTTTTAATTATAATATAATACAATTACTCCAATTTATTAAATTTCAAATCCAAATCATTCTCTCTCTCTACTCTCTATCATCTCTCTACCCTTTCTCTCCATCGGAGGCAGCCATCAACTCCAACGACTATTCCGGCCATCACTTCAGCAACCCCTCCGGCGACCACTCCGATGGCCTCTCCAGCAAATTGCTCCAGTGACCACTCTAACCATGCTCCGATTAACCTATTCACCCCATCCACCGATTCCCAACTTCCAAAAATTTCTAGAATTTCAAGTCACAATCGGTCACAACGAGTCATAATTAGCCAATTACAATTGGTCACAAATAGTGACAATCGGTCACAAACAATCACAAATCGGTCACAACCAGTCACAAATGGTCACCACAAACAATCTGCACACACCACAGAGACTATGATACAAACAACACATCAAATGGCCGTATCACTCCATTACCTCCTTCGACTTACAGCCGATTTCATACTCAACAACACCAATACCAACCACATCAAATATAAAATCCAAACCATAAATAGGCAACACCATCGTCTATCTCCAAGCTAGGACTCATCAAACCACAATCGACCATTGTCGACTCCATTACCAATCACCTGCAACAAGAATCGTCCACAATTGCTGCCCATTACATGTTCTTGCCACCTTTTTCTTTAGGGGCAATTTGCCCATCGTTGCTACAAAACCACCATGATCTACTACTGCCACTCACGTAGAATGTAGGTCCGCCATCTGACGCTAGCTGCCAGTTTGCCCCCATCTACCAGTGCACCCACCGTCCATTGATTCATCTTGTGGTCTATTTTTCCAGTTTGCTGCAATCTCCACCCTGAACAAAAATAATTTGTTTTCACACGATGGCCGTGTCACTCCATTCTTCTCTGCTCTTCCTATAATCACCGACGGAAGAGGGGGCGGAGGGTAATCTCGTTCGTTTCGACAAGCCGTTGTTGATGTCACCGCGTTCGGTTGCTCGTTTAACGAATCTGGAACTCGAATCCAGTTCGAAATCAAACAGATCTGAGTCTTGATCGTAAGGATTGACGCTAACGACGGCGTTTGGGTGCTGGTTGAAGGTTGGTTGGGATCGTAGTGGTCGACGGTATGAAGCAAGACGCGAGCAGTGGCCGCCTTGTGCTGAAGGCGATGGTGGAGTGGAGGCGAGGGTGGGGTGGGGTGGGGTGGTGGGTATAGTGACAGTGTGGTGTAGAGAGAGAAGAAGAATAAGAAGAAGAAGAAGGTGAATCATTTTGGCCTTGGGGTATTGATTCGGGGTTGGGGTGAATTTAAAATTTTATTAATTACAATTAATAATCATATTTAACACCTGAATTTTGAAATGTAAATTGTATTCCCTTATTTTTGAAATGCAATCTTGAAAGGAAGGGTTTTAGGTAATTTTCTCTAGAGGAAAACCTTTTGGGCCGAACATAGTACTTTAAAAATAGAGAAAATGGGTGGATGGGGTGAATAGGTTGATCGAAGCATGGTTGGAGTGGTCACTGGAGCAGTTTCCTGGAGAGGCCATCGGAGTGGTCGCCGGAGCGACTGCTGGAGTGATGGCCGGAATAGTCGTCGGAGCAGTCATCGGAGTTGATGGCTGTCTCTAATGGAGAGAAAGGGTAGAGAGATGATAGAGAGTCGAGAAATAATGATTTGGATTTGAAATTTAATAAATTGGAGTAATTGTATTATATTATAATTAAAAATATTTAATAAATTGATTTAACACCTGATTTTTTAAAAGATTTTTGAAGTTTGTTATTTTTGAAAAATAATTCTTATATGTAGGATTTATATATTTCCTTTCCTCTATTATAACTGACACGTCACTCGGCCTAGTAACATTACGTAACCTATCTAGTTTGGGAAAAAATTACAGCTCAGGTATAATCTATTCCAAATTTAAAATTCAGGTCCCAAAGTTTAAAATTGTAAAAATCAGGTTTTTTTGAATTAATTAATTATATTTTAGAATTATTGTATTAAATTAAACATTTAACTGTAGTATAATAAAATTAACCCACCCCACCCCACCCCGCCTCCACCACCCCCATTGCTCTGGCTACTACTCCGGTGACCGGCGACCACTCCGGCCTCCGGTGATCGGTGACCACTCCGGCGACTTTTTCGAGGTCACAGATCAAAAAAATTGCAGGTCACGGATTATTTAGAGGTCACAGATAGAAAATTTTGTAGATCGCAAATTATTTCGAGGTCACAGATCGAAAAAATTAAGGTCGCAGATTCCTTTTTTAAGTTACAAATTATCAATTTTAAAATCACAGTTCAATAGTAAGGTCACAGACACCAAAACGAACCACGATGTAAAGGTCACAGATATCTTATTAAAGGTCACAGTTAACTTAATTCAAATAATTGCTCCGATTCCGAGGTCACATATATCTTATTAAGGTCACGATTAGCTTAATTCGGAGTAGTATTAAGGTCACAGTTAGCTTAATTCAGATAACTGCTCCGATTCTTAGGTCACGGATATCTTATTAAGGTTACACTTAGCTTCATTAGTCACAACAATAACAAAAAATGACGACCACCACCACCACACAGACCGCCACCACAAATCCATACAAAGTTTATCACCACCACACGATCACAAACTAACCGGCCACATAAAACACTACAGATTCGCCACAAAACCCACCTGCAAATGTGACTACCCAAACACCTGCAACCTACGATCCGCCCCTACAAATCAACCCAAACCGCAGACGTTCGCCACGTACGCCACTTGCAACAACTCACATCGCCACAAAACCTACCTGCAACAGCTCACCCAAGCCTGGAACTGATCCGCCACAAACTGAAACCAAATCGCTGCACCACCACCGCCAAATAAAATAAGAAAGGAAAAGGGTAACCTGCAAGATATTGCTTCAGATCTGCCATTTTTACATTTTTGTGGTGGAGTTGGAGTTGAAAGAGGAAGTTAAGAAGCAAGCGTGCCGCCGCGCGCTATTTTGTCCCTTAGCTGGCGACAATACGACCTATGAAACGCAGCGACGCCGCGACGCCGTCGCGACTTTTCGCAGGGGGGGGGGGAGCGACGGACGAGGGAGGGGGAGGAGGAGGGGGAAGCGGCGGCGACGACGGGCGGTGGAGGGAATGGAGGGAGAGTAGAGAGAAATGGTGAGGGTTGATTTAGGGTTTGTGGGGGTAGGAAGTGGGCGGGTTCTGGGTATATAGATAAATTAAATTATTATTATTATTAATTGTGAAATGAAAATCTGATTTTTAATTAAATAAAGACAAAACCTGATTTTTAAAAAAGTTAAACTTAATGCCTGGTTTTATACAATTACCACATGGGAAGTCTACATAAATCCTGGTTTTACTTATACACATTTCAAAATTAAGGTTTGATGTTTTAAATTTCAAAAATCAGGTTTTTATTTAAATTTATTTATTAATTACTGAATTAATTATATGTTTTATTAATAAATATATAACGGTCACAGATTTATATAATTTGGTCACAATTCAAAATTTTAAGGTCACAATTCAAAAATTTGATAGGTCACAATTCATTCATCGGTCACAAATTAAAAATTTAAAAGTCACAATTGTTTCATCGGTCACAAATCATAAAATTTTTAAGTCACACATCTTATTTTATAGTCACAAACAACGAATTATAGGTCACAAATAACTTTTATTGGTCACAAATTAATAAATTTGTGGGTCACAAAGTATTTATCGGTCACAATTCATTCTTTATTGGTCACACACCACCCAATTTAATGGTCACAATCAACAAATCCTTTGTGACCACCACCAACACGTCGCAAACACCCAAACAACCACCACCGCCACAAACGCCGCCACCGCCGCAACCACCGCCGACCGCCAACAACTGCACCCAATCAGTTATGCTCCTCCCAAAACCGCCGCACCTCCACCAAACCCAGATCTGCCGCACCTCCACCAAACCCAGATCTGCCGCACCCACACACCAAACCCAAATCTGCCGCACCCAGGCACAAACATCCGACCATCATACCGGCGCAAGTACACACACCCCCAGCTACCGCTCATCCCAACACCGAATCCCCACCAGACACGGTCGAACGTGCCCAACCAGCCACCGCTCATCCCAACACCGAATCCCCACCAGATACGGCCGAACGTGCCCAACCAGATCACGAATCTCCACCTGCAGGCGATCGATTGCGAGGAACTGGAGATTCAGATCTGTTTTCCATCTCCGCCTCCTATTCGCCGGATAGAAGAGATTAGTGTGGGAGAGAGAGAGAGACAAGAACAGCCGTCGCCGGAGAAGGAAAAGAGAGAACGGCCGTTGGGAGGAGGCGGCGGCGTTGGAGGAGGCGGCGGCGTTGGGAGTCGGGAGAGACGGGAGATGAGAGAGCTGAGGGTAGATTGGTTGAAATAATTTTAGGTTTTGGTTGGGTTAAAATGATTTTATTCATTTATTGTATATAGATATAAAATTAAAAATAAAAAATGTTTTTAAAAATATTAATTAAAACCTGATTTTTGAAATGTTAAACTTGAAACCTTATTTATGAAATTGAAAATCTAAAAACAGGTGTAGGTGTAATTTCCTATTACCACATCTAGTTTTGTGTCACTCGGCCCAATAGGTTCACGTAGCCCACTTAACTAGTAACAAAAAATTAGGAAAAAATTTCACCCAATTTCCAAATCGACATAGTTACCCTTCAGTCGCTCTAAGGTATGGCGTTTTCAATTTTTTCTCATTCATTTTTGCCCATTTCTTCGGGTAACTCATCAGATTTTGCTTTAATGTTATTGGAGTTTATTTTTCGAATCTATTTGTAGGATGAATTGCTTAAGATGTGAATCAGTATATTCGTTTTTGGGTTGCTTTCGTTCTTTCTTACCCTTTATATTGGATAATAATAGTACAGAAAGTAAGAGCTGGATTTTTTAAGTTATGTATGAAATTTTTTCTCTATGAGGAAAAGTAATGGAAAAATGGTTTAAATGGGGAGACGAATGGTAGTTTTGTAAAGTTTATCATTCAATTGAATAGTTGAATATTGATGTATTGATTGTCACTAGATAATTACTCCAGTTCGATCATAGATTCATAATGATTTTGATATTGTTTTGTTTCTTTATTGGCTACTAATTATAATTGTTTGGATCAATATGCCTGGCTTCTGGCTCTAGTGGTAAAGATGGTGGCTCTAAGAATAAGAGGTTGTGAGTTAGGATTCTGTGAAAATCGCGAGCATTTGTTTACTTATACTAATTTTTGGCATTCAGCTGTCATCTGACTTGTCCTTTGGATAGGTTCACTGCTAATGAATTGAACCAAGATTTATTACTTACTACTTCTACTGCTTCACTCAAGACAAGGAATCCAGCCAATTTTCCAGGAATCTGAATAGCTTGATTACTAGAATTCATAGTTTTGTTGTATAGGACAAAATTTGTATAAATTGAGTAGGACGGAAAAGGGTCTCCATAGCCATTCTTTTGGTTGATTGACACTTGGTCCTCAGTATAATTGTCTCTGGGAATGAGTTCCCACTTTGCAACAACGGTTTCCATTCTACCGAAAGCGAGCATATTGAACTATTGCAAAGGCAAACAAATAAGCCTTGTTTAATTATGTAGACTTTTCAATAGAGGTCATGGTTTTTAAATAGAATATGCGCTAAGAACCAATGCTTTCGTGTTCTTATGATCTTTTCTTGTATGCTGGGACTGTTGTCTCTACAAAAAAAATATGTGAACAAGAGACTCTTATTTATTTTGTTCATAAAAAGCTCATATGAGCTTTGATTGGATTTAGCAATAAGCCTCCTTGTTTGTGTCCCCTCTACTTTCTAGTTTACACTCTCTTATCTATTTTACTATTTGCAATTGAAGAACTGTGTAAATTAAATCAGTATTTCATGTATTTACCTAACCATCGGGATGAATGACATTAGTATGCCCACCCGTGTAGGTTTTGATATCTTGCAGAAAGCCAGTGTTGACAAAGTTGTGTGCCTATTTCTTCAACCTACTGAAGTCCAACCAATTTGTACGTCTTAAATGTTTTAAGTGGGTGAAAGCATGGTTGGCTTATTCCAGGAGTGCTGAACACTATCATGATCTGCGTACTTCATTGAATATTTTTCCTTAATTGTGCAGTACTGACACTGGGTTCAGATGTTAGCATGGACTTGTTTGATGATCAAACATCATAAATTGGAAGAATGATTCCTTCCTGAAAGGTGGAATTTTCCCAGAACAAGAATATTGGCATTAGTGATTTTTTTGCTGACGTTTGTTTTAACTTATAATCTTTGGACAAAATGCTGAAAACCATCTGTGGCTTTAGTAAAGAGTTGAAAACCCATACGTAATTAGCAAAAAAATTGGTCTATTGGTGATTTCAGTACCCTCAGTCTGATCACTTCAAGTTTTTTACTGTGAGGACTAGGGATGGACAGCAATAATTGCAAATTTCAACCAGACAGTTCACTCCGATTGTAACTAAGCCCTTGTTTGGTGTAGATTAGAATCAGATTTTTAGTAGATTTTGATAAAAGTTGATGAAATATGCAGTGAAAATTTGTGGGTCCCAATAAATGTATGGTTAAAATTAATTGTTGTCTTTGACTTGAGATTTTAATCTATACCAGTTAGGGGCTAAAATTAATTTCATTTATAAATTAAACAACCGCATGGATCTGGTTCTAAAATTTTGATGTCAAACTAGAACCCTTACTTTAAAAAATCCTTTTTGTGGAATTCTAATTGATTGGTGACTATTTGGATTACACCAACCCATAGTCAATCCATTATAGAAAATCTCTATAGTCTATAACTCTAATTAGAGGGGCAAATCTCTTCTGGCATTCTCATCTCTTCGTTGTTCACCTCTTTCCAAGATAAACAGATTTTTTTTTCCTATTTAACTTTATTCAATCATAAAATAGATTTCTGTTAGATTTCTCTGCAGGAAAAAGATGCAGCTATGATTTCTTGCTGTCATCTTTATTGCCAAATATCTTTTATCTTTTCTGAATAATAGTATTTCTTTTCTTTTGTTGCTCTTGATATTTTTGGCTAATCATTCACCACCTGTTTGCTGGTTACTTACACCCATGCGAAGGTGAAACTCAATTAATTATTTTTTTCGCATTTGCTGGTTTTAGATATGATTTTGATCTATTAGGGCAGTTTTTCTGTTTCTAATTGTATTTTGCAATTATTAGATGGATATTAAGATGTGATGATTAGCGGTGGTTGTAATTCTTAACCAAAATATAAATACCCCAATGCTTGTTAATTGTGTTCACTGATGAACATTATTGTCTTCTTTCCACTATTTGTTTCATGTTTTTCTTTTCTTGCTTTCAAATTTGTGTTCAATTGGCTAAATTGTTTTCCTTCATTGTAACTGTTTATAGTCGAACTTTATCAAGTCAAGTGTATCACTCTCAATTCAGCTTTTAACGATTAATAGTGCTTGAAGCATGTAACATTTCACCAATTTCAGAAGGATCTTTCTCATTTTTCTGTAATATGCATTGCAGTCAAGCTCATATCCCGTTTTGTCAAAAAGAATTTGCAGATTATCAGGACATAGTCTGTCCTGAAAATAAGATTCCAAACTTCTTACTTGATTTTCTCCAATGCATATAGAGACTAATTGACATGTCATGGCAGTAAATAGTTGTCTGATAACGTTAGTGCTGTTGGATTTTGAAACTTAACTCCTCTATTCTTTATTTCTTGATATATTGCATTTCAAATAGAAGCTTATGATTGTCAATTTGATCCTAGAGTGTTCTTTAAAGTGCAAGGATGGAGTCCCAATATTTATATGCATACTGAACTCATCGGTACAAGGTGTTACATCAGCTTCTATTGGTTGCCTGCAATTTGATTTAGCTAAAGGGGCTCTCGTGAATAGAGTCTTCCTCTTAGTAGATTTAGTGGTAGAAGTTAGTCACTAGATATGACTGGGTCTGGCTGAATAAATAAGAGCCTTCCTTATACATATTAGATACTTCCCTGCTATCTGTTGAACAGGTAAATCTTGATTTACCTGTTGATTTTGTGGAGTAGTGTTCATGTTCTAACTTGATCTTACTTTTTGTATGTTCAGCTTTAGGTCAGGGAATAATGGGTCGGAAAGCCGGTACCTTATATATCAACCCAAAGAAGTTTGGGAATCTTCAAAAACCTTGCATGAAGGATATGATTACGTTTCTTAATTGTCTGGCTCTAAATCATGGCAGTGATGAAAAGTGTGGCCGGCAAAAGTCACAATTAAATGCCTGCATGGATGCTCAGGTAAGTGGAAATTGCATTATTTGAATTCATATGTATTATTTCCAATTCGATCTTCTTTGCTGTTTACATGCTGTTCCTCTCTGATCTTTCTGTAGACTGGCAAAAACAAAACAGCTTGGGGAAGCATTAACTATCACCTTCAGAGGCTCAACAGGGGAAGAAAATAGCGCTGTTTCTATTCTTGATTGTTGGAGATTTGTATTATTGACTGATTTTGATGGCAAATATCAAGAAATACAAATTGCTGAGATTGCGCTAAGTTTGCTATTTTCGTTTGAAACAATTGAATGAAATGCTTTAGTGAGATTTGCTCAAGGTCATTACTTCTTGTCGTCATCTTAGCTTAAGAAGTTTTGTATTTGCACAACACTTGTTTCCAACAAGTCATTGAATGCTGCAGATTATTGGTTATGATTATTTTGTTTCTATTAAATGTGGGTTAGAATTGATACTGCTGCCTTACACTTTACGGATGCTTTGTTGCCTTTTTTCAACGGAAGCCTTTGCTTGATGATGAAATTGCTTTCATTTTTGCATCTGCAATTTCAAAATGGTAGGCAAAGCGATTTTAGAAAGAACCCAAATGTACATTAGTTGCTCTAGTCATCATATGCTAAGTCAAATTTTGTGCATCCAAATTTCAGTTTAAGTAGTTGAGTTTAATTTTGAAAAGATAAGCGCCGCGTTCTTAATTTCAATCTTTCATTAATTTAATCTCTCTGATGATGACGGCGAAAGGGTATAAAAATGATTTATTTGGCTTTCATATTTTATATTAGCAAAAAATACTCATTTCAAAACATGTCAATGTGATATTTGGATAGAAATTATCGTAAGTAATCAAAAGTTTGATAAAATGTGTAGTTGAAAAGTTTTGGATCTCATGAAATATATGATTAAAATTAATTGTTGACATAAAAATCAAGATTTTAATCCTCACCGAGCAAGTGCTTGATATATGATTGGTGATAAGAATTTGACAAAAAAATATGGTGACATAAATTAATAATAAGAAAAGATTAAGGCCTTTCAGTACAAATATGAAAAAAAAAGGTTGTGGCAACACATGGGCCCAATTAAATACAATTTTTTATATTAATTATTGTGAATTTTTCCAATTTAAACTCTGTTCTTCGATCCTCAATCTCTCTCCAATAATTTAACAAGTAGTTCAAATTTCAAATTTAAGGCACTAACAACGAAGATGGAATGAAAGAGCAAAACATGCGTAATTATTTAGAGGATTCTACTCACTAACGATTTAACTTAATTTGCACAAACTTTAATGCATAAGAACGCAAAGAAATAAAATAATGCTAAACAATAGTACTAGAAGGCCACTTTCATTTAATTGATAGGTTCAATGAAAAGTAAAATTAAATCATTCATTTAATTATATCTCTCAGTTAATTTCACATTAACGTCAGCTAAATTGATGTTTTACTGCTAAATAACATTACTTGACGGTTTTATATGAACACTTGGAGATCAGAAACAGACATAAATTTCAACTATTTATCAAAATTGGATAAGGAGCTAAAGAAAATCTACTATTTGAATTCTTATACGTTGCAAAAGATTTCAAGTACCTTACAGCGAAATCCCAGATTATCATTTATACAGTTGTTGGGGGGAGAACATTGTCGTTAGGCAATTGAATCTGTTCAATCTGCAAACTTTTTATCGTCGCCCCACCAAATCTTCTCTTCCATAGATTCACCTCATCACGGCCACCAAAACCCGCCGCCGCAGCCTGTGGTTGCACCCTCTTCACCACCGGCAAGGGAGGATCCAGTTCATCAATATTCACTTCTTTAACACTTTCTTGATCCTTAATCTTGGATTTTCTTGAATCAACTAAACACATTTCCCTGCTGCTTCTACAACTTCTTCTACTGGTGGCTATCGTGGCGGTGCTAGTGGTGGCTGGCATGAGGGCTTTGCTGGAGAACAGTTTTTTCAACTTGGTGTATTTGTTGTGGTGGTGGTGGCTGACTGCGGCGGCGCTGGTGGCAGCGGCAGTGAGTCTGTAGGTGGTGGGAAAGCTAATGACTCTGTTGTTTCTCTTGACTTGGCCCATGCAACTGACTTTGGGGGAAGAAGGATCAGCTGATGAAGATTGATTTTTGGAGTGATTTAGTTTTATGTCTTTGATTGAAACTTTGCATAGCATTGGCAAGAAAATTGTTTTCTGATTAATCTGGTTGTGATGATCATAGGATCCTTTGCTGAATTCTACATTTGATGATCTCATTTTTTTTGTGTGTGTTTTTGGAGTGTGTTTTCTATTGTTAGGAACAGGGTTGGTGTAAAATTGTGATCAAAGTAAATAAGAAGGGATGAAGGGCAGGCAAAATTATATGGAAGTGTGTGTGTGTGTGCGTGAGAGAGAGAGAGAGAGTCAAACCCTATGAAAATAAAATATAGCACAATAGAAAAGAAATAAGATACACATGTGACATGTATAGGGATAGAGGATGAAATCGGCACGACTACATTAAAGTGGCCTATGTCGGTCGAGTTGAACTGAGCATTAATTGTGACTGCTAGGCATTTTGACACTTTTAGATACCCACATAAAAAGATTAATATTATTCATCTACAGTGAGAATGAAAACACAATTTACGTGATTTTAAATGATAGGTTAAATGTCATATTGACGCTCGTAGACTGTATTTTCATCTACAATGGGGATGAATAGCATTACTCATAGAAAAATCAATTACAATAAGGTTACATGTGAAAATTCATGTGACATAAATGAATAGTGAATCAGAGATTCTCTCTTTTAAGAGAGGAGGAATAATATCATAAATAAGTGATATAATGAACCGTAAAATTTTTTTTTCAAATCTTTCAATATACGTATGAGTAGACTAGATCAAGTGACGAAAAGATTCACAAAGCCGATTTCAAATTTCATACAAAATATGAATACCCGTAAATCAAGAAAAGGATAAGACACTTCTTTATTTCTGAACAAAATAATA
The DNA here is from genome assembly GCA_035079005.1 of Fraxinus americana. Taxonomy (NCBI): domain Eukaryota; kingdom Viridiplantae; phylum Streptophyta; class Magnoliopsida; order Lamiales; family Oleaceae; genus Fraxinus; species Fraxinus americana. The sequence goes on along the minus strand of CM068716.1, from coordinate 1,108,581 downwards.
TTCTAAATTCTTGAAATTATACGGTAGAATTCTTGGTTTTATTACCACTATAATGTCGGATCCTGGTCTTGTAATTGTCTGTCCTATGTGGTTCAAGAACACTTTGTTATTTTACAAGTTTGTTTAATAGGATTCTTCCTTTTGAGTCTCTTCCATACCTTAGAAAGAATAAAAAAATGAGTCTTGATTTTGTTACAGACTCGTTCCCAAGAATGAAATAAGAGACCACTAATTTGGTGTCATCTAAGAATGCAAGCCTAGCTAGAAAATACCTCGAGTTGCCCTTTTAACCAACTCTAGGATAAGTGATTACAGATTTTGAAAAAAAATCACTTAAGAGCGAGTGGTACTTCATGTTGAGAATACGAATATTTATGTAAACTCGATTGTTGTGACTTACCTCGAGTCGATCAAACTGAATCAGAACTGTATATTACATATGGCCATATGAAATTGGGCATATTTTCTCGACGCAAGTACAAATAAAGTTACTTTTTAAGTTTTAACAAAACAAATGATGTCAAATAATTTCTATAGGTGATGAGTGAAGGGCTAATGTTAGTGTGCCTTTATCTCAAAGGTTCTATATGGACCAAATGGCTCAAAATTGGAGGATGTTATTATGGCAGTGGTTTGGTTTGCAACATCACAATTCCCAATTATTTAGGAGAATACTTCGAAGTTAAGAAAAAATGACTCATTAGAACTCAAAAGAAGAGAATTACGGTCAAATGACAGTACACATAAAACTTTTCAAATCACATTACACGAATATTAATACACGTGCATTGGCTCTCGAGAATGCAGATCGTGTTCCTAACAAAGTTAAGGAGTCGAGCGTGTTTATATCTAACATGAACGGTGTATTTAATGGGATCTCATCACATGATGAAATACTAGCACAAAAAAGTACACAAAATTACTCAAGTTCATTGATGGTGTCTTGGCTTGTGACAAATTGTGGACCAGTCTTGATGGACAAGAAGCTCTACGTAATCGAATTTGAATGCTCTCTTGGCCTTTATTTCTCATAGTCAGCATTGTGTTGCCTTTTTATAATTTGAACTTATGAAGGCAAAAGAGAGCTCATTGAAATGCATCGATTTTGACATTCTTTTATCATTAGTTCTTCGGGTTGCATTTCTATGTTCAACCTTTTCTTTCTTTAATGGTCCGTTTGATTGGAAGGGTGGAAAATGGTGGAAAGAAAATGTTTTACAGGGAATTGATTTTCTTAGAAAATGTTTTACTAGGAATTGTAATTAATTGTGTTTGACTTGTATAATTTTTCATGGAAAATGTTGAAAATTTGGTGTCCATTTGACTTCGTTTTTTATGGAATTTGTCCATTAAAATGATAATTTTTTCTACTATTAAGTCTAAATTTGTTCTCATTGTCAAAAAAAAATTTTGAAAAAAAAAAATTTTACCATACCGATTATCATTCGTTTGACTTTATTTTGCAAGAAAGTTGTCGATAAAAGTGAATTTTTTTTTTTTACCATTGTGTCTAGAATTTGTTCTCATTGCAAAAAAAAAAAAAACAAAAAAAAAAAAGGTGGAAAATGTTTTCCCACCTATTAGGTGAAAAAACATTTTCCACCATTTGTGCATCAAAGGGTTGTACCTAGAAAAAGGGAGGAAAACATTTTCCGTGGAAAATTTCGCATATCAAACAGTCAAAAAAGTGAAAGTAGGAAAATATTTTCCTACTTCCCTGGAAAATTCCGCCAATCAAACGGAGCCTAAATGTTTATATTTATGCAAGAATGTTATTTTTAATGAACAATGTTTACATCGTATGTTCGACAAATTAGTTGTATTTTTAGTAAACAATACAATAAAGAATATCCTTTTTTTTTGTTCGTTTTGTCTTTTTTTTTCGTTACTTGCATAAATAATCTCTGTATGTCAAAAATGATACGCTTTTTTTTTTTTTTTTCACGATGCTAACAAACACTTTAGACCAAAAAATTGTCTAACATATGGTCAAGATTAAAAAGTCAAATTTAGTTGGGCAATTTTAGACTTTGTGCATAGGATATGTATGTTATTGCTTCCTCCCTCGGTGTTTCACATCTGAAAATCGATCTGTCTCTAATGAGAGTGTGAATGCTCGTATTGGGCTTGTGAAGGGAGAGGATATATCTCGATTCAAGTAAACTTAGCTACGAATAACGTATGTCCCTTTTTAATATGTAATTTAGGATCAATTTGACAAAATATTTATAAACGGAACTTCTAATGTTCTCGTTATTTTCTTTGTTGACAATAATACAATTATTAACTTTTTGATAATAGCTCTTTCTGAAAAAAAAAATAATAAAATAAAATAAAAATCGAGCCAAACGACCCTTGGTTAGCTTCTATTCAGGATAAGTTCTTCATTAAAAACGTAAAATAAAATAACTTGAGTGGAGGTGGGTAACTGAGCACGCGCAAGTCACGTGATATTAGACCATACACGCATCCAGCGAAAACATTACATTATACGCATGTGGCGTCACGTGAATGGTCCATCCATGTGGGCCATGGGCCTTTTTATCTTTCTAAATCTTTTTTGGGCCTAAAGCCCTTAACGACCACAATTTTTTATTTTTTCTTTTCTCTCCTTATTATTAAACTTAAAAATAAAATTAACAAAAATGCATGTTACTAGTCAAAGAGATGGCCCATTCTTCCTCTCTTTTTTTAAAAAACTAAAAGTATATCAATTTGTATTGTTATTATTGTTGTTACTTAGTCTTCATCGACCATTCAAAAACAATTTCTATAAAGTCATAAGAAATGCAGACTTGTCTATTTCATCTAGCATCTTCGAATAGGAGCAATAATTTTTCCCTATGACATACATGAGTATTCTTTATAGTACATAATGTTGTCTATATATTCACGACATAGTTCATATGTTAGACTAAATCTGGTGAAAACATAAAGATACTTATTCGTTATCGTGTCTAGTCATATCCAATCTAACATGCTGACATTCTTAATATATTCGTATGGATAGTTAACCAAATGTAATATGCACGTATTGTAAAGAAATGGTAAGAATGTGCCCATTTGCCTCCACATATAATGCTTACATTCAAACATATGATTAAGGAATAGAGCGACATACATATAATTTATCTAATAGTTTGTCTCGTATTAACGTCCAATATTCAATGTTTCAATTTGTCAAATTGTCTCTTGTCCGCATACAAATACTATATAAATAATTTAAACCGGTTAAAATGAAAAAAAAAAAAAAGGTTTTGTTCTTTTTCTTTTTGGTGGCTCGAGTGCATGAAATGGCTAGTCCTATGTTGTTTAGGGAACCACATCTATTAAAGCATGCATGCATGCATGTCACATATCACATATCACTGAAAGGTTCAACAATTATTTTCTATTTTTAATTTTTTATACATGTGCCTACAAACATTATTAAAGCTACAAAAAATAATTCATAGAATGTGAGTTGTTGAAAGTAATCCCAAATGGTTGTTGGGTTGCCCGCTTTTGGACAGACCAAACAGGCGAAATAAAGCTGGACTAAACATATAATAAACATATATATTTGTTTTGTTGTGTTTTTAGGGTGGGGTTTTTTTTTTTTCTGTGACAATTATCAAATTCAAAATTTCTTTCGACTTTTGAGACCTATACTCGGAGTTCAGTTACGAAGAAAACAAATTTAAACGGACATTACGATTTGAAGGTTCAATTTTCCGAGTTCGACTCAAATACGAAAATCTCAAGTCTGATCATACTTTCAAGACGCGTACAAAGAGTATGGTTGCTTGGCCTCACTCGACGAGTTCCTTGGTGGTCTGTTAGTATCAATGAGCCGAATAATCCTCGCATCTCCAAGGGATGCAAATGTCCCTTAAGATATTGATTGCTCGACACGTAGAAAGACTTGTCTAATATAATCTCGTTTTTAACTAAATAAAAAATTACGAGCCTGAACAAGTTAAGTGATTTATGAGGTGCTCAGTCGAACATATAGGATTTTTTTTTTTATCAAACTTGCAATTTGAGCAAATTACAATTATCCAACAATAAAAGTGAAAAGCAAATGGAAAATTAGGTAACATCAAATCGCATACAACTCTTAGTTGCAAATTGAAGCCCGTATACACTTTGCCAGCTGGGTTGGGTTGGTCAGCAACCTGATTCTTCCACCATCAATTAGTGGGCTCACCCTTCATACATGGGCTTTGGGTCCTATTCGGACCGTGGAACCAACTTGGGCTCGACCCATTTAATAAAAATAATTAAGAAAAGTGAATCCTTTTATATAACACAACTGGGCGTTTTCTGGTTCAGAATTTCTTTTTGCATGAAAAAAGGAAGAGAAAAGATTTAAAAAAACAACAGAAATAGAACACCAATTCAAAAATTGAAGAACTAAACATCAATAATTAGCCTTCTAAACGGACTATATATAAAGCCGTCCCGTCTCAGTAACCTAGAGTCGAACACGTATTAGCTCAAAATCACAATTATGTCTCTATATCTACAATGTCACATGTCGACCTCAAATCTTAAAAACCGTATGCATCACTCTGTATTACCTGATATGCCGGAAACTGCCTTCGGTTACCTGGTAGCTGAAACCAGGGAGTAAATCGAAGCCTTTTTTTTTTCCCTTCATATGTATCTATAGTAAAGCATTCCAAAGAGCCTCTTCCCCTTCGCCACATTTTTCATGTACAAATTTAATCTTTTCGACTGACTTGCAAATTCCACTGCAGCTCCAGTCGAAAGAGGCAATACAGACGTTGCCTGCTTGTGCTTTCCATTCACAATCTGTAAATAGCAACAAAATTTATAGTCAAAAGAAGTACAACGTGAGCAAAAAAGGTAGCTTCCAAGCTTAGCCAAACATGCTTATCTATACCTGGTGGAGTACCACAGCACATACTGCGTTCATCAATGTGCTCGACTTCGAGACCAATAAACCAAGCACCAAGTGACACGTCTTCGTTCGCATACTTGTGCAATATGGGCCTACATTTACCATTCATAAATCCAACAATTATTACATATATCCCAGAAAAATTTATGAATAAAATGAAACCCACCAACACAATGAACAAGCTTGGTGTGATATTCTTCCTGTCCATATTAGCACCAAAAAAAAAGGATGCGACTGCGCTAGACCCAATAAAAAGATAGAAAAAAAAAATGCTTACTGATTAATTGAGATGTAGTTAGCCAAATCCTTAGAAATAGCATAAATCTGACCAGTTGCGTGTCGGAAGTATTTATTTCCTTCTTCTCCAAATTTCCAAAACTCGGGTTCATGGTATTTAACATTCCTGGATAACACCATGGAGGTAAATGCCTAAATAACACTGATGCAAGAAAGTTACAAATATGAAAGTACTGTGGAAGCTCTAAGATTACGTTTGAGAAAGAACAGGTCCAGATTTCATACACCCAACGTAAACTCTGGGTTTCGATCGATGACGAGCAAGAGTCGCTGCTAGTGTACCTGTAGGAATGAAAAAACCTAGTTACCAAAGTTGAAATCTAGCCTCAAAGTGATAGAAAAGTGGCCGGTGTTTACCCAAATTGACGTGGACGTCATCGTCAACCTTGACATAAAAATCGGCATCCCATTTTTCAGCAGCAGTGGCAAAGAAAATTTTTGTTTTTGCCGATAATTCATGATATCCTTCAACATGCTCCTACAACATAACATAGTTTAGATTTTCAAACCTTTAAGCTCACACATATATTGGGGGAAAATGAAAAGGATGTTCGCATGCTTTTTACCAGCCTGAGAAAGTCCTTGTGTTGAGCTTCTTCAGAGTCGAGAGCTCGATCCAGGATGCTCTTAGATGTTGCACTGGATCAATCAACAATGTTATTTACCAGGTCAGTTTCATATCACGCAATGATTGCATATACATCACTATGCAATGCACAAAAGACGACTTGTTGAATTGTGATCCATAGCCTTTTAAAAAATAAAGGTAAGGATAATACGTGTATAGGTAAAAAATCATTGGCACTATCATCAACAGCGATATTTATGAATCCTCAACATTGGACAAGACTCAACAATCCAAAAGCGAAGATTTTTAGCTTCTTCTTGTTCTTTAATGTTGTCCGATGCTGTCAAGTCCATCGTACCAAACAAGCCATAAAAGTTATTTAGGAGGAAGAGATGGTGCATAAACATGTCGGTATTACAACTTTCAGCTGGACCTCAACAAAGAAGCTAGCATTCAAATTTGCCTCTCACATTTCCACAGAACATAGGCATATGGGGCGGGGTTTTTATATGGCTTGGCTGATACTTTGTTTCTTATTCTTCCTTTTCCCAGAAAAGAAAAGCAACACAGTTTTGCATTAGTTGCAGACGAGAGTGAGACATAATCTGGTAACAACCTCACATTACACTTAGAAAACACCTTAAATTTCATCAAATATTTCACTCTCAGTAAACATCAGCATATATACCAAGAGAATCATCATCCTTAATGTGCAGTCAAGTGTTTCACATATCATATTGAGCTATATAAAAAAGTTTCATGACTTTCCATTCTCTTGCAACTTCAGGCTCGTGTAACTAACAATACTTCTTGTGCGTGTTTAATAGGCAATGTTAGGAATGACTTTACACTATAGTTAACAAGTCCGAATTTCTCTTTCTTCAATAATATTTTCTAGTGTTATACAATCTTCCTTACCAAAAGTACCATTTAAGAAAGCAGAGTTCCAAATAATCGAGTTGATAACAAATATGGAAGAGTGATCACCTGTGTCCAATCATAAACCGGACAACAATACCCTTCTCTTGCTCCAATCTCTGAAGTTGTTCCCCTGACCAAATCAAGCGAGTTGTTTGCTTACTTTTCTTTTAAGTAAAGAAAAAAAATCTATTTTAATAGGGATCACGACTCGGGATCACCTTGAGGCATCCAAGTTTCTCTAACAGAATCACGCCTCTTCCTACTACTGAAAGCTGTATTTATACCAATTACCATAAATGCCTTCTTCTTTGGAGGCCCCTCGTTAGAATTTACAGCCGACCCGTCAGTCCTTCCTTTCTCCTGAACACCCCTAGTGGCAGCTAACTCCATCTGAAGCATTGAAATTGACTTGTCCAGTGATCTGAATGTACCTCCCAATAAAGTTCAGCATATTTTACACTTTAAATGCAAAATTACAGTAAACAAAAGAAAAAATAATTCAACTTATAATGTAATTAGGGAATTTTCAACTCACTGAATTGCTTCATGGGTTTTGTACACCTCATTCATTATATTCTTATCTTGACCTCCTGCTTTCTATCCACACCCAGAAACAAACAAACTTTCAAATTTTGAATCTTTAACATTTTTAGTGAAATTTCCACATATAAATGCATATTCAGAACTCATAATCTGTAAAACTTGACTTCCAATTTACAGCTTTTTAGTCATGAAATCAAACCTTTTTCTTGGCAGTGCAATCCTCAGACACGATCTGCAGCTCTTGTTCACGTCTACGCTGAGCTATGAGCTGATTGTTCGATTCCAACGGAACCCACAATCTGTAAAACCCAGATCAAACGTAAAATCATCTTAAAACCCCAAAGTTGATAATTCACAATACAAAAAAATAAATAATCAAATTCTTGAATTACACATACTTGTTGGTGAAGAACATGCCAAGAAAGAAGAAACAGAGAGAGAAAATTGGGACCCATTTTGCAGACACTTTTCCATAGCTTCTATTCATCATAATTTTCCTCCTTTCTCTTTCAATATAAATGCCAAATTCCAGTTATATAAAAGTGTATTTGTATACAATTGTGTAAAGTAGAAAAGATATAGACGTTAAATGGGGCGAAGATGGAGCTGGAATATGGATTTTTTTCCTTCCCCTTTTCCCCTTTCTTGTGGTGGGGTGGGGGACGGGAGAAGGACAGACGATATAGGCAATGGGGAAGATGCATTTGACTTTGGAACCGTCATTGGGTATAATTCGCAAGTTTGGCAAATTTAGGTCCATTTCGTCATCTCCTCGGCCCCTACCTGGAAATGGAATTGTGTCAATTGACTTTATTTAGGTATTATTTTCATTATTTTCATGATTTTTCTAATTAATATAAGGAATGTTACCTATTCAAAGGTTAATGGATTCTTAAAATTTATGAATTCATGTGAATTTCATAATTTTGAGCAGAATGCAGCAGAAAAAGAATTAAAAATAAGATATTTTATTAATATATATTTTTATTTATTTCTTAACTTGATTTAATTCAAGTCTTTTATTTTTTTCAAATATATGAATAACTTGACTATATATTTGCGGGCATGATTTCCAGTTAAATATATAGGGTCGGACTAATATTCCTAAAGAATTTTGATAATCGGGTAAATTGTAACTGTCTGTATTCACCCATAGAATCATACCAGTCTTTGAGAAAACCGGTTATCCTTGCCAAGAAAGCTTTAATGACCTTTGTATGAGTCATATTTGGCTTTTGAAGTTCTACTGTACACTAAGCTTTCATTTCTTGTAATCTGTACTTCCACTGTAATGGAGGAATATCATCAAAAGTGAACTTTGGTGTAGAAGTACTGTTTGAAGAATAATAATTATTGAGTGGTGCTATGTGTACACACAATTTTTTACACAATGTTTTACACCCCCCTCACATAGAGGGGGGCCCACGATTATTTTATTATGTGTGGACCCCCCTCAATGTGAGGGGGGTGTAAAACATTGTGTAAAAAATTGTGTACACATAACTTTATTCATAATTATTAGTAACACGAGCTTCAACTATATCATCATCAAGTATTTCTGATTCGTCAACAGTATGTTCATTTGGATGTTGAGGATGAGAATGTCCTGTTTGATCAGCCATATAGAGAGGAGGATTATCATTTTCAGACTCATCAGAAAGGTTTTCAGAAGTTTCAACAGATTCAGAATCAGAACTGATTTCATCTGTTATAGAGTGGACATGAGGAGAGTATGTGGCTTGATTATGAGTTTGTTGAAGAAAAGTAGAGAAAGGATTTTTTATCATCATTTGCGGCTGTTCTGAAGGGTCTTGTGATGAAAGTTCGTAAGAAGAAGATTGTGTTTGACGGGTAGTAACATGTGTGATCTTTTTTGAGGGCATGTGTGGTTTTTTCTTCTTTTCCCACTCTTCGGGAGTGAAGAGAGTGGAGGTAGATCCTTCATAAGTGGAGGAGTACAAAGGTCCTGTTTGGGAAAGTTGTGTATTAGAGAAGGTTGAAGGGTAATATGATGTCGAAGGTGGAATCATTGGATTTGACTCGAGAGAAGCAAGTTGAATTTTCAGGTTTTTGATTTCTTTTTCTTGATCATCAAATGGTATGTGGTGGTTTTGTAGACTGTTTAAGATATCATTGTAGGATTTTGATTCTTTGTCTACAGGCTTGAAGAGGTGTTAAGAGAGTCTGAGTTTGCTGTTGTAGAGTCTTTTTAATCATCTGCTGACCTTGATCAATCTTTCTTAACAAAGCATTTTGTTGTACTGCATTTTCTGAATGTCAATTTAGAGCTGCTTCTGCTGCTGAAAGAGGTTGCATCGATCCATCTGATCTCCTAGTGCTTGAGTTTTTGATTTTCCAAGAATGAGTGGAATGATCCTTTTCGAAGGTTTCTAAAGGAGGGAAACCTTCTTGAGTAGGAGGATGAAACATTGCCATAGGATAAGATGGGGGTGGATTATCATCCCAATCTCATTTCTTATAATATCTGCTGCAATCATCATCATCATCATCCCATCCAGCAGGAATTGTAAGATCATCATTTCTAGGTGGTGCCGTGTATTTGACATAGTAATCAAATTTTTCCGATGGTTCACCAAGTAATCTAGCTCCTAGATCATTGTCATAGAAAGCTTTATGTAACTTTCTTTGACTGCTTTGCTTGGATTTCCTTCTTCGAACAGGAGGGTCATCATCAATATCTAATGATAAGCAACTGGAGCATGAGCAAACATCCCAGAAGATATGTCCGATTTCATCTGTTTTTTTGTATACTGGCCTTCCATTTGCATCAAAAGCATAGACAAGGATTTCTTCTTCTGCATAAGTAAACTGAGTTGGAAAACACGAGGGTCTTTTTGAGACAACATTCCTTTTGAAAGCGATTTCAACATCTCAATTGGATTTTTTCCTGAAAAAGGGCTCTATGGATTGTATTGGAGCAGAATTTTTGTTTTCTTTATGAGCTTGTTCATAGCTCGTGATCCATGTCTCAGGAATAAGTTTGATTAACTCTGCTAGAGGAATCTGTCTGGGAACATACGTACAAGTGGGAACATGATCTGATTTTACATGAAGAAGTAGAGCATCATCAATTCCTTGGGATTGTGCAAAATCAAGGGAATGATTTTGTATCCTGTACACCATCTGATAATGAAGAGTAGCTGCATATGTAATATAAGATGGTATAGCTCCAACAATCTGGACTTGTACTTTAGACAGTGAGTAACTGTGGATCTGATATGGGCATGTTGAAATTTGGGAACATCGTGACCAGAACAGTTCCAGCATTAAGAATCGTTTCTACAGTTCCTATGCAAGCATGTTGATACTTCGAGAAACGAGTATCTAACAAGGCAATTCTTGAAACTGTAGGAAGACCTTTTCTTCTGTGAAGGGTTAAGGCAAATCTAATAGCTCCAAAGTGGAGATGAGTATATCCTTCAGATAACCATACTTTTGGAAGATGAGAAAGTAGTTCAAGTATAACAAATTGCTCTTTTTCTGTAGCGGGCGGAAGATGTTGATCAAACTTTGAGGCTTGAACAAATGCTTTGGCTTAAGATTTTTGAGGAGAGATAAGGCTACGGACAGTTTTAGAAATAGACTAACGAGGTTTTGTGTAAGGAAGATATGGATTTACAAGAGGGAGATCTATGAGAGGAACTTTATCAGATTCAGAAAGATAAGATATCTCATAGAGATATTCCATCTTAGAAGCATCCGATTTTCTAAAGGAAGTAGATGAAGAAGAGGATCCTGAACAAGATTTAAGTAAAGTAAAAGGATGAGAGATTTTTGGAAAAAACATGATTAAGAGAGATGTTCTTCCTTAATTTCTTCCACTACATAGTAACCATAAATTATCATGATATGAGTAAGAGAATAACATGGCTCTGATACCAAAAATGGAGGAGTGACAGCAACCTACAGCAAGTCACGGTATTCTAGCCCAAACAACGCCTCAACAGGCTTCAACAAAAGGCCTGACTTTCGGACTTCACTGTGAATCACTGTAACTCTGGACGAATCATACAGTCAGTAGAGCACTTTCTGATGCAGAGGTTCCCCATGAAAGTACAACTGTAGAGCATACTCATGTTTGTTAAGAAAATTGATCAAGGTCAGCAGATGATTGAAAAGACTCTACAACAGCAGACTCAGACTCTCTTAACACCTCTTCAAGCCTGTAGACAAAGAATCAAAATCCTACACAATGATATCTTAAACCGTCTATAAAACCACATACCATTTGATGATCAAGAAAGAGAAATGAAAAACCTAAAAATTCAACTTGCTTCTCTCAAGTCAAATCCAATGATTCCACATTCGACATCATATTACCCTTCAACCTTCTCTAATGCACAACTTTCCCAAACAGGACCTTTATATTCCTCCACTTATGAAGGATCTACCTCCACTTTCTTCACTCCCGAAGAGTGGGAACAGAAGAAAAAACCACACATGCCCTAAAAAAAGATCACACCTGTTACTACCCGTCAAACACAATCTTCTTCTTACGAACTTTCATCATAAGACTCTTCGGAACAGCCGCAAATGATGATAAAAAATCCTTTCTCTACTTTTCTTCAACAAACTCATAATCAAGCCACATACTCTCCTCATGTCCACTTTATAACACATGAAATCAGTTCTGATTCTGAATCTGTTGAAACTTCTGAAAACCTTTCTGATGAGTCTGAAAATGATAATCCTCCTCTCTATACGGCTGATCAAACAGGACATTCTCATACTCAACATCCAAATGAGCCTACTGTTGACGAACCGAAGTACTTGATGATGATATGGCTGAAACTCGTGTTACTAATAATTATTATTCTACAAACAGTACTTCTTCACCAAAGTTCACTTTTGATGATATTCCTCCATCACGGTGGAAGTACAGACTACAAGAAATGAAAGCTTGGTGTACAACAGAACTTCAAAAGCCAAATATGACTCATACAAAGGCCATTAAAGCTTTCTTGGCAAGGATAACCGGTTTTCTCAGAGACTGGTATGATTCTATAGGTGAATACAGACAGTTACAATTTACCCAGGAGTCAAATACTACAGATTCTTTTATAAATTTCTTATATTGGGAATGTTGTGGAAATTTTGATTATGACAAGGAGATTGCCAGAGAAGAATTTTTCAAGTTAAAGTGTTGCTCATATAATCCAAAGATCTTGAAAGACACTTCAGAAATGCTACACAACGGTATTATCTTATTGGTGGCATCGATGATACCAATACCAAGCAAGCTTATCTAGAATCAATTCCTCAACTTCTTGGTCAAGAAACGTTGAGAACAATGGAAATGAAAGGACAACTTTTAAATGCTACATTTTTCGGTGAAGTCCATAATTGGATCATGAGGACGTTAAAGAAGCTTTGCAATCAAAATGCTTTCCTCAAAGATATTAACGCCACAAGAAAGAAATTAGAGAAAGCTTGTGATAAGCCTTATTTGCATATCAAATGCAGTCGTTCTATGAAAGAGTGTGATTACAGAGGAAAGAAAAGATTCCATAAAAGGAGAATGAAGTTTTCTCGGAAGGAAGCTCCTCTTAATCCTTTTCAGAAAAAGAAAAGATTTTTCAGGCTCAAATTCTCAAAGAAAAAAGGAAACAGATGTTTTATCTATAGAAAGAAAAGTCACTTTGTAAAAGCCTGTCCTAACAAAAAGAAGGAGAAAATTCTTCACCAGCTTTTCACAACTATAAAGATTGACTATGATGATGATGATCTAGAATCTTTATTCTATGAAGAAGATGAGCAAACACAAGAAACCATCTTTGCTCTTGAATATAATTCTGATGATAGTCTTTCTAATGAATCTGATGATGCTGAAGAATGCTATGGCATGCAAATTGTTACTCCAGCCTTTTCATCCATTCCAGTGCCAATGATTGAAGTAAAACTCTTTACAGAAAAGTATGAAAGGCCCATAATAGTTGCCGCACTATTTGATACTGGTGAAGCATGCTCAATTCTCAATCCTGCCATTCTTCCTGATCATATGTGGAAAAATCATCGACAAATCTTCTAAGCAGCAAATAGAGATAGTTTCTTAACTGAAATAATCAGCAAGCCTGTCACGATTCAATTCTTCCCAGAACTTGGTATATCTCACAAGTTACTACGATCTTCTTTACCCGGTAAGGATATTATCATTACATGGGATATTATCAAGCGATTGTGGGAAATGAATGTTATTCCTCGCCCAAATGGTCTCAGATATAAATCGTACTTTCAACCCTACATCCACATGACCTCATACTTTACCATGACCATTCCAAATATCACAGATATATTAATTCGAGATTGTTGTGCATAATCTCACTCAAATTTTCTCACTAAATGCACAAACCCGCTTTGGAAAAATCCAGACTTTTTCATTTCTCTTCCAATAAAAAAAATGAAGATGTCAATCCTACAAAAGCTAGCCATCTTGGAATGAACTTAGAGCACCTTCAACTAGCCACTAAAGAACTTGCTCAACTCCAACCTGGAGGTCTTATTGAACTAACAACCTCACAGTGGGCGTGTCAAGCATTTTATGTTAACAAAAGAAGTGAACAGGTTCGAGGAAAACTCAGATTGGTTATTGACTACAAGCCGTTGAATGCTTTTCTCGCAGATGATAAATTTCCTCTTCCAGACAGAAAAACTATGTTTGCAAATCTGTCTAGAGCAAGGATCTACTCAAAATTTGATCTTAAAGCAGGTTTTTGGCAGTTGGGAATCAAATCTGAAGAAAGACACAAAACAACGTTTTGTATCCCAAACCATCATTATCAATGGACTGTTATGCCATTTGATTTAAAGACAACACCTTCTCTTTTCCAGAAAGCCATGACAAGATCTTTGATCCATTATTGCATACAGCTTTGGTCTACATTGATGATATCTTATTATTCTCTAAAGATGAAGATTCTCATATTGATTTGCTATCCAAATTCACAGATCTTGTTAAGCATTATGGTATTATGCTTTCTCAGAGGAAAATGGTGATTGGAATTAAAGAAGCTGATTTCTTGGTATGCATATTAAAGATGGTCAGTATTCACTTCAACCTTATGTTGGTCAGGAACTTCTCAAGTTTCCAGATGAAAATTTGACAAAAAAGGAGTTCAACAATTTCTTGGAATTGTTAATTACATGGCAGATTTCATTAATCATCTTCAGCAATAATCAGACCGCTACAACTCATGCTCAAACAAAACTCTCTTCTTTGGTCATCAGCTCAAACTCAAGCAATCAAAACCATTCAACAAAAAGTTAATGATCTTCCGGCTTTGCAAATTCCTACAGATGGAAAATGTATCCTTCAAACAGATGCAAGTAATTGCTTTTGGTCAGCTGTCTTGCTTAAGGAAAAGAATGGAAAAAGAAGAATCTGTGGATACAAAAGCGGTTCATTTTCAGAATCAGAGAAGCATTATCATTCTACCTTCAAGGAAATTCTTGCAGTAAAAAGGGCAAATGAAAAATTCCAGTTCCATCATATTGGACATAAATTCTTGGTTGAAATGGATATGTCAGCTTTTCCAAAAGTACTCTCTTTTAAGAAAAAACAGATTCCAAACTCTCAACTTCTCAGATGGGCAGAATGGTTCTCAAACTTTGACTTTGATGTCAAACATATCAAAGGGGAAAGTGGGAAACACAACCTGTTACCAGACCTCCTCTCCAGATCAAAAATCTCTTTGATCACTCCTCTATCTATCCCAATCATCTACATGATGGAATCCCAACCTTCTAATACTAACCCTCACATTGAAGTTTTTCCTCCTGAACTCAATGAGCTCATAAGAACCAAAACTCTCAAATCCAGATCTAAAGATCTCATGCTTAGATATCAATCCATCGTGATAAGGAAAACTAGAATCGAAACACTTGGTGGTCTTGGATTTCATCCAAATTACCCATTTTCCACACTTTTTCGTTTTGATCCAAAGCTCACTACACTGAGATTTTCAAAAGAAACTCTTTGTTTTCTTTGGTATCTTTTAGAACTTGGGCAAAGTGGAATTTCTTTTCATGACACTGATACAATTGATACATTTTGTCAAATGAATCTGGATTTTCCGCACAGAACAATCGATTATTTTGCAAAAAGGTTTTTTGAATGGTTTTATCCAATTTCACACTGGATAAAAATATTTAAAGCTTTTTCTTTGAAATTTAAAGATCTCAGAACTTCTCGAGATAATGTTTATGTGACTTTAATTTTTCAAAGACAAGATTATTTCACTGAAGCATGAACATATGCTCATTTCTCTCATGTCAAGGAATATGCAGTCCAGTCATTCAACATGCATCAAAATTGGGAGCTTTATCCAAAGGAATTTCGAGAATTTCAAAGGCGCACGGCAGAAATTAATTAGACAATTCCTCCGTAGATTTGGCCAACTTATGAAGATGAAGTGCCATGGGAAGCTTTACCAATGGAATACACTCAGAGAATTCAACAAGATATTCAAGTCTATCAGGAAACACATTTCCAGAAATTTCTCACTGTTTATGATTCAGACTATGACTATGCATTTTACTGGCAATGGGGACAATTATTTCAGGGAAGGCCGACACAAAGCCTTGGTGAAATATCAAGATTTTCAGAAAAGACTCCACAAGGACGCCAACAAAGAGAAAAGCAGTTTGAGATTTCAAATAAACTTCTACAAAATTTGGACCGTAGCGTACAAAAGGAAAATGAATTTCTTGAAAAAGAAATTAAAAGAATTGAAAAAGAACTACGAACAAATTGAAAAAAAACTACGAACAGACTCTTGGTGGAATTCTACAGCAAAAGCAGAATCTAGCAAAGGAAAATCACAAGATGCAGGACCAAGCCAAACAAATGAATCAGATGAAAGTCTTTTCCAAGATTCACAAGATCTATGGCCAAGTGAAAAAGATATTAATACCCCTTGGTTAAATCAACACGGTTTACCATCACAACAAGAAGATTCTATGAACTTTGACACACCATGACAAAGACGACAACATTCTGACAAAAACATCAACATCACTTTAATAAAGCCACTTTATTAAAGTTACTTTATTAAAACTAATTTTTAAAAGTTACTTTATTAAAGCTACTTTATTAAAATAGTTTGTCCTTTCGTAATCATCTTTTAGATAAGTTTCTTAGATAAGCTTTGTAATATTGGGACATGTGTAAAGTATGTGGGTCCCATATGAATATTTTAATATTTTCTCTCCTCTATATAAGGAAACCTCCGCCTCATTGTAAACCATCTTGGAATCAATCAAATTAGTGTGTTTCTATATCATGTTCTTCATCTAAACTCTTCCAATTCTTACTTAATTTCAGAAGGTACAAAGTAATTGTAGATTTGAGTGATATAGAGTAAGATCTGAGTAAAAATATGAGCATGTTGTGCAATTGCACTTTCATGGTGAACCTCTATATCAGAAAGTGCTCTACTGACTGTATGATCCGTCCGGGGTTACAGTGCTTCACAACAAAGTCCGAAAGTCAGGCCATTTATTGAAGCCTGTTGAGGCGTTGTTTGGACTAGAATACCGTGACTTGCTGTAGGTTGCTGTCACTCTGCCATTTTTTAATTAATGAAGAATAATGTTATATGTACCTAGTGACAATAAATTACGATATGGATTAAGGGGTCTGATGTAAAGTTAGTCTTCAGTACATTGTATGAATTGCTATTTAGGAGTCCTTTTCTTTTCCAAAAAAAAAAAAAATAAAATCGAAATCATGTCTAAACTAGGATATAAAATATAAATAATAAAAAAAAAATTAGGCGTTGAGTCGAAACTTCAAGCTTTACGAGCTTAAGCAAGCCTCATCGAGGCTTAGGAGTAAAAAAACGTTTTCTTATTTTTGATATTATTTTAAATTTTTAATCGCTTTAAAAATCATTTAATAATTAAAATTATATATATTAAGCATCTAAAATTATAAAATACTATATTTACTTAATAATTCATTCTATTAGTCAACTATATAATTTTCAAGTTTTCGAAATGCAAAAATGGGAATATTTTTCATATTTTTAATTTTCAACTAGACAAGTTATACTTACTAGATTTATAAGAATTTCATACATGACTTTAGAGTTTACAAAAAAATAAAAATAAATAAATAATGAATTTTAAGATCATAATTATATAATGTAAATAACAACATAGCTTAAATCTTATTTAATTATTTAGATAAAGTTATTTTTAACTTTTATACATAATCTTTTAAAAACTTGAAATTAAAGTCAAATGAATTTTTATAAAAAAATAAAAAAATTAATAAACTAAAAGTCAAATAAAAGAAATTTTTTTAAAAGGAATAAAAAGTAATAAAATGCACCCAAGAAAGATAAAAGAGAGGAAGGAAAAAAATCGGTCGTTTAGAAATTGAAAAAAAAAAAATAGCGTCTAGGCTTGCAACGAGACGTTTTTCTAGAACTTCGAGCATAAGCGAGCTGTTTAGAACACTGTTTGTATGGAAGGTAATTTTTTAAACATCATTTATTTTTTACTAATATGACATAGTTTTTTAAACGATCTACAATTACATTGGAGGTACTTTTAGAACTCGACATGTTATTAAAAACATTAGATTTTAATAGAATTTATTGAAATTTGAGTTGGGGACACCAAAATTTATACAAATTTTTAAAGTTCATTTAGCCCCTGTTTGACACCCATTTTGTTTGAAAAATAATTTTTTGAATAGTGATCGATGGAAGATTGTGTAGTTAAAAAGTAACGAGAATTTTTTGGTTTATGTGTAATATTATTTTATTAATAGAATGTGTGGTTGAAATGAAGAAAGAGAAATAGAATGAGAAAAAAATTGGTGTCAAACATGGGCTTAATCTTAATTGAAGGTAGTCAAAATTTAATTTTTTTCATCTGGATCAATGTGCTTGTTTAGGAGAAATTATAAGGTATTGAAATTATAAACTAACAGTAGGACTGGACATAGTTCGATTCAATTCTTAAGATAATCGAATTGAATCGAATCAGAATTTTCGATTATTTAGTAAGTAAAACTGTTGGGTTTAAATTTAATTATAGAATTGTAGCGATTCAATTCCATTTGGTTATGTACCATAATTAATTTTTTTAATATTTACAACAATACTGCATCAATCTAACCAATGCCATGTTCAATATGGAAGACATAGTAAAATAAATGTGAAAATATTTAGCAAATTTTCATTATCATTCTTAAACTAATTTTCAACCACACATTCTTTCATAAAATAATATTTTCCATCACACCAATAATTTTCCTTCTTTTTCAACCACACATTCTCCATTCATCTATTATTTCAAAATACATTCTTCCAAAATAATGTGGCTCAAACACACGTCAAAAAAGGGGAAAAACAAAGAAAATGACAAGGAAAATCTGCAAACGCACGAGCTCAAAATAAACATCTTGAAAACTAGTTATAAATTATAATATTTATCCATTGAACGTGAGAAATTATTAGAAAGGAATAAGATAAAGCTTACCTTGATCGAAGTGGAGGAAACTCAATGAATAGGATAGAGAAAATGGTAAGATGAAGAGATGCGCAGATACTTAACTTCGATTATTTGAAAAATTGCATAATGATTAAAAAAAATTTAGGTTACTCAATTTTGATTATTTGGAATTTGAATTACGAAGTTGAGCTTGGGCTGAAAACGGAAAATGATATTTTAAGCTTAGTTAATTAGTTTGCAAAGTGAAACAGAAAAATGATATTTTTTTGGCTCAATCAATTAGTTGGTAAATTTATTTAAAAAACTAAAAATAAAAAGACTTTAAAAATATAGAGATTGATTGTTCGGTTCTTGATCTAGAATCAAGAAAGAACCGAAAATCGAATCAAATTCATCGTTTCTCGATTCTAATATTCATTCGGATATTTAACTTAAGAAAAATCGTTAAATTCAATTTAGGAGTTTGTCCAACCTTAATTAATAGGAATGAGGAGTGTATAATACTGGGACCTTCGAATATGGTTAAAATTAATGTAAAACATTGATATGTAAATTAATGATCATTTCCAATTTATGTTTTTAAGTTTGGCCATTTTAAATAACAAATTTTTTTTTTTTAAAAAAATGGCCTTTTCCACATGTCAAGTGAATTGAGATGTTTCCAAAACCCTCAATTCTTAAATGCCTTTTAAACCACTAACCTTACTTAAAAAATTAAAAAAAAACTTATTCACTTCTAAAAGTTAAAAATGAAAAATTCTCTCCATAGACTTTTCATCGAAACACAGATGAGGATGCTATTGTTACGCCTCGCCGCCGATACTCCATTTAAAAGATCATGTCATAGTCTACTTGGAGATATAAATCAAATCTGGCTAAATCAAAGAAGACTCAAGTGGTCAAAATAAAGAAGTCAAAGAAAAGCTGATATTCCGAAACCCCCCCTAAACGAAGTCCTCAAAGAAGAAGCTGGCGCGCTTCTCACCCGAAACATTATATAAGTGGTTGAAATTCTAAAGCCGAAGCATCATTTAAGAAGTCAAAGAAGAAGTTGAAGCTCTCTGTCCCGCAACTCTTCACACCGAAAGATGTCCAATACATAGCTCTTTTTGGCAAAACCCTTACTATCTTTTAGAGGATCTACGGGCAATCTTTAGGAGTGATTGATATAACGTTTATGATGATGAATGTCATGATTGTCGCCTAAGCCACCCGTTGTCAATGTATTAAGTGCATAGCTGATGTAGTGATGTGAGGCTTCGACCCAGGAGATGATGCCATGTGGTTCCGATCTAACGGCTATCAGTCGTCAGAACTTTATAAATAAGCAACTCTTGTAACATTTGTGACGAATGTAATTCTTTATACTTAAAACCACTCTCCACATTTTCTCTTGCTTATTTCATACTTATTTGCTTGAGTTTAGATCATTTTTACTTTGGTTGAGTTGTTTGTGATTGTTAGTTAAATATGCAATCACCTTTGATCAAGTTGCCCGTGCTCAAACAATTTTGTCCCGTGTCATAGAGCATCTTCCATGTCTTTAAACACCAACCTTTTCCGTTTGGATCTCCGGTTGAAATGTGTTGAAATTTGCTTGCATGAATGCAAGTGGATCCGGTATCTGCTACTCACGTGACCATTACAAAAAAAGGGTCAACAACTTAAATTGTACAATGTTTATATTTAATTTTTTGCATGATGTGGTGATTGTGACTTTTAAAAGGCGAACAATTTATACATTTGACATGACTTTTAAAATGTTGCAAGAGAACTCTTAAAAATATAGAAAACATTATCAATAAGGTCAAACTTCCATTAGAGACTTGTAACAAAGTTCTTTATAATGTTTCAAGCAAGTAACGAAGCAACATTCTAAGATAATTTAGTTGTATGAGAGCACTAGATATCTAGAAACATTCATTATAATTGTACAGATAACGTATTCTACAAGAGCAATTCAAATCGTATAATCAAACAATATCTATCGTAAATGAAGTGAAATTATAAATGGTAGTGAGTTAACAAAGCAACTAGCAAGTTGGCACCTAACATCATGTGGGCTGTCATTTAACAGGTGAACAACCATTACTTTAAGTGTCAGTTTGATTGCAAATGTGAAAAATGATTGGAAAAAAAATGAATTCTAGGGAATTGAATTGCCTAAAAATTGTTTTACTGTGAATTGTAATTAATTGTGTTTGATTTGTATAATTTTTCACCTGAAAAATGTTGAAAGTTTGGTATCCGTTTGACTTCGTTTTCATGGAAATTGTCCATTAAAGTGATAATTTCTTTTACCATTGGGTCTAGAATTTGTTTAACTTGCCAAAAAAAAAAAAAAAAATACCACACCGAATACCATTCGTTTGGCTTTGTTTTGCATGAAAATTGTCAATAAAAGTAGATTTGGAGAAACGACATGTAATGCTCCCAAAAATTCACTCTAGAACGTGTAGAAATCATCAAAGGGGAACATGTTTGTGATTTAGCCCCCGTTTGGCACCCATTAATTTCTCATTCTCATTCCCATTCTCATTCTCATTCTTCATTTCAACCACACATTCTTTAAATAAAATAATATTACACACAAATCAAAAACTTTTCATCACTTTTTCACCACACATTCTCACATCAATCACTATTCCAAAATTTCTATTCTCCTCAAAATTAGATTCAAACACACCTAAGCTTTTGCGACAAGAGTACTACTGGTCCACTGTGAAATCGAATGCGAAAGAGTTAGTTCGAAAATGTGACATTTGTCAAATGACATGGATTGTAAATAATCTCTAGAACATTTATTAGAAATTATTTACCTAAATAAAATTTTGAAGCCTGCAATTTCTTTTGAATTTAACATTTCAGGCCACAAACTTTATACAGACTAATGAGTATCAAAACTTTGAAGTAAAGTAGCTCATTTGATATGGGAATCGGATGAGGATTGACAAATTCAACTCAAGATATTTTACAAAATTTGGATCGATAATTTTCACAAACACAAATATGTCCATGACAAAATAGTGCGTCCTTTTTCGATTTATATTATTTGATGAGAATAGTCAAACATTTGTACAAATATATAACATATTAAGGTTGTGTTTAATACCCATTTTGGAGAAAGAATAAATTTTGGAATAGTGATTGATGGAAGAATGAGTGGTTAAAAAGTAAGGAGAATTTTTGGGTTTATGTGTAATATTATTTTATTGATAAAATGTGTGGTTGAAATGAAAAAGGAGAAAAAAAAAAATAAGAAAGAGAATGAGTGTCAAACAGGGGTTAGATATCACGTCAATGGAGAATAATTTTTTGGACGATTTTAACCTTACTATAATTCAATTATTTCAATATAACATTACTTTTCATTTTTAATATATAATAAAATATTACAAAATCCCTTGTCATATATGAATTTCGTGTTATTAATTCTCAATTAATTAATATTTACATTAATCTAGACTCAATGAATCTTTACTTGAAAAATTTTGATTTACATAAATCTAGAGTTATTATAAACGAATGTATTTTTATTCATGTATTAGTAATTAATGAGATATAACAATGTAGTATAAAAAGATTGCACTTATAAAATATTTTAAAATAACGTGTAGTGCACGTCAACTCTGACTAGTCAATCAAAGTTTCTAACAAAAAATAACTTCAAATTTTTAATATAAAATTGAAGAATTGCAATTTGATCTAGAACCTTCCAAATCTAATCTAACATATCCCATATATAAATTAGAAAGTTCCAAATTCTTCATTCAATCCTTGAAATTAAATTTTTTTATACTCTTCCATTTACTCACGAATATAAGGAATTTTTTAATTTTGAAATTATTCAGACTTTCTCGGGTAAATTTCGAATGTCTTAATTTAAAAAATAATTATTAAATCAAATTAATTAATTTATTTCGAAAACTTCTCGTTCCCTTGTTAATGTTAAGTAAACTTGTTTACGTAAACTATCCCAAACATGATCCTTTCCCAAAAAATCTAAAGTGTCTGTACACTTTTTGCCTATTTATGATGTGATTACTATCCCTATAAATTTCTCTTCTTCAGAAACGCATACATTTCCTACAGAGAGTTTAAGCTGTTATTTTTCTGTCATCATCTTCTAGGGTACGTCAATTTTTTCCGTATTAATGCTTTAATTTCATAGAAACAAATCATTCTAATTCGATATTTTGATCTTTTTGGTTTCGATTTCTTTGTTTTGGTTTGTTTTGCATACGCTCGTGCTTTTGAATTTTGATAGATCGGTATGTTTTATGTGGTTTATGTATGTTTATTTGATTAATCAACAGTTTTGTGTGTCTTCCAATGTGAATTATCAACTGATTTAACCATTTATTTGCAGCTTTTTCTATTTTTCATATGTTGATTGGATGATTAGATCTTTAAAGGAAAACGCCAAGAACATATCGGCTGGATGATTTTTTGAGAAACCTATTTGTTGTCTCCTGTTTTTCGTTCATTTTTATGGATTTTTCCTCTTTAGTACTTAGGACACACGTTTTCGAAAATACCATTTAACCTGTGTGTTTTGATTCCTAAGAATGTATGAAAACCGTGAAACTAATTATAGGAGTATGAATTCAAATTCTTGTGAGTTTGAAACTTGGTCAATTGTTTGTACGTCTCATACTTACACGAATGAAGATTCTCCATAAAATTTGACAGTTTTGTGAACCTTAAGGGTAACCAACAAAACCCGAATAAGGAATTTTTTAAATTTCAATGCAAAAACTTTTTCAGAGGTTTAAAAATGGGTGTGACGGTTGGATTCATCGAGAAAGTAGTCCGATGCAAAGAAACACTGTTTATTGTTTTGGAGTTATTAATATGTTTTTCCATAAAATGCCTGGGCAGACAGATAAACACAAAACTGGTGGGAAAATTGACAAGAGATTACTCAGTTGTATAGTTTTCATTAAAGAGGACATTGTTTTGCATTTGTATGTCCATTTGGCTGGATTTATTACTTTGCTCTGTTCTGATACATCGTCCTTCCTGTCATTTTGGTCTCATTGTTGTTCTCTTCATCTGGAATTTTCGAGGTGATGATTGCTCCATAAATTTTATTAAGTGGAGTAGCCTTGCATTTTATGGGATAATTTTGCTAATTTGAGTGCATCCTAGTTAGTGAGTTTTAAGTTGCATGACATGTCAATTAAAGCATTTGAAAGTGCATTCAAGAATTGTAGATTCTTCGATGGAAGACATGTTGCTTTGTGTTTTTTTTAAGGCACTACTAATTATTTTGTTTCGTTATCTGAAAATATGCATGCTTTTGTCTTCAAAGTTCAAAGTTCAAACTGCAGACATATAGAAACATTTTGTTAACAATTGACTACTAGTTCTTGACAACAAAAGTTCTGCGTTTTTGTCTGCGGCCAATTCACTAATTCTCTATTTTTCCTGTAATTATTTTATGGGTTTGTGTTTTTTTAGTTTCAGTCCTTTGTACTCTCTTTTTCTTAAACACGAGTTGATATGTCCTTGAAGGGCTTAGCGTTGTTTATTAAGTTGTTTTAATTTTTAACCGGTCAAGGCACGGATTGAAATATCAATTGTTTGGATAATTGAACTAGATATGCTTTCTTTCATGATTGCATATGGCGTATGACTCTCTTCTCTCAAGCCACATATTAAAGTTCGACTCTGTGGAATAATCTTTGGTAGTATTTAATATTTGAATACATCTGCTTGCTTTTTGGATGGTATCCGCCGTTGTCTCTTCCATTTTTTTTGTCTTTCCATGTTTGGAGTGTCCCCATTAATTTTTTTCCTCACATTCTTCTCGAAACTTTTTGCAGTTTATTCTTATAATTCAAAGCAATGGCTGACGGTCATGAAACTGATAAGAACATCGAGATATGGAAAATTAAGAAGCTTATCAAGGCACTAGAAGCTGCACGAGGCAATGGTACCAGTATGATTTCTCTCATCATGCCTCCACGTGATCAAATAGCTCGTGTTACCAAAATGCTTGGAGATGAATTTGGAACTGCATCTAACATCAAAAGCAGAGTGAATCGTCAGTCTGTTTTGGGTGCAATTACGTCTGCTCAACAGAGACTGAAATTATACAATAAAGTGCCCCCAAATGGACTTGTGCTTTACACTGGAACCATTGTTACTGAAGACGGAAAGGAAAAGAAAGTCACAATTGACTTTGAGCCGTTTAGGCCCATCAACGCTTCACTCTACCTCTGTGACAACAAGTTCCATACCGAAGCGCTGAATGAACTTTTAGAGTCTGATGACAAGTTTGGCTTTATTGTTATGGATGGGAACGGGACGCTTTTTGGGACATTGAGCGGCAATACTAGGGAGATTCTTCATAAGTTCACAGTGGACCTTCCTAAGAAACATGGAAGAGGAGGACAATCAGCTTTGCGGTTTGCTCGTCTGCGAATGGAGAAGCGCCACAACTATGTAAGGAAGACGGCAGAGCTTGCCACTCAATTTTTCATCAATCCTCAGACCAGCCAGCCGAATGTGTCAGGACTAATTCTTGCTGGATCCGCTGATTTCAAGACTGAGCTCAGTCAGTCTGATATGTTTGATCCTCGCCTTCAAGCAAAGATTTTGAATGTTGCAGATGTTTCATATGGAGGTGAAAGTGGCTTCAACCAGGCGATTGAACTTTCTGCTGAGATCCTATCCAATGTGAAATTTATACAAGAGAAGAAGTTAATAGGCAAGTACTTTGAGGAGATTAGTCAGGATACTGGCAAGTATGTTTTTGGCGTTGATGACACATTGAAAGTTCTGGAAATGGGCGCTGTTGAAACTCTTATCGTGTGGGAAAATCTGGACATGACTAGGTATGTTCTCAAGAATAGCTTGACCGGTGAAGTTGTCATAAAACACATGAACAAGGAGCAGGAGTCCATTCAAAGCAACTTCCGAGATCCAGTCACGAATGCAGAAATGGAAACTCAGGATAAGAGGTCACTGCTCGAATGGTTCGCTGAAGAGTATAAGCAATTCGGTTGCACACTCGAATTTGTAACGAACAAATCACAAGAGGGATCTCAGTTTTGCAGGGGTTTTGGAGGAATTGGTGGAATCCTCCGTTACCAGTTGGATGTTCGAGCTTATGATGATCTTTCTGATGATGGAGAAAATTACGATGATTCTGAATAGCAATCAGCCAACTTTGACCAATTATGGTGCAGGAGTGGAGCGGGAGGCACCTGCACCAGAGCGCGAGGGCTCGCGCTTCACTGTGCCTCTGAAGATGTCATCCAAAAAATTTGAAGGAATTTATCAAGGTAACAGGAAACGTATTCTACATGACTCCTGCTGTTATTTAAGAGTATGTTTGGCTAAGCATAGAATTTACTTTTCTAGATCGAAAATAAGCTTTTGAAAGTATCTCTAATTTTAAGCTTAGCCAAACATGCTCAAACTCCTTGTTCCATCTGCTTGTTACTTGAAAAATTCGATATTCTGATGGTGTTTTCTTTTCACTTCCGGTGGCTACATACAGCGACGGAGATTGCCTAATTGAATAGGCTATGAAGATTTACAACATTATACGCTAAGGATCTCATTGTAGCTGTCGTGATTTTATGGTATAAGATCACGTTTGGCTCCTGCTTTATGATTACGCTTTTTCTTGAGAAGAATCTAGTTTGCACTTACAATAAGCTTCAAGACCTCGTGTCTAGACGTCTACTATACGCAGTATTTGTGTGAAACTCTGTTTTTCGAGTGTAATAATTGTTATGAACAGGGTATTGTTCCTGAATCATGTGAATTGTTATTTGGTGTGGATTTTGTCAAAATAGTTAGTTTTGCTTTCGAGTTAATGTGATTTTCTTGGCCCGTCGGTATTGTGTTTAAACTTTGTTTTCAATGCAGTTGTCGTATACTGCAGCTGGTGGTACAGAGTTAGTCGATGCTTATAGTTTTGGCTGCTTCTTTGGAAAAGAAGTTTTCCATTTTTGTTAGTTTGTTTAGAACTCTCAAGTACAAAATCATTCAAATTTCAATCCTTCAAAAATCAATTTTTCAGCCCCTAAAGTGAAAACTATAAATCATGATATCTATCGACCTTTGAAATATATAATCAATATTCTTCTGCAATAACAACATAAATAGGAAATTATATTTTCAATTTATTCTAAATATTATATTTTTTTCTCCGTCGCATATTATCTCATTAAATAAGAGACGGTTAAAATTATTTAGCATGATAAGACAAAATTGTCGAGTGAACTTTATAGAGAACAATAATAAAATAATTTTTGAACAAATAATCATCGATCGAATGTTTGGTAATTCGAATGAAATTATAATAAAGATGCGTATGTGATTGAGGTATAACAATTATCAATTATAATATTGTCGACGATGTCTTCATCATCGATGGTGTTTTGATTGCTAAAGCAATTAGTTGTTATCACTAACAAAACCTTATTCTTTATTTTTTTTTTCTATTTGTTTATAAGTTAACAACCATTAAGCTTAAATAATTTATTATTTTTTGTTTACATTTAATATTTAATTTTTTATTACTTAAATAATGTCTATTTTTTTGTCCGAAAATTTAATAAATTATAATTTTGAGATTACTAATTTAGCAATCTTAAATATAATTTAATTTTTTAGTCTGACATAATTTTTTAGACTAATAGTCTGTTTGAGCCCTATTTTTTTTTGACAAAAATTATTTGGAAATAATGATTAGATAAAAATGTACGGTTAAAAAATAAGAATTTTTTTTTTTTGAAATTGCGTGTAATATTATTTTATTTGAGAAATATTATTTTAAGTTAGTTGAAGAAGAAAGCAAAAATTACAATTTTTTTCTTTTTACATAAAATCTATGGAATTGAACAATATTAGTTTTTATTTCTTATTTTTTATTTAAAAGATTATATAAAGTGAGAGAAGGAAAAAAGAAAAAAAAAAAGAAAGGCTATATATATATTTTTAATTTTTAATGTGAATTTAAAGGAATTGTATGGATATCAGGATATCTTGTGTGCCTAATCCTTCACGCCTAGGGTTTCTTGTGTCTCCCTCTCTATATATATTGTATACCAACCACACACTTTCACGCATTCAGGTATTCCTCGACGACAGCTCGGCGCATAGGCTTAACCTATTTTTCACTATATTCTTCCTTTTATAATCTTCAACACTTATCAATCTAAGGTCATTCTTATCAAACTATTTTGTTTTTGGATCCAATGAGTTTATGAATTATTTTTTGATTTAGTTTGTTCTGGTGATGAGGTTTTTGGGTTGGGATTTGACGGGTTTTGTGAGGTTATTATTTATGATCATCTTTATGTTTGGCTACGTTGGCTGAGTCTTAAAATTGAGATCGAATCTGGATTTATATTTTTTGTTGGATGATTTAGATTGGAAATTTGAGGTCGGGGATTGGATGAGTTTTTATTTGATGTCGTGATTTGATTAGTCAAGTCGAGAAGTAATTATTTATGATGATTTTTATTTTTTATTTTTGACTATGAATTCGAGCCTTGAAATTGAGATTGAATCCGGATTTATATCGTTTTGGATCATTGGGAGTAGAAATTTGAGTTGGTGATTGGATCTAGGGGTTTCAAATTAATTTGGTCGGGAGCTCGTTTGAAATCAGTAGTTATTTTTGCATATTAAATATTGTGATAATGGTTCAATTTCATGACCATTTAATTTCAGATCCTTTTTGAAATAAATATTAAGAAACTGAAATAATGATCTGAGAAAATCAGATTTTCTTTTTGCATTTAGGTATTTACCTATAGAGGGTGTTTGGCATCCATTTTTTTGAAAAATGAGTTTTTGAATAGTGATTGATGTAAAGAATGTGTGGTTAAAAAGTAAGAAGAATTTTTGGGTTTATGTGTAATATTATTTTATTTGAAGAATGTGTGATTAGAAATGAATACTGTAGAAAAATGAGAATGGAAATGAAAAAAAAAATGGGTGTCAAACGGGGGCATAATAATTTTAGTATCTTGTAGTCTTGAATAAGCAATACTTGGAAGGTTTCCTGCAACTATTGCTTTGTAGAATGGTCAAGAATTTGATCATGGTACTGCATCGTGCAATATTGATATTGTATATGGTAAAAAAATTGTATGTGGTGATTTGATTTTGGGCAATGCTTATTTTTTAGTTTTTGTATACATGTATACTGGATCCTGATCCATGTTTGTGGGTGTGATGCTGTGCTATTGTATGAGGTTCAATAGTGCAACAATTGAGTTATTAGATGTCATGTAAACTAAATGATTTTGCTTCAAAAATTTGTTTGAGACTTGCTTGCTAAAACCGTTGTTTTAAAAACCAAATTGAAAACTGCCTTCAAGACCTGCCTTAGAGTGAATTGTGCAAAAATCGCCTAAGGTGTTGATTGGAAGGTAGTTTTTGGATCATACTCCTCAGCTGCGTGAGTTACATGCCTCATAGCGCTGCCTCAAGGCTTGTGGCCTCTAAAACATAAAAATTCTGATGGACCCATTTTGAGAACTGCATTTTATTTTATTTTTATTTTTTTCATAGACCCACTTTGGAGAAGTCCACTAGCCCCTTCACCTAAAATAATAGCTTCTTTATAGATTTTTGTTTTGTTTGTTTGCTCACTTTAAATTGTTCCCTAAAATAATAGTTTCTTTATTGATTTTTGTTTTGTTTGTTTGCTCACTTTAAATTGTTCTATTACAAAATTTGAAGATTGTTTAAGATGTATTATGAGCTTATTTTGCATTTTAATAAATTTTTTTTGATATCTTTAGTTTATGGTGAGTCTTACGCCTCAAAACGCCTCGAGGCTTATGCCTTGCCTCATGAAGGATAAACTTCCAAGTATTTGATTATGCCTTCTTAAACATTGCCTAAAACTATAGGACTGTGACAAATTCTTGTGAATCTATATTAAAATGATTAGCCCACTTTTTCCTGATTAGTCCCCTTCATTTCGGAAGTTGTTTCTATTTCCACATCTCTTTCTTCCAGTGGGGCTGCTTTTGATGAGATAATATAGATTGTTTTTGGATATTTCGAACTTCAGTATGATCATTTTTGTGACAGTAAATTTTTTTGAAAGCAGAAAAGAATATGAAAGTTATCTTTATTTTGTACGAAATGGGAATTCTGCCAATATTTTTCATTGCCAACTTATTTGGTTCTAATTTATTTTGAGATGAATATATTTGGCGTATTTTGTTGCAATGTTAAAAGTCATTACGAGTTGCAAGTTTACGTTTTTGTGCCTTATGAATGTACTATGTTGATGTTTCATTTATTCTTTCAGTTCTTTCTAATTACTCAAATGTATGATAACAGGTATTTGGCTGCTAAAGTTGCGGCATTTGTAGCAAGCATAAGTGGAGTGCGTTAAGTTAGAAGCTTTTTTTATGTCTGAACAGGCCTCTCAGTTTTTATCGGTAATTGGGTTGCTTGGAGAGTACTGTCCTCCATCCAAATACAAGGATAGTCATTCTGCTCACAAACTTGGCTGCATGCATCTTGAGCTCCAAGGATACAACGTACATTTTCAGGGTTGCCAATTTATGCGTCCTTTTCCATCTGGTTGTAACATTCACCATACTGAAGAAATCCTTGTTGAAGAAAACCAGCTGCTTCCTTTCTGATTAACTTGATAGAGATCATATCCTGTTTTTAAGGACAAAATGGCTTTGCAAAATATTGGTGCCGGAAACAAAGATGATGCCTTTTACAGGTATAAGATGCCTAAAATGATAACAAAAATTGAGGGTCGTGGAAATGGCATCAAGACCAATTTGGTCAACATGGTTGACATTGCAAAGGCCCTGGGGAGGCCTGCTGCTTACACAACAAAGTATTTTGGCAATGAACTCGGAGCTCAATCCAAGTTTGATGAGAAAACTGGTACTTCACATGTGAATGGAGCTCATGACACTTCAAAACTTGCTGCACTTCTTGAGAACTTCATCAAGAAGTATGTCCAGTGTTATGGTTGTGGGAATCCTGAAACTGAAATCATCATATCAAAATCACAAATGATCAATCTCAAATGTGCTGCCTGTGGTTTCATTTCAGACGTTGACATGAGGGACAAGCTCACAACATTCATTCTTAAGAACCCTCCCGAGGCAAAGAAAGGATCAAAGGACAAAAAGGCGATGAGGAGGGCTGAGAAGGAGCGGCTTAAGGAAGGAGAAGCAGTTGATGAGGAGCAGAAGAAACTTAAGAAAGATGCTACCAAGAAGAAAGGTGTTTCTGGAGGTTCAAAGGATGTTTCCACCAAAGCACCTAGCAAGAAGAAAGCCAATGTTTCTGATGAGCAGCATTCTCCGACAGGTAGCCAGGCTGATGACAATGATGTGGAGGCTGGTGAGGACTCTGACGATGACGTCCAGTGGCAGACTGACACATCTGCTGAAGCTGCTCGACAAAGTATTCTAGAGCAGCTGAATTCTGTCACAGCTAGCATGGTTATGATCTCAACCAACGATGAGAAGCCAAAATCAGGTAAAAACTCCCCAGCACGTGGAGAAAAACCCAAGATTAACGGGAACAAGGTTAAATCTACTAATGCTCATGCAGAACTTGTTGAGGAAATCAGGGAATTTTTAGATAAAGGTTCCTCTGCATCCCAACTCAAGGCTTTCTTGGGTTCTCTATCTGGCACTGATCAAGAGGTTGTTGATGCCTTGTTCGAAGCCTTGTTTAATGGATTGGGTAAAGGATTCTATAAAGAGGTTGTTAAGAAAATGAAGTACATTGCAGCTGCAGCTCAGGGAGAGGACACACAACCAATTCTACTTCATGCTATCGAGTCTTTCTGTGGAGGAGCAAGCGCTGAGGCAGTGAAGGAGGTGGCATTGGTTGTGAAAGAGTTGTATGATGATGATATGTTGGAAGAAGTGTACATCGTGGAGTGGTATGAGAAGGGCTTGACTGGTAGCAATAAGGCTTCCCCTATCTGGAAGAATGTCAAGCCATTCGTGGAGTGGCTACAGAGTGCTGAGTCTGAAACCGAAGATGAATGAGTGACTACACCCCGATGAATGCTCTAGAATTCCTCTATTTCTTTTATTACTTCTGTCTTAAAAACTGGTTCAAGCTTGGTTTGTGGTCAATAATGCTTTTCGCTTAGGTCCAGGTTGGTTCGAGTCATTTCTACTAGCAGTGTTCCAGACTGTTTTAAGGCTTTCTTGATGTTTGTCGCCATCAGCTGGGATTTGTTGCCCGCTGATTTTTCCTTCAGTCTGTTGGTCTTATTACTGTCTTTATGGATTTCTATAATGACATATGTTGGTATTATTTTGATTACTTGCTCTTTTTAAATTTTCTATCCTTTTATAGTATACTAGTAAGAATTGAACGTGCATTAAACATTATTTTGAGATATTTTATAAGTGTTGTAAAAATAATTTTTGATACTAATTTGTTGTGAGTATTTGATGAGTCTCAAACGGATTAAAGAAAATAAAATTCAGGATAGAAATTTAAGAGAATAAAATTGTACTCTCAAAATGTAACTTTTTTGATAAATTTTTTTATTTTTTATAAAATACTATAAATGAACAACCTTATTATACTATATTTGTACATACAAATTAATTGTTAATATACTGATTTAAATACTCATTAAAATTTCTAGATACATGAATAGAAATAAGTTCATCTATAATAACTTTAAATTGAAGTACATCAAAATTCATCAATTCAAGATTTATTGAGTCTAAATTAATGTTAATGTTAATAATTGATAATTAATAATATGAAATTCATACATGACAATAATTTTGTAATATTTATTACATATTGGAAGACAAAAAAAGGTAGAATAATGTTTATTAAAATAATTGAATTGTAGTAAGGTTAAAATCGTCCAAAAAATAAATATTACTATTTAATATATCATAGATTTGGTTTAAAAACGGATCGATAGTCAAAATCTTAATTTTTAGAGATCTAATAAGTTGGTGTATAATTATCGAATCTCCTCTCGACTGCTATATAACCCTAGATATGGAAAATGTAAGGCACCGAACCTAGTTGGCTCTTCTACATTCTTATAAGTTATTATCATTATTATTTTTTTAACATAAATGTCAATATAGACATTAATTTAACTCTATCGTCAATCTTTTTACATATGCAAAGTTGAAATGCTCAAAAGAAAAATAAAAGGAGAATTAAAGAAATAAAATGAAAAGTTCAAAGGATCTTTACCAAGAATTCAGTGCATGGAATTTTCTGCACTCTGAATATCGAATTGCCACGTAAGAGTTGTGCACTAGGTATACATTTCATCCGCAATCGGACAAATTAAGGTACCAAATCTGATCCCAAGCTCTTTTTGAATACGGCAACCCTTGATTAATTTCCCATCTTACCCTCGCCTTATTCCAGAACTTCTTTTAAAACCACTCTATCCAGACGATTACAGGAAAAGTGCATTTATTGTGTAGCTGAGGGTATTATTGTCATTTAATTTGAATCGGTGGTGTATTTGTAGTGTAGAATTAACTAATCGCATTGGAGGATTGAAGCAGCACGCGCGCTGTAATTGTTATACCATTGAAACAATATTTGTTTGTAGAAATATGCTACTTGTACATAATGTGGTGTTCATAATGGTGTCTATCACCTCATATGGAAAGAGATCCACTTCGGACAGGGGCGGAGCCAGCCCTTCAAACTTGGGGGGTCCCGGAGTTGAAGGGGCGGGGGTTCCGAAATTTTTTTTTGAAATATTATCTTTTAAAATGAGGAAAGTTGGTACTTTGTGATGGAGAAATGAAACAATTGAACATAAATTAATGTACGAAAACTTCACAAAAAAATCAAGAAATATATAAAAGAAACTACTAATCTTTTGAAATATTTCTCCATCACCGAGCCTGAGGATTAAGGAAACTCTTTCACTCATAATTAAAAACAATACAACTTCACAAACAATTGAATAGGCTGGATTAGGAGATTAAAAAAAAAAAAATTGAGGCCAAAAAATTAAAAAAATAATTAAAAAATTTTTTTTTTAAAAAAAAATTGGGGGGGTCCTGGACCCCCCTCCCCTCCGCCCCTGACTTCGGATATATTATATTTTATTAGAAGTGGGTCTCCCTCCATGTGTAGATGTGGACACCGTCATGAACACCGCATTATGTACGTGTAGCATCAAACTTGTTGTTTGTATGTACACTTTCAAAATTTTTATTCACACAAAATCAATTTTGCTTTCTTGATAATTTTTGGAGTTGCAGGAATTCAGATATAGAGTGTGCTCTATTTGCAAGCAAAATATTTCTTTATTATTTTGATTGACATATTACAAACGGTACAAACGGTTGGAAGTGACAACAATAGATTTTAACATATTATAATGGTTGAAAATGACGTCAATATATTTTAATATAGAGAAAATTCTAATAAGGCGATGATCTATCGATTACAAATAACATAATTTTCAAATAAAATAAATAGATTCGGAACGGATTCGAGAAATTTGAAATGGAGATTAAAATTCCCCACTTATATAAATAGTCTGTTGTTTTTCATCACGATGATGAATCATCTTGTTTATATGGCATTGGATGATTTTTCTAAAACATGAGTTTCATGTCCTTGCATTTAATTGAATCTAATATTTAATGTCGTTATTGTGCCACATAGCCGCGACAAGGGTTTAGCTTCCTCAATAACTAACAACCGTTATTGGGGAATTTGTTGTTTTCATGCACGAAACATCCACTAATGAACTCTTCATCGAGGTTAGGAGGGGGTGTGTCCCACGAAAAAGAACGACCAATGGAAATTTTCGACGATTGTAGAAGAAGAAATCCCTTATTATCCAAGGGTTGGGATGCGAAATTTTGTAGTGAGTGCAAACAAGGTGGATGATTCAATATACTTTTCTTGGGCGTTGAACAAGCAAATTAAGATCTAAGTGGAGGGTCATTTCGAAGAACTGTCACCGATGTCGATGTCACAGCTATGACATGGGTTTAG
This sequence comes from Fraxinus americana, assembly GCA_035079005.1. Classification (NCBI taxonomy): domain Eukaryota; kingdom Viridiplantae; phylum Streptophyta; class Magnoliopsida; order Lamiales; family Oleaceae; genus Fraxinus; species Fraxinus americana. The sequence continues at coordinate 1,073,881 of CM068716.1, read as the reverse complement.
CTTTGTCAACAACAAACATCTCGTTGTCCTGCGTAAAACATCCATCAATGGAAATTTTCGAAGATGCTAGAATAAGAAGTCCCTTTGGAGGTAGTGAGGGCAGACAAGGTGGATGCATTCGATTTTCTTTTCCTGGACGTTGAACATATGGGTTAAGATGGCGGTGGACTCAGAATTTCTCGTGCGTGGCTTTGTTTTAGGGAACAGTCAGTGACATCATCGTCACATCCGGTTTGCTTCAGGTATATATGCTTGGCCATTTTCAGGGGTGGTAGTAAGATTGTAGTACTAAGTTGAATTATTTTTTAATAAGATTCATATTTATTTTCTTCTTTTTCAACAATGTTATTGTGTTGTGGTTGCATTGATGATAATTTTATAGATTTATCGTGTTTTGGTGTACTGACATGAAGATTTAAGTTAGTTTTTGAATTAATAGGTATTTAATGATATGTTCTATTATTTGATTTAATCCGATTCTGAATTATGAAGAATGATGGTACTTATCCCTCTTCTCGAGTTGAAAATTGGTAATTTCTCGTGTTTGATTTGAACATATGATATGTTGTTGGATATTATGTATTTTTTTGGTAGGAGATCTAGTTGTAATTTCATATGCTTGTCGTTATATATTTTGTCAAGAGGTTTAGTGGAAATATTGGATCCAATATAATAGCGAAGGCTATTTGTTATACTTTTTGTTGAAATCGAGTGTTTAGGTCACACGTATAATTTGGTTGGATCATACATTGATGCGAAAAGATGTTGGTGTTTGATTTGTAGGAAACTACAATTATAAAATTCCTTTAAAAGTTTGGTACTTTATAATTTTATTAAAAATGCAATAGGACATTACGCATTAACACGACATTAGGGATGAGGGTGGGGGGTCGACAATCTTACGTATTTATCATATTTATTTTTTAATTTTTAATTACGATTTTAGTTGCAAAAATGAAAATAAAGTAAAGACTAAGAGTATGCAATTTGTCATCATGATATTGAATCATCTTGTTTAGATGTTATCGAATGATAGGTCAATAATATAAATGTCATGTCACTGCATTTATAATTGAACTTATCATTTAATGCTAAATACAAGTCACGTCTTGAATGCAATTCATAATATTCATTACAACCCCTTTTAATAGCATCCTGTGAAGTAAGTGTAAACTCACACGCGAGACATTACAAATGAAAATGTGGAAAAAATCAACTCACCAATTGTAGCAAGATTGCAAATCTTTGGCAACAATCAAAAAAGGTTTCAACTTTGAAATAACTTCATTCGTAATTACAAAACATGAAATGAATGTTTGCGAGTGAGGTCAATAGATATATGTGAACGAAAATGTTCTTCCCTGAAAAGGTTACGCGTAGTTTCAAGTGCCCGTTTGGCGGAATTTAAGATAATTGGTTGAACCATTGCACCAAAATCACTAGTTTGAAAGCTTGAATACCAAAATAAATTGAAAAAAATTATCAGTTTGATACTTCATGTTTCCACAAAAAGTAAAATGGAATGTGCAATGCAATTGCTTAAAAAGAGCGTGAAGAAATTTTTAGCCTACCTCAAAATCCCCACATTGCCACTTCACTCAAAACCTTCTACCCAACTCACTTCACCAGCAAAACCTATACACACACCGAAAGTCTGAACTCCACCTTCACATCTACATCGGACCGTGCCACCGCCAATGTCGATTGCTGCCATTGAAGTAGACCCCTCCGTCTGGAAAGCCATTGCCGGTTCCTCCGTTCAAATCCCTCCTGTCAACTCCTATGTCTACTACTTCACTCAAGGCCATATCGAAAACTTCTCCTCCACCTCTATTCAGAAATGTAATCTTTATTTTTGTCATCCCATCATTCTCTGCAAACTCCTCTCTGTTCAATTCCTCGCGGTCCCTTCCTCTGATCAACTCTCCATCAGAATGCGCCTCCAACCAGTCCATCCAAGTTGGCCTCGCCGGAGAACGCGTCTAAATGGAAGTGAGGAAAACGAAGTTCTTTCATACACCAAAATTTTGACTCCATCCGATACCAAAAGTGAAGGAGGATTTTTTGTTCCAAGGTACTGTGCTGATCTGATTTTCCCTCGGCTTGATTTGTCTGCCGAGCCACCGATGTGCCAAAACTTGGTAATTAAAGACACTTTTAACTATGCATGGGAGTTTCGCCATGTGTACTGTGGGACCCCGCCCCGTCACATGCTCACCACTGGCTGGAATATGTTTGTCAACAACAAGCAGCTTGCCCCCGGAGACTCTGTGGTTTTCATGCGCAAAACATCCACCAATGAACTCTTCATCGGGGTTAGAAGGGGGGCGTGTCCCACGAAAAACAACGATCGGTGGAACTTTCCGACGATGGTAGAAGAAGAAATCCCTTTCGAGGTAGTGTATTATCCAATGGTGGGGATGCGGAATTTCGTAGTGAGTGCAGACAAGGTGGATGATTCGATGGACTTTTCCTGGGCATTGAACATGCGGGTTAAGATGATGGTGGACACTCAGGAATTCTCGAGTGTGGCTTGGTTTCAGGGGACTGTCATCAACATTGATTCTCATCGTCACAGCCGCGGCACGGGGTTTGCTTCTCCCTGGCGCATGCTTCAGGTATATATAAATGTGGATGCTTGGCCATTTTTAGGGGTGGTAGTAAGATTATAGTACTAAGTTGGATATAGTTTGTGTATTTTTATGATCACTGAGTTTTGAATTATTTGTTAATAAGATTATTTTTACTAAGTTGGACATAGTTTCTGTATTCAAAAAATAAGACTTAAATCTTGTTTTTGTTAAATGATTTCATTTAGATTTTATTATTAACATGCTCCTCAAGCTTTAACAATCATTCTTAATAATTTCAGATCTTGTTTTCAACAATAATATTATTTGTCGCTGCATTGATGATAATTTTATAGATTTATCGTGTTTTGATATACTGCCACGAAGATATAAGTCAGTTTTTAATCTGATTCTGAATTATGGAGAATGATGGTAATTATCCTTCTTCTCGGAGTTGAAAAGTGGTAATTTGTGTTTGATTTGAACATACGATGTGTTACTGGCTATTTTGTAGTTTTTTGGTAGGAGACCTAGTCCAGGGGCAGAGCCAGCCCTTCAAACTAGGGGGGTTCCGGAGTTGAAAGGGCGGGGGCTCATGGGGGTTCGGGGGTAGCGCCTCCGAAATTTTTTTTTGAAACATTATCTCTTAAAATGAGAAAAGTTGGTATTTTGTGATGGAGAAATGAAACAAATGAATATAAATTAATGTACGAAGACTTCACTAAAAAATTAAGAAACATATAAAAGAAACTACTAATCTTTTGAAATACTTCTTCATCACTGAGTTTGAGGATTGAGGAAACTCTTTCACTCATAATTGATAAATAATACAACTTCACAAACAACTGAATAGGCTGGATTAGGAGATTAAAAAAAAAAAAAAAAAGTTGAGGCCAAAATATTAAAAAATAAAAATTAAAAATTTTTTTTAAAAAAAAATTGGGGGGGTCCTGGCCCCCCCCCCCCCTCCCCTCCGCCCCTGACGTAGTCATAATTTCATATGCTTGTCGTTATAGGTTTTGTCAGGGTTTAGTGTAAATGTATGCTCGACTTGATTGGATCCAATATAATAACGAAGGCTATCTGTTATAATCTTTGTTGTAATCAAGTGTTTAGGTCACACGTGTAATTTGGTTGGATCATAAATTACGGCGCAAAGATGTTGGTGTTTGGTTTGTATGAAATAACCTTCGATTAATTTATAGATCATGGATCAAAATTTGTATTTTTAAAACTGTTGAATGCAGTTGACGACGATTGTGTTTCTATTACTAAATTTGCATCTTGTTTGTACTCGAGTACGTAAATAATCTGTTCATTTTACACATTTAGTCTTCCTACGATCTAATCAGTGAAAAACATTTTATTTGGCCCTCATAAAGTTTAACTTTCAAATACGGAAATAAGAATGCTAATTTTTTAGATTGGTTCCAAATTTTCATGATTTTCGGTTGCAGGTGACATGGGATCAACCAGAAATTATGCAGAATATGAACACAGTAAGCCCTTGGGAAGTTGAACATGTTCTGTCCACCCCACAACTTCATCCTTCAAAGAAACTCAAATCTCAGCAAAACTCTGGGATTCTACTTGATGAAGAGGAAGAGATTTTCCACATGAATGAGTCGTGTAATTCATCAGCTGGACATATGAACTTGTCATCATCCAATAAGTCTCATTCTAGTGCAAGCTTGCAGGGAGCAAGATTAGATCAGAATGCTAGTTCCCATAAAGTCCTTACTGATCCAGTTGAAAATGTTGTGGAACTTGAACCGAGCACTGTCTCGACATTGGCTAATAATGGAAATTTAAGTTCTGAGAAGTTGTCACTCATTGTTCAGAACAGCATCCGTGAACTAGTGGGACTACAAGGAAACCACTCCTCGACAAAGGTTGTCGTCAATTCATTCAAGCTGTTTGGAAAGACCATTCATATTGCTGATTCTGTTGAAAGTGGTGTGGACAACAGTGATACGCACGAGGGCAAACAAGTTTGAAAAGCTTGGTGTTGGATTGTAAGCATAGTCTCTGATATCATAGCATAAATACAGGTCGATGTTCAAATAGTGTCTGTTAATTGTGATTTTATAGCATGCTGTTGTATGATATCTAAACGAATGGGTGCTTTAGTTGTATAATGGTTGTATCACTTTGTTTAGGAACAGAAAATCTGAGTCGTAATTGCTCGAAGTGAGTTGTTGTATGTTGTTATTATTGTGAAACAACCAAAATATTTCTTGTTAGAAGAAATATAATGTGCCCGGATAACTGATAACAATGTTAGAAATACAAGAATTATGTATTACTTAATACCACTTGTTGTGAAACCCAAACACCGGAATGAATTGTTGAAGATATATGACAAATAATGAAGTATTTAATCAAGAACAAAAAAAATAAAAGAAGAAAAGAATATAGTAGAGGAATTAAGAGATTTTATTGATTCAAGAATAATGGAGAAGAGAGAATTACAATGGATCATATAATTCTAGTAATATATTTTCTCAAATTAGAAAATTGTATAGAATAGTCTAGTATTTATAGGGAATATGTAGGAGACGTCCAAACCCTTTTGGTAGAGTTGTTAATGAAATAGAATGCCAAAAAATCGAGTCCAAACGAAATAGAAAAGAAAAAATCGGAACAGAGACAGTGGCGCCTAAGTGCCTGGGTGCCCAAAGGTTGGCACTTGTTGAAAAATAGCAAGCTAGCGCCTAGGCACCGAGTTACGTCCCAAAAGTTTCCAAAATGCCTCCAATGATGTTCTTCTCCGTTCCAAACTCTTCTTCAAATCTAATATCAATTTTTAACTCCCAATTGACATCCAAAATAGAACTTCAACTTTATATTGAACTCCAATGACATTCCATATTTGAATTCTTCATGACATACACTTCAATTATAATTATTCAATACTTCAAACACTCTAACAAAAAAATTCGGGTCACACACAAATTCCAATAGTTATACTGTATCTCCTCAAGGAAATGCTTTAGTAATGTTTATGCCGTGTTTTCTACAACTAGCTTTGCTATAATTCTTGTGAGCTCAATGTTCGACTTGCAAAAGTATGTGAATGGAGAAAAAGACGCTGTTGCTTGGAAATGTAATTTGTTCAATCCAATCAATCACAAAGTACTTGTGCTCTGGGAAAATTGAAATTGCTAATAATTATTTCAAAAATAAATTACATGGTTCGAAGTCAAAGTAACAATATCATACAATAAGTTCTTCTCTCATCAGCAGTACTTACAGGCAGCACACAAAAAAATGTCGAGTGAGGGCGGGAGGATCGGCCATTAATAAGTTCCTGCCGGGTGTGACGAAGGCGATGATAGTGAACTGCACTGATAACACGGCGTGTAAAATCTTTATATCATCTTCATTAAGGAGATCAATGGCCGGCTGAACCAGCTTCCTTTGGCTTGCAGAATAATATGGTGAAGACCACCGTGAAGGGGGCAAGCCTGGCTTGAGAAAGACAAGGATGCCTGCAGTTATAGTGTGGCAAAGTATGCTGTGGTGGGCCTGGTGGCTAAATGATGGGGTTTACTTGTTTTTCAAAGATAATGCCGCTGTTATGGTAAACCCTAAAGGTGAAATGGAATGTTGTGCAATTACTGGTCTAATTGGGAAGTCGTGTGCTGAATTAGGGCCAAGGTTTTCTATTGCAGCCAATGCCATAGCTACCGTAATTAGTAAACCTCAAAAGCCGACGTTAAGCGAAGTAGGTGGTATTGGACTGATGGTTTTGAAAGAGTTATATGCGCCTCAGTAGCTATTCTTATTTGTATAGTTGGTTGGTTAGAATAAAATGAAGGAGCATCAAAGGAAAAGAAATTAAATTTTATTTATAGTAATGTAGTTTAAAATTTAATGTAATGCGAAATTGGCTTAGTAATTTGGAAGAAAAAGAATTAATTGTCCTTGTATTCAATTAAGACCCTCCTATTCTCTTCACATTTCTTGTGCACCATTTTCTGACAAATGCCACTTTCAATGGAGGTTTAGTAGAAAATCGGCAGTGCAGTAAAAATTGAACACAAATTCCAGCAGCGAAGTAAGAATGTCGTGGTATTGGTACCATGAACTCATGTCTCAAGTCTCAACAGTGGTTAATAATGGAAATTCACTTTCTGAGAGCAGTGTGCAGCACTGGACTAGTCGGACAACTCTTAGACAAAGGTTAATTGGAAAGACCATTCACATTGCCGATCCCATTGAACGTGGTTGTGGAGAAGATGAAATAAAAGAAATGCACATACTGGTGCAGTTTGATGTGTTATAAAAACAGTTTCAGCTATAAAATAAGCTAGCGAATATAGGTTAACTACATTTCCAATTGAACTTTGCCGTGCTATGTTTACGCTATGTTTTGCACATCTTGTTTCATTATAATATCTACAGGCACTTCAGGCTGCAGGCAGAAGGTTCGACTAGCAATATTTTTCTTAGGAGATCTTGCAATGTTTTTCTTATTTTTTTAGGCAGGCTGCTACTTAGGATTGATAATCTGGTTTTTTAAGTCATTAATTTTGATTTTGGAATTAATGTATCGACATTTTATAAGGTGTATGACGAGATTGATTCAAAAGCGTTTGTCCAGCATTTTGCAGTGAAGTAGGTATGGTTGATTAGATAGATTAAATCGAGATTTAACATACCGTCTTTTATAATTTAATCTAATATGGGATTGGCTTAACTTCCATTCATTACAACTTTTTCTTTCTATAAAACGAAACTCTCCACTCCAAACAACTTTAATTTGACGATCATTGTTCAAACAACTATACAGACTCTTGATATTGTAATTGGGAAATATTTAATTCTTTTACTGAAAAATGTGTTTACGAAATGGAACTTCATTCGTAAAATTAAATACGTAGAATGAATGTTTGCGAGTGAGGTCAATAGAGATATGTGAAAGAAAATATTCTTTCCTACAAAGGTTACGTGTAATCAAGTGCCTATTTGGCGGAATTTAAGATAATTGGATCAACCATTGCAGCAAAATTAATAGTTTGAAAACTTGAATACCAAAATAAATTGAATAATCCAATCAGTGAAAATCTTTTTATCTGTGGCCTTCATGCAGTTGATGACGATTGTGTTTATATTACTAAATTTGCATCTGTTTACTTGAGTATGTAAATGATCTGGTCATTGTACACATTTAGTCTTCCAATGATCTAATTAGTGAAAATCTTTTTATGTGGCCCTTCATTGATTTCTACAACTCCCTATAAGATCAGGAGGAATGTCAAGGAGTACGTAGACAATAATGTACATTTATATTAATTATTTTCAGATTGGCTCCAAATTCTCATGAATTTTCGGTTGCAGGGAACATGGGTCAAATATGTTCCATCAAATATGTGAGGAAATCAGGACCAAACGTCTTAGTAGTTTTGGTCCTTTTGCTCCGTCTAGGCTCATCCTCTCCTTCTTCAACTGGATCTTTACTGCTGCCAGTAGCAGAAGATTCCATAGTCCGTTTAACAGGAGTTAACTGTTTAGGAGATTTACAAGGAAATATATTCTCAAAGAATTGTGCATTCCTAGACTCCATAATCGTGTTGGGATGAATATCAGGTACATTCGAATGATGCACAAGGAACCTATATGCACTACTATTTTGTGTATAACCAATGAACACACAGTCAACTGTCTTAGGTCCAATCTTGACCTTCTTAGGAGGAGGCACCACAACTTTGGCAAGACACCCCCACATTCATAAGTATTTATACGTTGGTGTTCGACCTGTCCAAAGTTCATACGGAGTCTTATCCATATTCTTTCTTAACACTTTATTCAAAATGTAATTCGCAGAAAGAATAGCTTCTCCCCACATGTTCTGTGGTAATCCAGAACTAATCAACATAGCATTCATCATTTCTTTTAACGTTCGATTCTTACGCTCAGCAATCTGCTGAGGTGAATAAGGTGCGGTAGTTTGGTGAATTATTCCATGTTTAGCACAAAACTCACCAAATGATGATTCATATTCATCACCACGATCACTTCGTAGCACCTTTATTTTCTTGCTAAGTTGATTTTTAACTTCATTCTTATAAAGAATGAATTTATCGATAGCTTCGTCTTTACTTTTCAGCAAGTACACATAACAATATCTCGTGCAATCGTCGACAAAAGTAATAAAGTACTTATTGCCGCCTCGTGTTTGGACAAATTTCAAGTCACGCACATCACTGTAGACTAGTCCCAATGGCTCGGTACTTCTTTCAATACTATGAAACGAAGACCTAGTTAGCTTAGTCTCAACGCAGGTTTCACATTTATGATTTGAATCAATTTGAAACCTAGGCAAGTAGTTTAGTTTGCTTAGTCTACGTAATGCATTGTAATTTACGTGACCTAATCTACCATGCCAAAGATTAGAGGACTCAAGCAAGTAAACAGAAGGAGTTTTCTCATTATTCATAACAGTTGGGGTTACAGCAATTACATTCAATTTGAACAGGCCATCAGTCATATAGCCTTTCCCAACGTAAACTCCTATTTTTGTGATCACTAGCTTATCCGCTTCAATTACCATGCGGAAATCATTCTTGCTCAGAAGAGACCCAGAAACCAGATTCTTGTGAATCTCTGGCACGTACAACACATTAGTCAGAGTAAGCTCTCTGCCAGAGGTCATCTTCAGAATCACCTTGCCTTTACCAAGCACTTCAGAAGTTGCAGAATTTCCCATAAACAACTTTTCACCATTTGTAACTGGTGTAAAAGTAGTGAACATACTCCTGTTGGAGCAGACATGGCAAGTGGCCCCAGTGTCTAGCCACCACTCCTTAGGGTTAGACCTGGGAATCGAACATCGATCAAAAACCTCGTGCACCCCGGTGAGGCGGCGAATTCGATTTAAGGAAACCGTGTGAACACGGGCCTTCGGTTTAATTGATTTACTTTGATTGACCATCTTGGAATATCTTCAACAAACTGGCGAAGCCACTCTGCTTCTTCAGTTGCTTTGTCCAGAGCAATGAATTCTGATTCCATTGTAGATCTTGCGATACAAGTTTGTTTGGACGATTTCCAAGAAATAGTCGCACCACCAAGAGTGAAGACATATCCACTAGTAGATTTTGAATCTGACATATCAGATATCCAATTTGCATCAGCATACCCTTCGATTACTGCAGGGTATCTAGAATAATGTAGTCCAAAATCACGAGTGTATCTCAAATAATGTAACACCCTGAAGATGGCTCTCCAGTGGATAGCACCTGGGTTACTCGTGTAGCGACTCAATCTGCTAACTGAGTATGCTATATCCGGTCTTGTACAAGTCATCAAATACATTAAACTCCCAATTATCCGAGAATATTCCAACTGTGACACACCATCACCAGTGTTCTTGGATAAGTGGAGACTCAAATCAACTGGAGTCCTGGCCACAGCCGTATCTGACTTGTTGAACTTGTCTAGTATCTTATTAATGTAATGAGATTGAGATAACGCAAGTCCATTTGGTGTTCGAGTGATTTTTACTCCCAAAATGACATTCGCAAGACCCATGTCTTTCATATCAAATTTTGAGTTTAACATATTCTTAGTGGCTTTGATAATCTTATCAAAGCTGCCGACAATGAGCATGTCATCGACATACAGACACAATATGACATATCCATCATTAGTGTCCTTCACATATACACACTTGTCGCACTCGTTGATTCTAAAACCACTAGAAATCATAGCATTATCGAACTTCTCATGCCATTGCTTCGGTGCTTGCCTTCAGTTTCTGCCTTCAGTTTCAAATTTTAATTCATTTCATCTTCAGTTTCTGCTACCATTATTTCTTCAGTTTTGGCCAGCCATTACTCTTCAGTTTCAGCAGAAATTATTAATGGCTATCTCTCCTTCTATGTGTATAAATAGAGGAGCACTAGTGATGGAAGAAGAAACAACAAAAACACTACAAGCAGTGAACAAGAAAACTCCCGTTTCCTTCCAGTTTCCAGTTTTTTTTTTCTTCCTTTGCTTGATTCGTTTGAGAGATAGACACAGCTGGTTCGTAGGTCGGTAACGTAGTGCAACGTGGACCGATAACCGATTGTATCCTGGGAATCGAACACCGATCAAAAACCTCGTGCACCCCGGTGAGGCGGCGAATTCGATTTAAGGAAACCGTGTGAACACGGGCCTTCGGTTTAATTGATTTACTTTGATTCACCACTATTTTATCCAACAGCTTCATAGTATGTGATTAAAAACAATCACCTCTTCTAATAACAACAAGCTATATGGAAATAAAAACAGAAAGAAAATGACACAGAATTGAAATATCTAACGTTAAGGACTACTTCCATCTCCCTTAAATTCAATGATCTCTGTAAGGACTTTGGATGACACTGAAATTATTGCTCTTGATTTCAACGTTTAGACGAACAACTGGAGTGAGCTGATGCCGGAGTCTATCCAAAGTATTCCAAAAACCTCAGTATTACAGGTTGATGTCGTAACTTGGAAATCTCCAAAGCATGAGATTAAAAACAACCAACTATTGCAATAAAATAACTGAATTGATTTCTGGACCACTAGTCGCATAAGAAACAAGAAATCAAAATGTTTACAGTGACAGTTAAAAATGTTATTTTCCTCAACCAAAATCTCGTGTGATCGATGGAACAGGAACCATTAACTTCGCTTATATTCCGGCAAGACAAGAGGAAGACTGAATTGATTTCTGAATTACTAATCACAACAAACAAAAAATGTTTCTGTAATTTTCATTAATCCAAACGGAACAAGAACCATGAAATTTGCGTATATCCGGCAAGAGAGAGAGAGAGAGCGACGTGAACAGAGGAGAAGGAAACGTGTGGAGAGAAGTTGTGAATTGGAAAGAGATATGTACGTATTCATATTTTTCTATATTATGATTTACTTGATTTACTTGGAATTTGTTAATTGATTTCCATATTATCTTAATTGCCAACTAAGCAAGATATATATATATATATATATATATATATATATATATATATATATATATATATATATATATATATATATATATATATATTAACAATCATTGTGTTGTCGCTGCATTGCCAATCGATTCATTGTTGATATTTTATAGATATACTGCCAAGAAGATTTAAGTTAGTTTTTGAATTGAATGGGTATGTAATGACATGTTCTATTCGTCAATTTAATAAAATTTTGTAGAATGATAGTAATTATCCCCCTTCTCGAAGTTGAAAAGTGGTAATTTCTCGTGTTTATGTTGTTTTTTGGTAGGAGATATAGTCGTTATAGGTTTTGTCATATCAGCTTTAGTGGAAATGTATGCTTGACTACTTGACTGGAGCCAATTAAATGGCGAAGTAATTTGGTTGGATCATAGATTATGGTGCAAAGATGTTGGTGCTTGGTTTGTAAGAAATATTCTTCAATTAATTTGAAATGATTATGTCACACCAATATTTATAGATTACGGATCAAAATTTGTATTTCCATAGAATTCTGCTACACTTACAGAATATTCTTCACATAATTTATACCGGTATTAATTCTGTCAAGGATTTTCTGTACACTTAGAAAAATCCATTTCCAGAACTGTTGCATGCGCGCAGTTGATGACGATTGTGTTATATTACAAAATTTGCATCTTTTTGTGTGCTCGAGTGCGTAAATGATGTTGTTATTGTACACATTTAGTCTTCTGATTGAATCAGTGAAAACCATTTTACTTGTGCCTCTCATGCAGTTGATGAAGAATGTGTTTATATTGCTAAAGGCCAAAGCCATTTGTACCCGGGCATTTACACGACCCCACAGCCCCCCTCACAATGAGGGGGGCCCGAGGTGAATAAAATAATGGGACGGACCCTCCCATTGTGTGTGGGGGGCGTGGGGCCGGGTACATGCCCGTATACGAATAGCATGGTTCATTGCTAAATTTGCATCATATTGTGTACTTGAGTTCGTAATTATTTGGTCATTGTACACATTTAGTATTCTGACGATCTAATCAGTGAAAATCTTTTCATGTGGACCTTATAAAGTTTAACTTTAAATATGGAAATAAGAACGCTAATATTTTAGATTGGTTCCAAATTGTCATGATTTTTCAGTTGCAGGTAACATGGGATCAACCTTAAAAGTATACAGAATTTGAACACAGTAACCCCTTGGGAAGTTGAATATGTTCTGTCGACTCCACAACTTCATCCTTCAAAGAAACTCAAAGCTCAGCAAAACTCTGGGATTCTACTTGATGAAGAGGAAGAGTTTTTCCACAAGAATGAGTTGAGTAACTCGTCAGCTGAACTCGTTATTGTCCCATCAGTCTCGTTCCAGTTGAGAATGTCGTGGAACTTGAACAGATCACTGTCTCGACATTGGCTAATAATGGAAATTCAAGTTCTGAGAATTTATCACCCAGTGGCAGAACAGTGTCCATGAACTGGTCGAACAAAAAGGATACCACTCTTCGGCAAAGATTGTTGTCAATTCATTCAAGCTGTTTGGAAAGACCATTCATATTGCTGATCCCGTTGAACGAGGTGTGGACAACAGTGATACGCATGAGGGAAAACCAGTTTTATAGGCTTGATGTTGGATTGTAAGCATAGTCTCTGATATCATAGCATGTCCTCTATGAATACTGGTCGATAGTTAAATACTGTAGGTTAATCGTGTTTTTATACAAACTTTGGCATGCTGTTTTATGATATATAAACAAACAGGTGCTTTTGTTGTATCACTTGTCTTAGGGAAACCTGTGTGTTGGATTTTTTGATACCCAATAAATCTCGGGCTATGATGTTAAATCGGTTTTCTAGTTGGATTAGATTTTATAGGCCTCGGCCGATTATTGAAATGATATGTTGACGCCACAATCGAACTAATCGAATCACGTAACCTACTTGGGCAATTTGAAGTAACCTAATTGTATTAGAGTTGCTCATGGCCCAACTCAAACGACTTGGAAGGCTTTAAGGATGTTAGCCCATTATCCCCTTTGTTATTGGGCCTGTTGTTTGACCTAAAGCCTAAACCTATTGCTAACCTATTTATTTGGTTGACCATTACTATTGTTTGTGTGAAAGATTGTTGAGCAGCCGTGTATTCTTGAGAAAACCGATTCTTCCTCTTCTTTGCTCTGTGCCTTGGCTTAGTGCTTTACTTGGGAGATCATCTTCTCTACTTAGCCTTTGTGGCTACTTCTTCTAGGCTGTAATCTTCTCACCTTAGTCCTTAGTGGGCTATACAAATTGGAGCAACCAAGTGTGTGTTTGGGAGGTGCCGGTTTGTGGTTGTTGATTGGTTGGTTGTGGTTTGTCGGTTGGTTTGGAGACTGAGCCCGGATATTGGTTGATTGAAGACCCAATTTCCAACACTGTGTTGTAATTTCTGGATGTGACTTATTGTATGATGTATACTATATTTCCTAGAGGAATTTTTTTAGTACTGTTTACGTATTCCACATCTAGCATCGCTATAATTTCTGTAGGCTGAACGTTCGACTTGCAACAGTGTGTAAACCAAGAAATAGGCACCGGTGCTTGGAAATGTGGTTTGTTCAATCCAATTATTCACATAGTACTTGTGCTCTTCGAAAATTGAAATTGCTAAAACTTATTTCATAAATAAATTAATTGGTTTGAAGTCAAACTAACAATATCACAAGTTCTTCTCTCATCATCACTTACTGGCAGCAGATATATAATGTCCAAGCAAGGGCGGGAGGATCGGCCATTAACAAGTTCGTGCTGGGTCTAATGGTGGCCATGATAGTGAACTATACCAATAGCATGGCATGTGAAATTTTTATAATAACTCCATTAAGGCAATGGCCACTATGAAGAGGGCTTCCTTAGGCTTGCAGAATGATACGGTGATGGCCACCATGAAGACGGCAAGCCTGATTTGAGAAAGAAAGGATATCTGCAGTTATTGTTGGAAATAAATCCCACATCGCCTGTGGACAATGTCTTGGGCCAGTTTATAAACAATGTGGCAAACCTCTCTTGTAGAACCGGTTTTATGAGATGAGTTAAGCCCATAAATTACTACATGGTATCAGAGCCTACCACATGATTGATGTGGGCCCACACTACTTACCCCGTGACAAGGACCAGAAAAATTACTGGCCTGCACATGAGGGAGGGTGTTGGAAATAAATCCCACATCGCCTGTGGACAATGTCTTGGGCCAGTTTATAAACAATGTGGCAAATCTCTCTTGTAGAACCGGTTTTATGAGATGAGTTAGGCCCATGAATTTCTACAGTTATCATGCGGCAACAGATGCCGTGGCTGCTAAAGGATGGGGTTTACATGTATTTCAAAGATAATGCCTAGTGGTCTAATTTGGAAGGAGTCTACAGATATATGGCCAAGGTTGCCAATGCCATAGCTACAGTTAGTAAACCTTAAAAGCCACATTGAGGGAAGTAGGTGGCGTTGGATGGTTGATTTTGAAAGAGTTATGTGCGCATCAGTCGCTATTCATATTTGTAGGGTTGGTCAGATAGAATAACACGAGAGTATCAAAGGAAAAGAAATTAAACTTCATTTGCAGCACTGTTTTTTACGATTTAATCTAATGCGAAATTAGCTTAATAATTTGAAGAAGAATTAATTGTCCTTGTATTCAATGAAGACCCTCTTATTCTCTTCACATTTCTTGTGCACAAATTTTTGACAAATGCCACATTAAATGTTCGATGGAGCTTTAATAGAAAATCAGCAGTGCAGTAAAAGTTGCACATAAATTCCAGCAGTGCAGTAAGAATGTCATGGAACTGGTACCGTAAACTGATGTCTCAACAGTGGTTAATACTGGAAATGCACTTTCCAACATCAGTGTGCACTTCTCTGGTGCTGGACTAGTCGGAAAAGTATTCTTAAACAAAAAATGTCTGGAAAGACCGTTCACATTGCCGATTCTATTTAACGTGGTTTGGACAGCGTGAGTTTTGGAGAGGATCAATAAATAAATTAAATGCATAGAGAGTGGCGCAGTTTAACAGGTTTGATGTTGTATTATAAGATGAGTCACAGCTGTACTTTATGAACTAGCTAGAAAATATAGGTTGATATATTGAAAAACGATGAAGAAGCTGAGCTGGAAGACCACATCAGCAACCAGTCCATTCGGCAAGAGACAAATCAGCACCATCCCATTTCGATTCTAGAAGAAACCATTGAAAGATCTAGTAGCTAATTCAGTTTCTCCAGCTCATCATTTTTCTGTTTTTCTGTTTTAATTCTCTGCTCCACTTATCAGTATATATTCCTTTCTTGTTATGGATGTAATCATTGTATATAAACGGCAGTCCTGTGCCTTTGTAAATCAGAGAAATAATATACAATACAGATTTTTCTCCAATTGTTCTTCAAACAAATCCTCTAGATTAATTACATTTAGAGATACTTTTATTTTCCAATTGTTGAAATGGTATCAGAGCGAGAAATGGAGGAATCAAATTCTGGCAATACAAGTCCAGTCCAAGCACAGAATATAAATCAAACTGGTAGCTCAAACATCGTCTGCCTCGATCCTACTCAACCAAGCAGTCCATACTTCATTGGAAACAATGATGGTACTGGTGCTGTTCTTGTCACTCAAACACTAGATGCTAGCAATTATTACTCATGGGCTCGTTCCATAAAACGAGCATTACGCATCAAGAACAAATTGGGTTTTATAGACGGAAGCATATGCAAACCTGAAGATCCAAATGATCCAATCATGGAATATTGGTTGCGGTGCAACGACATTGTCATTACCTGGTTACAGAACACGATGACCGTAGATATCAAATACAGCACCACCTATGCTGAAACGGCCCAGCAGCTTTGGATAGAGCTAGAGCAGCGATTTGCTCAACAGAACGCACCCAGGATTTTTGAGGTTAAACAGGCCATTACCATGCTGCTGCAGAACCAAGACCCTGTGAATATCTATTTCTCCAAACTTAAGGCACTTTTAGATGAATTAATGAACTATGAGGTAATACCTAGCTGCAGTTGCGGAGGATTGAAAATTGTGGTCGAAAACCAGCAAAGGGACTGGGTGATGAAGTTTCTAATGGGGCTCAATGATTCTTATAAAGGAATCAAAGCACAAGTCCTACTAATCAAGCCTTTCCCAAGTTTAAATGAGGTATATTCAATCATACAACAGGAAGAAAAGAGGAGAGAAATTTCAACTGAAAATGGTGGGCCTGAGCCTATGGCTCTTATCTCCAGGAGAGGCTATAGAGAAGCTGGAAAACAGAATTTCACAGCACAGAAAAGAGATGGTTATTATTGCACTTTCTGCAAAATTCCAGGACATTCCACAGAGAGATGTTTTAAAGCTAATCCAGCAAAATCAGTCTGCTCTTACTGCCGAATTCCTGGCCATACTGCTGATAAATGTTTCAAACTACACGGATATCCACCAGGCCAGAAGTTTGAAGGGAAGGCAAGATCACTAGCTAATAATTCAGTTGCATCCATGCCAATTGCACAGGAAGTAGTGAATCACAAATCTCAGGTGTCATTAAGTCAGGAACAATATTCCCAGCTCATGGCACTTCTCAAACCAACCACAACACCTCAATTCCCTACCTACTCAGTGAACAATGCTCAGTGTATAGCAGCAACTCCCTCATCATCTGAAGAAAACATTCATCAACTTTCTGGTATATCCTTATGTATGTCTGTTTCTGAGTCAAAATTTTCTAACGTTTCAGAAGTACCCTGGATCCTAGACACAGGGGCTACTGACCACATGATTTGCTCAGCTTCATTGTTCTCCTCCATTCAGTCACAAGTTTCTTACTCAGTATCTTTACCAAATGGTAACAAGGTCCCATTCACACATATAGGGACAGTAAAAGTCACAGAAACACTAACGCTTCATGACGTTCTTTGTGTACCTAGTTTTTCATACAATCTGATTTCTGCTAAAAAGTTGACTCAGACCCTTAACTGTTGTTTGATATTTTTCTCTCAATTTTGTTACATCCAGGACCTTTCACTTTGGAAGACGATTGGCATGGGTGAAGTCAAGGAGGGACTCTATCATATGAAGCTTGGAAAAATCTCCCATTCAGCCCTAATGGACTGTTCCACTATTTTAAGCAATCAGCCTTTCTCTTATGTTTCAGCCTCAGTAACTAATGACACTCTGTCTTTTGATGTTTGGCATTATAGGTTAGGTCACCCCTCTTATTCTATTTCCAATGTTGATGGTAATGTTCAATTTTCAAACACTTCAAATGATAAAATCTATTCCATATGTCCTCTAGCTAAGTTACACAAACTCCCTTTTCCTGTGAGTGCACACAAAGCTAAAAGATGTTTCGAATTAATACATTGTGACATCTGGGGGCCCTGCAATGAAACTGGAAGTGATGGATCCAAGTATTTCTTGACCATAGTGGACGATTTCAGTAGGGGAACTTGGGCGTATATGTTAAAACTAAAATCTGAAGCAACCATTGCACTTCAAAACTTCTGTGCTTTGGTAGAAAATCAATTTGAAACCAAGGTTAAAATCATTAGAACAGACAATGGGGGGGAGTTCAATATGAGGGAATTTTATCTCAAAAAGGGGATCATGCACCACAGAACCTGTGTCGAAACACCACAACAGAACGCTGTGGTCGAAAGGAAGCATCAGCATATCCTCAATACAGCTAGGGCATTAAGATTCCAAAGTGGAATTCCTCTCAAATACTGGAACTATTGCATCCTCACTGCCGTTTACTTGATTAACAGGACACCATCTCGCATTTTAAATAACAAAAGTCCTTATCAAATCCTTTTTGACAAAAAGCCTGACTACCTGCAACTCAAAGTTTTTGGCTGCCTAACTTTTGCTACTACCATTGTTAATGGGAGACATAAGTTCGATCCTAGAGCGAGGAAATGCGTCTTCATAGGATATCCCTTTGGTGTCAAAGGATATAGCCTACTAGACATTGAAACTAAGAAAATAATTGTTTCTAGAAATGTAGTTTTTTATGAAAATGTTTTTCCTTTTAAAACTGAAAATCCCACCAGTACAGATAAAGAACAATTCAATCAAAGCAATGACATTTTTCCCCAAAATCCTATTCTTCATAAAAATCTTGGTCTGACCACACCAACACAAAACACCTGTTGTGACTCACCTAATCCTGAATCCCAGAGCACAGAATTCTTAGAAAATACTCTACAAAACCTTAGCCACAATGAAACTGAACCAAAGCCTACAGATGAATTTTGTGATGTTCCTGATCCACCATCAGATACCATACCTGCCTCTCACTTGCCCCGTAGGTCTTCTAGAAATCGAAAAACACCAATTCACCTGCAGGACTTCATATGTCAGCAAGCTGCTTGCCTTCACCCATCTCAAAAGTCAAACAAGTTGAAGGTACTAAGCTCCTCAGGTAAGCAGTATCCTCTTAATACTGTTATTTCATACGAAAAGTTATCAACCTCATATAAAGCTTTTGTAACTTCCCTCACATCACACTCTGAACCTAGAAACTATCAGGAAGCTAAAGAATCACCAGAATGGTGTGCTGCCATGAGTAATGAGATTAAAGCTCTCGAAATTAATGACACCTGGGATCTTGTGTTTTTACCCCCTGACAAAAGGGCAATAGGATGCAAATGGGTGTACAAAATCAAGTTCAATGCTGATGGAAGCATAGAGAGGTTCAAAGCAAGGTTAGTTGCAAAAGGGTATACACAAGAGGAGGGTTTTGATTACCACGAAACCTTCTCGCCTGTGGCTAAGGTTGTTACCATTAGGACCCTATTGGCTCTGGCTGCAATAAAGGGTTGGGACCTTTTCCAATTCGATGTCAATAACGCCTTCTTACACGGGGATTTGGAAGAAGAGGTTTACATGGAACTTCCCCCAGGTTACTCAAACGATGATGGGAAGAAGGTTTGTAAACTCAAGAAAAGCTTGTATGGCTTAAAACAGGCATCACGCCAATGGTACTCTAAGCTCTCTAAGTTCATCATTGAGTTAGGATACGTTCAATCTAAGGCAGACTATAGTCTGTTCACCAAAGGATCTGGAGACTCTTTTACTGCCATTTTGATATACGTTGACGATATAATTGTTGCAGGGAATTGTCTTAACACAATAAAACACCTGAAAGGGTGCCTTCATGAACAATTCAAAATCAAAGACCTTGGGAAGTTGAAATACTTCCTTGGCATAGAGGTAGCCAGGTCTGCAAAGGGCCTCCACATATGCCAACGTAAGTATGCTCTCGACATACTAAGTGATTCAGGGACAATTGGCTCAGCTCCAGCTAGGATCCCCTTGGATCAAAATGGGAAATTAACTAAAGATGAAGGAGAACTTCTCCCTGATCCGGCTTTGTATAGGAGACTAATAGGGAGACTGCTGTACTTAACCATTACTAGGCCAGAAATCTCATACTCAGTCCAATTATTAAGTCAATTTATGTGTACTCCTCGACTACCACATTTACATGCAGCACACAAGGTTCTAAGATACATTAAGAGGGCTCCAAGACAAGGCTTATTCTACTCAGCAAAATCAGAGGAACAACTCCATGGATATTGTGATTCTGACTGGGGAGCGTGTACTGAGACCAGAAGATCAGTGAGTGGATATTGCGTCTTCATTGGAGACTCATTGGTGTCCTGGAAATCTAAGAAGCAACACGTCGTTTCCAGGTCCTCCTCAGAAGCTGAGTATAGAGCCATGGCCAACCTATGTTGTGAATTAACGTGGTTCAGATACTTACTTAAAGATTTGAGAGCAGATCATCCTCAAGCTGCCTTGATGTATTGTGATAACAAATCTGCAGTTCATATTGCTACGAATCCAGTCTTTCACGAAAGAACCAAGCACATAGAGCTTGATTGCCACCTAATCCGAGATAAAATACAAGAAGGAAGCATAATCACAAAACATGTTCCCAAAGAAATCACGCAATGAGACATTCTGACCAAGGCTTTGAGTTCTCAAAGTTTTTATTCATGCATGAACAAGATAGGAGTCATGGACATATACTCTCCATCTTGCGGGAGGCTATTGAAAAACGATGAAGAAGCTGAGCTGGAAGACCACATCAGCAACCAGTCCATTCGGCAAGAGACAAATCAGCACCATCCCATTTCGATTCTAGAAGAAACCATTGAAAGATCTAGTAGCTAATTCAGTTTCTCCAGCTCATCATTTTTCTGTTTTTCTGTTTTAATTCTCTGCTCCACTTATCAGTATATATTCCTTTCTTGTTATGGATGTAATCATTGTATATAAATGGCAGTCCTGTGCCTTTGTAAATCAGAGAAATAATATACAATACAGATTTTTCTCCAATTGTTCTTCAAACAAATCCTCTAGATTAATTACATTTAGAGATACTTTTATTTTCCAATTGTTGAAATGATATATTTCAATGCTTTACAGTTAATTGTACTTTCTATTAATTTTCTGGGCTATCTTTACGCTATGTTTGTCACATCTTGTTTTGCTATAATTTTTATCGGCACTTCAGGCTGCAGGCAGAACCTTCGACTTGCAATGTTTTTGTCATTTTCTTAGGAGACTTGCTGCTATTTAGGATTATTGATTATAAATGCGAAAATGATAGAATAAAAAAGAGAGAAATGTGCTATAAAGTTTACACTTCCCTGTAATCTATCTTTTTCAGATAGTTTACTTCTGCTAATGAATGTACAGATCATAGACAGATTTCACGTAACATTGCCTACGACAGATTGGGACTTGATCTCCTTGCAAAAATGGGGCTTCAGTGATACCTTTTTTATGTTGTCCTACCTGTTTTATATTTTTTCAATGAGTAGTCTTACAAGAAATGATTTTTCAGTTGTATCAAATTATACAGACAATTTAAAATAAAGATGTCAAGTTTCAAAAGAATGACGATCCGTGTTTAAATTTTGGGAATAACGTGAGTGAGTATATAGCAATAAAAATATACGCATATTATTGAATCTTGCCCATATTGCTATAGACGTAGATATAGAAAATGCACGAAACTCGATCTAGTTGTAAGCACCATCAACAGTAGGTCACCATTATTAACGGAGTTAACCATGTTTATTAAATTTTGGACAATTTTGTTTAACCTTAAAATGTCGTAATGAATTGCAAACATTTTAACGTCAACAGTAGGTCACCATTATTAACGGAGCTAACCATGTTTATTAAATTTTGGACAATTTTGCTTAACCTTAAAATGTCAAAATGAACCGCAAACATTTAACGTCCATCTTCCGATAGAAAAAATTGAAAAAATAGGTCAATTTATAATCATTTTTATTTTTATTTTTTGAATCTGTGGTGAATGTTAAGTATAGAATTAACTAAACGCATTGAAGGACTGAAGCTGCACGCGCCGCTATAATTTTTACATACCACTATTACAATATTTGTTTGTTTTGTACTGTTGCAAACTTTTTATTCACAAAAATTAAATTTTGATTTCTTGATAATTTTTGGGGCTGTAGGAATTCAAATATTGAGAGTGGTCTATTGGCAAGCAAGATATTTTTTTCAATATTATTTTATATATTACAAAGGTCGAAAGTTGTGTAAGATTTTAACTCATTATAACGATTGAAAATGACGTCAATAGATTCTAGCCACTTGATTGACTTGTTTCAAAACATGTAGTTTAGTTAGTACTTGTTCATCAAAAAATTGAAAAGCATGAAATTATTTAAAGAGAGAATTATAAGTAAACATTCCAGCTGATTATCCCCTCTGTAATTTGCATGATATAGGACATAACTAATTCTGAAATACTTCTTTCAGTCCTTTACTTGAATGAATGGATGTTATTGAGTGTTAATTTATCATTGAAACTGTAAGAATTTGGGGCTTCAAATTAACCAAAACCGAGCTCAGATTAAACCAAACCGAACCACCACAATGCAAACCATCTCCTCCAACCGACACCACCCAACACCGGTTGCTCCCAAGCCAATCAGCCCACATAGGACTCGGTGTGAAGAGTAAGGCAGCCTCAAGAAACAACCACAAAGGCTAGAGAGGAAGGAGAAGACAAGGCAAGCACATAGCAACACCCAAGGACACAAAGTCACGGCTCTCTCTCCCTCTCTCACGGCTCCTACATTCTCCCACACAGACAACACTAGAAACCGGGTAGGATATATACCAAAGACAAGGAATTGGGCTTTTAGGTCAAACACAAAGCAGAGGCCCAATAAGTTCAACAAACGAGTGGGCTATCAACTAAAAGCCGTCCAAGGTAATGGGTCGGGCCATGAGCAACACTAAACAAATTAGGCTACTTCAAATGGCCCACTTAGGGTGTCGGGATGGTACGTTCATTGTGGTGTCGACATTCCACTTCAATCATCGGCCGAGGCCTATGAAGACTAATCCAACATAAAACCGGTTTAACATCATCGCTCGGATTTATTGGGTATCAAAAACCCAACAAATCTCCACCTTGATCCCAATAAATCTGCAAGTAGACAAACCCATACTAGATTCTGTAAAAGGGTGGCTCGTACTCATGGACTAAATAGAAAAGGTTTTGAAAAATGTTTTCACAGATGATCAACACACGATATGAATGCAGAGTTAAAAAACAATGTCCAGAAATGAAACACGACACCGAATCAATTCGATCACATAAACTTTGATGTGATGTGTGTGCCGGTGTGATTCAAACTTAAGCAATGCACAGGTATATTATACAAATAAACGTGCCAGGTATAAAAATGGTAAAAGTACCAAACTTAACCTACGGAGAGTTTGGAATAATCTTACCAACCAACTGTTTGAAAAACAGTAAATATACCACCAAGTCCACCAAGTCCTCAGGCAGACCAAATTTCCAGAATGTGGTTGGAGTTGGTGACATAGCCATCAGGATGTACGATGGGGTTGTCAGGCAACTCAGGGAGGTTAGGTATGTCCCTAATTTAAAGAGGAACCTCATTTCCTTAGGTACTCTTGAAGATGAGGGATATACTTTTAAGTCCGGGAATAACATTCTGAAAATTTTTAAGGGATCTCTGATAGTTATGAAAGGACCCAAAAGGAATTGTTTAGTTTTAAGATGGACCCGGGGAAGGATTTAGAGGGGAATTTGAGCGATTTTAGCATAATTGTGAAAAGTTTGGAATTCATTGCCCGAATCATATAAGGAAATTCGAAATGTAATTAAATATGGCAGGGATACTCTCACGCAGGCTATTGTGATAGATGCGTTGAAATCGAGGGAACTTGAACTGAAACGAGATAACCGAACAAATGTGAAAGAAGAAGCCTTGTTTGTTAGGGGAAGAACCGAAAAGAAAGAATTTAACTTCCATAACAAAAAGGGAAGGGGAAAGTCTAAAATGAGATCGAAATCAAAAGACAAAAGTGGTAAAAAATGTTATAACTGTGGAAAGTTAGGACATTTTAAGAAAGATTGTTTTGACTGGAAGAAGAAACAAAGAGAATTAAATAACACTGATCAAAACAATGCTGCTGTTGTTTCTGAATTTGATAGTCTACATGTCCTAAATGTGTCTGAGGGGGAATTTGATAACAATTGGATCCTAGACACGGGGTGCACCTTTCACATGTGCCCTGAAAGGTCTTGGTTCTATAACTATCGAGAGATTGAGTCTAGGAAGGTCTACATGGGAGATAACAATTCTCAGAATGTGGTTGGAGTTGGTGACATAGCCATCAGGATGTACGATGGGGTTGTCAGGCAACTCAGGGAGGTTAGGTATGTCCCTAATTTAAAGAGGAACCTCATTTCCTTAGGTACTCTTGAAGATGAGGGATATACTTTTAAGTCCGGGAATAACATTCTGAAAATTTTTAAGGGATCTCTGATAGTTATGAAAGGACCCAAAAGGAATTGGGCTTTTAGGTCAAACACAAAGTAGAGGCCCAATAAGTTCAACAAACGAGTGGGCTATCAACTAAAAGCCGTCCAAGGTAATGGGTCGGGCCATGAGCAACACTAAACAAATTAGGCTACTTCAAATGGCCCACTTAGGGTGTCGGGATGGTACGTTCATTGTGGTGTCGACATTCCACTTCAATCATCGGCCGAGGCCTATGAAGACTAATCCAACATAAAACCGGTTTAACATCATCGCTCGGATTTATTGGGTATCAAAAACCCAACAAATCTCCACCTTGATCCCAATAAATCTGCAAGTAGACAAAACACACAGTTTACACTTGCACAATCAAGGTAACCAATAAAATTGGTATCACAGACCTTACCTCGTGTCTCCACCTGAAACACATACCGTACCTGCTCCATATACTCACCAGGGCTAAGGTCAAGAACACCCAAGTAGAAGCAAATACTCACAAAGAATTAGTCAAGAGCAAATAAAACATGCAATGGAGATATCATATAGGATAATATAGATCTTATCACACACGTTCACACAGAACAACAGATTAACACAAAGTTAATCAATAGGCCAACACATACGCAACAAATGCATAAATGACCTCACAAAGATCTCACCACACTTATCCTATCCCATTCCGTGTTGCTCACTCCTCAAGAACACATATCTCACCTCATCGCCCACAATGCTCACTAGACTAATCACTCAACTCATGTCTAACTGGTAAATCTCTATAGATCCTAAGTTCTCGGGATAATCCTCTATCAACACATCACTTCTCCCAACCTACGTGGATAATGGGTCTCCGCCTAATAGAAGTGATAGAAGTGCCTCACTCGCACTCCACCTGATCAGGGTCTCTTCCAGATAAAGGATTCCAGACATTTGATCACATCTCCACCGTGATCCAAATGTCACACTCCACATCCCACAGTACAAACCACAATGTACCCCTAGGCATCTATACTCCACTTTACCAAAAGACATCCAACACACCGCAAATGCATCACAACCCCACTATGGCAAATCAACACCTTTCGGCGACCACAAAGGTTAGGGTTCAATCTAAAATTGGCCAACGCACCAACAAGGTTACTCCAAACACCAATGCTCAAAAAATCCACAAAGGACTAATCCCACAAAGGGAAGGGTGACGATGACACTCACAAAGAGGATAGAAGAAAGAGTTTGGTTACTTCACAACACTCACTGAAGAGTCTCACACAGAAAACGAAGATAACCCTCACAGGCTGCCCCACATAATCTCACAAACAACACAAACTCACACAGATGAAGGAGAAAATGGCTGCCCCTCTTACTTCGGGATAATCCAATCGCCAATCGTCTTGTACCGCCGTTACCAAACGGGACCCGCCACCTGACCACCAATGTCAGGAAGACTTTCGACACAATCTTACTTCTCACTCACAGAGCAAACGGAGTACGCCATAGATCTCAACCCACTATGCATGCAACCAATTACACCAAGTAATAAGATCACTCCAATTCATGCCGATGCACATATCAAACACATTGAATAATGCACATATAACCATGCAACCGAATTGAGCATCACACACATGCAGAAAGGATTACACACAAATGCACATAGCAGTAACCAGGTTTACACTCAATAAACCCCACACGGGTCATCACTCGACCCAAAGACAAAATTCGCCTCACCACTCTCATCAACTTTCCTTTTATTATTCCTAAGACAGTCTATTTCAACAATATCCAAATAACTGCAGTTAAAACACATATTACTTTTCGCACTTGCCTTAGACCACATTTGCCAAATTAAAATATCATATTTTTCATTAAAACATGCACAACTCATAATGTGTCGTCATTTTAACCAAAAATGCACAAAATACAACCAATAACGACCACAAGTAAATCATCGACACAATTTACACGGAATAGTCAAGTAAACTTACCTAAGGTCACGTGCAATTCTAAATAATGAAAAATAAATCGACAACAAATTCACGAAAAATTTAAGGCAAATAATTAACAAGTAATTCCTAGGTCTAGCATCAGGCAATGGTCACCCCTTCACGGTAACCCCAAACCTAATGTCACCAGTCGGTCAACAACATGCACAACACAAATTCACAATAATCAGTATCGAATCAAAAAACCTAGAATGCCCAAAACAATCAACCCTAATCAGTGAAGGATAAAATCGAAACCCTAGACCTAAAGCTAGCTCTGATACCAGATGTTGGGAATGTACAGCATAAATGCGGAATCAATACAAGCATAAATCAGTTCTACAGGCCTATCTACCAATGACAGAACAATACCATGCTCAGAATCCAGAAATCAGCATTAACAATGTAACAATGGCATTTAAAGGATAAACAGAAATGTATAAGCAACTTCTCTTATATTCAATAATGTAATCCAATATTATCATTAGCATATCAACAGAACATATGAACTATAAGAAACAGAACAGAACATTAAAGGCAGACAGAAATGAAGGCTAGAAACCGGTAGAGTGATACTTCCTTCTTCTCTCTCTTCTGGTTCGTTTCTCTGGTTCTCTCCCACTGCCTGCCTCCTTCCTCTTAACCGGAGTTCCTTAAACCAATCCTTGTGCCTTTTTGAGAGGGAAAAATACCGGTGCATCACTTAGACATGAAATAGGGTTGAGTGAGGGTGTTTTCTCGAGGGCTGGGATAAGGATTCGGTGGTTGTTCTTGGCTGCTACGGTAGATCCCTTGGATCGATGACCCAAGCCAGGTGTTGAGCGTTCTTTACCGGTTCTTACCTCTCTATGGATGGCGATTGCAAAGCTTGGAAGTGACTGTTCCTGAGCCTATGCCATTCGGCCGTAAGAAGGGGAGAACAACCTAGAAAGGAGGAAGAGAAGGCTGCCTTCCTGGACGAAGAAGGGAAGTATCACTCTACCGGTTTCTAGCCTTCATTTCTGTCTGCCTTTAATGTTCTGTTCAGTTTCTTATAGTTCATATGTTCTGTTGATATGCTAATGATAATATTGGATTACATTATTGAATATAAGAGAAGTTGCTTATACATTTCTGTTTATCCTTTAAATGCCATTGTTACATTGTTAATGCTGATTTCTGGATTCTGAGCATGGTATTGTTCTGTCATTGGTAGATAGGCCTGTAGAACTGATTTATGCTTGTATTGATTCCGCATTTATGCTGTACATTCCCAACAGAAACAAATGAAGTTTGAAGCTATAATATACTTTTTTTTTAATTTTAATTTTCATTTCCCCCGGCAATGATTGTAGCAATGATGCTTCACCCTGTTCATATTTATGCTACAGCTTTAGATATTGCTAGAATTATTGTTGCACTATTTTTTGCTGTATATCTGGTCATCTTGTTCTGATCCTGTCATATTTTCCTATTCCCCCCAATTTTTATATTTGAATAGGTCCTATACAAACTGTTGACACTTTTGCAATTATACTGGAGTTTGGTGTGCTTAATTTTGTACAATTAAAATCACTGTTTTATCTGGAGTGTGTCAAATAGTCTGGTGTCACCGTGCTATTCATAAACATCAAGCTTGTTCGGACAGCAAAGTAGGTGTTCCCCATTCGTAAATTCTTCACAAGGAGAAATTAGGAAAGAATTCGATAGAAGTTTGATTACTTTTACAAAATTTAGAAGCAGAGATTAAATTCTTTTGAATGGATGGAACATGCAATATATTTTTAGGAGTAGAGCCAGCGTCAGTTATAGAAAGACCTGAACCTTCGCTAGTTACCACATCAACGGGGGCATCGTATTTTTGTCGGATGGAAAAGGCCGAGAGATCACCAGTGACAGGATGAGACACCCCAGAATCCATGAGACAAGTACCAGTTTGAGGGGTGTAAACAGTACTATGGTCAGCCATCAGAATATGTCAACGTTGAGGAAAGAGCCCATAGCATTTTCGTGCACCATGTCCCTTTTTCCCACTGAATTGACAATATGAAAAGGAATGACCAGAAAATTAACATTGTTATGTGTATGATTTATTATGTATTTTCATTCAGTACCCCATCAGTGGCGTGATCACATTTGATAATCTGGAAAGAAATAATTAGCACAAATGGTGATAACCCGGTAAAAAATATATACAATGGCTGTAGCCATTTCCTGGATTGGTCATTTGATATTATGGAACTGGTCCCTGATTGATCTGTGCGGTGACTTCCAAGAAACTGGCTCCCACGCTAATATTTGAATCCAATAGGTTTACCTGGTAGCAGGTCACACATTAGAATTTACAAATTTTATGTTAGCTTCTTTTGCTAATTAGACACTTCTTTTACAAATATTTTGCTTGTCTCAATTCCTGGATTGGTCATTTGATATTTTGGAACTGGTCCCTGATTGATCTGTGCAGTGACTTCAAAGAAAATGGCTCCCACGCTAATATGCGAATCCAATAGGTTTACCTGGTAACGGGTCACAAATTAGAATTTACAGATTTTATGTTGGCTTCTTTTTTCTAATTAGACACTTCTTTTACAAATATTTTGCTTGTCTCAATTCTCGGAAACATAGGTGGGACTAATCACACTTGTTCTAAAAAATAATTATTGGAGTCCCTCCTACGTGTTCAGTTAATACTCCAGTTTCTAACTTCTTTTGTGCCTAAGAAATCTTTGACTTTGTTTCCGCCTTCATTCTGTTGCAAATGTGCTAGTGTTTTTCATTTTGTTATTTTGGCATAAATTTTTTAGAAATTATTTAACGTAGGAATTGACATAGCACGTGCTATATTAAGATAGACTCAGCCGATGGGCGTCATGAAACAGGAATAACCAGAGAGATAATTAAGACTTGAGCATCTACTACTTCGAACTTTATTTGATCCACTTGTTCCAATGTTTTTTTGCTCTTCTATTTTCTACCTATGATTGATGATAGTGATCATCCACTGCAAAAAGTTTCACTTTTAAATAAAAATTATTTTTATCGTGAAAAGTCACTTTTAGGCTGTTTCATCAAAAATGGTTGTCGAGAGACTTTTGAAGATAGAAATTTCGTCAATAAAAGTCAAATTTCTTGTAAGAATTGACCATTAAAGGACAAAAATGTCCCTAGGATAAAGCGTAGCACAGAATGAAGATATCAAGATAGATGCATTATACAAGAACGAATCAAATAAGAAATGAGCTCATACACTAACTAGTTTAGGTGAGACCAATTGAAGATAATTAAAAGGAATTACATTTTTTATGGTTGAGACATGTTCTTTGCTTCGACTTAGAGAAGCTCGGTTAACAATATATATTTCTGGAAATGGAGAATTAGAAAAAGCTTATAGCTGTTTTGAATTCCTGACCCTCAAGAACACATCTCTGGATCCAATGGAATTGCAGGAAGAAAAAAAATGAGTCTCAAATTTATTTGGAACAAGACTGTACTTTCTGTCTCCCAATTTCCCAAACTATCTTTATTTTTCCCTAGTCTTACTATACACTGTTAAGTCAGAGGCAAGTTGTTGTCTAGATGCTAGTAAAAATTGTCTGAGCTTTTAGTTTTAGCTCAACAACAATTAGCTTATACCACAGTATTCATATATTTACTAGCACACATTCACGGAAGAAGAATTATAATAGTCTGTCTTTTGGGGCCATAGGCCATTCGCAACCTGAAGAAACTCCATTACAGCATAGATTTCTTGCCAGAAATATTAGAGTGTGAGGTTTATTAAGCATATAGGTATCAATGTCCTTCCTGTAGTTCTCTGATGAAGTCAAAATAATAACTCGATTTAATTTCGAGTTTGTTCGTTTTTGACGAATTGCTAGTCTAATTTGAGTGGAAACGGGCCAATGATCACATCTCAGGACCTTTGGCCCTGAAGCACGTCAAATTTTGGGCAAATTCCATCGTTTAGGCCCTCAGTTATGCGTTTTTGCCGTTTATGGTAATTTTTGTTTTGGCAATATGTTAGTCAAATAAACTCGGATTTGATTTCCGTTTGTTGGGGGATGATCCTGATGATTAGGAGAATCAAGATCCGTGATTATCTCAATTTTTTCCATTTTTGGAAAAAATAATATTTTTTATTATTATGTAATTTCTTTCCGAATTTTATTAGGGTTTCGTTATTTAAACGTTGTAAGCCTTTTGAAGCAGCTCAATTTTGAATGAAATAAAGTTTTTTTGAATTTCTCTTGATTGAAATTCTTTTTTTGTGAGATTTTTGTCTTTCCTATAAGCTTCCCCTGTATCATTCTCCAACTACAATTTTTGTTAGTGCTTATACTATTGCTGAGTGTCCTTTTTTTTTTCCCCATTAAGGAGTTAACTATGTTCGTGTAATGATCTCACTGTTTCTGTCCATAGGTCATTAATCTTTCTTGAAGTTGAGCGAGAAAATAATGACGTTTCAGAAGACTATAGTCTGCATTTTATGGTGCTTGTTTCAATTTGCTATCTTCATGGGGACAAATTTTGAGAAACTTTTCAATAATTCTCTCTACTTTAATGAGACATTTCTATTCATTTGTTGTTGTTGTTTTACTATCTGGTTTGCTGTACTTGGAGACTGGAGAGGATAAGGATGGAAAAGATTGAAACTTTCTGTCTACAGGAAACTTATTGGTCTTCTTAGAAGGAAAGATTTGCTAGAATTTTTCAGTGTACTTAGTTTGGAAAACAATGCTTGACTGGACCTATTCATGGGTTAAGGCTGCTTTCATCCCTTTTTCTGGTCTAACTTTTTTCAATTTGCTACAGGTTGGAAATGTCTTCTTTTTTATCACGATTAGAACATACTAAAGTTAATATTGTAATATATACTAAGGCGTCGATCCCACGAGAAAGTGTTCTATAAAACGAGTCAGCGAAAATAACAACACTAAAGTAGTGAAAGACAAACTACCAAAAAAAAAAAAAAAACAATGGAAGAAACAAGGCATGAAAGTCACGATATGCTTCATAAACTTGATAATAATTGTACTCAAAATACTACAACAAGAGCTTCATAAACTTGATAATTACCATTGTTTTACTTATGTCCAAAATGAATTTTCAAAATTAAATGTCTTCAACTAATATTTTGATAGATTTTAAAATATTATAAATCCATATGAATTTCGTTAATTTGAATATATTTCCACAATTTCCGTAAGAATCTCATCAAATATGATAAGATTTTAATGGATTTAATTAAAATTCAAAATCTCAATTGAAAACACATAAAATTAGAATTCATCACAATCTCAATGGAAGACATTTTCCTAAAGTATCATGATCCGAATGGCTATAAAAGAGACTCACATTTGCTCACAAACAACTCATCGTGTCTAGAGAAATAAGATTTTGTATTTTTTAACTAAACGTGAAGAAATCGAAGATGATGAATAGCAAAATTGTAATTTGCTTTCTTTCTCTGGCAATTTTTTTGACATGTTTCACTCCATCTCTAGGTACGTAACATTTCTCTAGTTTTCTTGAAAATGTTACGTGTGTTGATGCTATAATTTTGTATTTTAAGTTTTGCTACATTTATTAATAGTGACAGGACGAAAGTATTGCCCGTTTTCCATTGCGAGGGAGGGTAAATGTGGTGCTGGTGGACGAGCACGGTGCTTTCTCTTCGTGATGGCGATTTATGAAGGAAATCAAGTACTGCCTTCTAGTATTGACTGTGCAGATGTTGGAACAAATAAAAGCAAATGCACCTTTGGAATTCTCTGTGGCGAATGAAAACCAGCAAATTATTCTTATCAACCATTACTATTCTAATAAAAAATAGTTGAAATTATTTATTTTCATGGTTTTAATCTTCAGATCCAAATTAACAAAATTATTTACTAATAATAATGGGAAATTGCCAAGAAATGGAAGTACTACACAAAAAAATAGATATAAATTTAAAGCAGCAACATAAGAAAATAATTAGACATTGATGTAATAAATCTCACCATTAATCCTATTGCAAAAATCTTATGTATTTATTTCTATAATAAACAAATAATTTTGGGACATAATTAGCAGTGGAAAATACTGAGGCAAACAAATATTAGATTCTTATGTTATGATTATAAATATAGTAATAACATGCGCTGGAAATTACATGGTAAACCAACGAGTCAAAGAAATTCAAAATTATTTTATACAGGAAATCATATAATCCAGGCATCAAATGACATACCATTTAATTCTTGGAAAATTGCGGCCGCGGTTCCAAACCTTTAATTTTTGCGGACGAAGTCCCAAACATTTATATGTAATTGCAGTTTCGATCCCAAACCTTTTATGTAATTGCAACGTCGGTCCCCAATCTTTAATTTTTGCAGCTGAAGTCCCAAACCTTTGTATGTAATTGAAGAGTCGGTCCCAAACCTTTGTACGTAATTACATCGTCGGTCCATTTCAAGCATTCCGTCCAAATAACATGTCATAAAAATAATTTATCGATTCGATTATTATAACAAATCGGATCGAATTGTTATCTGATTGGATAGTTATCGATGATGAGAATGTGATGGCTGTAAAAAAATTGAAGAATTTGAAGAAGATAAACATTTTTTTTATTACATGTTTTTACAATTTTGCTCATCAATTAAGCCCATGTTTGACACCCATTTTTTTCTCAGTATATTTCTCATTCTTCATTTCAACCACATATTCTATTAATAAAATAATATTGCATATAAACCAAAAAATTCTCCTTACTTTTTAACCACAGAATCTTCCACCAATCACTATTCCAAAAATTATTTTTCAAACAAAATGGGTGTCAAACAGGGGCTAAGTTGTCATTTGAGTCAAAAATATTGTTTCAACGTTGACTGACGATTTTATGGACAGAGTGCATGAAATGGACCAACGCTGCAATTACATATAAAGGTTTCGGACTTTGACTGCAAAAATGAAAAGTTTGGATGTAATTTGTAACAAAATAAAAGGTTTGGGACTGGAGCTGCAAATTTTCCGAGTCAAAATTACTGTTTGAACGTTGACTAACGGTTTTATGGACGGAATTCAAGATTTGGGACCGACACTGCAATTATATACAAAGATTTGGGACTTTTGCAGCAAAAATTAAAGGTTTGGGACCGACGCTGCAATTACATAAAAGGTTTGGGACTTCGGCCGCAAAAATTAAAGGTTTGGGTGTAATCTGCAACAAAATAAAAGGTTTAGGTTTGGGACCGCGACCGCAATTTTCCCAATAATTCTATAGCCTTATATTATCAATATCAGCCCTTCATAGAACAATTAGATTTGCTAGTCTAAGATTATCCCTTGACAAGTTTGTTTTGTGCACTTATTCGGACTATATTATTAAGCTTTCATGTTGTCAAATTATTAATTTCTACTTAATTTGGGTTAATTTTCTTTTATTTTTAATTATGGACTCACTTTGATGGAAAAGAAATAAGGATTAATTGGCTATTCGATGCAATATTGGGGATCAAATTAACTCTATACTTTGGAAATTGAAAAGAATTTGTTGTCTACTTTGACTCCTGATTGGCACAAAATTGTTGACAGGAGGTGTGAATTGGAGTCAAATCGAAACTTTGACTATTGGAATTAGAATGGAAATTAACAAAATTAAATGGGCTAGCATTGTGTCCACAGTAGTAAGTTATTGTATTTTATTTCTATTCAATTATGTTTTTTTATGTCAAATTGATCAGGTGAAGATAGTGATTCAAATTGTAGAGATGATAATTTGTCAAACATTTTTCAAAATGATGATAAAGAACTTAGTCAAGATCATGCATCTGTATCTGCATCAAATGATTTTAATTCAAATGAACTTCAAATAGCTTAGATAGAGCAAAAACTTCAAAATTGGACTATTTCAAAGGTAGTTAAAAAATCTATCTATGAAATAGGCAGATTTGATTTTCGTCAAGATTGTTTTATCAAAACTTTTGAGCAAACTATTGCTATTAAAAATCAAACTGTTTCAATAAATTTATTTTCAAAAGAAGCTATTCAAGCTTACAGTAAGAAATTTAAATATCTTCATGTGGGTCTTGTTCAAATTGCTGTCAAACCTTTGTTTAGACTAGGTCTAGACATTCATGTTCTCTTAACCTTAAGAGAGAAGAGATTTCTAAGATTTGAACATTCATTATTGTCCATACTCGAGTCTAATATTTAAAGTGGTCCAATATTTTCAAATTATGATTCAAAATTTTCATTAAGTTTTGAAGATGGAGCTATTCTTAATGCTCTTAATCTTCATATTCAAATCAAGAATTTTGATGTTGATGATCATATAAACGCTTTTGCCTTAATATGTATGATATATTACAAGTTTATGAACACTCAACTCAACATACGTGCTCTTCGATCTTCTCCAAGAGATAAAAGCCTTTTGGTAGAGGTTAATCCCCTTCATTCAAATATAATGATTCCTAAGAGAATACCTTGGAATCTTCAATTTAGAAGACTAGAATAGGATTTCGAAAATACTCAAAATCCTATCCCTACTCCTACTGGGAAAATTCCAATTCAAATTAATTCATTTCCTGATGGTCATGTTAAAGTAAATATTTGACAAATCATCTTCATCAAATACTTTTCAAAGATCTTATTTTTCTAGATTTGATCATAGATCTAAGAATAATAATTTTCAATCTGCTAGATTTTCAACATCTTCTTTAAGAGAAGATGATTTTAATCATAATATGCTAAAACCTCAATACGACAATACAGATAAAGAAAATGAATCTAAACAACCTAGTTTACCCACTTTGTCAGAAATGTTACCTCCATCAGAAAGATTAGATTAGCAATGCAATGTTATTTCTTCCAAAATTGATAGAAGAAATGAATTTAAAACTGATCAATCTCCTAATGTCATAAGTTTTAAAAATAATTTCAAAAGATGAAATTGAGTCCTATTGAGAAGAGTTCGAAGCTTTCCTAGAAGATTTAAACTTTTATGAGTGGGCATATTTCAAGGTAAAAAAAAAATCATATGAATGGTTTTTTCAAATTTATTCTCCACCTATGTTCCATGTCTGGGTGTCAGAAAATTAAGATTGTAGGTGGATCTTTACCCTAGTTGCAGGAAAAGATTCAATAACTACTTCTAAAATTCTGGTGCTAAAATCGATCCTTCATCTCTCTTACAATCTTTTCTCTAGAGCAAGTTTACAGAGGAATATAATTGTATGGTTAAATTTTTTTTCCCAATCGCTTTGAATATCTGGATTTAGCTTGATTAGAAATGCTAGGGAAGAAGATGGAATTTATTGCTTTTAAGGACAATTCTTTGCTAGAGGGACAAGATCATACACTGAATCTCTCCCCCTCATTCTAGCTAAGTTAAAATAATGTTATTAGATCATCCTAATTTTGCATTTTTTACAAAATTTATTTCTATTATTGTTCAAAGGAAATAATCCTACTGTCTTTCAATGTGAAATTTGTGAGTTATTAAAGCATCAAACATCTACATTTCTTTTACAGCCTTCACACTTCGTGTTATTGTACATAGTGATATATGGGGTTCTTCAAGTGTACCTAATCTCTTTGGAGATAGATTGTTCATCATTTTTATTGATGACCACACAAGATTTGTTGGATCCATTCACTTGGAGATGAATCAGAAGCTAAAAAAAACCTTAAAAAGCTCCACAACACGATTAAAAATAAATTTTGAACTATTTGGATTCTTCGAACACAATGGAAGAGGATATTACTCCCGATTATTAGGAAAGTTTTTATCTATAAATGGGATTGTACATCATCATGTGCGGAAACACTTCAACAAAATGGTGTTGTCGAAAAAAAATTGACATTTGTTGGAAAGTTGCACATCCTTTGATAGTTACCACCGGAGTACCTAAACATTTTTGGGGCGAGGCAGTTCTTATAGCTTATTATTTAGCCCAAGCCTCAAAATTTTGAAAACATAGTTTTGAATAGTGTTTTTTTTTTTTAGAATGTGTTGTTGAAAATAATGTAAAAGTTGTGCATTTACGTGTATAATATTTTATTGTGTGAATGTGTAGTTGAAAATAATCTTGTAACAAAAATTTAATTAAATTAAATGTTGTCAAACAAGGGCTCAATAAATCGTATGCACACGTGGTCTTAACTTCCAAACTCCATTGAGTGTGTTTACCCAAATAATTTCCCAAACTACATATCTTCACTTAAGGTGTTTGGTTTATGTGGCCTTTGTCCATGTGCATGGTTCTTTTAAAAGTAAATTAGATCTACGAGCAATGAAGTGTGTTCTTTTAGTGTTATTCTTTCACTCAAAAGGGACATAAATGCTATGATCCTAAAACTAAAGAAGTTGTTTGTTACTTTTGTTGGCGTGAGTTGTCAATATATTTTTCTAGTATAGTTTACAGGGATTCTATTCTATTTTTTAGTAAAGAGATTACAAGCCACAAGGATTATTTTCTATTTCTGGTTCCACTAATTATGGAATACTAGTAATTCGTTCATAGAATAGATTTTTTGTACATGTTATGTTTCTGTTTGGGAGGGATTAAAATAAGATTTTTAGTAGATTTTAATAAATATTGATGAGATGTGTGGTTGAAAAGTTGAAAAGCCTATGAAATGTGTAATTAAAATTAATTGTTGATTTTGGCTTAAATTAAAATCTGAATTTTAATTTCCATCAAACAAGTGAAACATCCTCTTGTATTCTAGAAAATCAATGAAATAAATGTTTTCTTCATGGTATCAGAGCATAGATTCTAAGACATTTTTTTTTTCTCTTTTTGTGGAATGGCAAAAAGAGGGAAAAGAAAAACCAGAGAGATCGAGAGCAATGGGAGAACGAACTCCCTTGATAGAGCATCCCAAAGGAGAGAGTTCAACCCTTGCAGACCTAACATCCAGAATGACACAAATGTTAAACTAGACACCAACCCCATCGTGTCATGAATATGTTGCTACACTAATTTACTAATTGGCATTAAGTTGGATGACACCAATTATGCACTTTGATCTCAAGTTGTTGAGATGTATACCTTAGGAAACGACAAATTGGGATATATAAATGGGGATCTTCCACAACCCCGAGAGACAAATCCTATTTTCAAAAAATGGAGAACTGAAAATGCAACGGTAAAGGGATTGTTGATTAATTCTATGGACCATGATCAACAACTATATCAGATTTTCAACGATGAAAACAATGTGAGAAACTATTGCCACAATCTATTTTGATGGCATCGACACCTCACAAGTTTATGATCGCAAGAGGAAAGAGACGAGGCTCAAACAAGGCACAGGATCTATTGAAATGTATTACAAAAATTTTCAAGGCCTATGGAGAGTGATTTTAGTCTCGACATAAGTATGGACCATGCTACACTTACTCCATGGATTACTACATGGATGACTTAAGGGACAAGTGGCGACCACCTATTGGAGGGTCAGCTGTGGGGCCTCACAGCCGACCCTCCAATATGTGGTCGCCACTTGTCCAAGATGTACTCCATGTAGTAATTCATGGAGTACATCTAGCATTTTCCCATAAGTATAACTCTATCTTCATTAAAATCGCTGTTTCACTCAACTAACAAAAGAAACGCATTTTGATAGTTGATCTTTTTCATGCCCGCAGAAAAAATTCCGTACTGCTCAATCGATATTCAATCCCAAAACGAGCACACATACAAACCCTACAATCGGCAAGCTCCAATGGAAATTCCATCAGCTGCAGCCAATTCTTCATCGGCACCCTCAAATTCCGGCAGCCGTCGAAGCCCATTCCGCCGCTTTCACTGCAGCTGCCTTAGAGGCTGCTGTCGTTGCTTCTGCTGCTTTTATTCCTACCCTTGAAATATATTTAGATTAACACACACACACACCTGTATATATTGTGAATATATTTAGATATGGTGGAGTCATTGTCAGTTTTCAATTTTCGTAGATGTATGAAAAGATGCCCCTTTTTTTCCTGTTTAGTTGCAATTTTATTTGCATTTGTGAATTACTGGGAAAAAATATTTGCACTGGTGTATGTTTCTGAAAGTGGAGTTCTTTTTGGATTTCTTTAGCTTTCTCTGATGTTTTTGCTTATTTTGATGGCTTGACTTGGATGAAACTTAAGGGAATTGAGCCATAGACCACAAGTATATGATATCCATATGTATTGGAGGATGGATACAACTTTATTTGAGCCATTGGGTTTTGGGAATCAAATTGATAGTGGGGCTTACTAGATTTTTATATCTAGATATTATGTCAAAAATTGGAGGAATTGGGACTTTGGGTAATTAGTAATTAAGTATGTTGATCCAATTTTGCTACTTTGAGTAAAGCAAGTGAGAGAAGATCTCATTAATCATGTCAAGATAGTCATCTGGAAGTTTCTTGCATCATCAAATTTTTTTTGTGTCAAAAGCAAATATTGGGTTCGTGCTTGCAAATGATTAAGTCTGGGTTTTAAATGAAAAACTATGGAGGCTTGTAATTATTTGTAATTAAACTCATTCGTGTAAGAAATTTCATCTCTAAGGATTTAGGGCTTTTATTGAAGCTACCAGCTGTGCATCAGCTGAACTAGCTGGAGGACTACCAGCAGCAAGGAAATCAACGAAAACCAATGATAGAGCAGCCATTGAGGAAAGATCTAGAAGAGAATTAGTTGGATTGGTTTTGCATAGTTGTATTGAACCAGTTTTGCATTTATTCTTCATGTGAATTAATTAGGAAGTTGGTTAGAAAATGATTCCATTTCTTTGTATTTTTAGAACCTTCACTGTACAATTTTACACGGATTGAATGAATATAATTTCAGCATCATCTCAATTGTTCAATATCCGAATTTTGTCATTACAAATCTAATATGATATCAAAGCATGAATGGAGGAATCAAATACTCCCACTAATGCAAACATCAATCCAAATCGTACTCAAAATCCACAACAAACTGATGAAAGAAATTCGAGCATTGTTCATCTGGATCCCACTCATCCAAGCAGTCCCTACATTGGCAGCAATGATGGAGGAACACTAATGTTGGTTACTCATGTTCTAGAATCCAGCAATTACTACTCCTGGGCTCGGTCTATAAGGAGAGCATTAAGGATAAAAAATAAACTAGGATTTATTGATGGAACTCTATGTGAACCAAAGGATCCCAATGATCCATTGATGGAACATTGGCTTAGATGCAATGATATAGTCATAGGCCCTGTTTGAGCCAAATTATTGTAGAATGAGAATGAAAAATATAGCCGTTATTGGAGCCCACATAAGATTTAGAAATTTTGAATTTAAATGTTGATGTGATGGATAACGGTCATATTTTTCATTTTAATGAGATAATAATGTAGATCAAACGGGGGCATAACGTGGATAAAATTAATGTCCTATTTGTCCATTAGCAAAGCAACATAAACTACCATTTAGTGTTAGTCATCACAGGACATGAGAATGTTTTGAATTAATCCATTATAACATTTGGGGACCTTGTAATGAAATTAGGAATGGTTATAAGTATTTTCTCTCTATTGTTGATGATTTTAGTAGATGCACATGGATCTATATGCTAAGTTTCAAATCTGAAGCTACCACAGCTCTACAAAATTTTTGCACTATGGTTGAAACTCAATTTAAAGCAAGCTTCATGCCAATGGTATTCTAAACTTTCCGGCTTCATTGTTGAGCAAGGATATACCCAATCAAAGGCAGATTATAGTCTATTTACTAGGCTAACTAATAGTAATTTTACTGTCATTTTAGTATATGTAGATGATATAATAGTTACTGGTAATTGCATTGACTCCATCAATAAGCTCAAAGTCTCCCTTCATGAGAAGTTCAAAATCAAAGATCTAGGAAAATTGAAGTATTTTCTAGGCATTGAAGTGGCAATGTCTAAAGAGGGAATTTACATATGCCAAAGGAAGTATGCTTTGGACATCCTAGCAGATTCAGGGACCATTGGTTCAGCCCCTACTAGGATTCCCTTTGATCAGAATATGAAACTCGGCAAAGATGGAGGAAAACTATTGCCTGATCCGTCACTTTACAGAAGATTAGTAGGAAGGTTGCTATACTTGACCATCACCAGGCCTGACCTTGCATATTCGGTTCAGTTATTAAGTCAATTTATGGGAAGTCCTAGAATCCCACATTTACATGATACTCATAAGGTGTTAAGATACATCAAAAGGGCACCTGGACAAGGACTCCTCTATCCTACAAAATCAAAATGACAACTAGAGGGCTACTGTGATTCAGATTGGGGAGCATGTATGGACACTAGAAGATCAGTAACTGGTTATTGTGTGTTTATTGGGGAAGCCTTAATATCATGGAAATCAAAGAAATAACATGTGGTGTCTAGATCTTCAGCAGAAGCCGAATACAGAGCAATGGCAAACCTTTGTTGCGAACTTACTTAGCTTGGATATTTACTTAAGGACTTAAACATTGACCATCTCCAACCAGCTATCTTGAATTGTGATAATAAAGCCGCCATTCACATAGCTACAAATCCGGTATTTCATGAGAGATCAAAACACATTGAACTTGATTGTCATTTGGTTCGAGACAAGATACAAGATGGTGGTATCATCACTCAACATGTTCCTAGTGAATCACAAATCGCAGATGTCCTTACTAAGTCTCTGAATTCTCAAAGCTTTTATTCTTGCTTATCCAAGATGGGAGTGATGAACATCTACTCTCTATCTTGCTGTGGGCTATTGAAGCTACTAGATGTGCATCAACTGAACCAGTTGGAGGACTACCAGCAGCAAGGAAACCAACGACAACCAATGACAGAGCAGCCACAGAGGAAGGATCTAGAAGAGAATTAGTTGGATTGGTTTTGCATAGTTGTATTGAATCATTTTTGCATTTATTCTTCATGTGAATTAGTTAGGAAGTTAGTTAGAAAATGATTCCATTTCTTTGTATTTATAGAACCTTCACGGTACAATTTTACACGGATTGAATGAATATAATTTCAACCTCATCTCAATTATTCAATATCAGAATTTTGTCATTACAAATCTAATAGCTTTAGTTATATTATTATCTGGGCTGTAGGAGTCTACCATGTTGGGACATAATAGTTGGTTTAGACTAATGAATTGAGGGATGTCTTAGACATGTGCAATATGAAATGATGTCTCAGTGGTGTTGGTACAGATTATAGTTTGTACTAAGAGTCGTCTTTCGCCATAAAGCTTTGTTATTTTGTTCATTGTTTACAGTTATTGCCCTCAAAATATGTAAATCTCTTTTCTTGTTAGTGTGGAATGATGTCATAAACAAGAAGCATATGATGTCCATGTGTGCTGGAGGATTTATACAGTTTTGTTTGAGCCATTGGTCTTGGTAATCAAATTGACAGTGTTGGGGTAATAGTAATTAAGCATGTTGATCAAATGAATTCCGCTTTGAGTAAAGCAAGTGCTAGAAGAACTCAGCGAGGATCTCACCATAGTCATCTGAAAGTTTCTTACCTCATCAATTTGTTTATGTCAAAAGCAAGAAATGGGTTATGAATTTGAAATCTGTACATTTATCTCTTTGCTTGAAAAAGATTCGATTTTGGGGTTTAAATATACAATTAGGGGTGCTTCTGGTTATTGGTAGTTAAACTCCTTCGTGTAAGAAATTTCCTCTTTGAGGATTCAGGGCTTACGTTATATAATTATATTACCATCTGATGTTTACGAATCATCCCATATTGGGACATGATAGTTGTTTTAGACTAATGAGTCTCAGGATGTTGTGGACATTTGCAAGATAAATGATGCCTCGGTGATGTTTGTACAATTACAGTTTGTACCGGTGGTCTTCTTTTGCCATAAAGGTACATTCTTTTGTTCATTTTTTACAGTTATTGCCCTTAAAATATGTACATCTGTTTTCTGGTTAATTCCTTTTGCAAAAACGTTTTGGTAGTTTTTCTTCACATGTTGCTTAACTTTCTACCTAAGGTGGTAAGAGTGTGGAAATTTATCATGTTCTTATCTGCAGTGGTTTTCTGAACTGATTTGCTTCTAAACTATACCCTTTCAAGTTG
Source organism: Fraxinus americana (assembly GCA_035079005.1). Taxonomy (NCBI): domain Eukaryota; kingdom Viridiplantae; phylum Streptophyta; class Magnoliopsida; order Lamiales; family Oleaceae; genus Fraxinus; species Fraxinus americana. The sequence continues at coordinate 1,031,466 of CM068716.1, read as the reverse complement.
CTAATATTCTCTCAATGACTATTTCTAGCATAAGAATGTTGACTATTTCTAGTCAACTACTACTCTAGGTTCATCCAATTCTGTATTTCTAAAAGGAACACTTCAACAGTTTTCATTCAATTCTATACTTGCCATTTTTTTTTATCGTAAACCACTCTATCATTGTATAAAGTTTTTAGGAGTATTTTAAATGGTTAACTGGTTTGTAAGACTCAAACTGGTTCTGTTTGTAGTGGAGTTTTGCTTAAACATCGTTGTCATGTTCTCTGTTCCTCATTATTCTCCATTTAAGATCTTTGACGTATAATACCTTGCTTTCTATATTCCTAACCGTTTCAAAATTTGCATAATTGTTTCATAAAATTAGCCCATAATTTGAGTAGAAATTGATATCATGTTGCACATATAATGTTGATACAGAAACATTGATCTTTCTGATCTTTTGGAAGCGGATAACATAATTTCTGGAGAGGAATAAATGGGAAGTGAAGTGGGTGATTCCGGAGTTTAGAGAGTGGATGAGAAGCTATAGTTATCTTGGAATCAAAGATTCTATATGATATCACAACAAAGGTATGTAAAAGTTGTTTACATGATATCGTAACAGAGGAGAAAGAGAGATGGGAATCTAAACCAAGTTAGGAGTGCATCAGGGATGAAAACCAAAGAGTGTTGAATATTGGAAATGTAATGCTTTATAGGTTTTTTAATTTCCAAATCTCGGTAGGAGTTGGTATGCTTGCTTGTTTTGTATGAGGGCATTATCCATGAACTAAAAATCTTTACAAGCTTACAATGTATCGGGGTAATTGGTTTTTGTTCCTAGTTTGTTATCTTCGTCTCACTCTCAGACTCACAGACTTGCAGATGCACGAAATGCATGTTCACACACTTGTGTGATTGAGGGGAATTTGGGGATCTGGAATCTTATGGACCCTGCATATCATCAATTGAATTACAGAGTACAGGAAAAATCAAGGATCACTCATTGTTTGGTGTTCGGATATCCTATATATATTTGTGCAATTTATGGCCTGTATTTTTTACTAAGCTATTTTTCGTATTTGCAATAAATTCCTAGAATCTCTTTATATTAGGAATAGGATTCTTCCCTTTTTCTATTTTGTTCTGTTTATTCTTGTTATGAATGATGCCACAAGACATGATATGTGGCTTTCTTCTCTTTAGGCTTTGCTTTCTTCCGAATCCGTTTATTTTTTTCTTTGGCTTCCTTGTAATGGTACTGCATATAATCATTATTGGTGAGGCAGTGGGCTGAGGTCTTACCTAAGCATTCTCATCTTAATATTAATAGTGCAAAATGTGATTCTTAATCACCGTATTTTCAGTTAATATGCTGCAAAATGAAGAGGTCATCTGGCTGCAGATTCTGTGAAAGATTTGCATTCTTCATCATGAAACGGGCCTGGCACTTCGGTACATTGGCAAAGGTTGTATTGACGTGTGACAGATAGCCTGAAGTGCCTATTGGAATAACAACGAATTCAGGATAATACAGAAGAGCCAATCACTTCACAACAGGAGATTGAATTCAAACGTGTCAATTAAGATCTTGGCACCAATCTGCCATAGCAAAATCTTTGCTCCGGAGAAGTCTTTAAAGTTAATATTGTGATGTGTTCTATTTTCTTACACGTTCATCAGGTTTTCTCAATCCATTAAGTAGGTCTAGTATCAGAATTCACTCATGCAGCCTAACAGGCTAATTCTGGTTTTGTGATCGAAAGATTATCTGAGTTCTTGATGCCTTTGAACTTAGACGTGTAAACACGATCCATACCCTTAAAATTGTTATAGACGTGTAAACACGATCCATACCCTTAAAATTGTTAATCAGTTTCTCTAAAGATTTTCTTGTTATACTCAATAAATTAATTTAGATTTTTGGGTTTGTTACCGGACATTTGACGTGCTTGTAGTGAATAATGTCTGCAGTTAGATGTTAAACTCCCATGATCCTCGGGGACTTGCTGGATTGGATTTTGTTATTACTTATTGTAGATAAAAGATTATTAAATAATGATTAGTTACCAGAGCCTGCTTATGTCTTATTCTGGTTGAAATTAAAAATATTATTCAGACAACCGGATGGATTGTTGAATAAAAATAGTCTTCTACTGGGTTAGTTGGAAAAATTATATGTTGCCAAAACAACCAGCAACGGGGAATTTCGTAGTCATTTGACAGTCTTGATTGTATTTATTGTGTCCATGATTATGCAATTTACTAATCATTTTTATTTAGTAATCTTGATTATGGAAATCCTTTTAAGGCAGGCAACGCATGGATTTATGCAAGGGACAAAAGGCATGAAATCCAATTACAAGTTGTAGAAAAGGACTCAATTTTTTTTTTTTTTTATATCATAATATTATATTGTCCGCCAGAGTTCATCCACCCCAGAAGGGGAAGAAAAGGGAACGAGAGATTGAATTCATCTTGGAATTGGTGTGTGGGGGTGGGGGTTAAGTTGAGAAAACTTTCATCATCAAATTCATTGCTGTCAAAGGGAACCTGGACAGACAAAAGCTTCCCAGAGTGCAAAAACACATCTGCCTTTGACATTAAAGCCAAAACCAGGAATCTACCAGCCCCTCTACTGTCTTAAAGCCTCCACTTTCATCATTCCTCTTCTACCAGAATCAACAGTCATTTTATTGCTGCCAAAGTAGAGGGGTATGGTACAGTTCTTGCCATGTGACGGCCTACGTTAACAACTGATTTCAGGCTGTTTTAGTTCTACACCTCAAAATTAGCTCAACGCGATTGTTTTACCTCTATATTAGTGTAGAAGGAGAACGTGAGTGTGCTGAGCTTAGTTCAAAATTGAGTTGCGTTGGCTCTAGAACTTTGTACACCTCTTTGGCTATATCATGAGTAGATGACTGATACATCTTAATAATTTGTCTCGGATCATTTTAGAACTGCCAGATCTACTTCAAAATCAACTAGTATAGAGGTAGTACAAAACCAGACTAGTATTGGCTTGACGGCACACACTCAATGTATATATATACTATACAGCAAAAATGATCCAAAAGACAAACTAATAAAATACAACATTTGACTCTGTTGTTTCCTCCTGTTTTGAGTAACAAGAAGTTTCCATTCCATTTTTACTGTCTTCTTTTTATAGTAGACAAGATTGAGGGTAACTTTTACAGCTTGTTGCAGTCTTGTCAAGTTTCTCTTTTTATTATTCTTCGCTTTATCTTTTCTGTTGGCCATTGATTTCTTTGAGCAATGATTATCTGAAAAACACCATGTTTTGCTGCACAAATCTTTTCCCTTCAAAAAATTTCCACTTTGGGTTCTTAAAAGAAAACACATCTGCATTGTGCAGTAAAAAAGAAAAGAATCCACAAGAGGCACAGAGAGAGAAAAAAGTAAAAGTAAAAACAAAAACAAAAAATTACAACCATCCAACTACTGATTTTCAATACTTGTATTCTTTTTTTTTTTTTTTTCTTTTTCAAATTCTTGAATTCTTTTTACCTATGGCTGCAGAAATCTGAGAGTTTCTTCCTCCCTTCAACAATTTCATCAAAAAAATCATCAAGTTGTCCAATGATATTCTCAGTTCCAGCCCTTAAAATCCCAAAACAACCCTTCAAATTTTCAACTCGTTCTCTAATCCCAACTTCAGATTCCCATTCTACTATTCCTTGTGAGCAGCATCTCTCAAGTTCTCCCCTCAGTTCATCCATGGCAACTTTTGATCTTCTAAACTCATACAGAAGAATTCCGGGCCGGCCCGATATCTGATTGATTTCCGATGCTACCCTCTGTTGCAATCTTGCAGTTGAGATCATAAAGGCTGATCCAAAGAACAAGCACCCTTCATATCCCCCATTGGAAAAATTTGATTCGGGCCAGCAATAAACCAATCCATAGAGCAATATCATGAGCAAAAGTGAACTAACATTTCTCATTGCATAAAGAACTCCTCTGAATCCATTGAATCCATTGAGTTTGGATTCTACAGAAACTTTCTCATCAAACCTTAACGAAAGTGGCTCAATTCTTGTCTCCATCAGGGTCCTGTTTTCCTCCTCTAATCCCACAGCCTCTCTTCGACAGCCCGAAATAGTCCGAATAACCTGTATTTTCAAGAATCCCACCAAGAAAATCAACATATAAAAACACAAGAATTAGAAAATCCAATGCAAAATTTTGTGGGTTTTAGTTTTTTTTACCTGACGGGAAAGCTGTGGGCTTAACTGGCCATGACTGTCAAGAGAAGAAGTTATACTGATCCCAGAGGAGTAGTAATTCTCCATGCCTGAAATCCCAGTTTTAAGAACATGACAAACTTCCCAAAGTTTTGAACTTTCATCCATGTATTCATCAAGCCATTTTTCGCCCACTGGCAATCTAAGTTTTTGAACGAGAAGGGTCAACTGAGTATGGAAGGATCTTAAGAGGGATAAAACACTTTGAAGAAACTGAATTGACATGAAGTTATTGGACAAGAAGACACGTTCAAGATCATCAATTCCTCTAGTCAAGAAATTGTAGAAGCCATTGACAGAGTTGGTGGAGAAAGGATCCATCATAAGGAGGGAAAACGGGATGAAAAGTAAAAGTTGAAGAAGAAGGGGGAGGAAAAAAGTTGTGAAGAGGGTTGTATTTAAATTGTGGGGAGGAACTAAAAGGGGAATGAATCATGGAAATGGAAGAGGGGAATATCAATCTTGGAAGCTCAAGTTTCTAAGGTTGAAAAGGATAGTTGGCAGCAATGATGAGTGTTTCCTACGGAGGGGAAAGGATGATTGGTAATCTGCTTTCATTGTTTAATGGGCAGAAAGGAAATGAAAGGAGGAGGGAAAAGGAAAATAAAAAAGGACTTTGCTAAGGGTACATAAATTTTCACATAATGGTTCACATAATTACACGTGTCACATATTCAACCTTTAATTCAAATCTCACACTTTCACATCAACCATCGGATGGTTGCCACATCACATTATGTACCCCTCTATGTACATAAATTATGTACAACAAGAATTATCCAATAAAAAATAACCAACCCCCCCCCCCCACCCCAAACAACCCCAGCACAGCACAGACACAGTGCTAAAAAAGAGAGTTTCTGAGAGTGAAAGTAGGCAAATTTAAGGACATGAAATTCTCATGAACTCTGCCAATTTCTTGCTTTTTTCCTGCTCTTTTTCCTTTCAAGAAAGTATAATACCAGGAGAAAAGGAGAAGTGGGTGGGGTGGGTGGAGTGGAGTGGGGTGGGGTATTTTTAAAATCTTGATTTGCAATGTCTTTGTGATGTTAGATTGAGATCATTGAGTTGTAATATTGTTGGACCAAATTGACTAGGATGGGGAAACCAAAAAAATCAGTACTCTACGGTATTAGATAGTATTAAGAAGAAAAAAAATTAAAATTTTGTCCGTTAAATCGAGTTTCGGTACTACATACTGAGCATATCGAGTAACGAAAAATGGTAAGAATTGAGGTTTTGTCCTTTAGATTGTAGTGCTATTTGGCTTCTTATTTCCTCATTTTCTTCCTCGAGCAACTGACTTTTACTCATTTACTTCCCCTCTATTCTATTGAAATTTGTGGGGTTTGTTTTCTCCTAGATAGATACATAGATTATTACAATCTTCTTAATTCTCTTTTGTTTTGTTTTTTTTTATGGAATTTGAAATGATGAGGTTCTTTGTATTAGTGTTTTGTACCTTTCTACTATGCAAAACTAGTCTTTTTAGGCCACCCAAAAACCCTCTTCTAAGTATTTTTTATTCTTTCTTATGTTTTTTTTATTTTTATCATCCACTTGTTAATTTTGTTGGTAGTAAAATGTATGATGCTCCCCATTGACCTTACAATGAACATTTCCACATGATATTTGAAGTATAGTGACACTATGGAGTATGGACCCATCAATCATCTTATGGGCTCTTATTCCCTTATTGCTTAATGCTTTTTAAAGTTTCTATCTTACTTGTAGTCGATTTGTCATTTCCTAATTAATTGTGTTCTTGCTTTTTTATATTCTTAAACAAAATTATGATAAGTTATTTTCACCTATAGGAAAAATGAAAACAATAATAGAAAATATATAAAATTATTACGTCAACAACCACATAAGAAAATGATAATAAAGAAAATTGCACCGAAAATCTTTCCTATTTCTAATAGCTACGACTAATGTGTTGTATGCGTTACTAGTGATCATGAAACGATGACAAGAGTTGCCGCATTCGATGGAAATATTGGTAGAAGTCTGATTGAAGAAGAGTTATGAGTCATATCGCAATTATTGTTGATAAAATTCATACAAATAGCATCACTTTGATAAATATTTTTTTTTTTTAAGAAACCAATAAAACTAAGGTACCGTCGGTGAATTTCAATAACATCACTACAACATTGTCCATGGAGATGTTGACACAAGTCTGACTAAAGAAGAACTACATATCATTAATACAAAAAATTACTATCGATAAGACTCATTCAGATAGCATCACTTCGAGATGATAAATAAGTCATTCACAATGCGGAAAAATTAATTTGGTTGATTCTCTTGTCAAGCATTATATAATTTCCTCATTTATATTACAAATGTTTAGGTTGTCTAAATGCATAATTTATCTTTACTAGGTGGGAAAATATTAATTAATTATATTTGGGTTGGTATATTTGGTTTGTATGAGATGGTGCTCGTGGAATTTAGGAGAGTGGGACACTTTGAGAGGATGTTGGTCTTTTGAGATCTTATTGGAAAATGTACTAGGAAGATGGTCCAATATTTAAGATTTATTGATTTAAGCACCCTTTATTTTTGTTGGGCAGACCATTGACCACTTCCATATAATCGTATGACGAAATTGTCCTCAACTATTTTTCCTCCTATTTAACCAATGTTTGTTGGTTTTTATGGTGTATAAAAATGTTTTGAATACTAATTTAGTGAAGAATGTTGGTTTAAAAGTGAAAAAAAAAAAAATAGATTTACGTAGAAAATATTTTATTATGAGCTTGTTTGGTATGGATTTTTTGGGGGAAGAATTGATTTTGAATAGTGATATGATGGGAAATGTGTGGTTGAAAAAGAAGAAAAAATTATTGATGTGATGGAAAATATTATTTTATTGAAAAATGTGTGGTTGAAAATGAGAATTGATTTACTGTAGAAAATGAAAATCATTACCAAACAGGCCCTATGTAAATTTATGATTGAAAATAAGTATGAAAAATAAATTGTTTTGTTTTGAAGAAAGTCAAACGTGAGCTTATTTGTGAAAACGCTTCACATGTTACAGAAGCTTTTTTTTTTTTAAATATAAATTATTTTTTTCTCCCTGCATTTTTTTCTATAATTTGTTCAGTGAATAATTGGTACTTCTCAAATTCATTACGCTTCTAACAAAGTTCTTAAATTGGTTTTCACTTCTATGTGGAGGCCTTTTTGGAGTGGTCGAGCTATCTTGATAGACGACGACAAAATCGTTAACGCTAAGCCTCATTGATATGCGATTAGTAGTATAAAATTGAAATTTAAATTAAATTTCGAAAAGATAATTATGATGTAAGAATTCTTGATTCTACTCTCCATTTTCTCAGTATTTTTAGAGGAAATTACCAATTGATATATAGAAATTATTTATGCCTATTTAAATATTTTTAAAAAATATAAGTTAGGTTTTGTGTGGGTGTTGGCAAATTAGGTCCCTCCACCTAAGAAAATTATAATTTGGACAACCCTAATAACTATCATTTACCTTCCACGTTGATTTTTTCTTAGACAAGTTTAATGATTATAAACGCAAATTATGAGATTCTTAATCTTAACTATGTTTGTTGGGAAAAAAAAATCGATTTCATTAAAGTTATTAAAACAAAGAATTGCGTGGACAAATATGTTTAAAGTTTTGATCTTGATTTGATTGAGTAAACAAACATCTTAATAATTATTAATTATGAAGTTACACAACTTGTTAAATTTGTTGGTTTTCATAATCATAAAACAACAAGAAAACGTGAAAAAAAGTTAATAGTGTTTTCAAGAGGAAAAAAAAAGACAGTTGATTTTGTTTGGTCCCCATTATTTCAAAAATATATATTTTTTATTTTATTTTTAACTACACATTTTTCAATAAAATAATAATACACGCAAGTTTTAAAAAAATCTTCATTTTTTAACCACACATTCTCCATTATATTACTATTCCAAAATGTATTATTTCAAAAGAAAAAAAAATAGGGCTCAAACAGACGCTTGGTGATATATGTTTGCATAAACTTTAAAAACAAAATCGTACACAAATTTGATTTAAATTGAAGATATAGAAGTAGATCAAAATCTTGGAATTTGTCATTACGGGTTTTTATTAATTAGATATAGCCGTAGGTTGGATGGAATTAGAATAAAAAGGAAAATAATTTAGAGCTTGTTTGGGGGGAAATTAAAATTGAAAATATAGCCGTTATTAGGTCTCACTCGTCTAATAAAAGTCAACAATAATGGTCAATTTTTCAATTTTAATCTGATTTTAATCTCTACCAAACAAGCTGTTACATAGTTGAACTTAAATTATTTACAATTAAGGTTTATTTTGTTCATTCATTTTCAAATAATTTGGCATAAGTTTCTTTTTTTCTTGATGGGTTCTTGTTTACTTATATTGGAACTTTTATATTTTAGTTAATAAATAAAAAATATTAGGTTTTACTTTCCATATATAGTGCATGCATCTTGAGTCGAATTCCAAACTATTCACACTCGGTTTGATATTAAAAATATACCTTAAAATTTACTAAATTTTACAAGCATGGAAATGTATTCAGACATAGCTAATTACAATTTTAATCTTAAATGGATTTTTACAAACCTTAAAATGAATACAAACATACCGTTATCAAGTAAGTTCTAAGCTCTGATTTAAAAGTGATTATTTCAAAATCACTTTTCTAATATACTACTCACTTTCAACACATTTTGAAAAAAAAAAAATCACTTCTCAAAAAATCAGTTTCGTGCAAGCACAATAAATATTTTTTGTACGTTTAGTAGGGAAGATTAGATAATGGTGAAAACACAAGATTTACAAACTTCAGAATGTTGTGCAGGCAGTTCTAAATAAATATTTCTTGTACGATTGGTAAGGAGTATTAGACAGTAATGACAACATTAGATTCACAAACTTATAACGCATAGACGACTCATATAGTTGTTGAGTCAATTCTAAATAAATATTTCTTGTAACTTTGATAAGAAATATTGAACTAAAATTAAACAAAAAGAAGAAACTTCTACCGTCCAATCCTTTCAAAGACATGCTCCATAAATACTATCTACAAGAATGTTTCATTTTCTTCTTAATGAAACCATAGATGGATCCAACTGTATGGTCCATATATATATCCTCTCAAAAATTAAAATCATTTTCTTAATGAGTACCTGGTATGAATAAATTGAAAATAACATCTCATTAATTAATACGTATAATAATAATAATAATAATAATAATAATAATAATAATAATAATAATAATAATAATAATAATAATAATTGTTAGGTTTTTAATTTATTGGCAATTTTTTAGACAAAATGATTATTATAAGTGAAAATGATTGCTATAAAAAAGTTGTAAAAGTCAAGGCGTATTTTGGGGTTATATAAATGAACTAGGAATCTTTGGGTTTGAGTATGGAATATGGAGAAAGAATCGTCGGATTTACGCTAATATGTTGCCTAGCTGATGCTGAAATGAAAAAAGCAAAATCATTGTCGCTCGCCGTCACGTCGGCTATTGCTTGATCGACAAACTTCTTACTCGCCTGTCACTAGCCTAACGCTAGAGCAACGGTGATACGTGAAACCCTAGTTTGCGATTTTCAAAAGTTCTATCTATCATATACTACTCAAATATCTCATATTATAAATATCAAATGCCCATGATGTTTTTGGTGGTAGCTGATCATTATATTACATTTTCATAACATCATTTCAAAATCAAAGAACATATCCAAACATTGATATTAAACTTTTGATTCTTGAGATTAATCAACCACAATTTGGGAAAAATATCAAATTCATATAATCCAAAACACTCACTTCTTAGATATAATTAGGAAGGTATTTTCTCAATATCTTTTAGGGGTTGTTGAAGTTTGAGGGGGGTTGGACCAAAAGCACAAGAAGAGTACAAGAACAAGATGTTCTTGGTGATCCCCGAGAGATAGACAATTTCAGAAAATCGGGAGTAGGTGTGAGTGAAGCACGTTCCAGCGGGTCTTGAAAATTGCAAGAATTAGATCAACGAGTCTAGTGAGTTTTTTTAGTCAGGGTCATACTGTAAGTTCTTATTATCTATAGTGGAAACTATTGGCTTGGTCCCGGAGTTTTTACCCAATTAAAGGTTTTTTTCGTCAACAAATCTTGTGTTATTTATTGCTTTAATTACTATCGTGACAATTCAACTTAGGATAAAATTGACTTGATTGACTAAACATCTAGAACAATTAAAAAGTAACTTGTTGCTTTTAATATGTAAATTTAATTCCGCGCTATTCACATATTAGATGATTTTAGGGTTGAACAAGTAACTTTCAAGTAGTATCAGAGCTCAAATTCATTTCCTAACCCTAGTTTTCTAGATGAGTAGTTCATTGTCTGTCTCGCTATATTTTGATGGCAATAACTATGCATATTGAAAAGTTAGAATGTGAGCCTTCTTGAAAATCTCTGGATGAACGTATTTGGTTGAGTGTTGTAAATGGTTAGGCTGCCCCTTCAGCACCATTAATAATGTTGCCATCCCCAATTATATAGCTAATTGATCATACACTAATTTAGATTAATGTAATTGGAACAATAAGGCTTTGCATACTCTATTTATGTTGTGTCACCTGAAGAGTTTAGCGTGTGTGTATGTGTGGGGTTGTTAAAGTGGTTTATTATATTTTACAAACCACACATGAGGGAACTTAGGCTGTTAAGAATTCTAAGTTATAGATGTTGACAACTAGGTTTGAAGAGATTAGGATGAAGGATGATGAGACCTTTGACGACTTCTATGTGAGTTTGAATGACATAGTTAATTCTAATTTTAACCTTGGTAAGAGAATTTTTGAGTCTAAGATTGTAAAAAAAAAATCCTTAAATCCTTACTTGAGAGATTTGGGCCTAAAATCATGGCTATAGAGGAAAGTAAGGATATAGATGTTATTAAGGTTAAAGAATTGGTTGGATCTCTCCAAACTTATGAACAAACATTAGTTAAACCTAAGAAAGATAAGTCTTTGGCTTTGAACGCTGTTAGGGATGATTATCATAATTCTTCTGATTCGGAATCACTTAATGATGAGGAAATAGCATACTTTGTTAAGAATTTTCAAAAAATGTTTAGAAATAAGAAGAAGACTAAAGAGATAAATAGATGTGATTTCAGTGAGTCTAGAAAGAGATCTAAATCTATGAAATGTCATAAGTTGACGTTTTGGCCACTATAGAAGTGAGTGCCCTAATGGTAAGAGAAATTAGGGTAAAGTTATGAATGCAACTCTCACTGATGACGAGTCTAGCTCAGATAATTAAAGTGAGATATCCACTCATGAGGAGAGTGGGAAGTTTATGTCCTTCACTGCTAGGATTAAAAGTAAATCTGATAAGGGCATGAGAAGGTTGAGGAAGTAGATAGTGGTGAGCAATCTGAGTAAGATTCTAAAGATGAGAAAGAGATTCGTGAGTCTTATCAAAAATAATTTGAGGAGAGTCTTAAGATTAATAAGGTCAACAAAGTCGTGCTTAAGAAGTTCATGAACTTGAGCTAGTTAGAGAAAAACTTGTAGCTGACATTCGAGAGTCTCCTTTGTGCCTTAATAAATTAAATACTGTAAATCAATCCCTAAAGTCTAAGATTAAAAATCTTACAGACGAACTTGAGAAGTCATCTAGGAGATTTAACGAGCTAACCATTGAGAATGATGAATTAGAATTCCAGGATAAGAATCTTCTGAGCGAACTTGAGCATTTCAAGTCTCAATTTCTTGCTTTCTCTAGTGGTTTTGAAAAGCTTGATGATTTTTTTAAGGATGAACAAGCCTTCTTAGTATAAGAGTGGTCTAGGCTATGATAATTCTAATTCTCGTGATGGTAGCACTTCCAAAACCACATTCATCCCTACTACTAGTAAGACTCGGAGATGAGGTAATCCCATTGGACTGCGTATGATGTTTCCTAATAGATATCAATTTTAGGAACCACGTAGATTTGGTCATAAATTTATTCCTACATGTTTTAATTATGTAAGTTGGGACACACAAGGCCTAGGTACAATAGACTTGTGAAAAGAAGTAGAAATCATGACATATCTAGTAGACTTGACTTTCTTACGGATCAGGTGAGTCAAATGATTGCGTTATTAAAACAATTGACTGTGAATAATTCTGCTTCTAGCAAAGTTTGGGTGAAAAAGTGTGATCTGAAAATTTTTGAAATTGATAACGCTGTTCTTAAGGTAAAAGCGTTTGTATACATAACTAATTAGGTTTTTTTTTTTTTTTATGCATGCTTATGTTTATTAATGGTGATTCATTCAATATTGCTTGCAAATCATATTTTTTTGAATTGGTTTATAAGTAGTTAGATTTTTTAAAAAAAAAAATAAAAAAGGGAATTTTTTTCATTACAGTATGATATATGATTTACTTGATGTGTTTTGACCAAGTATAAGTTTAATTGTTGTGTTGTAGCATATTTTTCGTTATTTGTTTAGGTTTATGTGGAGTACTTTATCTGCTCAAAACTCGTTACAGGGGTCATTTTAGTCGCTTAATGGAGAATAGTTTGCGCATAAGATGTGAAAATTTAAAAAGAAAATGATGAGGTTAAAAAGAAAAATATAAATTGCGTGAAAATGTAAATATGCTTAGAGTAAGGGGAGAAAAGAATAATACATGAAAATGACCTTTATTTATATTTCATAATATGCATTATTGGTTTGACTTTTATTAGCAGAAGAATAAATTAATTTAAAAGTGATATTTAGCATGTCATTTCTCACAAATTTAAGATTTGTAGTTTTGATCACAAGGAATTAGTGGTACTTTACACACATAAGACACTTATACAATTTACTTTATTTAGACTTGAACTGAGTATATAGAAAAGTTTACTGATCATTGATTATACTTGTGCATGCTATCAACTGCATATTTGAGCTATTTTATAGTTATAGTTCCCCTCGTCATTTGTGACAAAAGGGGGAGAGAAGATGATCGGCATTTTCTATGATAATGTAACTGCATTTTGGGGAGAGCTTGCAGTAAAGGGCATGTGTTCATTCGACAATTTGAATGTTTAGCTTTTTTAAGTTTTGATACTTTGTGATATTAATGTTTCAGTTGGTATTTTGATTAACATTAATATTACTTCTCAATCTAGCTAATATATTTATGATAGTCTGTTTCAATTATTATATTTCTTGTATCACGTGCTTTTATACTTGGTGTTTGAGTTGTTGATTTCAGAAAACAAGTTTTTCAAGGAATGCAAGAGATAGATATTCAAATTGAGTTTGTGTAGATTAATTTTGTTTTTACATCATTGACTTGTATTGTATAGTTTTGTCACAAAATGTTAAAGGAGGAGATTGTTAGGTTTTTAATTGTATTGGCAATTTCTTTAGACAAAATGATTGTTATAAAAGAAAACGATTGTTATGAAAGAGTTGTAAAAGTCGAGGAGTTTTTTGGAGGTTGTATAGATGAATTATGAACCTTCGAGTATGAAACATGGAGAAAGAGTCGTCGAATTTACGCTAGTCTGTCGCCTAGCTGATGTTGGAGCTTAAAAAGCAAAATCGTTGTCGTCTGGCTATCGCTCAAGCAACACACCTTTCACTCACACGTCGCTAGCTTGATGCTCAAGCGACGTTGTTATACGTGAAACCTTAGTTCGCGATTTTCAAGAGTTTTATATATCTTATACTACCCAAATACTTCCTATTATAAATACACAATGTCCATGACATTTTTGGTGGTGGTTGATCATTATATTATATTTTCATAACATCATTGCAAGATTCAAGAACACATCTAAACATTGAAATTAATTTTTGATTCTTAAGATCAATCAACCACAAATTGAGGAAAAAAAAAATCAAATTCATATAATTCAAAACACACACTTCCTAAATATAATCAGGAATGTACTTTCCCAATCGCTTTCAGAGATTGCTGAAGTTTGAGAGATGTTGGACAAGAAGCACATGAAGAGTACAAGAACAAGATATTTTCGGTGATCCTCGGGAGATGGACAATTCATGAAGATCGGAAGCATGTGTGAGTGAATCACATTCCAACGGGTCTTGAAGATTACATAAATTAGATCAGGGAGTCTAGTGGGTTTCTAGGCTAGATCATATTGTAAGTTCTTATTGTCTATAGTGAAAACTATTGGCTTGGACCCGTAATTTTTACCCCAACTAAGAGTTTTCTCTGTCAACAAATCTTGTGTTATTTACTACTTTAATTACTATTGTGGCAATTCAATTTATGATAAAATTGACTTGATTGATTAAAGATTTAGAACAATTAAAAAGTAACTAGTTGTTTTTAATTGGTAAATTTAATTCCGCATTATTCGCATACTAGGTGATTTTAGGGTCGAACAAGTAGCTTTCAATAATAATAATAATAATAAGTTAATTAATTTGAATATTCCTGTCAATGGGGCAAGTTGCTTTACCTACATGTATTAATTGTGAATAGAATGGGGGTTTTTTTTTTTGGACCACTGGCGCATACAGTTTACTCTGCATATTAATCATGATAAAGGAATCGATTAAAGGCTAATTTGGCCCCGTTTGATTTGTATTATATTACTTGAAATTAATTTTCTGAAATAGAATTTAATATTAATTAGAAGGATAAGAATTACTTTTATAACTCACAAAGTTCAAGAATTATTTGATATGTTTGAGTTTTAGTTACTAATAGGTTTGGAAGAGTTTCATAAAGGTAAAATGATTAAGAAAATCAAGGAGCTGAAATTTTCGTGAGATTATCCATTTTAGTACTACTCTCGTCCAAATTTGATGGATTTTCGATCGGAGAAATTAGGAGCAATATGGTTTTCTACCTTTTATGTTGTCGTACAATCAATTGTTAACTATGCAAATCGTTAAAATTTGTATTAATCATCACGCGACTCTCAAATGTTTATCTTTACGAAGATAGAATTTGTTTTAATGACATGAAGATTTGACGTGAATAGTATGATTTCAAAATGAAAAGTTGAGAGAAATTGTCCTACAATTGGGTCATTGCTACAATTTTAATGCGAGTTTATGTATGGAAAGTATTTATAAACGGCCTAAATTATAAATAAATAATTTATAAAAATCAGCCAATCATATAATTTTATTCATGTGGTGACCTTTAGTGCACTGGCTCTCTAGTTTGGGCCCTCGATTGAACTTTCAACTTCCTTTGTTAGTCAAAATACAATAAAGAAAAAAGTCATAAAAAGAAATTATGGAATATAGTGGAAGGGTTAGAAGAAATAAGAGCCAACCTATTTGGTCTATGTTTGCTTTAGGACATGTTTGCTTGTCGTGTGTTTGTGGTAATCTTAGATTTGATTTGATTTGATTTGAAGTATTAATATATAATGCCTATTTATGTTGGGTAAACAAATTTAATTATATCCACTCTTATCAAATTTAAGTTATTGTGTTTGATATGTATATATAATCACGATATTTTTCAATATACGATCATCTTTTAGGTCTCCATCTCCTATACTCCATAATGCCACCGCCCACCATCTTTTAAAACCAACCTTTCGTCATTAAGACGAGTATGGTCCACCTATCAATTGACTTGTAAGTTGTTGTCAGTATCTGATTAACATTGTTGGTTATCAATCTAGATATAATCTTAAAATTCAAATTAAAATATATTTTTTAATAAGGGTGTGTTTGATGAATATTATTGAGGAAAGAATGTATTTTAAATAGTGATATGATGGGAAATGTGTGGTTAAAAAGTAAGAAAAAATTATTGATGTGATGTAAAATATTATTTTATTGAAAAATGTGTGGTTGAAAATGAGTTTTGAAAAAATGTGTATCAAACAGGGGCTAAATTAAATATTACTATGTAAAATCTAAATAATTCAAAAGTACTAGGTTGAGATTTTTTTTCATGATTCTAGTAGTCCTTTTATGCTTTCTAATTTTTTTTTTCTTTTTCTTTAAGTACAATTATTGTAATATGAGACAATAGAATGATTATATAAAATCATAAATAACCTGTCAGACTCTCTTCTAAGGAAAGCATGATGTTTTCTTATTCATATTTTCATTGCAAGGTGACGCTCTTACTTTCCAGTAGGGCTACTTATTAAAGATTGAAACACATTTTAACTTTTTAGTACAACTATTTAATACGACTTAACTTGAGTAACTAATCTTGCAACTATACCCCTCAAAGTAACATCTTACGAGTTTTTTGAAAAAATAATAATAGTACTACGAGTAAGTGAATAATACTGTTCTACCAGACCTGTAAAAGGCCTGGTAGAGCAAAAGTTCTTACATGAGTTGGTTCCTCATTAAACCCCCCCTCCCCCGCCATCTCACGTTTATTCTGCCTAGCAGAGCAGCTTGGTTCGTTAGTAAGTAGAACAATCAACTAAGATGTTCCTAGTGTTGTTAAAACAATTTAGGCGGTTACTATCCGAGTGACTCGACCTACTAGAATGTCTGATTAAAACTGGCTTGGCTCATCATATAGGTGGATCGTACTACGATGAACAATTCAACTTGGTAATATAAGAACGCTCGCATGCTCGATTCGATTTATTAAAACCAATTTTGAAATGTGTAGGACTCTATTTTTAGTTTTTACAATCAATGCCTAGTGTGCTTTTTGTGTTTTAGAAATTGTCATTTCAGCCTATATTACAGCTGTTACTTTGTAATGGCAATGTCTCACTTGGGCAGGCCATTATAACAAAAAACAAACACTTACACCCCCACCCCCACCGCCCAATCCTCCTACTGAATTAAATCCTTCCACTCATTGCAGCTAGCCTTTATTGTAGAACACAATTGTTCAACTGCAATCGATTGTTTTGAGACTGAAAAAAGAGGTTTGATCCTATGCTAAAAAGATGGGTTTGCTTGAGAATGAGGCCTAGTCTATGTTGCGGCTTAGCATAAGCTTAAATTGTGTGCTATCAATAGTTAGGATTAAAATGAAGAATATTTTCCATTCTCGTTATAAATTCGTTTCGTTAGGCGTGCAGTCGATGTTAGCATTTCAATCTATTTCATGGATCATGTTCGTCTGCCAAGTACATTTATGTAGACTTCAATCGACTAAAACTAGAAATGGTTCTAGCTTTTCGTGTAAGAATATGTATACATTTTTCTTTTTTCTCCAAATTGCAAATTTTTACGTTGGGGGGTAAGAATACGCACCATCGGTTGCGTATAAATTTTCTGTCTTATTGCTTTTGGAAAAAATGCACTTTAAGGAGATTGAGCACTAGGGTAAACCAAAAGGCTTAGCCTTCTCAAAAGGGAAAGTGAGCTGAAATTATGGCAATGTGTAATAATAAGAAATACTTGATGTTAAAATGAAATCGATTATCCTATTGTAAATTCGTAAATAAGTTAAGATAGGTTTGTTAGTTCTTAAACTCAATCATATTTCAGGATTGTACATCATGACACGTTTGTTAGAATTTATGGATTTTGTGTGGTTGCTTTTAGAAAAGATGCTCTTAAAGGAGATTGAGCACTAGATTTAAAATTCGATCATTTTATTATGGTTCATAAATTTACAAGTGATTTACAAATTTGCCAAACGGCGATTTGGATGTAAAATCTTTCTTCTTACTATAAGTTCATATATTTATTACCTCAAACCAGAGTTGTTAATTCTTCGACTCGGTCGAATTTCAAGATTTTACATCATAACATGCATGTTTAAAATTTATGGATTCCACTCAAAATTTATTTAAAAAAAAAATAAGATAAAAAATCATTGTTTTTAGTTGTATCCATTATCTTCTGGGATAGCACTTAGGGGAGAGGTTTACTATTCTTATTGATATGAAGGTCCACTTTTGAGGATTCCTCCCCACTATAGATGCCCCTCCACCCCTAAAAGAGGGAACTTCTAAAAATGCATCAATTCAAATGTAACTAGCTAAAAGCATTAATGGAAAAATCTAGTGCCAAAGTGCATATAGGGTTGTGTCATAAGGTCATAGTGGCACCTTTTTCACAATTTTAATTACGTGCAATCACACGCATCATAAGTACAATTGACAATAGTATTAAACGCGCTTAAATTAAAGAGAGTGTAACAAACTATTTTTCATGTAAAAAATGTAAAAGCGACAACTTTTGGCAAGTTTGTTCGTACTTATAAAAATAACTATTCTAACTTCTTTTGTTGACAGCACAGTTTGTCTCGTCAAGAAAAGTAATTAAAAAGTCACTTTTAAACAAGATCAAAAGCTACATTTGAGTCCCTTTCTTTAAAATTTATTTTCCTCAATCTCAAGATTGTATAATGGGTTCGAATCCCATTTCATCCAGCATGAATTTTCGATCACACATTCTCCTAATAAAATAATTTTATATATAAAATCAAAAAATTTCCTTGCTTATTAATCACCATTTAAAAAAAAAATCATATATTACAAAATCTATTCTAAAAAATTAGGCAACCAATGGGTGCTTAGTTATTAATTTAATACATAAAAGTTTAAGAATAATATATTCATCTCTTTTTATTAGTTAAATTTTAAGTAATCATATGATAATCATATAAATGAAATGAGACATACTTAAATTAGATTTAAGAGTTACAATGTTCCTTTGAGAAAAAAGAAAGGTCTCAACATCTTCGCACACATGTTTGAACCTATTAAAATAAAGAAGAATGATTCGTAAAATAGAAATAAAATATTATAGAGTACTCAATGGAGTTTAGTTAAAAAATTACACCACTCGATTGAGTTTGAAAATAAGAAATTATGGCTTTGTCATATTCGCATTCTTGACGTTTCTAGAACATATATGTCTGCGCGCATGCCCGATATTTTACTTTTTTTTTTTTGTTTTTTTGGGAGGGGGTTATTTAGTCAAAATTGAATTATTAAGTTTTGATAGGGGAAGCTTTAAGCCAGCTCAACCACTTGAAAAAACGTGTCTCCTGTCAATCTGGAGGTTGCATTCCCCTATTGATTTAGTAATTTGATTAATTGGACTACAAGCATGTTTAGTTGTACTTCAAAATTACTTATTTACAAAAATAAGTTGTAGTTTCGTAATTTATTTATATTTTATAGAAAATATAATTTATTTAGTGGTCCCAAAATAAGTAGGATTTTTATTTTTAGCCGAATTGACAATTTGGGTCCCCGCAATAAATACAAAGTGAAAAATATTATAAAGAGTTAGTTATGGGCAATTCCCTCACCAGATTCCAATTGGTCAATACTCAATAGAGCCTCTTTTATAGGGAGAATATATTATTAATATTTTAAATATTTTATACTTTTTTCAAATGCAACTTAACGACGACGTGTTGTATTGTGGTATCCGATTACATAATGTGTGTGGGGTTTTAGTTATTAAAGGAAATGAATACTACATATGATTGTACATTCGCAATGTCATTCCTCTTCTAATGTACCTCACAATTCTATAATAAATATACGTACATAAAAAGTTAGAATCACGTGCCTATGAAATGTAATGTACCTAATTGACGTTGCACGATTAGGTAAAGTATGACTTCTTTTATGCAATAATGAGTGACTATGAAGGTTTTATATTACAATACATGTTACGTTAAATGGAGTGAATATGGAAAATAAACAAAAGTAGTACAATAACGTTGAGTTGCATTGCTCTATCGTCTGAAATCCATATAATCATAGTGCGTATACAAATGCAAAAGCTAAAATCATGTAGATAACCTTTTGTAAGGTTTCCTAAAGAACTCTAGTTGTTTAGCTAAGTGAGAACTTGGCAACTTTTCACTTGTTTTTAGGTACTATGCATACTAACTCTCATATTTACCATGTTGTATGATACATTGTTCATGGAAAAATGAAAGAGTGATATGTGCCGAAAACAAACAGCGTCACATGAAATAAAACTAAAGAAATTGATTCAACTGGAAAAACAATTATTTTATTTTGTCGAAAAACAAACTTCAATACATGTTTGGCAAAAAAAGATATTACAAAACAAAATGCCTATTACTTGTGATTGATGTTTCTGAACCAACTTCTTCTTCTTAGAACTAGAGTCGAAAACAATGGTTTCTATATTCCTCTTAGCCCCATTGGTATTTTGGAGAGTCTTCATATCTACAACTCTGGCATGCGACCAACGTGTAGTCGTGTGACCTATTACCATTACTCTGCAATGATTAAAGATTTCTTGGAATCAATTCTTAAGTTTTTTCTTGATCTCTGTTGCAATGGAGGTTGGGAAATTTTGGTATGATTTGGGGTGGAGGCAGGGGTGTAATGGGTGGCATATCATTTTTACTATAGATATTGTAGTAATTTTGGAATTAAAAAAGTTGAAATGTAAAATTTGAATATTAATTTAAATTGTAGTGATGGGGGTGTAATTTCCATTTTATAGAATTGACTTCAATTAAAAACCGTGTTTGCAAGTGTTACCATTAGGCCCAATTGACTTCTTAGCTCAATCTATTTGAATAAATGGGCTGGGCCTTAATCGTTAAATAAACTAACAATTTTCATTAAGGCACAAAAGTATTAAAATTTTATACACGCCCAGTGGGATTCGAACCCACAATCGCCTGATTAGAAGTCAGACGCCTTATCCATTAGGCCATGGGCGCAGCGCCCCTTATTTGTAGAGTGCTATTACTAAATTATATTGATCCTTCAACTTTAAACAGGACATAATTTAGGTAACTTTCTTGAAGAAAGCATAAAAAACGATTATGTTCAGCTTCATGTGTGCATTACAAACTGAATCGACATCAAGGTGTCGGATGATTAAAGTATCAAAAACGATACGTTCAGCTTCATGTGTACATTACAAACTGAATCGACATCAAGGTGTCGGATGATTAAAGTATCAAAAACGATTACGTTCAGCTTCATGCGTACATTACAAACTGAATCAACATGTCAGATGATTTTCAAACATATTTTAGCTATTAGCATTCGACTTTTGTGTATTTTTCATCTTTACTACAAATATTGTTTGAATTCTGTCAATTTGCAATGAAATAATATAAATCTCAAGTATATGGCTATCTCTTTGCTTTGCGATTGGGTTTCATATGTGTACAATGCAATTAACATATTGGCAGGGTCGGGCTTGAAATTTTTTAGACATAATTCGAATTTTAAAAGTTGGACCCTTAAATTGTATTATGCATTCAATGTTTTCATTCATAAGGATTACCTGAAAGTAAAAAAAAAAAAGAAAAAATGAAAATCATTGTTACTTGTCCACGCGAATATGAAAATAATGCAAATAATTTTTGGTACATTTTGCAAACAAATTGTCACGAGGTGTAGTGTTTCTGCAACAAACTCCAACCTCGTCTTCTGCTTCTAAATTTGTCTAACAATGTTAAGACATCATTTTGATTTCTACCATGACACCATTTTTCTCTTCTCGATGAGATTTTGCAGTAGATTGTCAAGTTCAAAAGTTTCCACGGAGCAAATTTTAGAAGATGTTGCTTTTATAATTGACAACACAAATATGGTTTATGTTGTTACCACTCCATGGCCCAAATAGACGAAGTAGGAAACATGAAGTCATATTGAAGAAAAGGAAATATTCCTTCGTCAAGTTCTGATATCCATGAAAGATTAATCCTTTTAGGAAGCATTCCTTTGTATGAATTCAATCAATAAAAAAAGGTGACATGACCATATTGTATAGCTAAAGAATATTTTTGGCTAAGCTTAAAAAGATGCAATATGTTACTTTTTTTATTGCTCGAGGCTTCTTTCCTTCCAGATCAGACGTCTAATGTTCTCGACATTAGACATCTTCCAGATGACAAAGGTCGTATGGCCAATTTGTAATATTTAATCATATATTTTTCAATAAAATAATATTACACGCAAACTCGAAACTTTTACTTATTTTTTAACCACACATTCTCCATCATATTACTATTTCAAAATGCATTCTTTCCAAAAAAAAAATTTGGGGCTCAAACAGGCGCTTATAATAAATACACAAGTTTACTACATACAATTTCATATTTTCATTATTTTCAAAATACAATTTTTCAAAACTCATTTTCAATCAAACATTTTTCAATAAAATAATACTACACGAAAATTCAAAATCTTTCTTTATCATTTAACCCCACGTTCTTCAAAAAATCACTATTCTAAAATATGTTTTTTCTTAAAATCACATTAAAATAGAGCCAAACAAGAGCATAATATTCAACATGGTATAAGAACCTCTTGGAAGTAGGAAAATGAGGTTAAGAAGTTGTTTTTGGATCTATTTGAATAATTTTTGAAAGTGTTTTATTGATCTTTTGAAGAAACCTGGTCTGAGGTAGATTATCGAAAAATTCTTCTACAAAAAGTAGAGACAGAAGAGGAAGCTATCCAAATAGGCCATAACTCTCGTAGAAAGTTGAAATGAGCATTCTCCAAAGAAATTCAAATTAATTTTCACCTTTTTTTTTCTTTCCACGTTTTGGAAATTCTAGTTTGACAATTAATATAAAAGACTTGTGATAGAAAAAAATTGCCGATGAAATTTGAAGTTTGCTTCAATTTTGAAAAAAGTAATTAGTTTTGAACCAATTTTGTCATTTTTAGAAATTTGAAGCCCTCTTTTCACATTGGACGGCCAACTTGCCTTGTAGCATGCTCTGTCCCGACAATGACGAAGGATCCATTAACAATGACTTTCTTTTTGCATTGGATTTTGATGTTGACCCTGTCTATACCTGGGGACAAAACCGGAATTTCACATTGAGGTGGATTTTCAAAAAAAAAAAAAAAATTACGTTGGATTAATATATAATTATTTTGGGGAGATGGATTTAAAGCCTAGGGCAGTCCCCCCCTCGTATCCGCCTTTATTAGGAGAGGAACTAGAAATTCACGTCGATGTAGGTTAATCTCAAGGCAGCGCTCCCTTGGATCTGCAATTTTGTTTAATATTAATATATTATACGTGAAAACGTAAAAAAAAAAAAAAAAAAAAAAAATTAAAATATGTTTCATGCGTTGATAGAACATAATTGAATAAGATAAAAAACTGAAACACGTGACGTGTTCGAGAAGTAATTAAATTATAATCTAAATTTGATTCAATGTTGTTTTTACAGGACTTATGATTACCATACATTTATTATCCATATATTCTATAGTATTCACGAATTATAATTATTTAAATTATAATTTGATCATTTCTCATATAATTTTTCCGTTATAATCAACGTCACTTTCACACGAAAATTAATATTTTAAATTTGTATATTTTCCTTCCACTATGTATATTCATATTGTGAAATTATGTGGAAAACCTTGTGGGTGGGAGATTTTGAAAGCGATTAAGTAAAATATAGTATAGGTTTTTGATATTTTCAATACATGTATTCTCTCATTTGTCATTGTCATTTCATATGTAGTTCATATGAATGATATTTATATGACTTGGAACCGACGAATAAAAGCATGAGATTGAAAAATTTCCAAGTCAAGCTCAACCATTTCCATCTGTTTGTTGTTTCCTTGAAGATGACTTTTAATCTTTTCAAATATAATATTCAAGATTTTGATATTTCGATACATAATTTTCATATTCGATGAAATTGTTCTTAATGGATGCAAGACTTGACGACAGATTCGTAGAACTTGAGAAATTTGTGAGTTCTCGAGATTGATTACATTGAATTTGATGAGCCTAACATGCGAGTTTTTTCCATTCATTTGATAAAAGAAAATCAAATCGAAAAATCACAGTCAACTTAACGCAAATTAACACTAAATCGAATTGATCGGGAGCTAGAAAACTATTCACAAAATGATTTAATTATAATTTCAAATCCCCATGTCTTGGATGCATGAATGATTATTATGTTAATTATCTTATCTATAAAATAAATAATAATAATAATTATTGCGATTATGAGTAATTAAAATTGCACTTTTTTATTAGGCAATTAATAATTATTAACTAAAAGTAGATACATCATTTTTGCTGTCTTCTTATATCCGTAACCATTCCCCAATAAGGTATGCAACTTTAAATTTTTGAGGTGTCATAATTTAGAGGTTGCACACTAAATGTCACTACAAAATTTAAGGTAATGCAACTTTAAATTTTTGTCACATCAAAATTGTAGTAATGTGTCAAAATCTTATCGAGGGAGTAGTAAAATTGAATGGTAGCCATGATGCAGTTCGAAATCTTATAGGGTTTGGAGAAAGCCCGTAAAGTTGGCTATTACTTGTAGGGTTATCAATGGATTGAATTTTGATTTGAATCCGATGAAATTAATGGGAGATGGGTTTAAGGTCTCAATCCGATAATCCGCTTAAGATCCGAATCCGATAACCCGTTAACTAAATGGATCAAATATGAATATAGATTAATTTGATCCGATAACAATCTGATCCGAATTATTATAAATAATTGAGTCGGTAAAATTTTTTTATGGCATGTTATTTGTCACTAAAATATATAAATGAGAAAACAAATAAATTTAAAATAAAAAAGTCATCAAATTCAAAACATAAAAAAGTTGAAAAATTTATAATTATTAAACATGTTTAAAAATAGAAAATATTGGGAAAAAATAAATTTTAAAAAAAGTTGATTCCAATATTGTTTTTTTCCTAATATCTTTTATTTCGGATCGGATTATCGGATCGAATATCCGATAACATAGCAAAACGGGTATGAATTTAACAATCAAATATTCTTTAGATTATCAGATCGGATATAGGCAGATCGGATCTATATCTGATCCATTTACAGCTTTATCTCATCAATGGTTAGGAATGCCTTTAAGTGCATTAATTCGTGAAAATACCATTCTTTTGAATTATTTTTAATTTTTCACAAGATATTTCTAGATTTTTATTGAAAGTTTATACACTTTTAGTTTTGTGACATTGTGTAAAGAAGAGATAACGACACATCTTGACTTCTATAAACTTTAAGAAAATGAAAATGAAAATGAAACCAAAACACAAGAATATAAACATGTGTTCAAGTCAAGATAGGCATGGGGTCTTACGTTAGACTTTTAAAATTAGATGAGATGTCCAAATTCGAAAACACAAAGGATTAGTTTTAAATCATTTTGAACAAGGTAGCAAATAAATTTATTTAATTAATTGAATTTATACTAGTTTTTTTCATAGTTGTAAAATTAAAATTATACTGATGTCGATATTGTACCTCTTTTTCTATAATTTAAGAAACTATTTCTTATCGATGAAAAATAATTTGACATTGCAAAATATTCATTACTTAATAGCTCGTTTGACAAAGTATTAAAATTATTAGATTTGATATAAAAATTGATGAAATATGTGATTGTTAAAACTTACGAGTCTCATCAAATGTATGGTTAAAATCGTCATTTAATTTTGACCTCAATTTTTAAAAAACTTTTTAACTTTTCCAAAGAAGCACTAAATAATATATATGAATTTGGTAACATGAATATTTGTTCACAATTTTTTTTCAACTATAATATTTTTTTAAAATTACCAATCAAAGTTGAACGTACATTGCATATTATTCTAAAATACTTTATAAGTACTGTAAAAGTAATATTTGATACCAGTTTGTTAGGAGGATTTGATGAGTTTCAAACGAAATAAAGAAAATAAAACATAGAATATAAATTTAAAAGAAGACAATTGTATTCTCAAAACTCAGGTTTTATGATTCAAATTTATTTTTTTTATGATGAAATATTACAAATGAGCAACTTTTTTTTAACTACATGTGTAATCATCTAAATAAATTTTAACGAATCAAGGACACGAAAAAATGACTCAAATCGAAGACTAAAAGTAGAAGAAGTGAGGGGTTGTGATCGAACACTGTACACCGGAAAAAAAAACTAAAATTTTAAAAATCAAAATTGAGTAGAAAATTGGATTATTCTTTGAAAAACCCTTTACTAGATTCTCAATAAAAATTTCAAACAAAAATCCAAAATAAAAGGAGAAAATTTCAAACAAAAAACTATTTGAGTTGTTTGAACACGTTGATTTCGCATTAGTTTAATTTTATAATCTGGACGGCTAAAAATCCCGAATTGTGTGGGCTACCAGTAAGGGGACAAAAGGCCGCCTAAGAAGGGTCAGTTGAACCGTGTCTTAGGGACCGGTTCAACCACGCAATTGTTTATTTTCAATTCTTACCCCTATCATTTTATTTTTTATTCTTATTCTCCACTTCATATTTTTGATATAATTCCCACATGTCCTAATATTGCTAGTTTGGTTTTGAATTTTTTTTTTAATGATGGTGATGATATTTGTTATTGAATATTAGGGATACGCATGGTTCGATACGTGCCAATTTTGATGAAAATCAAATTAAAATGAGTATTAAATTAAGTTAAAATTTTATTCATTATATTATCTGAAACAATATAATATAACTTATGAAATGTGCATAAAGTAAAACTTGTGGTGTAATTTACTTCTATGGATTTAAATTAAATATTGTTCGTTCATACTCCCTCAATCTCAAATATGAACCAAATCGAGTTTGTTTGCTTTATTAATTTCACACCTCATAGCAAAAACCCTTGATCTCAGTTTAGGCAATTCTTGGAAATCTTGTTGCAAACTTTATCATCCTCAAAGAACAAATAAACATGTAAACTTAAGCATCAAAGAATATTTAAAAATTCGAGCAATAATAAGTATTTAATATATATATATATATATATATATATATATATATATATATATATATATATATATACGTAAATGATCTAATGAGCACTGCTCATCTTATCCTAAGCACCGATGAGTTGGCACATTAATTCATTGGTGGATAAAGATTTTGTGAGTTCCAATCCACCAATGAATAAATGTGTCAACTCATCGGTCTTAGGATAAGATGACACGTCTTTCATTAGATCATTTCTGTATATATATATATATATATATATATATATATATATTTTTTTGCTGAAAATGATAATATGAGATTTATTTTCTTTAAATCTATTGGGTTCCACCTCCTTAGAATTTGTTTTTTTATTTTTTTTCTATTTCTATTTCCATTTCCAAATTTGTTGTTTCTTGATTCTTCCTTACACAGGGGCGGACCCAGTAGTGTAGGCAGATGCCTGCACTGGGCTTTGGGCTGCCTCAAATTTTTTAGCATTCCAATACCAAAAAAAAGGGGTACTTACAAAAATACCCTTAAAATTAGGGATGTTTTGAAAAATCATGTGAAAGATTTTTAGAAAGTAAAAAATACTATGTAAAATAAAAAAAAGTAAAAATTGTCACTTTTTTACCTTTTTAAAAAAAGTGACACGAACTAAAAAAAAATGACAAAATTCAAAAAAAGTGAGACATACTCAAAAAAGTGATACAAACTCAAAAAAAAGTGACAAAAAATCAATATATGTATAATATATTAAATATTGCATCAAGCGATAATAATCTTTTGGATGATTCTAGCCTACTGCAATTTAATTATTTCCATAATAGCTTATTTTTCGTTTTTTAAGATATATTTAATTGATGTTAATTATTATACACACATGTAAATAAATTATTGAATTGTATGAGAACAATTGAATTTAATTAATTTGAATAAATGAATATAGAAAATGAATAATTTATATACATTTAGACAAATGGTGTGTATGTGAACCAACATGAAATTTAATTATTTTGAATCAATGAATATAAAAAAAAAAAAAAAATTTATATACATTTAGACAAATGACGTTCGATCTTAGATTAAATGAATAATATCGAAAATAAATAAGTGTACATGAATTTGAATAATTTATTTACTTCTAGAGTAATTGAATAGCTCCCAAATTACGTGAACTTAAATAATTTATTTACTTCCTAAAATAATTGAATAGCCTCCAAATTATATAAAGTGTACACGAACTTGAAGTCTTTGTGTTACGATATATCTATAAAAAAATGTTAACTACTATACATGCATATACATAAATAATTGAATTGTAGTATTTCTAAAGTAGTTGAATAGTCTCCAAAACATATAAAGTATACATGAACTTGAAGAATTTATTGATTGAATTATAGTAAAGTATATATAAATAAATGTTAATTATTATACATGCGCGTACATAAATAATTGAATTTATAAAAAGTTCATTTCATATAAACAATTTTTAAACAATTTTTTTTAATCATGCATCTTCAAATTTTGTTTTTACAATATTTATAAAGTATTTCAGAATAACGTGCAACGCACGTTCACCTGTGACTAGTAGTAATAACTTGACATAATCAAATTGAACTCCTTGGACCATAAATAATGTTTAAAAAGAAAAAAAAATTTCTTCTTTTATTCCTTGGACCATAAATATTGTTTATTTTCTTATTATTAGTAGCAATTCATCAGTAGCATGAAAGACACAAACTTATTATTATTATTTTTGTTTATAATAATTTTTTTTGGGGCTATGTATATGCAATACATTCAGAAATCAGGTGATATAACCAATGAAATAGTCTTCATTTATTACCCTTTTGTATTGAGACATGACCAAGTGTATGGATTCAAATTTTAGACGTCACTTATTAGCTTCTTGCATTTGTACACGGAGAATTTAAAGAGAAATGCTATTCATCTCCAGTGGGGATGCATTTCCAGTCTGTGTGGCGTTAATGTGATATTAAATGACATGTGAAATTAAATAAGTCATTTAATTTCACATATCATTTAACCAATCATTTACATCTACATAGAGTGGGGATGTATCCCCACTGGAGATGAATAGCATTTTTCGAATTTAAATCATCCATATGGTATTTTATCTACCCACATAAATACTGATAAAAAGAATTACATTGTTGGTCCTTGACCTATTGTTATAGTAGGTATTCAGTCCTCAGCCTTTAACAAGGAGAAAATTACCCTTAATTGTTCATTATTATTTACGACGAGTCTTGATTGACGGAAACCATTCAAATCTTCATTAAGTTGTCATGTAATTCTCGAAAATATTTCTTCCTTCAAAATTATCGGCAATACTCAAAGTTGAGAAGTACAACCATGCTTAATAAATTTGGACGTGAAGCTTTTAAAAAGAACAATTTAGTCCCTAATATTTTATTAAAGATTGTGCTACTTGTACATAAAAAAATTTATATAATGGATTACATAATATGATGTTGAAGAAAAAAATTAGATAAAAAAGTTGATTGTATTTTAAACTGAAAAATAGTAGAGTGCTGTGTGACATTATGTAATCTATTACGTAAATATTGATATATCCATTTTATTATGTTGTAAAATTAGTCTCAAATGATGGAATTGACTAAACTTTCAATAACATCTTATATCATTCTAATGAAGATATATCATACTTCAAATTTATTGATACAAATCTAAATTGAGAAGCAAATCCCGACTTTGTAAAATTGATGTGAAAATTTTAGGAAGAACATGGTGTTTGGTGGAGATTAAAATTAAATTTTTAGTAGATTGTAATAGAAATTTTTGAAATGTGTGGTTGAAAAATTGTGGAACACATGAACGATGTGATTAGTTAAATTAAAATTAGATTTTAATTCGAACCAAACAAGATATTAATCTCTTGCGTTTTGTTACAATTGCACATTTACTTCAAATTTCTCAGCACCAATCAAAGTTGGGATTCAGGAAGTAAAGTCAAGCTTAATAAAATTGGATATACGAATGCCACGTGACAATAACTGAATTATGCGACTATAATGAATGATCAAGGACCAACTTGTTCTTTTTTTTATAATTGGGGGACCAATAAATCAATTATCTTTTATTATTTATCAGAAAATGAAAATTTTCGCCGTCTATAATAAGCAGGAAAAGAGGAGTGTAGGGTCCACTCGGAGACAATTTTTGGCTTCCTTCTCATTTCATCTCTCCAACATAAATCAACTTTTTTTTACTTCATTCTTCTTCTCTCTCTATTCTTCTTGAACCAATTCATTAATACTCTCTCTCTCTTCAGTTCTTGAATGTCCAAGATTTTCAAATCCCCGCTTCCTAAAGCAAGAAATATCTTCCGAGAGCTGAAATTAGTTTGTGCAATTAATAATATTCTTTGGAAGGATTTAAAGGTCATGATTATTTGCTAATTGGGTTGCTTTAACAGTAAGTTATACAAATCTTGTTTTTATTCTTTTATGTTATTCTTTATTGTTGTTTCGAACTCCATAATAGTAAGTTATATTCATCTGCAATCTGATTACTGTGATTCTTTTGATCTTGTTTGATATTGGATAAATTAATGTTCTTTGCTGTTATTCAAATTTGGGATTATTTGTTTTGTGTTGCTGTGTTGACTCAAGAGTCAACCGACAAACTAATTGTAAATTCTTGATTTTTGGATTGCATTTGTAGTCTTGAACTGTTCAATTTTCGAGTCATATATTCAAGATCAATCAGGATTGGTGAATAAGCTTTGTTCCCAGCTGGGTTTTAATCTATAAGGTATTTGAACTGTTAGTTTTTTATATAAATATGTTTTGAAATATTCCCATTTTTGGCCTAGCGGGTATATTGAAGATTTAAATCTTCATTCAGTACCTAAAATGAAAAATTTTCTTATTACTTTTGAGGGGATTGGTGAGTTCCTTTTCTAAATCCTAAATTCGATAGCCCATCTTGATCTGAAGTTTGTTGGGTAATTCTTTCTGCCTGATTCATTATTTTATTTTATCATTTCTTTGTGTAAGTAACACAGTAGTTTTTTTTTTTTTTCCTGAGGAAGGTTGGAATGGTGGTGGTAGAATAGTGTGAGTGTGTTCGTATTTTTGTTAATATGTAAAGAAAAATTGTTCTCTTTATTTAAAAACTACTCAGGGTGCTTATCAGTTTTGGAGCATGTTTGGCTAAGCTTAAAATCCATTTAAAATATAGTCGTTATTGAGTCCACTTGTCTAATAAAAGTCAACAATAACGGCTAGTTTTTCAATTTTAATCTCTACCGAACACGCATGTTCTTGAAATCTATTCATATGGTTTACCTATAAATTGGTATTTATCAGGTTAAAGTTCTCTGTTGCCCGTCACATATGGGATCTTGATTTTGGTATGACTATTTTATCTTATGTTTAGTCACCATCACTATTATTACTGTCGAGTTCCATTCTTGATACTGGTACTGTTGGTGCTTTACGTTTCTAATTTGCATTTTTGAACTATGGTTTGCTTAGACACTTTATTTCCAACGTTTTTCTGAAGTATTTCAAAAATTTGAATTTGCTTTGACTGAATATGCAGGCTGAAAGGGTTCCGGATCAGGTGTAATATGTGCCATTACTGCGCTGCACATTTCACGATGTCAAATAATGGTATGGATCACGAGAACGAGAATCATATAATCCCAAACAGTGGGGCCTCTGTCCAGTCTTGTGAGTTTTGTGGAGTAAAGAAAGATTTACAGTCTGTCAATCGAGAGAGTGCCAGTCCTCGTGCGATGCCATCCATCAGCCCCACTGCATCATTAATAAGCAGTGACAGTTCTATTTCAAATTGCAGTAAATAATTTCTCTTTATATTTCTTCCTTCTTCGCGCTATTTTGTTTTCGCTGTTCCTTCACTTGTAATCTTATTTTTCAGGTGACTTTTCAGTTGATGCAAACTTTTTTGGCCGGTATGCAATTCCTTACCCTCTCGAATGCATTATTTTATGAGAACTATCAGAGATGACAACTTTAATTGAGTTCTTAAAGGAACAACACAAATTCAACTTATTTTGATATTTTCTATGTTTTGTTCTGTTCTTTATCAGTGGTTATGTAGAAGACTGCAGCACGGACAGCAGTCAAGAAGATTCTGTTTCTGGTTCAAAAGGGCATCTGGATTATTCAAACTCATCAAATAAATTGAACGGTTTCCATCGGACTGGTGTAGAAAATGTAGGAAGCGGTGGAGTTCAGGCTGGGCGAGAAATTAACGTGGAAAGAGTTGGTTCATCTATCGACAAAGAAATTGGGATGTCGGATGAAATGGATGCTCAATTTTGGCTTCCACCAGAACCAGAAGATCAAGAAGATGATAACATAGGTAGGGTGGAAAATTACGATGACGATGAAGACGAATGTGGGGAGGACGGTGTGAGATGGGCCAATTCGAGTTCTTTAAGCTGTTTTGGAGAAGAAGGCAGTGGGAGCTACAAGTTCAAAGAGGAAAAGCGTAAAGCAATGGACGAGGTTATGAATGGGAAGTTCAAGGCCCTTGTTGGTCAACTAATTAAGTCTGTTGGCGTTGCCTCTTCCAGAAATGATGGAGAAAATTGGGTGGATATAGTGACTTCTTTATCATGGGAGGCTGCTTCTTTTGTGAAGCCTGGTGCAAACGAGGGTAAGGCAATGGATCCTGATGGATACGTCAAAATCAAATGTATTGCAACTGGTTCCCGCAGCCAAAGGTGATAAGCAACAATTGTTTTCTCCAATGTTTTCTTTCTTTTTTTTGTATAACTTTCTGGCCTTTTATTTGTCAAATCAAATTATGCTTTAATTTAAAGGGTTAAAAAAGACACCAGTACATAAGTGTGTCAAATGATCCTTACCTTTTATTAGGTAACATTCCCCATAGGGAATAAATGTGAGCCTGAGTGGCCTTTGACTACATGCCAATTAGCTATGAGATGGATATTTTGGCACCTTTAATTTTTGCATTTGTTGGATCAGGCACAAGGAGTTTTCTTATGCTACAATAGATTTCCTACTGAACATAAGAAAATTGCAGTCTAATTTCTCTCCTGGAGTTGATGGATATTTTCCTTTTTGTAGAAATTTCATACCATATACATAGTTTTAAATTTTTGGAAAAGTATTTCTTTAATTGAATCTTTTTGCATTCTATCTGTCCTAAGTCATAAATAATTATAGCTCAAGTTTCTTCAATGTCGAGTCACATTGGTTGCTATGAATTTAGCAACCACATGAATCTATATATCATAATCCTAATTTTTTTTTAAATTTCTGCAGTCGATTAGTTAAAGGTTGCGTCTTCAAAAAGCATGCTGCCCACAAACACATGCCAACAAAGTACAAGAACCCTAGATTGATGTTAATTAATGGTTCGCTCGATCTTTCTTCCAGTGGATTATCATCATTTGAATCAATGCAACAGGTATATGGAAATATTATGGTTCTATAAAAACTAGTGAAGCATTCATCTCTTCTACATTATACAATTATTTATTTATTTTTTCTGATCACATATTAATTAATAGGAGAAGGATATTCTAAAATCTATCGTTGAGAGGATAGAAATGTACCATCCAAATGTGATTTTGGTTGAGAAATCAGTTTCTCGTGGTATACAAGAATCTATTCTTGCAAAAGGAATGACGTTAGTCTTTGATATGAAGCTCCATCGACTGGAGAGAGTTGCTCGTTGTACTGGTTCACATATCTTGTCATCAGATTTTGCTAGTGGCCAACAGCTTAGGCAGTGTGATTCCTTTCAGATTGAAAAGTTTGTAGAAGAACACAATGTTTTAGCCGAAGGTGGGAAAAAACCGAGTAAAACATTAATGTTCCTTGAGGGCTGTCCCACTCGTCTTGGATGCACCGTGAGTCTTCTTCACTGGCCTGTATTGTTCTTTAATTCAGAAAATTTTATGTAGATGTTATGTTAGTTGTGATATCCATGAAAGACGATTCCTTTTAGGAAGCATATTGATGTAAACAAAAATGTTGGCATGCCCATATTGTATAGCTAAAGAATATTTCTTGCTAAGCATAAAAAGGAGGAGTTACTTTTAAGTAAATTTTTATTCCAATATGTTACTTTTTTTCTTATTTTGAAATTTGATCAATAAAATAAATTGTTAATTCTACATTTACTTATATGTAAACTATTTAAGCTTAGCGAAACATGCTCCTTTTCCCTTTTGATCAAGTTTGTCCTCTTATCAGATAGGTTGATTACCTGCACAATGGCCTTCTGGACTACCTGCACTGCAGAGTTTCATTTACAAATTAAAAAAAATTCTTATTTTTCTAAGATAGCAATTTGCCTTTGAATTCTGGTGGAATAAAAGTACACAACTGGTGTTGTACAGATTTTGCTGATGGGAGCTAATGGCAATGAACTGAAAAGGATTAAATGCGTTTTCCGGTGTGCAGTTGTCATGGCATATCACTTAATGCTCGAGACTTCTTTCCTTCTAGATCAGAGGGCAATGTTCTCGACTATTCCTCTGAACAAGGTGGTGGACCTACCGCTTACTGACCAACAATTATTATCAATTGATACTGATAAGACAACTTTATTTTGCCAGGAAAATAATGCTGAAACTGATTCATCGTTGTCATTGGACATTCCCATTTCTGATGGGTTCCATGAAACTGGACCTCACAACCTAATTTCACTATCAGAAGGCAATTCTTCATTCTCATTTGAGCCATATAGCCCGGCAACATTTCCGGGATTATCTCTGTCAGTCTCTCTTAAAAAAGTTATGGATGATAGTTTTCCTCTTTTTTCTGATTCTTCTCAAAGTATGTCCTGTCAGCTTGGTTTTGATGGAAGGAATCACGAAGATCATGTTGAACATGAGGTGAAAAAATCTAGTTCTGTGGAGGTAATGGATCATGACGATACAATGCCGATCTTAAGATCTGAGGAACAGAATTTGCTCTGTAATGTGGAGCCACATCTGCCACCAGGTTGTTCTGTAGAATCTTTGGACACACTAGATAATAGCGATAAAGCTGAAGACCAAATGAATAATAAGGATGAGATCAGCTCAATATTGGATTCTGAAAGTATTTTGGTTCTGATGTCGAAGCGGAATGCTTCAAGTGGGACTGTTTGTGAGCAAAGTCATTTTTCTCATATTAAGTTCTACCGTAATTTTGACGATCCTCTTGGAAAGTTTTTGTGGGAAAATTTACTCAATCAGGTATGTGAAACTCCTGTACGTGGTTTAAATTATAGTTTTTCTTTTGGAAACTTTTGTTTCATGTTTTCCAAGATTGCACGAGAAAGAAATGTGTACCGAGTATATCAAACATTTTCTTGAGTTGTGGATTATATAAAGCTGTCACTACCTTTTAAACTTGAGACATATACATTGAATCAATCCTGATTAGAATTTAAAAGCTCGACTATGTAGCTGGCTAAAAGAAATTCCAGCATTGAAATACCCTTGCAGGTTGAGAAGTGTTTGATACCCCTATCTACTTTAGAAATATACTCAGAAGTTGTTAGTTGTCTTCCTTTGCATCCTAAGAACAGTGCTACGAAGAAAAGGGTCTTTGAATTTTCTTGCTGTGGATGTTTTAGTGAAACTATGAGATTTCAATCATAATTTCTTGAGCCAAGAATAATAAGTTTTCCGAACCATTCTGTTGAAGAAAGATATCAGATTCAATTTATAAGTTAAAGCTTACTCATCTGGTTGGGGGTACTTGAAGGTTCTTTGGTTTTTTGTTTAATAGAATTCAAAACATTCAGTGAACTGAACTAGCACTCTGGTCTGAGGTCAAATAATTGTTTTTCATAGATTAATTTCACTTATTTATATTTCTTGTTGCAATTTTATTTTTCTTTCACAGGGACTCCAGTGCAAGACTTGTGGTAAACCCCCGGAGGGTCATTTTTTCTACTATGCACATCATAATAAGCAACTAACTATTCAAGTTAGACGTCTTCCTGATGACAAAGGTCTGCCTGGTGAAACTGAAGGAAAGCTTTGGATGTGGAGTCGCTGTGGTCAATGTAAATTTCAGAATGGAAGCTCAAAATCTACAAAAAGGGTTTTGATATCAACTGATGCCCGTGGTTTATCATTTGGAAAGTTTTTGGAGCTCAATTTTTCGAACCACTCGTCATTCAATAGTCCATCCACCTGTGGTCATTCTTTTCACAAGGATTTCCTCTACTTTTTTGGGTATGGTCAATTCCTAACTTCTAATTTTTATTGGAAAATATGTGTGGTATCTTTTTTCTTCTTTTTTGGAACACTGCATTTGCTATGTTTCCGTTAGTTTGTTGTCCCTGATTTTGGTGTATTTATTGGAAAATAAATATTTTATTATATTCTTGCCATCTGTTTGTCCACGTGTAGATCTGGTCCAATGGTTGCAGTGTTCAAATACTCACCAGTTGCTACTTATTCGGTGTCTCTGCCACATAAGATGCTGGACTTTAACTCTTCGTTGAGAGGAGAGTTACTAAAGGAAGATTTTAAGAAGGTAGTACCTTCATAAAAACGATTGCTGTTTTATTACTATCCGGATGATTATATGAGCTTCAATTTTGACTTAAAACTTTATTTTCCCTTGCGAGCTAAGGTGTTAGCAAAAGGGACTAAAATGTTCTTGGAGATAGAAGAATCTTTGAAGGATTTAGAAACTCAGTATGTTGGTCGAACTCTGAACATTCAGGGAACGAGTAAGAAGTTTTCTGATATTGAGGAGATGTTAAAGCAAGAAAAATCTCAATTCGAGGTGAGAGGATTCTTCCTAATTAAAATTTTCTTATGCTTCTATATTTTGTATCAAGCTCATTACTGTTGTTATTTTGATTTTTCTTCTTCTCTAATGCATGCAACTGCATAGAGACTGGATGTTTACTTCCATCATTTAATTTACAAAACTCAGCATTAAACATGCTGATGATTAGTATTTTAAGATATAATGATTGTCGGACATGTACCTACATCCTGAAATTAATAATGACAAATTTCACCAATTGTTTTGTACCATTTTGAATTAATGATAGCAGCTATTGGTCATTCTAATTTTGCTTGGTCATGCAAATGTGAAATCAGGTTGACATTCAAAATGCTGTT
The DNA here is from genome assembly GCA_035079005.1 of Fraxinus americana. Lineage (NCBI taxonomy): Eukaryota > Viridiplantae > Streptophyta > Magnoliopsida > Lamiales > Oleaceae > Fraxinus > Fraxinus americana. The sequence goes on along the minus strand of CM068716.1, from coordinate 994,427 downwards.
AAGAATGGATCTCGAGATGAGCCTGCGTATAAACTTCTAAGCTTGAACAGGGTACGATTGGAGCTTCTGCTTGAATCACGTGTTTGGGATCAACGTCTACACTCATTATCATCCGACCTTTTGGCAAGTAAATCTATCAAGCTACAAGTGCAAGAGCAATCTCAGTTGAAAGAGGATGGAACTGGTGGAGAAGAAGCCAATGGGTCTGATATTAAGGTGGAAAACTGTGACAGTCCTCGGGAAAATACTTCTGGATTGGAAATTAAGGTCGTTACATCCATGGAAGCAAATGATTTTACAATTAAAGAAATTCCAATTGATGGGCAAGTTGAAGAATCTAGAGAACACGATGAATCATTTCCTACATCTATTATCACTGATGATATTGCAGGGCCAACTGTAGATGTAAGTAATGGAAATGAATCGTCTGTGCATCCTAGTTTTGAGGTGCATCCCGAGAACCCTGGTTCCGTTGGGAAAGAGAAAATCGATAAGGGAATACCGGTAGCTGCTGCTATTGAAAATGATGAGGGTTTGATCTGGACTCCTTATTCAGTAATTCAACGCCAATACATGAACAACCTCCAACCGAGTTATTCCCAAAAATTTGAATCTTTAAGTCACAATGCTGCAGAACTAGTGGCTCATGAACTGATCACAGATGAGGCCTCAAGACTACATATTCCCCTCGGTACTGATGAATATATAGTGTCCGACTATGAAGATGAGTTCTCGAGCATAATAGCTTGTGCTCTGACCTTATTAAAGAATCCACCGACTGCATCTGAGGACCTAGTCGAGGATGCCAGAAAAGAACGAGGAATGGATGCTAAATCAATTGAGAGCTCGCAGAGCCTGTCTCGTATTTTCTCTTCGACTTCTAACTGGCCATCTTTTAGTTCTTTGGATTCCGACGGAATCAATTCTTCATCAAGCAATGCATTAGAGGAGTCACATTCATCGAGCTTTAATGGGTTGGATTTGTTGGATTCTTTGAAATCTTATGGTGCTGACCACCCGCAAATCTCTATGGGGTCAAAAGGAAAGCATAAATATTCTGTCATATGTTTGTATGCAAGTGAGTTCCATCAGTTGCGAGACCGATGTTGTCCTTCTGAAGTGGATTATATTGCTTCCTTAAGCCGTTGTAGGAATTGGGATGCCAAAGGTGGGAAGAGCAAATCTTTCTTTGCTAAGACACTTGACGATCGATTAATAATAAAGGAGATTAAGAGGACAGAATTCGATTCATTCATGAAGTTTGCACCCAACTACTTTAAGTACATGGATCAGTGTTATGAGTTGCATAATCCAACCTGCCTTGCTAAAGTTCTCGGCATCTACCAGGTCAGTCTATCTACTTTTTTTCCTGTTTGTATGGCTGTCTAGCTCTTATAAGCCAAACACTTTGAAAGAGAAGTTACTTTTATATTTTGAAGCTTAGCCAACCGTGCTCAGAAATATTCCGGGGCCTATTCTTACAAGTTTAAATTTCATAGGTCATCATAAGAGCAACTAAGAATGGAAAGGAGACCAAACATGATCTCCTGGTGATGGAGAATCTGTCCTTTGGTCGAAACATAATGAGACAATATGATCTTAAAGGAGCTCTTCATGCTCGATTCAATTCTGCTGGCAATGGTTCTGGAGATGTTCTCTTGGATCAGAATTTCGTCAATGATATGAATGATTCACCTCTATATATCAGTATGAAATCGAAGCGTAACTTGCAAAGGGCTGTGTGGAACGACACTACTTTCCTCCACGTGAGTTTTGCACCCAAGTTTTGACTAAATAGCTTCTATATTGTTCATAGCTAAGGGCTTGGATTTCTGACTATCCTTTTTTGTTTGCTAATTTACTTTCAGTCGATCAACGTGATGGATTATTCTCTACTTGTTGGAGTAGATTCTCAACGTCGGGAACTGGTCTGTGGCATCATAGATTATCTCCGACAATATACATGGGACAAACAATTAGAGAATTGGGTCAAGTCTTCGCTGGTTCCTAGGAACCAGCAGCCAACTGTCATCTCTCCGAAAGAATACAAAAAGAGATTTAGGAAGTTCATTGACACCCATTTTTTGTGCGTACCCGACCATTGGTGCTCCCATAGATTGAGGAACCCCTGCAAACTTTGTGGCACTGCCGCTGGGGAGGAAAACGGTTCCTTGCATGTGAAGCCTCAAGAGCGTGGGGATCACGATGACGATTCGAGACCTCTAGCAAAGTCTCTCGAGCAACCCAAACAGGGAGATAAATCTCGTCCCAGTTCTCCAAATCATGGACGAAATGGTTTTTCTGCCTGAACTTTATCAGTCCGCTTTCGTGTTAATGAATTTTACCGTATGTTGTATATATCGGTGCAGCATGGCCGCTCACTTTCTGCTGTTTTTTTCCAGCAACGTTGAGGGGACATTAAGTCTATCTTCTTTTATAGGTTGTTAAATATTTATTGCACATAAGTTTTGTATGTACATCTTCTCGAGTAATTGTAAAAAAAAAGTGAAAAAGAAATTGTCATTGGTATTCTCTAGAATTCTATCCTTTTTATACGCTATCAATGGGAAAGAATTATTCGGGATTTGGAAAATTACCTGTCTTTGAAAGATTATAACTAGACCGTCTCGGATTGCTCAACAACCGGCTTAGCCAGGCCGATTTGGCCCATCTGGTTCACCGAGAAATGTGGTGGGACTTGGTCGATTCGGTCAATAAAACCAGATCGTCATACAAATTTAGGTCCATACAAATGAGCAGGCCCATCTGGTTCACCAAGAAATGTGGTGTGTATGCATCCTTCTTTCTGTTTTTGAGTCTCTTTGCAAACGCTCAGTCCATACAAATATCATTCTGTTATGTCAAACAGGATGAATTAGAATTCCCTTCAGATGCTGGTATGGAGAATCAGCTGTATGAACCAATGACCAAAATCATACCTGAAGGTCGATACCTTTACATATCCTTCGCAGCTTGATCCACTTCGATGGCACCATTATCGACCAAACCTAAAATTCAGAAAATCATTTGAAGAGGTATTAGAAATGGGGTTAGCTTGAGGGGGATATGTTTTTCAAAGGTCTGGCTTTTCTTGCAGCTTGATTAACCATGTGGGATGAGAGTATTACGGATCAAGAATGGCTTATTTTTGAAGATGCATACAAAAAGAAATAGACATGGCACGGGTTTCATGTTGATTATAGCCTGTCAAGTCTTTTTTAAGGTAATATGATCATGTACAATGTATTCCTTGCTAAACTAGGACAAGAAGCCAGCATTATAGGGCAAGTTTTTTTTTTTCTAAGATTAATATATTTCCCACATTAGGCTCTCTATGTATATAATTATTGCATGGTTAGTGCCTATACTAAATTTCTATCGTCTTGTTAGAGTTAAATCGAACTTGTTGAGTGATCATGCATAACTATTTATGCTTGAATGAATTGGAGACTCGGACTCCTTAACTCGAAAGATTGGAAATGAGAGCAGTATGTGGAGTGAATAATCTTGTCTACAACAATTGTTAACAAATTATTATGAAGTCGAGCTAAAGATGAAAACCTATAAAGAAGTTCAACAAACTGTTGTTTTGGAATGCAATTACGTACTAGTAGGTTTATTAGGACATTCTTTTTTTCATGTCAAAGTAGGCACTCTTGGAAGGCTCTCGACACGTCGTCTAACAAGAGCTACTTCTAGAAAAGACTCATTTGGTAGTCATAGAGCTCAGAAAAATAGCCCACCATGGACGTCGATTTTGAAGATAGGTGGATTGCATCGACTACATTTTAATTCCGGATCGGGATTTATTTGGCAACAAAAAATGGAAGAAAGATGTTGGAATCTAGTGCCACCCCAAAGATACCTTTCCTAAAGGAAACCGAAGAAGTACAACAGTAATGGCTTCTCCCCAGAAGTCTCAACAACGTATCTCCTGCATTACCTCATAAATATTTTAATAGCCATTTTAATTCTACTGCACGTTCTCACAAATATTAATAACCAAACCCCACTTTCATTGATCAACTGGAGGCTATTGTCAGCATGTTGGAGGGCAATTATATTCAGCATCAGATTGAGCCCCTGTTTGGTGGCCATTTTTTCCGAAAAAAAACATTATTTGGAATAGTGAAATTTTGGAGATTGATTGGTTAAAAAGTAGGGAAATTTTTTGAGTTTAAGAGTAGAATATATTATTATGTAAATGTGGTTAAAAATGAGTAAGTAGAAAAAATGGTTTTGAAATAATGTGATGAAGTGTCTAAGAAGTTAGAATTTATGATGAAGTGGGATTGCAAGTCAAAATAATGATGTCATGATAACTTCGGGTTTGTCTTTTTTGGCGAATTAATAGTCTAATTTGATTGGAAACGGGCAAAGGATCACAACACATCGCCTTCGGCTATGACGTACGTCGGATTTCGGGCAGATTCCATCGTTTAGGCTCTCAATTACTCGTTTTTGCCGTTTATGATAATTTTTATTTTGGCAATATCTTATTCAATAAAATTCGGATTTGGATTTCGTTTGTTGGAGGACGATCCTGAATATTATGAGTTTTCATTTAAGTTAAAATCTCGAATTTTTCCATTTGTGGAAAAATATCTTTTTTTTTTATTTTTATTATTTATTTTTCGAATTTTGCTAGGGTTTTACTATTTAAAACATTGTAAACCCTTTGAGACAGATTATTGAATTGAAAAAGAATTTTCGTGAGTTTTATCTCATCTTTGTGAGGTTGTTCTTCTTCTCTATAATCTTTCGCTACGTCATAATGCGAAACAAACGGGGACGTTGAGTGGAGATGAGAATGATTACTACTACATAGCAGTTGATTATGATGATGATATAGATAATTCTAATTACATATACATTGTAAATAGTAAATACAGTTTTGAGCGGTACTGCTAGATTCAAGGTTCTCTTACCTACCGCTACCATCCTGGCCTTCACCATTTTCGCCCCACTCATAACTGATGACAGCAAATGCACCACCTTTGACCGATGGCTGGTGGGCTTTTTCCTGGCTCTATCAGCCACCTCATGTGTGGTCTTCTCATTCACTGACAGCTTTCGAACAGCCACGGGAAGGCTGTACTATGGAGTGGCAACATTCCACAGGCTAAGAACGTTCAATGGAGAGTAGCCATGTCAACGAGCCAAGCCGAAACTCAAAGCTCGGGCTCGGCTTGAGCAAAACAGGTCAGAGCTTTTTTGGGCTCGAGTCCAACCGAGCAAAAGCTCGGCCAAAAAAATGAAGTTTGGCCCCAAGCTTTCGGCTAGTTTTTTTTTTTAAAATTCGTTATAAATCTATAATTTTATAACGTATTTAAAATTTGTGCAATTTATACGTATTATTAATAATAACTAAATTAATATATAAGAAATACATCTAAACTTTTAAAAATAAAAAAATAAAAAAACAGCAGCAGCAACTGTATTTTTAATATATATATTTTTTTAAGACTTGGCTCGGTCGGTGATGAGCTACGGGCTAGCTCGGGCTCGAGCCCGATGCCCCAAAATGGGGCTCGGCCCGAACCTCGACTCGATGCCATCGAGTCAAAAGCAGGCCCTGCTTGGGCTTTTTCCTGGCCAAACCCCGGCCGCCGAGCCTTTTTGTTATCGCTAATGGAGAGAGTGTGAAACCCCTTGTCCCGGCAGATTACAGGCTGAGATGGGCTGATATCTTCCATGCAGCCCTTTCTTTCATTACTTTTCTTACATTTGCAATGTTACACTGATGTAACTGTGCTGCTATCATCTGATGTTGCCAAGAAAAGTTATCTACTACAGCGTTCCATTGGTGATCGGTTATAATAAGCGTGCTGTTTGTACTGTTCCCTTCCAGGAGGAGAGGAATCTGCTATCATCTGATGTTGCCAAGAAAAGTTATCTACTACAGCGTTCCATTGGTGATCGGTTATAATAAGCGTGCTGTTTGTACTGTTCCCTTCCAGGAGGAGAGGAATTGGGTATCCCTTCTTGCTGCAAACCGATGATTTATACAGCGGAAATTGATAAACAACTTTTCATACATTTAGATGAACTAGCTTAAGGAATGCTTCTGAGATCCCTCTTTTTACACAGATACAGTCATTATCAAGCAAGCTCAAGTTCCTCGATTGAATCCAAGAGACTAAAGAATAAAGTTCGACAGTTAAATAGGCATACATATTAAGCATATTTCCTACTAAAACAAGCATTTTTAGTATCCGATGCAATGATTTTGCAATGAATAAAGCTATTTGTACAAAAAGAATTTGACCAAAATGTTGACAAACACTCACATGATTGCCGGCCCCACATGAATAAAAAATTGAAAATAAAAAGTGGACCCCCCCCACATGTGAGGGTTTGTCAACATTTTTGTACAAATTCTTTTGTACAAGTAGCAAGGTTCTTTTGCAATTGTGTAATCTGTTAATGGGCATACATAATAAGCTTCCTTCCAACTAAATCAAGCATTTCTAGTATTATATGCAATCAGTTTGCAGTCGTGTAATCAATGCTTTTCAACATTGAACGAACTCATCTTGAGGGAGGAGAAAAAATAAAATATATATTGGTAGGAAGACGCATTTAAAGAATTACAAAGATCACAAAATTGGATAAAAATAGATTCAAGTACAATGACAACGAAGGGGAACCGAAACACCTGGAGGTTTTCTCCTCTCACGGGTAATAGCTTCTTTAATCACGGGCAATTTTTGGTGTACCTTCCTCCAAATATGATTCACGGCACCATCTGGAGGTATTGGGCCAATTCCACCCGTGTGACCATTATCATACACAAAGATGGGTTGAACCCGGGCCATATTTTTCCGAAATCCATCCTTCTGCTCTTCAGAATAGCTTCTAAGATGACTCAAAAGCCAATTTGGCCTCAATGCATCACTAACTGACACGAAGACTGAAAATTCTGAATAATCCACTATTCCTTCAAATGGAAGTTCTATGTCGTCACTAACAATTACTGGTATACAGAGACTTTGGATGGAATCAAAAAGTCTACACGATGTGGGCGTGTCACCTGCAGGGTGCAAACAGAACTCCGACATCCTCATCCCCTTTATTGATTGCTCCTTTCCAGTAGCATTAGGGAAGCCTTCTTCCATTATAACTCCAGGTTCGTTGATCAATAAATCCCATAATTTTTCTCGAACAAGTCCACCCTATATATATAATTAAATAAATATTGTAATATTATTGATGGGAACCTTTAAAAAAAAAGAGATTAATAAAGTAAAGCAAACAAGAGAACATTGACCAGCAGAAAGCAACTGACAGCATTTTATAATTTGCCAGAATAAGTTGAATAACCATGACATAGAAAAGAACAAAATATATGTTCATCCAATAACAAGAGTTCGAAAAAAAAACAAACGAAGTTACTCCAATGATTTACTTGAGATAACTTAAGTATTGAAAAATAAGTTTTGGATTCTTTATCTTCAATTCAATTGGCCCACTCGCTGTGCCAAACTCAACAAGACAAGCAAATAAAAATGGTTCACCTTTTACTGAGTTGTTGTACAATTTTCTGACACTAGTGAAAAAAGATGGTTGATGCTACCTCAAGGAGAAAATGCACAATCGGTTTAATAACTAATGAAACAACCAAGCAGGTCAGGATGGGACATTGGGCTAGAAGGCACCTCCATGAAAAGAGAGAGAAAAAAAAGATTTCCTAATTTGTTTCTTCCACCTATACCCTGAGTAAGCTACATCCAAATTCTTATATATGAATAGAGGTAGCATAAAGTGGACCCTTTCAATTTTGTTGAAACGTTTTCTTATGATTCTTCTAGATGGATTATGGTTTATGTTGAGTATAATTTCATATCTTGTTATTTTTTAATCATTTTATTGGTCAAGAAGGCAAAATGGCCTTGATATCTGATTTATCCTTGTGAAATTATGAATACAACTATCACTTCCTCAAAAGATTTCCCAAAAATGTTCTATGGTATAAAACCAAGCCATAACATTCTCATTAATTCATCAATAGTTAGATAAAATGCCCATTTCAGCCTTGCTGAAAAGGAGAATAGTATTAATAGTCAGCTCCAAATAGTTCAGAATAGAGAAAAATAATAGTCAGCACATCTTGTAACAAAATATGGCATTTAGCTAAACTTGCTGGAATGAGAATACCTACCCGATGCCTATGCTTAGCTCCTTTGAAATAAAGAAGGGTGTGGCGTTTCTGGTTTTGTGATATGTGCAGCCTAGGAAGCAAATGCGTGTATGGCACAATTACATCTTTTAGCAGTGAAACTTGGGTGTGGTGTATCATCTCCAATGAGCTATCATTGGATGCTTTCGAGTCAAGCCTGTACCATCCACCAAAATCCACCACAAGCAGAACCGCCGGGGCTATCTGATCTTTGACATGCCACATTGCAACAGGATCTGCCAAAGAATGCTTCAAGTTTTAAGATAACCTGACAATCCAGAAACTAAAATATAAGAGATTAACACGCACAATATACTTATCCTATGTTTTCTAGGTTGAAGATTAATATATAGAATTAGGTCTCAAACATCCAGAGACTAGCAATAATGTCGATTGACAATCTCAATAATAAAATCGTTCTTGATTCTAAAATGAATAGATTTATCTGCTAGATACCTAAGTGGCAGTTATGACCCAACTGATGGCAAATTAAGGGAAAGAGGCTTGCACTACAATTAATTCCAAATAAAGAAGCCACTTAATGGAAGGATTCAAAATTGATGTTCACGTGTCAAAGGCTAATTGTGTTGTTTAAATTTTTAAGTCCTAATTAGACAGATATCCAAGATCTTAAAATATAATTCAACATAATAGCAACTGACTTCACAAAATTTAAATTTTCTATCTTAGCAGTTCCCACATTTTGATTCTTTCTGCCTTGTTTTTTCCAAACAATGGAGATTGACCTTCATTTCAAGCAAATACTTCCATCAGCATGTTCATTAATAACACAAAGTTATTTTACTTTTCCATTTTCCTACAATTATGTATCCACCTTTATAAAATTAATATTTGAAACTAAGCACTTATTTGGTCCCCATTATTTCCAAAATACATTTTTCTCTTTCTTATTTTTAATCACATTTTTCAATTAAATAATATTACACACAAACCCAAATTTTTCCTTATTTTCTAACCACACATTCTATATCAAGCCTCCGTTTGTTTCTCATTTTTCATCCATAAAAATGAAAAATATGACCGTTATCCATCATATCAAGCCATCGATTTTGAATTTCTATCTCTTGTGTAGAGCCCAATAACGACTATATTTTTCATTCTCATTCTACAATAATGAGAATCAAACGGGCCCCAAAATACTATTCCAAAATGCATTTTAGATTAAAAAAAAAATGGGGCTCAATCAGGCTCTCAATTTCATTAAGCCCATAATAGAAGGCCGGGAACTCTTGCTCACTATATATAGACTCGCTCTTCAAAGTAAAGAAGGAAATGTTTGTAGACCAAGTTTCTATGAGAAATGATTACAGACATGGTGGTTATCATGATAGACTAAGATATCGCATTGGGCAAGTCACAAATTCCACGCCACACAAGTAAGTAGATCCTAGATAGAGAATTCCTAAGGCGCGATGCAAAACTCTCAAGGACTGGTTTTTTACCGGTTTTGACCATTGTTTGGTGCTACCGTTTATGAAAAGTTGAGAAAATTGGTGCTTGTTAATTTTTTTGGCACTGGTTTTGGGTGATTTAAAAATGATCCAAAACTAGTATAATATAATTTTGACCGTATATCTCAACCCACCAAATCGGTGAGTTTTGATTGTTTCTCAAATTCTCTTCCAATTTTACTTTCTATAAAAATAATTATTTTCAACCCATCATATTTTATTCAAAACTAACTTGTAAATAAAAATACAATAACTAAAAACTTATAAAAATTACTTTATAACTAATAAGTTTACTTATAAGTAAAAATTACTTATAAATAATTTCACTTTTGTTTAAAAAATTGCTTATAAAATAAAATCATACTAATAAGATAAAAATTCACTTATAAATTATAAAAAAATCTTATAAATAAAAAAATCACTTGTGTAAAAAATTATTTAAAATGCAAAATTAAATTATAAATGTAAGTAAAAATTATTTATAACTTAAATTTTAATGATAAGTAAATATTTCACTTTTATGGTTAAAAATTAACATAAAAGTAAGAAATTAACTTACATGTAAAAAATATACTTACGAGTAAAAAATTTCATATAAGAAAATTATAGATTGAAAATTTTACTAAGGAATATATACACAACATAGTTTGAAAAAACGTAAACGGGTATTGAAGCGTTTTTTTGTCACGAGGCGAGGCGTAAGCCTCAAAACGTTTTAAGGCGTAAGTTTCACCACAAACAAAAAAACTTAAGTTGAAAAATTAGAAAACAACATAAAAATATATAACTAATGGTTCCAATGAACAGTAAATTATCATGAATATTTTTTAACAAAAAAAATAAAAAAAGCAAAATCCAAAATATATTAATAGTTGAAAAAAACAAGTACTTAATCTAATAAGAAAAAAAAAATTACTGTTGCAACTTCCCATACATCACAATCCTATGCGTGGCATAAACCCGTAACATGTGTCAAAATGGCCGGTCTGAGGCGTACAAGAGGCGTGCAGCAGATTCAATTAAGGCGCACGCCTCTCAAGATTAGCCTAAAAAATACCGCCTCGAGGCATACTACATGAGCCTCACAGTGAGACGGGCCTCAAGGCGGGCCTCTTGAGGGTCTTTTCATACCATGATACACAATTTTATTCTTTTAAGAAACTTTAGAGAACTGCTGTGTAATAAATTTCCAAGCATAGATTGGAGTTCTTATCCGGTGGTTCCGAAAGTTTTTTAAAACAATAAATTACATATATGGCCACATATTAAAAAAAGCTATTTGTAAACAATATGGAGTAAATGTGTATTTCACTGCTTACAATTCAATATAGCTTTACCTAGTTTATTCCAGTCATTTTTTATTGTGTATGGACTAACTTTTGGACTAATTATTGTTGCTTTGAATAAGCTCTTGCAGGCCAATCACTTTCTATTGGATTATAAGATGAACAAACATGAATATAATTGTGAAACTAATTTCCATGAGTAGTTACATCTAAGCTCTTTCTGAAGCGTTAGGAGAAAAGGATTTATGAACTAGTTTTGGATGATTTTTAAAACCACCAAAACCAGTTCCAAAAAAAAAACTAACATGCACTTGTATTCCCAACCTCTCGTTAATAGAGCCACCCAAAATCACTGGAAAAAAAATTAGCAAGCACGCCCTTCAAGGATCTCGGCAATATAACCCGCAACTCTACAAAGTTGCACGAGGACTCACTAAGCTGGGCCTTCTAAGGAAGCAGGTCACTTTGTACCGGGAATCTAGGCTCTTTTACATTCAAAAGAATGCATATAAAAAATATAGAAGTTCTTCCAATCATTAATCTTATTGATATCTGACTGATAATATGCAGATAGATTCAAGACATCAAGCTTGCAATTTGCAAATCTACTTCATAGATTAACAAGGCAATTTAACACCTATATAATTATTCTTAGAGGTAGCTTCATTTTATCTCGCTTCGTTAATATTTGGGTTTCAATTCTTCTGCGCATCATACATTGTTTTATTATGAATTACTGCATATCAAAGCCAAAAAAATGATAACTAATGCGATAATCCCTGTAATTAAAAACCATTCCTTTGCTTCATTTAGCATAAATACTAAGCAAAATGCAGTAGCATTTACATGAAATAGGCAAATAACACTTCGGCATTTACCTGTAAGAACAAAGACATGATCCCGCCCTCCCGATCGTTGCCAAGCCTCGGACTTTTTCACCAAATCGACCACCATTCGCTGCCTCTGATAATCCTCATTCTCTTCCACCTTCTTCCTGAACACACCCTTATTGATCACCAGCTGCAATTCAGCACTCAAAGTCGCGAAAAATGGCACAAAAATCACATCCGCCTCACGATAATGAAACACCCTTTTAGCAAAAGACTCTTTCTTTACCTCCTCCGGTGTCAACAAATCCCCCAAGATCCAGTACTCCGCACTGTACTGTTGAATTATAGGGTTCTCAGGATATGGCAGTAATTCACCAGGATCTCTGTGCAAAAGGGTCTTTCGGATTTCATTATCCACTTCACTTCCGATCCTCGTATCATCACGTAAGGCCCAGTATTTTCGTAAAAGGTCGTAGTTTAAAGATCTGGGCAGGTCTAATACGTAGACTTTGATGGAATTCTGGGTGGCGGCGAGGGTAGTTTGGGAAACATTCAACGGCGGCGGCGGAGCAGTGATGTACTGGTGGTAGAAGAAGGATAGAGAAAGGAGGCAGAGTAGAGAGAGAGTGAGGAAGAGAGATGGTGTTTTTGAGGACATTATGATTTCTGCTATGCATTGCATTCAGTCAGGAATAGATTGTAAACCCCTTAGTGCGACTAATTTCCACCGAAGCCAAACGATATAGATCTAGACCACGTTTGTCTCGGTAAAAATTTACTTTTAATTAGCTTTAATTCTTTCTTACTTACAAGTGAAAAAATAAGTGAAAACTAAATAATTGTTTTAGTTTTTTTTTTTTTTGATATCCAGGTATCCTAACTTACACTAGACTATGTCCTGGACCACCCATCCCCGGCCCCTCAGTGATGGGTGGAGGTTAATCGGGGGATATGCAGATTGGACCAGTCTGCACCCTTTATACTCATCTCACGAGAGTCTTCCTCCATGGATATTACATCACCAAGCTGCTCCACCCAAATTGAGTATTACAACACTCAGCTGCTCCATCCAAGAATCGAACTCCCCACCCTGAGGTTGCAAGCCCAGCAGTGTCCATCCTTTGCCAACTTGGATGTGCCCCGGGGGGCATTGTTTTAGTTTTTTTATAAACTAGTCAGCGTTGAATGTGCATTATACGTTATGAAATAGTTTATAAGTGTTATAAAAGTAATATTTGAATATGTGTCAATGTTACTTAACTTAGAATTAATATCAGAGAATATATACGTGACAATGAATATTAAATTATTTATTTAATTTTTATTTAAGTAAAACTGAATATTAATTAGCATACATGAATAATGAAATGTATTATTGAATGTGAAATTTTAATTAACTTATAATTATAATTAATAACACCGAAATATATAAATGAAGATAAATATTAATTAAATAAATATGATTATTAATTAATTGAGAATTAATAATATGGAATTAATACATTATTGAAAGCACAGGGGTGAAACGAATCTGTCAAATATACATATACATTGATGCTAACTAAATGGTTAAATAAATTAAATATATTGGCGTGTTCGGTAGATATTAAAATTGGATTAAAATTGAAAAATTAGCCGTTATTGTTGACTTTTATTAGAAGAGTCGGAGCCAATTACGGCTATATTTTTAATTTTAATTGGATTTTAAGCCTAGCCAAACATGCTCTATTGGAAAATGAAAATTAAGGTATTATTGAAATAATTGAATTATAGTAAAGCTAAAATTGTCCCAAAATTTTTTTTTGATGTAACATTTAATATCAATTAAATAAATTTGGATGTTAATTAATATGTATGGACGTAAATAATAAAATACATTCTTAAATGTGAAATTCTAATTAACTTATAATTAAAATTAATAATACTGAAATGCATAAATTAAGATGAATATTAATTAAAAATTGTTAATTAATTGAGAATTAATAATGAGAAATTCATATATTAATGAATCAACCAAGTGAAATGAATTTGTCAAATGTACTTATGTACATGTACATTAATAGTAACTAAACAACTAAATAAATTAAATACATATTGAAAAATAAAAAGTATGGTATTATTGAAATAATTGAATTATAGTAGGGCTTAGCTCGTCCAAAAAAATGATTTTCACTTGATATGATTTTTAATATATTATAAATAAATGATCTTTTCTTTCTTTCACCACATAGCTCGCACAAAGACTTTTAAATCCATCGAGTCTTTTCTTCCACCTATATACTTGTGGAATCAATTGTATGCGTTACTTTGAGTAGGGAAATTGGAATCAAACTCCCATAAGGTATGTAATAGTTGTTGAAATTTACGCAATTCGACCTTAACAATACCTAGAGGGGGGTGATTAGGTATGTAATGCGGAATTAGAAATATTTTTACGAATTAAATAGCAACAAATCACTTTTTAATTCTTTTCTAGATGATTCAACATTCAAGTCAATTTAACCTAAATTGAATTACTGCAGCTGTATAATAAACAATGAATAGTAAAGCAGTATATCAAACATCGGAATGATCACGGAGAAACCCAACTGGAAAAAATTTCGGGCACTTTGCGAGTTAACAATCCACTATAAACGATATGTAACTTACAATCTGTCATCCTAGACGACGACATGTACTATCTGATCTCTTTACTGCTATTCCAACGGCTTTCCTGGATTCTGTGCTCCTACACCACTTCCAGTTGCAGTTTTAAAGCTCTCCTGGATTCTACTCTCCTGCAACAACTCCTAACTTTGTGAAATCGTTTATTTCATGTGGATCTATGAAGAATACCGCATTCTTCACATACTGGAACTCCAGTTAAACTTCCTCGATCTTCAGAATTTTGATCAGATGTAGAGGAACAACAATTTAGTATTTGGATTATAGAACTAATGTTTTTCTCACCACAACACTCACAAATGAAGGTTAAAAGAATCAAATATGGAAACTATGTGGCCTTTTTCTCAATGTTTAACCTTATAAATCACGTTCAAATATGTTTTGATATTTATAAGTAGGTTAGAAAAACGAAAGGGCCAGCGAAAAAGCCTTTAAAACCTAAAATAAAATTTTTTCAAATAAAACTGTCACCCGAGCGAAGGCAGGGCGATAGTCAAGCGATGAAATTTCTTCTTTTGTAGCTCGAGCCAAACCTTAGCGATAGTCCAGCGAAAATTTGCGTCATTTTCCTCTTTTTACCATTCTCGAACCCTAGACCTAAAAAACATATTTTCAACATATTTGCACATTACTCTTTGAACTTTTACAATATGTCAATTTCATTCATTTTGTTCACAGAATCGCCAATTATAAATTATCCAAAACCTAGCACTTCTCTCACCCTTGGACGATATGCATCGGAGAAATGAGAAGATCGATGCACTTTTTCTTGTTTCTATATAGATTAGTTGACGAATAGAGGTTCATCTTGTATTAGGATATGTCATTCTGGAGTCTATTCGGACAAAAATAATTATCTTTAATCGTTTCTCCACCTACTGTGAGGGAAGGACATCGTCTCCCACTTTAGCATATACTATATATATGCATTCATTGAATTATAGAAGCCTTGCGCTAAATCTGGTGAAATGAGATACTTCACTAGCAAAATTTTCGTGGGATCGACAAAAACTCATAATCATATAATTCAAAAAACTACAAAAGTTGAAGAGTTTTTTAAGATTTTATTTCACTTAACCCAATATTGAGGAAGATTGATGTTGTTGGATAAGATATGAAGGATTTGAGTGATAATTTTAAAACAACTTACCAACTTTACCACAAATTTGATAAAGTAATGGTAAGGATATGGGTGAAACACCAAAGAAAATAATTTAACGCCAAACGAAGTGTATGCAAAGTCGAGGTAAGAGTTGAAATCTTTGTTCTTAAATCGAATTTGCCCCACAACGATACCTACAGGTGATGACAATCGACTCCCAAGATATAACGACAAACTTTGTTAGTAACACTTCAAAATACAAGAACAGATAACCAAAAATTGATTTTTGTACTTAGGGATGACCCCATTCCTGTTTAAGGCGGGGCGGGGTCCTTGCCCCATTTACTACCCGTTTAAATTTTTTTTTGATAATTTATTTCTATTGACCATATTCATTAGATTTAGACAAATAATTTTAATTGATATTTTATATTAGAACTAATAAATTTTGTGAAATTTTTTATTTAAAATACTGAATTCTAAAAAAAAAATTAACGGGGTGGGGCGGGGGGCCCATTACCCGTCCCCGCTCCGAATACCCAATTAAGCTGGTTATTCCCGCCCCCGTTCAGGGCGGGGCCTTTGTCAAATTTTTTTACCATCCCTATTTGTACTCCTTCAAATGAAAAAGGAAAAAACATATTTTATCCAGAATTTTGGCTAGAAAAAAAAATGAATTTAATGTTATGCTATGATTGCATATCATTGGGATGAACAAATGGACGTCTCAAGGATCTAATTTATAGAGAATGAAATGTTGTGAGTGAAGTGGCGCACCCCAAACTCAACAACCTTTGCCAATGGTTGCTGCATTTGCTGTCGCTAGCCACTCGCTCTTGTGTTTCTCGAGCGTCGAAACAGAGACCTTGTTGCTCGAGCGACAGCCTCCTCACTCGAGCGCTAGGTGAGCAATGAAGTTAATCAAATTTCCAGCCAATTTCCTCTTTTTTTCTTCCAAATTTAGAACGTAATTTCTCATTTACTCGGAATTGTTTTGGAGATTTAAAATATACCACGACGATCTACTCAATGAGTAGAACAAATTAGTCTATTTAGTTTCATAATTCGACTATCGGATCACATCCGAATATTTGGTCAATCATGAAAGTCACTTTTCATGGTTTTATACTTAACCAACAGATGTGAACTACCCACGACATTGAAGGTTAATCATATTCATCATTAACTTTCATTCAAGACATCGGAAGAGAGAAAAAAAATTCTTAACCATTAACTGGTATAACACTGCAAATCAACCTCGTTAAAGTTCCAGTCCGTCATAAAGTCTCGATTAATAGCATGACTCCACACCAGCCATGGGATACCCAATGGTTGAGGCATCACTTTAGAGGTTGTGATGCTCGGGTTAACTCTAGGATGTTGAAAAGTAGTCTTCCTAGTCAAGCAATTAGCAACCTTAGAACATCTTCCTTCATTATCTGAATTTAGTGACTTCTGAAGGAGGGTGAAGAACTTTCTACGCCATGGCATGCTAACTCATCCTTTAACTCTTTTGAATTTCAGCTCTTCTTTGCTAAGCTGGGTTCATAAACAAAATATTTGTATCAAATATTAGAAATTTTGCCCTAACAGTATCATTCTCATGGTACATGAAAAAGATTCATCACTGGGACACAACATTTAGGAAAGACATAAAGTCACATAAGCCCTCAGACAAACAAAAGTTCTAGATTTTACATAAATATGAGGGTGAACGAAGTTTAAAAAATGAACGGCAAAAAATAAAAATAAAAAAAATACTTGAATAAACATGAAGATAAGAGTATCCGCATCTGGAGAGTAATGCATTCTCCCCCGTCCCCAAGTTTCTCCTGCTTGTGTATCACTTTCAAGTTCAAATCCATTATAGCTTCGTCTCGTAAACTTAGATGCATACATCATTTAGATCTATGGGAAGAACGAAAGGCTTACTGACCACTTGCAGAGTCGACCATTTGAATACCGCTTAGCTAGGTTGGTTGGATCACTTCGAGAATCCTATTCATCCAACTTCCCATGTATGAACTCATAATTCCTTATTGTCTAATAGCTACATTGAACTCGCCTTTGTCCTCATCACTTAGGACTGCCACAATCGTGATCAATAGCAATCACAAAAAGTCCCATATTTTATTTAGCTGAAAGGAGTCTATGTCACGATGACCAAGCGCATTTATCAAAGCAGTTGCACTTGCATCTTAGATCGAGTTGATGCCGTCATATCTTTCATCTTCTATGTACATAATCCCAACTTATAACTATATGTGCAAACTACGTTGATTCTTGTAGATTGTAACTTCTTAGTATCAAGAACTTCAATAATCTAGTAATCTTCTCATACTTACAAAAATCATAATATATGAGTGCATGAAACTCTCGATTAAAATCTAAGAATAATGAATAATCAGCTCGTTAAAACAAAACTCGGGAACTAATTTAGTGAAAATACTGAATTTAGTAGTATTATGCAATCATGTTTAGGAGGATCCTTTGTTGATAAATTACAAAATGGTTTTGTTTGTTTTGCATTACCTTTTAATTGCATTAAAGATTATTGTCGCAGTTATATCTCATAATTCTTTGTTCCATTCTTATCTTTAATTTTTAAGTAATTAGCATATCCTGTGTTTGTGATGGTTTTTATCTAAATATTCTGCTAGTGCAATTTGAAATGAGGAGCAAATTTTTGTCGCACTTTTTTATTTTTTATTAAAATTTGGGGCAACTACATTTTTATGCCTTCATAATGGATTTTGTTTTTTTGACGAAAATCATTATTAAAAACCAAACGTGTTAAGTAACGAAAGTTGATGATAAGAATAAGGCGAAAAAAATATTGAGAACATAAGCGTGATAATAAACTAAGGTTGTGGGCAAAAGTTGTTAGACTTTTATCCCGTGTTCGATATCTATTAAAAAGAGTGTTTTGGGAAAAATAAATTTTGAAATAATAATTTTTTTTTAGAATGTGGGGTTAAAAAGAAAGAAAATATCTTGAGTTTACGTGTAAAATAATTAATTGTGTGAATAAGTTGTTGAAAATGAGTTTGAGAAAAAAGATTTTTGAAATGAATGTCAAACATGGGCTTAATGTTATTTAGCCCCTGTTTGTGCACATTTTGGGAGTAAGAATGCATTTTTACTGTTGATGTGATGATGAATATGTAGTTGAAAAAGAAGGAAAAGTTATTGATGTGATGGAAAACATTATTTTATTGAAAAACGTGGTTGAAAATGAGTATAAGAATGAGAATGAGAAAAATAATGTGGTTCAAACAAAGACTTAAAAATGATGAATAAAACATAAAAAAACTTGGGGTGATAATAAAACCACCATAAATTGAAGACCGAAAAGCTCATTTTAGTAAATTAGGGACTCGTACACTCACTGCACGGAAGATTTGGAGACCCTAGTTATTAATAAACTGAAATATTGAAACGAAAATACTACTTTTATTACGTTAATAATTTAATCGCTCATTAGCTATTATTTTTCCTAATTCTTATAACAATTTACCTGAAAGAAGAATAATTGACAATTTCAAAGAGAGAATAATTTTTATGATCATTTTGCCAGTCCAAATATTATACCAAGAAAAAATTACAACAAGGAATGAATGTAGAAGGTCAAACAAACATAGTCAAATACGTATAATTTTATTTTTCTATAGTCAAAATCCACTTACATGAATTCTCTCCACTTAATTTGTGACTTTGAATTAATCTTAAGCACTTGTTTTTCAAAACTCCCTTTTCCAACTTATGATAATACTTGTAATGAAGTTTTCTCCTTTCAACTCGCGATTGATTATAACCGCGTATTTTTCAAATTCCACTTTCCAACTTTGAATAATACTTATAATGATGTTTTCTCCTTTCAATTCGTGAAGTCCTTGACGGGTTCTTTAGTAAACTTGTGGATACTTTTGAAAAATAACACTAACTTGAGTTCGATTGACTCTTGATCAAAGATTTCAATTGATTATAAATAAGTCGATGTTTCTTTTATTATTTCCTCTAAGTGAAGTCATACTTTTCAACTTATATGAATTGATTTATATATTATATGAATCTATTCTTTTCCTCATAGTGAAATCGTCTTTTTTTTTTTTTTAGTTACATGAACTAACTTAGGTTATATCAACTTACTTAACGTCTTTTGTATGAACATGTCCTATTAATAATTTGTGTTAGTTGACGTTGCAAATAATATGACTAAAAAATAGAATACAATATTTTGAATTTATCGATGTAATATACTGATAGATACATTTCACATACAATAGCTCAATCAAAATTCCTATACTTATATATTTGATGGAGTCATGGAGATATTAAAAATTATTTATTATCAACTAGTTATAAATAGTTCATAATAAACTATAGTCTTATTTTATTTCTTTTGACAAATTAAACTTTTATGGTAAGCAAAATAGTTAAATACTTACTGGTGTGATTTCAACTGAAGAAAAGAAGAGAGAAGTCAAGATAATTATATTTCACTTTTGCAATTTATACAAAATAATCCCTTTTAGTTTTAATTTTAATTTCGCTTGAAGATTTGTAACTTAAATTAAAAAAGAAAAAAATATAAAAAAAATGTTTCTTTACAATTTTTGCAGAAGAGATATTGCCAAAAAATGTTAAATTCTTTTGCAGAAAAATCGAGGCCAAATGTATTTTTTTTAACACGCCAGATATGTATGTTCCCCAGGGGCGGAGCGGAGGGGGGTCCTGGGGGGGGGGGCCAGGACGCCCCCCCCAATTTTTTGAAAAAAAAAATTATTTTATTTTATTTTTTTATTTTTTGGCCTCAAATTTTTTTTTTAAATCTCCTAATCCAACCCATTCAATTGTTTGTGAAGTTGTATTGTTTATCAATTATGAGCGAAAGAGTTTCCTCAATTCTCAGGCTCAGTGATGGAGAAGTATTTCAAAAGATTAGTAGTTTTTTTTTATATATTTCTTGATTTTTTTGTGAAATTTTCGTACATTAATTTATGTTCATTTGTTTCATTTTTCCATCACAAAGTACCAACTTTCCTCATTTTAACAGATAATGTTTCAAAAAAAAATTTCGGGGGCGAACCCCCGTGAGCCTCCGCCCCTTCAACTCCAGGACCCCCTTAGTTTGAAGGGCGAGCTCTGCCCCTGATGTTCCCCGTGTTTAAAAGTCACTCTTTTTAGAAGTGAGTTAACTAGAAAATCAAGTTTTATTACTGAGAAGGATTTTTCCCCAAGCACAAATACTACTCTCCCCTTCAACCATTTCAAGTGCGATGGTGAAAGAGGACAATTCTCATATAAGGACATTGAATCGGGATCATCTCAGCGTTGTTGCTGTTAATAAATGAAAAAAATAGTACAATTAAAATGGAGGAAAAATGTCATGACTTCATTGAATAACAAACTTGGCTATTTTATAGCCTCACAGAGAAACTGAAATAAAACTAAAACAAGCATTAACATAGCCCTCATTTAATAACTGCTACAATGTGGTAAGAAGACCAAATCAACGAGTAACAGACATCCTAACTAGAAGGAAAATACAAACGTGATGATAAATGACGTATTAACCAATAAACTAAACATAAAACCAACATTTCCTTCCTTAAAATGAATGCTACAAGCTTCAGTTTACATCAATTTTAGAACAAACTCCCAATTATCCTCGCAGCTTGACAAATGTATACAGCTTGAGTGGCTTTGTCATTATATCAACCAACTGCTCTTTTGTGTCACAGTGTACTAACTTCACAGTGCCATTCTTTGTAAGGTCTCAAAGAAAATGAAAGTGCACATCTATGTGTTTACTCTGACCATACATTACTAGATTCTTTGATAGCTTGATTGCAAAGCTACTGTCACAATGAATAACACGACTTGTCTTGGTTTTGATCCAGCTTTCCCAACACCTCTTTTAACCATACCGCTTGACATGCACACGAAGTTGCAACGATAAACTTTGCCATAAGCTTACTAATGGTTGCTTTTTTGATGACCAAAGCCCATGAACTTAATAAAAAAAACATAACTTAGAATGCTCTTTCGGTCTTCCAAATCTCCAACATAATCACTGTCAACGTAAGCAACAAGTTCATCATTTTTTCCCTTCCTATAGAAAATCCCCAAAATCAATTGTTCCTTTTAGATATCACATCACTCTTTTTGCCGCTTGCAAGTGTAGCTGAGTAGGATTCTCCATTTACCTACTAATGATACACAAACATTAGATCTGGTCTAGTAGCTATAAGGTACATGAAACTCCCTATAATCTGCTTATAGTAAGTCTTATCTACTTTAACTCCCCCTTCATCTTTCACAGGCTTACAACCAAGAACAATGGGATTAAAAACAAAGTTACTCTTGTACGTTCCAAACCAGTGTAGCACCTCCAAAATATACTTCTTCTAACTAATAAAAATATCATCAGGGTTTTGCAAAACTTCAAGACCAAGGAATTACCTCATCTTATCAAGATCAATCATATCAAACTCATGCTTCATGGAATGTTTAAACTCTGCAAACATTGATTCATCATTTCCAGTAAAGATTAAATCATCAACATACAAACTTACGATCAAAACTTTACCTTCCTTGTTAGTCTTGATGAACAACATATGCTCGTAGTCACATTTTTCAAAGATTTCCTTCATAAAATAACTTCTATACGACTGTACCAAGCACATGGTGCTTGTTTAAGCCCATAAAGTATCTTCTTTAACTTATAAACATTTAGCTCATTTCCCTTTTGCACATAACCGCAAGGCTGCTCTACAAAAACTTCTTCATTCAACTCACCATGTAAAAATGCAAATTTCATATCTAACTGATAAATAGACTACTCACTTTGAGCTGTGAGTGTTACTATCAAATGAATTGTTTCCATACATGCCACAGGTGCAAAAACCTCAGTATAATCTATCTCATACTGCTGTGTATAACCCTTTGCTACAAGCCGAGCTTTGTGCTTTTCTACTTCCCCATTTTCATCAACTTAGTCTTATAAACCCACTTGACTCCAATTGTCTTTCCTCCCTTAGGTAATTCTGTCCATTCCAAAGTGACATTTTCTTTATTGCTTCCATTTCCACGTCCATGACTATTATCTATTTCTCACTTTTTACAGCTTCTTCAAAATAAACAAGATCAGCAATAGCTGCAAACATGGCAAGTTGGACTTTATTTTCTTCCTCAGAAAGTCCCTCTCATGTTTCATAATTTCTCATCCAGACATGTGGTCTTCTATTTCTTGTTGCACTTAAGCTTTGAAAGTTGTCGGTGTTTTGAATTAAAGAATCAGTTCCAGTGCTTCGACAGTAGCATCAACTTCACTATCTTTCACGTCTTCTTCTATATTAGCATCAAGATCGGATTTACTTCTTTCCTAATTCTCAGTTGCTTTTCCTTCACAATCATCCCATTCTAAATCACATATAATGCCTTCTTCATACTTTTTATTTCAATCCCAATTCTTATCTTCTTGAAATACAACATCCCTACTAATTATTATATTTTGTGAAATTGGATCACAAAGTCTATAAGCCTTTGATTCTTCACTAACTTCCAATATAACACAATTGAAACTCTTGTCATCGAACTTAGTTATTTTATTGTCAAGCACATGAACATGAGAAAGGCATCCAAACACACTAAAATATTCAACTAAAGGCTTAACTTTACCCCAAGTTTATTCTAGAGTTTTTTTTTTGTGCTGCAAAAGTAGGACTTTAATTCACAACATCCACTATCCAGTTTACTACTTCATGCCGAAAAGTCTTGTGAATTTTCTTTGCTGAAAGCATACTTCGAACCATGTTCATAATAGTTCTATTCTTTCATTCTGTAATTCCGTTTTGTTGTGGCATATATGCAGTTGTTAACTATCGTCGTATGCCATTTTCATCACAAAAATTAACAAATTCCTGGGTTGTAAACTCCCCTTCTCGATCAGGAAGTAAACTTCTTAGAAAAGAGTTGGTTTCCATCTTAACATGAGTCTTAAACTTTTGAAAAAATCAAAGGCTTTTGATTTCTCTACCAAAAAATAAACTCACATTTTTCTACTAAAATCATCAGTGAAAATGAACAGGTACCTTTTCTTGCTGTTATAGATGAGTTTAATTAGTCTACAAATGTCTGCATGCACAAACTGAAGAATTTCTGCTGCTCGCCAAGTGCTTTTCTTTGGAAATGAGTCCCCTTGACGTTTACTTACCAAACGATCCTTGCATAGTTTTGATGGAGATTGAACTTGTGGTAATTCATTCACCATCTGCCTTTTTTAGAGAGTTTTTAAACCTTTAAAGCTCAAATGTCCATATCGACAGTGCCAAAGCTGTATAATGGCTTCTGTGATTGTGTGAAGCAAATGGATGCAATAGGATGGGACATAGCATGCATTACAAACATTTGATTTGAAGACATTTTCGTATCCATAATCAAACCTTTTGTGAATGAAACTCGTCACACTTGCCATGTTGAAACAAAATAGTAAGTCTTTTTTCCTACAATTGTCCAATGCTTAGCACATTATTCTTCAACTGAGGTACATAAAACACACACGTGATGATTTGCTTTAGTCCATTCACTTGTAGCCTTACATTACCCTTTCCTAACACAACCATGCTTGTGTTGTTGCCAGGCTTTAGAGAATCTCGAAAAGTCCCATCAAATTCTAAGAAATACTCATTCTTTCCACTCATGTGATTGCAACATCTCGAATCAAGGAACCACATGTCTTCTCGACTAACTTTGTTTATATCCACATACGCCATCAACATCTCTTCTTGATTCAGTGCATAATTTGCTTATGTCTCCTTGGACATTCTCATGCAAAATGTCCTAGCTTGTGACAATTATAGCACTCCACTGTAGCCTTATCAAAAGACCTCATGTTGCATCTTCTTCCCCTTTCTCTATAGTTTCCACGACCATGACCTCTTCCTTCTGAGTGGTCTCCATGAGTTATCTTCAAAGCATGTTCTTCTTCAACATATGAATTCATGCACAATGGTTAAACTGTTGATATCTTTAGACTCTTCAATAGAACACACTATATAATCAAACTTAGGAGTCATGGATCATAAAATCTTTTCAAAGATAGCAGTACTTCCCTTGTCCTCTCCATTTGCTTTTATCTTATTGGCTATGGTGAGAGTGCGAGAGAAATACTCTTTCGCATATTCTCCTGTCTTCATGTGGAGTACTTCGCAGCTCATCAATGGTTAAATTGTTGATATCTTTAGACTCTTCAATAGAACACACAATATAATCAAACTTGGGAGTTACGGATCTTAAAATCTTTTCAAAAATAGTAGTATTTCCCTTGTCCTCTCATTTTCTGTTATCTTATTGGCTATGGTGAGAGTGCGATAGAAATATTCGTTCGAATATTCTCCTGTCTTCATGTGGAGTACTTCGAATTCCTCTTGAAGAGCTTGCAGGCTGCCACGCTTCACTCGTGTCGTGCCTTGATATTTCTACTTCATAGAATCCCAGATATCCTTCGTAGATTTCTTGTTGACGATTGTCTCTAGGATATAACGATCTAATGCCTAAAATAGATAGTTATTTGCTTTCAAATCTTTCAATTGCTGGTTTTCAATGTGTTTCCTCTATGCATCAGTGAGAACAACACCTTTTGTTGCTGCAGGAACTCCATTCTCCACAAAGCCCCAATACTCCTTCGAGCGCAAGAAGTTTTCCATAAGCAATGCCCAGTGATCATAGTACACATCAAACTTAGGAATGGATGGCTGTACATTTAACTTTTTGCCATCATCGTTCAAATAGAACACTTGTAGAAGATCGTTGCTTCTAATTAGTCAGGCGCTGTGATGGAGCTCTAATACCAATTGTCAGTAAATGAATAAAGAGTACAATGAAAATGGAAGAAAGTCGTCTTACAGAGAAACTGAAATAAAACTGAAACAAGCATTAACATAGCCTACGCTTAATAACTGGTATAATGTGGTAAGTAGAATAAATCAACAAATAACAGAAATCCAACTGAAAGGAAAATACAAACGTGGTGGTAACCGACCAATTAACCAATAAACTAAACATAAAACCAACCGTTGCTACAATTAGGGCACGGTCGAGAGGGTGATTTTAAGCCTGAAATTTCAAAGACGTTAGCGGTGAAAAATATATTAATTCTACTCAAAACTCATGGACTTTATATTTCCGTCACAAAATTTGATCCAAACTCTTTATTCAAATTTTAGCTTATTTCAATGTACTTGTGTTTTTCTTGATATTGTTACTCTTTTAAAAAGAAATAGTTGGTAAAGAAGTTAACCATAAAATAGTTGGTCTCGATTTTTAATAACTGATTTGATTTTACTCCGATTCTTATTTCACGGAGTTTCGTGGTTATATAGTAATGCAAACGTAATTATTGGTAAGAAAAATGAAAGCTACCTGTGTGAAGCAGTCAAATGAATTGCTGACCACAAAGAACATAACGTGACTCCACCCGTGTTCGAACTTCTAAAGTCAACTTCTCCTCCACCAATCTACACGCACACACTATAAAGCGTGTAATATTTTATATATACACATTTATGTGTCTCTATTTATGCAGTGTGTGATTGTGTGTGTGCTTAGAAAGAGATGTTACCACTACCATCAAATGCATTCACACTGTTGCTCCTCTCTCTCCTTGCCACTTTCGCCGCCGTGTTAGCGGCGGATATACCACTCGGGTCGACCCTTTATGCATCCGACCCGAATTCCAAATGGACCTCACCCAATGGCACAACTCTTTCCTTCATTACCGACTCGGTTCACCCTGGCGGCGCTACTGCCCTGTATGCTGCTATTACCTTCAACAGCATCCCCATATGGAAAGCTGGTGGCTCTTCCGCATCCGTCAATTCCTCTGCCGTGTTCCGCCTTGTCGCCTCCGGTGACCTCCAGCTCCTGCCTTCCTCCACCTCTGCTACTCCTGTTTGGTCCTCCGGCACGGCCAATCTCAGCGTCACCGCCGTTTCACTCGAAGATTCCGGCAATTTGATCCTCAAGAACGCATCTGGGTCCGCCGTATGGACCTCATTCGACCATCCCACTGATGTAATTGTTCCAAATCAAAGTTTCTTTGTAAGACATACTCTTTCATCTGGGCTTTACTCATTTAAGCTGCAAAAAAATGGGAATTTGACGCTTTCGTGGAATAATTCAGTTGAGTATTACAATTCCGGGCTGAATTCCACCATGAATTCGAAGTTAAGCAATCCAGTACTTGACATTCGATCTACTGGAATCCTCACACTTTCTGATCCTACGCTATCGAATTCTCTAGACTTAGCCTACAGCAGTGATTATGCTGAGGAAGGGAATATATTAAGGTTTCTCAAATTAGATAACGATGGAAATTTGCGCATTTACAGTTACACCTCAGGCAGTGGAAATCGAATTGAGAGGTGGGCAGCAGTGGATGATCAGTGTCAGGTTTATGGATTCTGTGGCAATATGGGAATATGCGGTTACAACGATTCAAACCCGATTTGTGGGTGTCCTTCGGATAATTTTGAACTCGTTGATAAGAGGGATAGCAGAAAAGGGTGCAAGAGAAAAGTCGAGCTTCTAGATTGCCCGGGGAGCGAGACTATGCTGCAATTGGATCATTCCATGTTCTTGACATACCCTCCTGAATTATCCACGCAAATTTACTACATTGCTATCTCCGCTTGTAGGTCGAATTGTCTTGCAGGTCCTTGCAAAGCGTCTACTTCCTTGTCGGATGGATCAGGGCAGTGCTACTTGAAATCCAGTGACTTTATCAGTGGGTATCATTCGCCTGCAATTCCTAGTACTTCTTTTATGAAGGTTTGTGGGCCGGTGGTGCCTACTCCCTCCACGGATGGGACGGGTGGTAGGAAAAGGAATGGGTGGAGGTTGTCGGCATGGTTAGTTGTGGTGGTCGTGCTGGTCACAGTTTTGGTCCTGGTGGTTGTTGAGGGCAGTTTGTGGTGGTGGTGCGTTAGGAATAGTTCTAAATTTGGAGGATTCTCGGGACACTATGCTCTTCTTGAGTATGCATCTGGTGCACCAGTGCAATTCGCTTATAAGGAACTTCAGAAGGCGACAAAGGGTTTTAAGGAGAAGCTTGGAGCGGGAGGATTTGGGGCCGTTTATAGAGGGGTACTTGCGAATAGGATGGTGGCTGCAGTGAAACAGTTAGAGGGGATTGAACAAGGTGAGAAACAGTTTAGAATGGAGGTGGCAACAATCAGCAGCACTCACCATTTGAATTTGGTGAGACTGATTGGATTCTGTTCGGAAGGGCGTCATAGGTTACTAGTATATGAGTTCATGAAAAATGGTTCTCTCGATAACTTCCTCTTTGTCTCCGAGGAACAATCTGGAAAGCTTTTGAGTTGGGAATATCGTTATAGCATTGCGCTCGGGACTGCAAAGGGGATCACATACCTGCATGAGGAATGCCGGGACTGCATTGTTCATTGTGATATAAAGCCTGAAAACATACTTCTTGACGAGAACTACAATGCAAAAGTATCCGACTTTGGTCTTGCAAAACTTGTTAATCCAAAAGATCATAGGTATAGAACCTTGAAGAGTGTGAGGGGGACTAGAGGATACTTGGCTCCAGAATGGCTTGCTAACCTTCCAATAACTTCCAAATCCGATGTCTACAGTTATGGGATGGTGTTGTTGGAGATTGTGAGCGGAAGGAGGAATTTTGATGTATCAAAAGAGACAAACCACGTGAAGTTTTCAGTTTGGGCGTACGAGGAGTTTGAAAAGGGTAATTTTTATGCCATTGTGGATAAAAGGCTTCCCCGGAATGAGATAGATATGGAGCAACTGAATAGAGCAATTCTGGTTAGCTTTTGGTGCACCCAAGAGCAACCATCTCAAAGGCCTATGATGGGTAAGGTGGTTCAAATGTTGGAAGGGATCACCGAAATTGATAAGCCACCGGCCCCTAAGGCTGCAACCGAGGGTTCTGTAGGGGGAACCAGTTTATATGCTAGTAGTAGTATTAGCGCCCTCTCCACTATTGCAGCTTCAGTGCCAGCTCCTTCTTCTTCCTCATCCCTCCAAACTGCAGGAATATCGTCCTCTGCCTCAGGAAAGCATGTGAACCGGGAGTCTTCGTCGCTGTTACGCTCAGATACAAAGTAAGTCCGGGTTCAATTCCTTCTGATTTGCCTCCAGGAATTGTATTATTCTTATTTCCTCGTGTAGCAAACTTATCATCAAATTTATTTTGTCAGTATAATAATATATTGTTTTGCTTGTATTGGTTTAGCTGGCTAATCTTTTCATAAGAATTCTGTATCAAGAAATTAGAGAAATTGTAATTAACGTATAATAATTATTCATGTTTCTAATTTTTTTTTCCGTGTTGCTTTATTTGGAGGCGAAGTCACAAACTACATTTGATAGAATTCACTTGATATCGGTTTAGCTCTGAAATACATCCTGAGGACTCGGGATGTATGTATACTCTAGCATAGGCATACATAATTCTGTTGACCAATATGCTCTAGTATCTAAGAAATGATGATCATGAGAGGGACTGAAATTCAATGCCCTTCCGAGGAAGAAATGGGCTGGTCATAATCATAATTCAGGGTTTTTTTTCTTTTTTTTTTTTAATTGAGGTTTGTTGAACTGAATAGACCTTTTTAAGGTAAGAACAAATGCCTAATGTTTCTCAAGTCTCATTAAAATAATTTAATTACTTAGAGGACGCTAAATCAATCATCAAACTTTAGTCATTCTTTATTTGATCAGATTGAGGCAAATCAAGGAACACGAGATGTGTCTTGTGGAAGATCCCTTTCCCAGGGAACTCTGTTTCCTTTGCCATCGGCTGATGTCATATAATCAAATACCAGAAAACGTTTTTGTTCTAGACATCATAGGCAAGATAACTTTTGAAATTTTATACTATATGCGTATTGAATGACCTTTGGCTACCTCTCGTCTGAAATGAACCAATAGTTAATACTCACCTTAGACCCAGACTTGGTTTTTGGTGCAAGCATAAGACTGCGAGAAACTTTGATGGACCAGAATTAGAAGTTATTATGATTTTCAGGTCCGAGAATACATATCATTGTGATGTATCCAGGAATAATCTTCATAAAAAATGAATATTTGAAAAGTCTGTCTAGATTGGCTCATTGGGAGAAAACAAATCCAGACAAATCAAGCTATTCACTTCAGCATTATTTGAGAGTTGATCGTAGAACTGCAAAAAATGATTGATCAGGGATTTCTTGACGAGTATACTGTCAAAATCCTCCGAGACTTGCTACCCATAATATCATATATTGTTAACAAGACACCGTTCAACCTATATGAGATAGACGTGCTTTAGTGCAAGCTAGTTGAATCTGAACACCAGCTTGAGCTCAACTGCCAAGATCTTCACTATAATCTAGTGACACAGTCTGTTAGAGTTTCCTTTCATTAAATTAAAGATTCAACACAAAAAACTTCAGGAATAATTGAAAACAGGACAATGCGGACGTGATTTTCTATTTATGAATTAAGTTCAAGGACAATATGAAAATACTTCAAACATCTGGTTTATGTGGTTTAAGAATATTAATAGATGGATGCAGACTATAAACTGCATCTATATAGTTTATTGAAGGATCAATCAAAGATAACTCCAAAAATGAGTGATGAGGGATTCTTGATGAATCTATCTTTGCATATCATTGTAGACATTCTCTCAATACTTCCAGCTGCAACTATCATAAGCTGCAAGTTTGTTTGCAAGAAATGGCTTGGCCTAATCTCTATTCATGAGTTTGGTAAGTCACATCTTTCCAGATCAAATCTGGCCTCACTCTCTTCGAACACAAGGCAGTTGCATCCCGGCGAGTTAGTCGACTATTTGAATTTGAAGATAATCTTGAACGTAATGATCTTCACTATCATCCGGTGATTGAACTTGAACTGTCGTTATTGCTTAGCATCAGCCGTGGTGCAACATTGTAGGTAGGTTCCACTTCCATCAATGGTTTAGTTTGCCAGTGCAACGTTTGTCGTGAATACACTATACATATGGTATCCCATGACAAGTATGAAGTATGTCGCCCTTCTGATGCTTGACTGGCTAGTTGATTATCCCAGTCAAGTCACTTACGGGTTTGGATGAAGCACAATAAGTGGCCAATACAAGGTCGTAAGAATTTTTCATGATTTTGTTGATGATCCCACTACAGAGGTATGCTTAAATATTCCGTAGTCTTGAGTATCATGTTTACACCCAGGTTCATGGAGAGGCATAGGGGGAGTTTCAGATATATTTCACATACTTAGAAAAGATGCTCCCTTAGACAGGTCCATTAGGGGATTAAGCTCCAGACTTGAGAGAGTTCGAAGCATAAACTTAGTTTGCACCTCATTGATTGCCGAAGTATAAAATGAAACCAAATAACTTAGCTTCTGCGTCATATGCTTCACATATCTGTTAAAAATAAAATGGCTGTTTGGGTTTCACAGAAAGCAGGTTCACGTGTTCATTATGACTAGTTTAGTCTTTGTTAATTGTTATAGAAAGGCATCACCATACCAGATGACCAAAATCTTTCCATGATGCAGTACTGATTATTAACGAATGTGAGAAATATATGTACCAAATTCCTTCTGATTGATTCTTTAGGAAATATTTTAGAGAGAAGATGGAGATGGAAACTTCAAAAGGATGAAATGAAGAATAGGGCTTGAACACGTATATGATACGCTGTCCTAAAAACGATATTTGCCTCCTCTAGTGTGCTTTTATGATTTTTGGAAAAATGTATCAAGAATTGAAGCCTTCAAGAAAGAAGCACAAAAGGAAAATGATTCTTTCTAGTTGAACTCGTTGAAAATTTGAAGAATGTTTGAATATGTACATAGAAAAATTCAAGTATAGAATGAATGATGATTTCTAAGATTGTTTTCTTATGTTTGAATTTGGAAATCTATCACCTATTTATAGATTTCTAACATTATACCACGAAAATGCTCCAAACACTCGTGAAAAGTTGGAAACTTTCCACCAAAGGCACCAAAAATTCAAATAAAAAAATCAGCCCAACAGCTAAATTTTTGAACCATGCTTAAGCATGGTAATATACATGCGTACGCATAGTAGAAGCAAAATTGCTTCTATTTTTTGCAGATGAGGCCATGCTTACACATGGTCATTTAGCCCGTGTTTAAGCATGGTTAAGCAGAAATCACCCAACATAGCCTATCAATTCCATCCAACATTGTCTTCCAATTTCATCATTAATTCATTCACATTTTAACAAAAAGAGGGCCCAAATTTTGAACAACAAACAATTATATAACAACCCTCTTCTTGTTCAACATTTTCACATATTTATATCTGGTAATGCTGGTATATAAGAATTTTTGCAAGAGTTTTTTTATGTAATGCTCAGTTCAAATTATATGAGATGCTTAATGGACGTCCAAAGAGTCCTTTATATAAAAGAGGAAAGGTTGTGAGTGAAATGTCACGCCTCAAACTCAGCAACCTTTGCCAAAGATCGCAGCAGTTGCTCTCGCTAGAGCAATGGAAATAGTCATTTCCAGCCCATGCATCATCTTTTCTATCCAACTTTAGACCACAATCTGGAATTGGTTTTGAAATTCCAAATATACCACAACAATCTACTTGACGAGTAGAACAAGTTAGTCTATTTATATTCATAATTTGACTATCGAATCAAGTCCGAATATTTGGTCGAAATTGACACAAATATCACTTTTCCATACTTAATTTCATTCTCTAAACCCAATTCCAACATCTTTCAAGAGTGTGTCCTTGATCCCACAACGGGGTAATCCTAAGTATTCCAAAGTCCGAGTCATGTTTACACCCTTGGAACATATTCGTGGAGAGGAATTGGGGTGTCCCATTTGCATATAATTGTCGTTCTGTTGGTGGTCTATTTTTCAACGGGAATCTTCATTGGGTGATACAAGATTTAGAGTGCTCCAAGTTAATTTCTTGTTTCGACGTCGAAAAGGAGTCGTTTCAGCTATTCACCTTTCCCTTGCCTCTGAGTTGTCACAGGTTGTCTATGCTTGTGCGACAATACTTCAGATTCTGAATTGTGATATGGGTTATGAAGGAATATGGAGTGAAGAAATCATGTATCAAAGAATTTTTTTTTTCATTAGCAAGATGCCAGAATTTGCGGGGATATCATATGAAGTGACATGCTTTAAAAGTTTTTGAAAATGGAGATATATTGATGTCATGGGAGGACTACTTGTTTTTCTACAGGAATCAGAGCAAAACTTTGCAACAAGTTGAAGTTGTTCCTAATTATTCCATTCAGACCATGCTTCATGTCCCAAGTTTTGTTTCACTCAAGAATTTTACAGAGAATATAAGGGTGTTCTGAGTTCTTACACTGTCCAACGTTTTTTTAATAATCTTATGAAAATGGGATATGCTCGGTTTTGGACCTATCCCATTTTCTTTTTTTGTCAATATTTTAAAACTCGGCCTAGTAACTTGTTGAACTTCATATGGGTTATGAAGGAATATATATATGGAGTGAAGAAATCATGGACCAAAGAATTTGTCACCCGCAAAATGCCAGATTCTATATGGCTGAGAAATTTGAAAATTCTTGCTTGAACTTGTTTTAGAGACTGGTGATTTAATGTTGCATTGCAGACATCTACTTGTTTGCTTACAATAATAATCAGAGCAAAACTGTGAAAATGGTTGACACAATTCCTAACTCCTATATTCAGTCAATGTTTCTATGAGTTTAATTAAACTAGTTTGATTATAATTAATCTACAATACTTTCTTTTATACATAATTCTACTCTCTCTTTCGCGGGTTATTTTTCTATCTCCATTGGTTTCTATAACTAACTTTGAAGGTACAAGCACCTGTAATTCCGATTTTCGTTGAGATTTAAAGATGAATCAATCCTGACAAGAAGAGAATAATTTTTTCTGAGTGAGGAGAAGAATTTTGCTATATTCTGCTCATAGAATACTAAAAAAATGTGGGTTTTCTTCTGAAATTTGAGCACATTTTAATGCTCATATCTATATCTTTCATATTAATTATATGATGCTCGCATGGATTTTTAATGTAAGCGAAAAATGGATGTACCAAATTTCTTTACAGCCAGAGGACAAAATTCCACCCGATAGGGGCTCGGTTATCTCTAAAAAATTAGGAAACTTAATTCATTACAGTATAGTGACATGTTTTGTAAATTGGATTAGACAACTGGTGATGAGATAAAAGAACAAAAATGAGTTAGAAACTTACACTATTTTAATCGGGGTGTCTTTTAAAATGCTTCTGGTACAATCAATTACCATCAGTTAAAGCAAAAATTTTCTAATATCTAAACGAAGACTGATTTTTCACCTACTTTGAATGGAAACCTAGGTTAACTTGAATCTTTCAATTTTCAAGGTACTTTCGGTCTCTAATAGTCCACATTTATTATTCTTTCGGCTACTTGTATCATTTATTTCTTTTTATCTATTAATTTACAGGTTTTGTACGATTCAAGAAAATGTCTTGCTGTACAAGTGCAAGAAAATAAAAGGGTGATGCTACATGTACTCACAAACTTTCACACAATCTTTTATACCCCCCTCACATGGAGGGGGGCCCACGATTATTTTATTATGTGTGGACCCCCCTCCATGTGAGGGGGGTGTAAAAGATTGTGTGAAAGTTTGTGTACACATAGCATTATTCAAAATAAAAAGCCTAATGAGCCTGAAACCTTTGACCTAACCAAGAATCATAAATTCCATCAAACAGCATCTATATATTGCAGTAGGCATATCAAGGTACCCAGGTAAGCAATATGGCAGATGGTAAATTATCAAAAAAAGTTCAAGCAGAAATGAGGGACAAGAAATTCTTGATGAATCTACCTTCAGAGATTATTGTTGAAATTTTCTCGAGACTTCCAGCAGTAACAGTTATGAACTGCAAGATTGTTTGTAAGAAATCTCGCTGCCTACTCTCAACTCCTGAGTTTGCAAAGTTGCATCTTTCCAGATCAACTCTTTGCCTTGTTTCGTTCCATTATGATTTGCATGGACGCAGAGAATTGTGCAGACTTTTCGAATTCAACGATGAGATTGATCATCATGATGTATACTACAATCCAGTAATCAAATTTGAGCCCTCAGTATTGCATGACGTTTCGGGTCCTCCAACGCTAGTAGGTTCCGTTAATGGCTTTGTTTGCTTCCGCAATTTTGGTCTCATAAAAGATCAGCTATATGTATGTAACCCCATTACGCGGGAGTATGTTATCCTTCCGTTACTCGAATGGTCTGCTGTATATTCTACTCCTGTTGCATCCGGGTTTGGAGTAAGTACCATTAGTGATCAATACAAAGTTGTTAAATTTCTTCACAAGCATGAATTTTATACCACCATAGGTGCTCGCTCAAAAATTACGAAGTCTGAGTGTTCTGTTTACACCATTGGAACAGATTCATGGAGAAACATTGGGGGTGTCCCAATTGCATGTGAATATGTTTATAGTGATGTTGGTACATTTTTCAATGGAAGTCTTCATTGGATGATAAAAGAGTTAGAGGGCTCCAAGTTGATTTCTTGTTTTAATCTCGAGGAGGAGTCATTTCAGTCATTCCCCACTCCTTTCCATGGTGAAGAAAATAAAAAAACTTCCTATGATCTTGGAGTTATTTCGGGTTGTCTATGTTTAAGTGACAATAATTCAGACTTTGATTTTGTCATCTGGGTGATGAAAGACTACGGAGTTGAGAAATCATGGGCCAAAAAATTTGTCATCGCAAAATCTGGCGATTTTGCGTGGCCCCAACTGGAGCATGTCCGTGCTTTAAACATTTTTAAAGATGGTGATATATTGTTAGAAGGAAAGTACTTGTTTTCCTACAGTACTCAGAGAAAATCTGTTCGAAAGGTTGACATTATAGATCGTACTTATTACTTTATTCGGTCAATGCTTCACATCTCGAGCTTTCTTTCCCTTAAAGATTTGTACTCGAGAATGTAAGAAAGTTCTAAGACCTCCAATATGAAAACTAGTTGTATGACTTTAGTAAGTCTTTCCTCTAAATTTCCAATGTTAACTCAAGCTGCTAATTGTTGGTTTAATGGAAATATTTTGTCGTATTTTCTGGATTCTGTTTAATTATTTCTTGAAGGATCAATTATTTTCTTTTACACAATTCAATAATGCAAATCTCAATCTAAAGAAGAAACTGTTTCTCAAGTTCATAGACATAACTAGGAAAGGATATAAACTTCTCATTTTCCTGCTAACTTCAGAATGTCTCTTGCAATACTTTCTGTGTGAAGTGAGAACGAAGTCAAGGATCAACTTAACATTAAATGTAGTTCTTCTGGGGCATGCTCAAGTATTCCAAAGTTCTGAGTGTCGTGCCTGAGTATAACTAGGAACAGGTTCGTGGAGAGGCATTTGGGGCTTCACATTTGCGAATAAGAGCTATTCTGTTGGTCTAGTTTTCAGGGGAAATCTTCATTGGGTGAGATGAGATCTATGAAGTTGTTTTTTGTTGAAAGAACTAGTAAACATAATAGCCTCAGATCTTAAGCTCATCATTGGCTGTGTTAGGAAGACATCAGATCAAGTGAAAGCATCAGTTTATCACAGGCCACAGACCTGTGAAGGGTCATTTCATCATAGGCCACTTTAGGTAAAAAAGGAGCAGCTGTATTCAGAGAAGTAGCCACTCTACTTTTCACCAACTCCTTGTATTGTACAGTAGGTCAACATTAGATTAGAGCATAGGCAACCGTTGCTTATTTCCTCTATATAAGCTATCACTATTTCCCATTGTAAATCAGAACATATGTAATAATATTCATAGTTCATCATTTTTACAATTCATCCCTCTAATTTCCACATGGTATCAAAGCAGGTTTCAAACCTGTAGAAGCAAAAAAGGCCAACAGAGCCAAAGGAAGTTTCCCACGTTAAAACCATGTCTCAAATCACAGATAACACCAAGCTCACAACCATAGTTCTCAATGGTAACAGAAACTATATACCCTGGTCCAGATCAGTAACGATCGGTCTCAGTGACAAAGGCAAATTACAGTTTGTCACAGGACCAAAGAAAAACCCAAACCCATAGATCCCCAGAAACCAATTGAGGCAGAAACAACCAAAGTCGAAGAATGGCAAACCATAGACCACATGGTCATGTCGTGGCCGCTGAACACAATGGAGCCTCACATTGCCAACATGTTCATGTACTATAACTCGTCAAAGGAAGTGTGGGACAAAGCCAAGAAATTATATGGCCAACAGAAGAACTTCGCCCACATTTTTAGTCTCAAACATGAGATTTCAAAAATCAAACAAAGTAATCAAAGCAACATGCAACTGGTGACAAAATTAGTTTCAAAATGGGAGGAACTCAACACATATCTCCCACCAACAACAGACACGGTCGAGATTCAAAAAAGGAACGAGCATGATTTAATTTTTACTTATCTGGGAGCACTCGATGCAAGCTATGAGGCAGTCCGATCCCAAATCCTCCTCTTAGCCGAAATGCCAAGCTTTGACGATATAGTAGTAACAATCAAGCAAGAGGAGTCTCGAAGGACACTCATGAACCCACAACAATCGGAAAATCTCGAGAACAGTCGAGCTTTCAAGGCCCAATACCCAACCTCTAATTCTAGAGACGCGGCCAAGACGAAGGGGATCTCAACCGTCGACTGGTGTAACCACTGCAAACGTGCAGGGCACAACTGAGAAGGCTACTAGGTCTTCCATCCTCATCTCCGGCCGGCTCGGAACAAGGGGGAGAGGGAACTAGAACGGCGCAAGGAAGGAGAGGAGATTCAGGGGATTCGGAGGTGCAAACAAAGGGGTGGAAATGAGCCCTAATGAAGGGCTGGATTTGTGGCTGGACCTGGACTTGGACCTGTTGGGCTTGGAGCTGGAGCTGCTGGATTTGGACCCGGATTGGCCCAATCTAATTTAAATGAAGGTATTGGGCCTTTTGTGACACCTACAGCCCAATTGACGCAGCTGCTGGTCCAACTAAACGGTTTGTTACAGCAACAAACTTCAGGTTTTGTACTCTCTAAATCCGTTTTAAATGATTTAAATATTTCTAAAGTTGCTAATTTCTGTCAAAGTAGGAGTGGATGGATTATTGACTCTGGTGCTACTGATCATATGACATGGGACAAAAGTAAAATACAAAATGTCACACAAATTAAAGAACCTCAGCATGTCATTGTTGCAAATGGAAATAGAGCCCAAATTGGTGGTTTTGATACAACCAGATTTCTTTCAAAAAACGTGAAAAATATTTTATACTTACCGGGTTTTAATTCAAATCTATTATCTGTTAGTAAAATAACTCAAGATTTAAATTGTAATGTTATATTCTCACCAAACAAAGTGATCTTTCAGGATCGAAAATCAGGAAATAAGATTGGTGAGAGTTTTTTAAAAAATGGACTTTATTTTCTTGAAGAAAATTACAATAGTTGTCATGCATCGATTAGTCCTACAGATCATGACAAGTTGCTGCATTGGAGATTTGGCCATCCATCTGACCAAGTTTTAAACAAACTTTTTTGTTATAATCTTAACTCTAGCAATTGCGATGTTTGTAAATTTTCGAAGCAAACTAGGTTGCCTTTTTCCTTATCTACCCATGTATCAGAAAAATGCTTTGACTTAATTCATTCTGATGTGTGGGGCCCGGCCCCTGTGGATTCTTATAACAACTTTAAGTATTTTGTTACATTTATCGATGACTTTTCTCGTACCACTTGGATTTATCTTTTAAAGGGAAAAAATGAGGTTTTCTCACATTTCCAAAAAATTTTTAATTTTGTTGAAAATCAATATGGTGCAAAAATCAAGATTTTTAGATCTGATAATGGAACAGAATATGTAAACAAATTTTTTTTAGAATTCTTTAAATTGAAAGGAATTTTACATCAAACTACATGCATTAACACACCTGAACAAAATGGAGTTTCCGAAAGGAAAAATCGTCATCTACTTGAAGTCACTAGGTCACTTCTTTTTCAAAGTAATGTTCCGAAATCCTATTGGTCAGACGTTGTGCTAACAGCTACTTACCTTATAAATAGATTGCCCAGTCTAAGGCTGAAAAACATGAGTCCCTTAGAAATCATGAAGGGTCGAAAAATTGACCTTGACCATATACGAGTTTTTGGCTGTACATGTTTTGTACACATAAAAAGACATGACAAATTAGACAAAAACTCTGTTAAAACCATCTTCTTAGGGTATTCTTCTAAAAAGAAGGGATATAAGTGTTATGATCCCAAAACTCATAAACTTTACTTTTCAAGAGACATGTTCCTTTTTTGAAAGCAAACCCTACTATCAATCACATGAACAAGAAAATACACAATGTTCACCAATTATGTTACCTCCACTAAATTTTGTTTTCCCGAAAGAAACAAATCTTGAACAGGTTGAGGAAGAAACAAATCTAGAACAGGTTGAGCATACGGATGAAGAACAGGTTGGTGTAACAGGTGCAATTTTTTCAGGGGGAGGAGACGAAGAAAATGAGTCAAGTGAGAAACTAGCTCAAGAAGAAATTGGCCTAAGAAGAACCTCACGACAAACTCGACCTCCTGCCAGGTTAAGGGATTATGTATCCCATCAGGTGATGTATCCAATTCAAAAGGGAGATGTATCCCATTAGGTGATGTATCATATTCAAAACTTTATCTCTTGTAAACAAGTTTCTGGTGAATATCGAGCCTATTTGGGTAACATATCAAAACAAACCGAACCAACCAGCTTTAATGAAGCCACCGAGGATCCTATCTGGCGTAAGGCTATGAAGGAAGAATTTCGAGCCTTAGAAAAAAATGAAACGTGGGATATTGTCTTCTTACCAAGGGGCAACAAACCTGTAGGTTGTAGATGGGTTTATAAAATCAAATACAATAGTGATGGTATGATTGAAAGGTACAAGGCTAGGTTAGTTGCCAAAGGTTTTACCCAAACCTACGTCATTGACTACCAAGAAACCTTTGCACGTGTAGCAAAAATGAGCACCGTTAGAATTCTATTATCAGTAGCCACCAACTTAGGATGGAATCTGTTTCAAATGGACGTTAAAAATGCTTTTCTTCAAGGAATCCTAGAAGAAGAAGTCTACATGACCCTTCCTCCAGTCCATAAAAATACTTCGGATCCATCGCTAGTATGTAAGCTAAAAAAGTCAATTTACGGCCTAAAACAATCTCCAAGAGCATGGTATGCAAAGCTAAGTTTTTCCCTTTTGAAAAATAATTTTATCAAAAGCACAGCCGATTCATCTAAGTTTGTCAAACACTCACAAAATTCCATTACTATTATTCTAGTCTATGTTGACGACATCATCATCATTGGGAATGATAATGAGGAAATTAAAAGGGTCAAACAACACTTGAAAGACGAATTTGATATCAAGGATCTTGGAAAACTCTCATATTTTCTTGGAATAGAAATAGCTCACTCCAGCAAAGGCCTATTTCTATCCTAAAGAAAATATGTCCTTGACTTGTTAAAAGAAACTGGTAAGCTAGGAGTTAAACCAGCTGGTACCCCAATGGAAGCCAATGTTAAACCTGGACCAGAAAATGGTGACCTTCTACCTGACATAGGACAATATCAAATGTTGGTAGGAAAACTAATCTATCTTACGGTTACCAGACCTGATATTACATTTGCTGTAGGTGTTGTAAGCCAATTTATGCATGCTCCGCGTACCAGCCACTTGAGTGCTATTGATAGGATACTAAGATATCTTAAAGGCACTCCAGGTCAAGGAATTTGGATGTGAAAAAATAATTCTAATACTGTAATTGGTTTTTCTGATGCAGATTAGGCCGGGAGCTGCGATAGAAAATCAACCACGGGCTTTTGTACATTTGTAGGTGGCAACTTGGTCACTTGGAAAAGCAAAAAGCAAAATGTTGTAACAAGGTCGAGTGCAGAAGCAGAGTATCGTGCTATGACATCCACAACAAGTGAGCTCATTTGGATCAAGCAACTACTTAGAGACATGAAGATAGAGCACATAGGAACTATACAAATGTACTGCGACAATCAAGCTGCGCGACATATTGCATCCAATCTAGTCTTTCATGAGAGGACAAAACACATCGAAGTCGACTGCCACTTTGTCAGAGAAAAAGTACAGTCGGGAGAAATAGAAACCCCATTTGTCAGAAGCAAAGAACAATTGGCGGACATCTTTACAAAAACCCTCGACAAAACTAGTCATCTTAACATTCTTGGCAAGTTGGGATCAATTAATTTATTCAAACCCAACTTGAAGAGGAGTGTTGTGTATAGTATGCATTGCACTAACGGGGAAGCTGAATATATTAAGGCCTTGAGATTGGCTACTCTGGAAATACTTACGAAGAGAAAATATGGGATTTATGTGGGAAACTCTGATGCATGATCCAAGTTTTGGTTTATCCATGCATGTCCCGTATTTTTGCCAACATTAGCTCTGTTCTTTGGGTTACTTGTGCTAATCTCACTTGAAAGAACAAATTAAGTGTGTGAATCTCGCCGACCAGCCTTGGACACCTTAAGAGTCCTATACGGGGTGAGTCTTTCTGCTTGCTATAGAGTCAATTTTGGCCGAGGATTCTTATTTTATTTCCAAAATAAGTAAACGTTAAAAGATGGTGTTATGCTAGATGACTCGCTCAGAACGACATGCACTAGACCCTCAACATGCCAATGTGTATATAAAGGATGCATAGATACAAATGAACGTTTTACTAAAACAAGAACTCATCTAGTACATGCAAGCATGTCAATACAAACTCATCGAGGTACATCAAATATATCAATAAGGATTTAAATTCTTCAATTTCCCATTTTTACTTCTTTTTGATTTCTTGGAAATTCTTGAAGTGTAAGAGGAGAGGAACGATCTCAGCTTAAAGAACATTTTTTAGGCTTATACATGAAGCAAAGATGTCATGTTTCATTTGTATATGAAGTAGGATTCCAAGACAAATAATTTTATTTAGGCCTCGTTTGGGAGGAATTAAATTTTTCTACAGTAAATCAATTCTCATTTTCAATCACACATTTTTCAATAAAATAATATTTTCCATCACATCAATAATTTTTTTTTCTTTTTCAACCACACATTTCCCATCATATCACTATTCAAAATCAATTCTTCCCCTAAAAATCTCTCCCAAACAAGCTCTTAAGATTTTGCTTCAAATCCAACTATCCTCGAACTGTTATTACAATCATTATTGTTTACAATAATTGCCAGCCAAAAAGTTAAGTAGACACCTAGTCGGTCAAAAACTCTCACCTAATTCCACATTAATCCCAAGATTTTCCTCTAAAGTGTATCGTTCGCTTTGTAATGTTCATCAACTAATACTATCATTTTGTCTCTAATATTCACTGTTGCATGTTACTCGGTGAATTCTACTCCTAAAGATTTTGCAATGTATTTATAGTTAAAGAACAAGTTATCTTCAAATGTCCATAGTCGGAGGCATTGTGCTAGGATGACTGTAGTTGGATTCACTGTCCTCGAAGGAATGTAGTTAGGGGAGGTGTA
The DNA here is from genome assembly GCA_035079005.1 of Fraxinus americana. Taxonomy (NCBI): domain Eukaryota; kingdom Viridiplantae; phylum Streptophyta; class Magnoliopsida; order Lamiales; family Oleaceae; genus Fraxinus; species Fraxinus americana. Next base: position 952,293 of record CM068716.1, on the reverse strand, counting down.
AATTATCGAACCGAAATTGTCGCGTGAGTTACTAAGCCCTTGTTTGGTATTGATTAAAATTAAATTTTAATTTAAATCAAAATCAAACCATCAATATTAATCATATATTTTATTGGTCACATAACTTTTCAATTACATATTTAATCAATTTTTATTAAAATTTATTAAAAATCTAACCAAATACTTTATTTATTATTATTTTTTTAAAAAATGCTTTCTATTTTGAGAATACAAATATGATTAAAATAATGTTAATTGTACATAAGTCTAATCTAGCTCCTGTTTGGTGCACATTTTGAGTCATATAATGCATTTTTGTGTTTGATGTGACGTGGAATACGTGATTAAAAAAGAAGAAAAATTTATTAATGTGATGAAAAATATTATTTTATTGAAAAATGTGCGATTGAAAATGAGTAAAATAATAAGAATAAAAAAAATAATAAGGTTCAAACATGGCATATTATGTTTGTAAAGCAATCATACAATTTATAGTTAACACAAGCCACAACCTAAATAGCAAACAGAAGTGAAAGAAAAAAACAGAGAGAAATTCGCGATATCGAGAGCCACGGGTAACGTCGCCTCGAATCGTTTGCGCGGCCGCAGATCGGCAATGGCTGCCACCGGAAAACCTATTTCCACCGCCATCTCATCGTCTCCGGTGGCCACTTTCGATTTCTCTGCAGATTCGAAGCCTCCAAGGCTTGCCCTCACAGCCGATCAGCTCCGCAATTGCTCTGAAGCTCTCAAGTTCTTTAAAGCGAAAAGGTTCGAGACTCCTCAAACCATCCGCCAGGAGTTCCTAACCTTGCAGGTATATGTCCATATACGCATATATCTGTCATTGAAAAATCTTATTGAGGTAGTGAGTTTGAAGCAAAAGTATATATAGAATAATTATCTATAAGAACTGAAGTTTTGTTTTGGAACTTTAATGGTTATTTTTAAGTTGTACATTGCTGGATGACATGTATGACGTGTGAAAAATTGTCTCATTGATTTGAATAAGCGATTTCAATCAATGACCCAAAGCGTTGTCACGGCAAACTTCATCCATGATGTCAAACTTAATGTACCTGTAGCAAATCTATTTTTAAGTATTAAGAAAATGATGAGAAAAGGCAGGGGATTGAATAATTTTTAAGTTGGCTGTGCTTTGTTCTTTTCTTTCCCTGTTTTTGGGTTTGGTGTGTTTTATGGCCAAGCAAAAGATTCATTTTTTTGTTGAAAAGCGAACCAAATTATAACTGCATCTTTAAGAGACTCCAGCATCTTATGTGTAATAGCGAGTATCTCTAAATTTAGAGAGTAATCTTTTTATGCACATAGACAATGCTCCCTATTTTGGCTCTTTATTTTATTTTTTCACTGAATATTTATTGATTTATCTTTATTTCTTATTTAACATAATTTTTTTTATATGTTGTTGGCCAATCAATTCAAATGTGATTTGAATAATTTAAATTGTAAAGTATTTATTAAATGCAATCATTGTTAATTAAGAATAGATAGCGAGTTAATTTGCAGAGCCAAACTTACTCTTCTTGGAGCTTTTTTTTAAGCATTGACTCTTTAAAATATAAAATATTTTGCGTTTAGAGAGTCTATTGAAGCTGGTCTAAGAGATTTGAAGTCCTTGTGAAATTTTGCTCATGGATTTACAAAATGAGGTTTTTTCTGAATTTCTTGTGTTAGGAAAGATTCATTTTTTTTTGAAAGGCGAACTAAATTATAAAGGCATCTCCAAAAGACTCGAGCATCTTATGTATAATGGAAAATATTTTTAAATTTATGGAGTAATTTTTTTATGCATCTAGACAATACTTTCTATTTTGGCTCTTTATTTTGTTTTTTCGAATGAATATTTATTGATTTATCTTTATCTCTTATTTAACATAATTTTTTTAAATGTTAATGGAAAATCAATTCAAACGTGATTTGAATAATTTAAATTGTAGAGTATTTATTAAATGCAATCATTGTTAATTAACAATAGATAGTGAGTTAATTTGGAGTGCCAGACCCACTCTTTATTTTAAAAAGTTAAAATAAGGAGTCTCTTTGAGCTTTTTTAATTATTGACTCTTTAAAATAGAGAGTATTTTGCGTTTAGAGAGTCTATTGGAAATGATCTAAGAGATTTGAAGTTCGGTGAAATTTTGCTCATGTCTTTACAAAATGAGGAAGAATCCATTTTTTTCTGAATATTTTGTGTTTTATGACCTCTCACTAAGAAAATATTCATTTTTACTTGAATAATGAACAAAATTATAAGAGATCTGAAGTTTTGGGGAAATATTTGCTCATGCCCTGACCAACTAAGAAATTTGATTCTTCAAAAAGTAGTTTAGGAAATAACAGAGCACAAACCAGAGCGGGAGCGGTTTAGTAGAATTCATTTTGGTAGATTTGGCGGATGTCTCCAATACAAAGTGAAATATTCAATACTGGCCCTTGAAATTAGGTTCTATTTTCTTTTGGTTACTGAGGCTGCCATGATATATCCGAATTGCAGAAGTAGCCAACTGTAATAAAAAGCAAACGGTATAGCTTCCACTTTAATTATTCTCTAATATTAGTAGATTATGCCAAGCTCACCTTTTGTTTTGACTTGATGGATATTCAAGGCATGTCTATATCTAGTCAATCCCGTTGAATTTTGGAGGGGGAGATTAATTCTTCCAGATTCAATGGAAAGATAAAGTCAAACGACATATCTGATAGAGTTTTAAATTGTGTGTTAACCAACCACAACCCTCCTCCTTCGGCCGGGCTTGGGACCGGCTATGGAAAACATAGTGAGAGTTAGTACGATTAATCTGTAAGAAGAGCAGAATTAGTATTATCTCATAGACGCATTTTGCATGTTTATAGACGTTGTGGAATTAATGGTGATAATGACCTAGAGTGTGATATATGGGACTGATATGCGATATGTTTGATGTCTGCATGAATGTCCACATACACCTAAGATTTTTGGCTCCCTTAGGTACCTGCAAGTTGTGCAGTTTTACCGTGTTCCTCCTCAATCCATTCTTGTTACGAATCATGTATTTTCACTTTGCAATATAAGTTCCCTAGAAGCCAACCATGGTTATGTCATTACTTGGGCAAATTAAGCAGAATTCTCTCTAATATTGCAAGAAATTATTAGTGTACATGCATCTGTGTTGCATTTGTAATGAAATAGAGCCCTGTCCTTTTTTTACATGTTCTCCCTGTGGAGGTAAGTTGACATGACCAATACTATTTCTGATGTTGCTAAATAGAAGTACTTCACTTCATTATAAGCTATGTAGAACATTTATTTATATTTATTTTGTGGCAGGCTAATAGGACGAAATCTTTGGACATGAGGAATAGATGTACAGTAGCTCTCGACGGTGTAAATTATAGCAAGAACCGTTACACTGATGTCATACCATGTATGCCAATCCAGCAACATATTTATATTTATCAAATATCTTTAAGTTGTATGTTTATCTTTCAGGAATAATTCTCTTGACTTTCATTGTTCTCAGATGATAATAACAGGGTTATTTTGAAGCAGTGTAAAGATTACAGACCATCAGCTAGGGGTTATATAAATGCAAGCTTTGTCACGGTGGTTTTCTGAATCCTTTATTTGATTTGAATATTCCAATTTAAAGCAGACTCGTACAGAAAAAGTTTGATTCTATTTAATTCAATTTTTTACTATTTCTAAACTGATTGTTTTGATTGCAGACTTCAGAAAATGTTTCTCGGTTTATTGCAACTCAAGGTCCACTGTCACACACTTTTGAGGACTTCTGGGAAATGATAATACAGTATCGCTGTCCCGTCATTGTGATGCTTACCAAGTTGGTCGACAATTACAAGGTACACAATTTTGATATTCATTGGCATAAGATCAAAAGTAATCCAGCCTTTTGAGAACAATTCCTCTGTATCTAGTCATGTAGAGAGAAAGAAAACCTTTTTTCATGTTATCAATGTATTTCTGTTAAGTTTTTATGATTTTTTTTTTCTTTTCGAATTTTCTTATGATATTCATACTTGTAACTAAACAATATGCAGACAGTGAAGTGTGGGGATTATTTCCAAGCTGAGGATGGACCAAGAGAGTTCGGCAACATCTGCATAGTCACGAAATGGATACAAACAACAGATACTTCATTAGTGTTGCGACGTTTGGAAGTGAATTACAAAGAGGTGAGAGGCGGTCTACAAATGTAAAAGTTTCTAAAGAACCTTCTTCCGTTTATTGTCTCATTGTATTATCTCTTGTAGAAAAAAAGTGGACCATCAATTAGAAATTATATCTTCTTTATTCGAATATTTTGACTAAACAAAGAACTCAAAAGGTTGAGATTTCCATGGTTTCAAGCAATTGGACCAAGGCTTGTAGGAAACTCAAAATTTAGTACCTTTCTTTGCAGACTTAAAGAACATAATGAAAATAAAATTATGATCCATGAACATTGGATGTCAGCTTTCTATTGTTGATGAAAAGACGAAACTACCTTTAATTTCCAAATTAATCGAACTCGACTGCTTTATGAACTAAAACACTGGATTATTTGGAGTACAAACAGCGAATCTTCCATTAAGCAATTAACCAAATGTGTGAGTTTCAAGCATTTAAGCACATCTTTGAAGGACTTCTAATTTTGTTTATCCTAAAACTCTGATGAACCTCTATGTTGTCTTCTCATGTATATGCTTGGCAACATATTGTTATATACTGCTGGGAACTAAGAACTTTCCTTTCGTTTTTTTTCCTTCCAACAACTTATTCTAGCTACATTACAGTTTGTTTTCTATTCATTCTCTTTGCCTATTCTTTTTTCATCTTTCCATAATAACTGAAGCATACATGCTCATCTAGTGTGTATGACAGACTTTTTTTTTTTATCCAGCAATTTGTTTAGAGGGTGTTTGGTGTAGATTAAAATCAGATTTTAAGTGGATCATGATAGAAGTTTTTGAAATGTGTGGTTGAAAAGATGTGGGATTTACGAAAGATGTGGTTGATATTGATTGTTTGAATTTTACTTAGATTAAAATCGGATTAAAATTTGGCCCAAACAGGCCCTTAATCTTTTTGATTAGTTGTGACCAAACCTAAGTCAATCCTATTTTTCTGCAGTCCGAGGAACCATCTTTGTCTGTTCTTCACATTCAGTATCCAGAATGGCCTGACCATGGAGTTCCGAAGGACACTGTTGCTGTTCATGAAATTTTGAGAAGGTTATATGGTCTGCCACCCAGCCTTGGACCAATTGTTGTTCACTGCAGGTTTGCCCCTGCCCCCCCCCCCCCCTTCGATGTCACACAAGTAGTAGTGGCAGAGAAAATAATCTAATTGAATCTGAAATTTTATCCCTATCCTCTTTCACAGTGCAGGTATAGGTAGAACTGGAACATACTGTGCAATCCACAATACCATCCAAAGAGTTCTTGTGGGAGATATGTCAGCTTTGGATCTTGTTAATACCATAACCTCTTTTAGGTCGCAACGAATTGGAATGGTTCAGACATTGGTACGTTTCCTTCCCGATTTGATGCTTCACTGTACTTGCGATTTAGTGAAGATAAATAGAGGGCTTCCTCTTTTACTGTTAAATAACGGGAACTGCAGATTTATCCTTTTCAGTCACATTTTCCTTGCATCTTGTAAAACCATAAAATTTAATATAATAAAGATTTTATATCATTATGACATCTATTATGATTTCCATTAAAATTGGATTATTATCAAAATCTAACACATCTCTTTGAAACCCCTTTCCTGATTTTTGCTGACTGTACCGCTAACTGATACAGGAGCAATATTTGTTCATCTATGATGCCGTTGTTGATGAACTTGAAGACCTCATATCGGACAGCACCTATCATAGTTCTCAATGATATCTATTTCTTCATTCAGCAAATCATCCGTTCTTACCTTCAAGTTTCTCTTTTCTGTATGATTTTAATAAATTATTGACTTGAACCTCTGGTGTGTGCTTGATACATTAAAAGACTCGGAATCGAATTCTCCCCACTGAAAATGCCTGTAAACACAGTAAAAGCGCTTCGGCCTTTTCTTATTTCATTCAATGCTGTATGATTCTCAACTGCTCTGGCCATTAATGTTATTCAACAGGCGATGAATTTCCTTTAGCACAAGGAGTTGGTAACTAACATCAGCAGAGAACTCGTAGTCAACTATTACTGCTTTGCAACAGGTGATGAATTTCCTTTAGCACAAGGAATCGGTAACTAACATCAGCAGAGAACTTTTAGTCAACTATTACTGCTTTGGATTTGTTTGCATTGTCATTATGTGTTTGAATTCAAGAAACCTAAATGCCTGTTTGGTCAAGCTTGTCTTTTTCCAGGCTTATTTCGAAAGTGAGTGCATGTTTAATGCCGAAACAAGACCCAAAAAAAAAAAATTAAAAAAAATGCAAAGAATCAGTAAGCTTAGTGAAGCTTGTTTTGAACGAGCTTTTATGTAAACTTTCATTCTAACCATGTTTGGATAAGTAACTATTTTGACAGCAAGACATGGATTACCTTCAAAATAAGTAATTTGCTTGTTTTTAACTTTCACTAATTAAAAAAGTTCATTGTTTATCAATTTACTTATTTACTAACTTAAGCTTAGCCATACATGAAAACTTCATGAAATGATAGTAAATTGACTTAACCCCTACTTTGGAACAAGCAAAGCAAAGTAATTCTGAAATATGAAGGTTGAAATTTTTGGTCAATTTTCTTCTATCATTTTCAATTTCCCTGTTGCCATGGCTTAAGGGAAGTTGCCCTGTTGCCATGGCTTAAAGGGAAGAGAAGAGGAAGTGGAAAGGAAAGAAAAATAGGTGGAGAAATATACTCTCTCTCCCATTTTTTGCTTGAACAGAAAGTCAAAGGTTACGTGCATTTTGTGTCTAGTCGAATTTATTATACCAATTTAAACTCTTAGTTGAAGTTGGGAAAATTAAAATAATCTTCCTAAGGTTTTAGATTCATAATTTTTTGATGGGACAATGATGAATATGTCAATTGCTCTCAATGTATGCCCTACTTATCATTTTCCAAACATTTGAGCATGAATTAATGATTAATAAAAGAATTTACTATTAATGTAGGCCCATTTACTCATAATTCACCTGCCAATGCATTTTCTCATGGAAATTTTCGTAATTTTACCAATTTTGTTTAGGCGCGTAAGAACGTTTGAATTTGAAATGTATAAATAAAGTTCACAATACCAAACATGCTTACTTTTAAGGCGTTTTTTTATACATAGAAGTTAACAATTTTGGTATGAACTACAAAATTGAGATTTTCCCTAATACTTTAATAGCATGGATAGGGAAATAATATATTTTTTGGTAATTAAATAAAAGGTCAAAAAATAACTTAAAGGGGATCTTGGAAAAATCACCACAAATTCTCCATAATTGAGTTAGGTGAAACTTAAATATGACAAAATATGGCATTCATTTCATGGTAATAACACTTGTTTAATTTCTCCAAAAGTAACACTTTATTTATTACGAGGCTGGACTAAGAGAATAACCTTTTGGTTACTTCTTCTTCTTCTATTATTAATTTTTGAAATGACATTTTGGTTACTTTTATAACAATTTTTTTTTTTTGTTTTGTGGAATTGATTTCTTGTATTTACGTATTATTTTTTTGTGGCTTTAATAATAATGGTTTGTGTTTCCAAACCCGGCAATGATTTTGTCTATTTTCAAACTTGGTTATGATTTTGTATTTTAGTTTCTAATGCATGTGAACTAATTTTAAGAGCATGGAAGATGTTTTCGATGCACTAGGGATGATTAAAAATATCCGTTATACTCTATTCTTGCAAGATTCCGTTCCAAGCGGGGTGGGGGGCATTGCTCCAAGATGGGAGAGTAAGGAGAACATGATCACCACCTCATTACTCGTCTCATTTAAAGTTCATTTCAAAATAAAAATATTTATCACACAATAAAAAAAGAATCATCGTCATTTTCTAGAGGAAACATGAATTTTCTATAATTTGAAAAAAAAAAATAATGATTTTCACAATCAAAAATATTAAAAAATAAAAAATAAATGGGACCGTGTCCTCGTCCCGCACCGTTGCATCCCTACGATGCATGACATGGAGTGTGGAATTATGGTGTAGTTAAAATAATAGTAACATAGTAATATTTCACAGAAAAGTTTGCGAAATACCAAAAAATATTATTCGAGTGACAATAAGAAATGTGATAAGAGTACCTAGAAATAAAGTTAATGGTACAAGTCCATTTCTAGCCACCAATCGAAATTGAAATGGAATTTCAGCGGAAAATAATGTACTATAGATAATGTTGTCAAAGAAGAGAAGGATGGCTCTAGGATTGGCATAATCTGTTAAAATGATCAGGGAGATGGTTGTATTTATCTCAAAATCAACAACAAGAAACATTTCTCCTTGTGCTATCGAATGTGTGACTTAACTCGACTAGTTTGCTTGGAATCGTTGCATGTCCTTCATCATGGTGGAGTCTGATTGCTGCAGTGCTATTCATACTGTCCAAAAACTACGCTCCGAAAGGGTATTGTTTACAGGCCATCTTCTGCTTGAGGTTACGCTTCAAATATGAGATTTTCTTTCATCAAACACTTTTGATTTTTCTAAATTCAACTGCCACTTTCTTGGAAACACTCTTGCATAGAATATAATTATATTGGTTTCAAAAAACAATAAAATAAAAATTATAAGAAAGGACATCCCTTCTTCTCTCTCTCCCTTTCTAACCCCTCAAGTTGTATTTAGAGTAACAAAAAATATCAAGAAGACAACTAAATTCTATGAATTAAAACTGCACTCTCTTGCTACATCTGGATAATATATCGATCAATTTTACTGTGTAGGAATAAGATTCTCTAGACCATAATGTATATAACTTAAATGGAGTATGATACGATTTTGTAGATTTCATAAATTTTATTAAGAGCTTGTTTGAAAGGGATTAAAATCAGATTAAAATTGAAAATATAACTGTTGGAGTTGACTTTTATTAGACGAGTGAGACCCAATAATGACTATATTTTCAATTTTAATTGAATTTTAATCCTTCCCAAACAAGCCTTAAGTTTCCCAAAACTCTAAACTTTATCTTTAATTACAATTTTGGAAGTTGACTTTGTGGTATCAATTGGCAAAAAAAATTTCTTAAAAAAAAAAAAACATTGGTCTAATAGTCAAAATCAATCAAAAATCAGGAGCACCAGAGATCAAGTCTTCATCAATGTTTTCTCCAGCTCCTTTAGCCGTTTAGGGGTCAAACTTGTCACTTTCAAGGAAGAAAATTGATGGAGAAAAAGTTAAAAGGCGGTGAAAATAAGTAACTTATGAGCAGATTCTTGATTCCTTTGTTCCCATAATTACAGTAAAAAGAGTTTACACATACCTTGAGGGTTTTTGACCAGGCCGATGTATGCGTACGATAGAGAGAGACAAAGAAAGTGGGTGGTTTCTCTCTCTCTACTCTCTACACTGGTTCTTGGTTTGGTGTGGCAGAGTCAGCAGCAACAAGGCTACTTTTATGGTGACTGGTCCCTTTGAAGGTTGAAAAAACTGTTCTTGATTAGCTTCAGAGATCTCTGTGGATTTAGAAATGAGAGTCCATCCGCCCACCCCATATACTCACATACTCCAATAGATATATAGATACATACATGTACAACTACTAGCTATTTTTTTTTGGGTTTTATTCATGGTTCTTTTTCCATTCTCATCATCATCATATGATTGACAATCTCACCTTCTCTCTCTTCATCGGTCTCGTGTTATCGTTGAAATGAAAGAGACATGAAAACTATTTTCTTTTTATTTCTTAGATCCAAGTCATCATCTTAATCTCTAGTCCTGAGTAAGTTATCCTTTTCTTTTTAGTTTACAAGCCCATAAAAGTACTTTTATTTTCTTTAATGGGGGGGTTTTTGAACTTCGATTTGTGTAATTAAAGCTTTGATTTTGCTTAATTTATTTTCTGGATTGTTCTTTCACTGTGCAATTTGTGTTATTATTGGATCGTGACTATTTGTTTAAATCTTTGTCGTTTTGGGTTGCCCTTATGCTAATGATTTACGCTATTGGTTTGACTTATTTGCTAATTCCTTACTTTGTAATTATTGTTGGGACATTCTTTTCCTTGTTTTTATTCTGTATAATTTTGCTCATAAGTGAATATTATATTTTATCTTAAGGTGTTGCTCCCTTTTGTGATTTTTGCTCCCCATTCTTGTTTTTCAGTTTTACTGAGCTGGATTAGTTGTGGATTGCACTCTGGTAATTTTCGTGGAAGCTGGGGTAAAGAACAGGCTCGATTATCAGTATTGTGATTTGCTGACTAAGAGTGTCTTTTTTACTAAGAATTTATGAGCTTTTTGAATTTAAAGATTTTTTAGTTGATTAGCTCATGAAGTAAAAGAGTAATCTTCATAGACTCAATGGGCGGACTTTGCTCGAGAAGGTCCACCGACGAACGTGCATTGGCTGGTGCATTTCCTCACATCAATGGGAACTTCAGTTATGGTTCTGGATTGGTTTATCAGTCTCGTGGGTTGGATGTCAGAGAAGATAGCAATTCAGTGCAAGCCCCGTCTGAGGAAGTTACAGATAAGCAAATAAGGGAACCGTTTTCATTCCCCGAGTTGAGTGCTATTTCTTATGACACAAATACTGACGATATCAATGATGGAATCCCTCGTTTGTCTCGGGCTCTATCAAATAAATCTAGATCAACAAGGTCAAAGCAAGTGGCAATTGCAAAGGTATTTTCACTGTTGATTTTGTTTTAATGCTTTGCTTCCAATAGTTTGCGTTGGGATATTGCCACAATTTGTTGGTTCATATGCGTTTAAAGTATCGGCAAATGTGTATGGAAAAGGACTGCAAGCTGACGCGTTTCTCAATTTCGACACACACCTTCAGTGTTATACTTCACATTTTGGGATGAATAGTTGCTAGATCATAACAAATTAGCAACTAAGTCTAAATAATTGATCACAAAAATCGACAGAAAGTATGGGAATAATTTCTAAATCGTCAAATTTGTTGATAAATATGCTCCCTGCCCCTGTAAATATGAGTTTTGTTTACCACAAAATACGAAAAGATTTATTACACGCCTTTTCTTTCACTCCCTTCCATGCCTTCTCAAATCATTTGTTTGATTTTACATGTTATTTTAATAAGAAAATGGGATATAAGCAATTGTGAAATGCTAAGATGCTCTAAGATAGAGGAATAAAATGTACTGATGTAGATCAATGTTTCTCTGTAACATGTTGATAACTGTAATAGAAGCTCAGTCCAACTTAAGTCCCAAGTTAATGGTGATTGGACCATATTTCAAATAGATGGAGAAAAAAAAGACATTAGGAGAAAGTATCTGTAATTCCAAAGTCAGAGTCTACTTTGTTCGCAGCTAAGAATGCACAGTGCATTGTTCTCCACTACAGTTTCCTTTACCATCCTTATTGTCAATCCTCTATATTTCCTTTGGTATCTTTTAAGTAGTATCTGTTAGGTCTTCATGTTTTTTAGTATGTAATGGTAGAACAGCATTTGTAGGCGAGGAGTATCGTATTGGTTACAAAGATGCTCAATATTTAGGATGTGGGAAGAAACACGTGTTTAAAATTATTGCCCTCGCTGTTTAGGTCCTAAACTCTAGATCTAATGCTTACTATGAAGAAAGATTAAGAAACTGACATCGAAGAAAGATTTTTAAGGAAATTCAATGGGCAACAATTAAGTGAGAATAAAGCTTTGGGAGGGACTAGAAATGGGTCTCTTTGTCTTGTTAGATAATTCTGATGTTCGAATAAGCATCGGCACCCTTATACCTTACCCTCGTCCATGAGACATTCAATCTATTGGTTAGAATAATAATTCCTAACATTTTGAACTGTTCTTGATGTTTGGAGCTATTAAACAGGTAATTGTTTTTTCAGCTTTGAGAAAATTTGTAGTTCTAGGGGGGAAGGAATTGTGGATCTTTTTTTCCATGTAACTTGATATCTTGATCGCTCAGCTGATGATTGCGTTTTACATCTACTGGATTTTTGAAGGGCGTGATTGCAACTTCTCCTGAGCTATTGAAGAAGTAGTATACCATGCGAAGCCACAAAATGTCATATCTTGTAATTTCGATGTTCCAGTAACATTTGAAGAAAATGAAGGGGTGCAATAGTTTGTTTGAGTGGTATGGTTATATTGAAGATACACCTGTACGGAAAAGAATTATTAACTATTACAATTAATAACACCACTGATCCAAACTATTCTATCCATTAGCTTTCTGAGAATATGGCTCGATCATATCCATGGAGTCCTCTCAGTTTTTCTTCTATAGGTGCTACCATTTAATGAATTTGAACTTATCCTATTCATTTATTTTTTTATTTTTTTCCCTTTATAATTCATTTTAGCATTCACATACCGTACTTATTTTGTCGAGTGCTGTTTCTTAGTTGTCTTTTTAAGTGTCAGTAAATACAGTTCTGTTCCCTTTTCCAGAATATTTCAATGAAAGTTAAAAAGAAAAGGTGCTTAGAAATTAAGAAGGGAGGACCTTAAAATTTAATGGTAGATGCTCATAGTCGCTGAATAAATTTATTCAAGGCAAATGTCTGGAACTTTTGTTTTGGATGAGTTCAAAGAAAAATTATTGATTTAAGATATAGCTTTATAGGACTGCTAATGCCTTGGCAAAAATGTACTGAGAATGGCTTTTAAGGGGCTTCTGGAAAGGTTGACTTACTAGGAGGATAGAGAAGCCCACAGAGAATTGAGAAAAGGAATAAGGTTCTAAGGCTCCGGTAACTGGTTGTTTTCAAAGGCCTTCTAAGATGCTGTTGAAATATAATTACAGAAGTTAAAAATCTACTCTGCAAGGTGTATCCAGGAATTTTCTTATAAAAAAAAAAGGTGTATCCAGGAATTTTTGGTATGTGAGATCATTTGATAATAATAGTCATCTTCTTGTTTAGGCTGAGAAGGGATTAAATCTACCTGAAGCTAAACGCAAGATTGTCTTGCCGAAAGCTTTCTCAAGATTGGTTACTAGTTCAACAAGTCAAGTTTGAATATATAAAGTAGTTTGTTAATCCACAAAAAAACTGGCTTTATCTTAAGCTTATAAATAATCGTCTACTAAAAGCACCAAGCTACTCGAACTTAACTTGTTTTTGGATTGATTAGACCTCTTTCTTTGCCAATTAGGAAATCTATCCATGCTTGTACTGGATCATGGAGCTTGTTACTCTTTATATCTAAATAATTTAAAAAGGTATCAGCTGAAGAATAGGTTTATTAAACAAATTTAAAAATGCATAATTTTATTTTAATTGGGTGATGAGTTGTATTAAAATGTATTTCATATCTAAAATTGTATATAATCATTATTCTTTAATGATATTTGGTACCTTATGAATTTCAATAACATCTCTACTATTGCTAAATGGAAATTACACATAATTTTATATTTTGTCTTAGGTGTCTGAAGTGAGTTCTCTCTTGGGCAGAGCGGGTACTGTTGGAATTGGGAAAGCAGTGGATGTGTTGGATACACTTGGTAGCAGCATGACTAATTTGAACCTCAGCGGTGGTTTTGCATCTGGGATGACAACAAAAGGGATTAAAATTTCGATTTTGGCATTTGAAGTTGCAAATACAATCGTCAAAGGTGCCAATTTGATGCACTCCCTTTCAAAGGAGAACATTAGACATTTAAAGGAGGTGGTGCTCCCTTCTGAAGGTGTGCAAAGCTTAATATCAAAAGACATGGATGAACTCCAGAGAATTGCAGCAGCTGACAAGAGGTGTTTCTGTAGAAACATTTAAATCTAGCATTTAATGTCTGCTCATATGGCATCTGCATGGTATATTTAGTGAGGAAAACGCGTTTGAGGCTTATTTCTTTTATAAATTTTTCAGGGCTGAATTGAAAGTATTTTCGGGAGAAGTCGTCCGCTTTGGAAATCGTTGCAAAGATCCACAGTGGCACAACTTGGATCGTTATTTTGACAAGTAATAGCTAACGTCTTTTTTTTCTCTGCTAGCACTCTATGTGCTTGTTGGTATATGAAATAAGTTTTTCATTCGTTTTTAGTTCTCTATTGTAATTTTAGGTTGGAATTTGAATTCATACCTCATAAACAATTGAAAGAAGAAGCTGAAACTGTGATACAACAATTGATGACTTTGGTTCAGTACACTGCTGTAAGTGATCACATCATTGGAAGTTCATTTTTCTATTTTTGAACCTATTGGGTAAGGTTTATATTTGTAAGCGAGAATAATAAATTAGGAAGCTACTGTAAATATGTATAAATAATATTTTTATTAGGAAATAGTTAGGTGTATAGTTTCCATAATTAACTAATTAATCGAGGACAAATTTTATTATTTAATGAAAAGAAATTCTCCATTGGAGGCATCCGAACCAAATCAATTGTTGACAATATTGTGACAAATTTAAGTGATCAAATATTTGAGTTTTTTTTTGCCTGTTTGTTTTAGAAATCCAAGGCCAAGAACATTCATACTTGGTACTTACTATTTGTCAAGTTTCAGTTTTTTGTTAACTGGAATTGTGTGCTTTTGTTGTTTGTGGCTAATACCTGGAAACTGTCATACATAATTTATGTATCCATTATGTTCTCTGTTTTGAAACTGCCTGTGTTTTACACAGAACTGTACTTTACATTGTTGCTATAGTTTTGAACTTTTTATGAAGAGGATATCTAATATGTTTAGATTGCAGGAACTGTACCATGAAATGCATGCACTGGACAGGTTTGAACAAGACTATCGCCGTAAAGCTCAAGAAGAGGATAACTTGAATACCGCACAGAAAGGTAATTATTTTTTTGTTTATCTAAACTGGCTTTATTTTTGTTATATTAATGTTCATTTTATTTTATTTTTTCTATATGTTTTTCAAAAGCTTGTTTGTCTATAAATAATTTGTGATTAACTGCGATGTTTTTGAGAAACTAAACAAATTGTTTCTGTAATACTGTAAAATAGGTGGAAAACAAGGTAAATTTTTTATTTACATTTAGAACTTAAAGCTACCTCTGGAATTGTTATCATAGTTCAGTTTTCTGCTAGACCTGACATAAAATTGATCTAAAGCAAATTTAGGGAAAGTAACACCTGATTCTTCACCTTAGCGTAATGCAGCACTTAGGTCCCCATCTTTTTTGTTTTTTGGTCGCATTTGAGTCTCTATCCTTTCAATTTTGTAGCACTTTGGGACCTTGGTTGTACTTTTCCTGCAATTAAATATAGGTCCATTATACTGGGGACTTTCCCTGTTGAATAGTTTATTCCTAATTGTCTCACCTTTCATTCTGCATAGCTCAATTTTGAGGGATGAACGATCCCCTATTTCTTGGAGTTTGCAAATTTTTAGAAAGATTGAGAGGCCTAACTCCCAAGACTTAGCATTTTTCTGCTTTTCCTTTTTGGCCTTCATCTGCTTTTGAATTGTGATTGTTGGTTTAAACTCTGGATATTATGATTCATTAATATGTGGATCATACTTTTTTCATGCACTAAAATACTAAATTTATGAACTACTCTATTAAAAAACCTTCATCTGGAAGGTCAAAGTTTTCTTGAAGGAAAAGGCTTATTATGGCCTTTGACTACTGAAGAAGATCTAATGCAAGTTCCATGTGCAGGAAGAGCGAGAATCTGAGTCCCATTTCTTCTTGCATTGAAGCTTTTCTAAGGAAACCTTTTTTTTTGGATAACTCATTTGTTTGTCCCCCTATGGTCTTTTATGCCTTATCTTCCATCAATTAAGTTTCTTTTTTCTTCCCCCCTAGAAAAAGATGATGAAAAGTTGGACTATGATCGTTGTAAATTGAATTTTGTGTAATTCGCTCATCTGGCTTGTGCTTATCAACTATATGGCCCAGCGAATCCTTGAGATCTATTATCTCTACATCTTTTGGGCAGTATTGGTTCTTCTATTATTGAGTATTCAGGGATCAATCACTAAAATTACTGTACTAGCAAACGTGTGGAAATGAGACAACTCTATAAAACTTGAAAGTCAAAAATAGCTGGTTCTACTTTTGAATTGAGAGAATACAATAATTTTTATCCTCAAAGTAAAATTTACTTAGGACGAGCAAGGAAGGATATTGAGCCCCAATGACAAAGGAACCTACGGGGCGGGGCATTTTCGGGATTTGTCCCTCGCTGACTAATTCGAATGGTCTACGACAGACAATATATATATTTTTTTATAGCTTCTCATATTTTTTCAATAGTAATGCTAAAAATCTCTTGTGCATGTAGCTCTGCTGCTATATCATTTGGTGAAACTTTTATTTCTTTCTTTGCCTCACCTCGATTGGTATAAAATTTTGATTAGGGCTATTACATTTTTTTTCCTTTGATACGCATCAATTTATGATAGCTGGTATAATTATTAACTTTAAGTTGTTTATTATATTATTCTTCTTTGTTTCTCTATTTTTAATTGTTCTATATTTACTGATGTGAAGGCGACAGCCTTGCAATATTACGTGCGGAGCTGAAGAATCAAAAGAAACACGTAAAGAGTCTGAAAAAAAAATCTCTCTGGTCCAGGATTTTGGAAGAGGTAGTCAATACTCAATAATCCTGGTTTTTTGTGGGTGCCAAGGGCAGACTAGGCTTTCTTATTAGAATAGGGACTACTAATTTTTACATGCAACTGGAGATGAGGTTCTATTCTGTACAATGAATGTTTAGCTAGTTTGTATTCACTACAAATCTTTATTCTGGGAGCGAGCTAATTTGTGCATGTTTAATTTATGTTAAGGTAATGGAGAAGCTTGTAGATATCGTCCATTTTCTAAATTTGGAGATCCATACCGCATTTGGTAGATCTGGTAATGCGTTTAAAATTTTCAGTGTAGTCTAAACTGTTACATTGGTCTTTTGTATGTCCTTGACACTTTTTTTGTGTGCGTGTTTTGTGTTCGTGTTCGTGTTCGTGTCCGTGTCCGTGTCCGTGTGAGTTCTTGTTATTATATCTTCTACTCTTTCAGCGTTCTCGTTCTCTTACCATCTTAATCCCCTTATTCCCATCATCGAAAAACCAAAAAGGGGATACAGAAGTATGCAATATTTGTTCAAATTATTTTCAATGGGTTCTTATTTCATTTCTTGTTCACGCTTTAACAATATTAAGTATATGCAGTTCAGCGTTCAAATAATCCAGTAGTTCCTGGTTCAATTATTTAACTAAAGATGTCTATTTCATTTGTTCATTGGGCGGCTATTGCAGATGGAGATAAGCCAGTAAAAAACCACCACCAAAAGTTGGGATCTGCTGGCCTTGCACTGCATTATGCAACTATCATTACCCAAATAGATACACTCGTTAGTCATCCTTATTGTAGTTTCAGTTTTATCAGTAAATTTCAGTTCTTGTTTGTGCAATGCTTTCTCTGCTTTTTGTTTATTTGATTGATGCCATATATATTTCTTAAATCTCCGTTT
The DNA here is from genome assembly GCA_035079005.1 of Fraxinus americana. Taxonomy (NCBI): domain Eukaryota; kingdom Viridiplantae; phylum Streptophyta; class Magnoliopsida; order Lamiales; family Oleaceae; genus Fraxinus; species Fraxinus americana. The sequence continues at coordinate 934,757 of CM068716.1, read as the reverse complement.
GGCCCCCATTATCCAAAAAATCTATTATTCTCTCTCTTATTTTTAGCCACACAATCTTCTATAAAATAATATTAAATGTAAATTGAAAATTTTTCTTTCTTTTTCAACCACACCTTCTCCAATAAAATACTTCCGAAAATTATAATTTCAAATAATGGGGAACAAACTGGTGCTTAAGTTGATTGGATCTTTATGCATTTCTCTATTCTGTTGCTCAGTCTTTGAGGGTGTAAAAATAGTATCCCTCATAGTTACACTGAATTTAGGGAGTTAGCCTCCACTTTTTTATTTTCTTGTTCTGGTTCTGATTTATGGGTTTTCTTGGTACTCAGGTAACTCGATCGAGTTCTGTACCACCAAGTACGAGAGATGCTTTATACCATGGACTGCCACCGGGTATAAAGTTAGCTCTGCGCAGTAAATTACAATCTTTTCAGCTCAAGGAAGAGGTACTACTTTTCTTCTGAACTTTTTCATCATTAGAGACTTACAACCATACTCTACTCTGTGATCAATTTTTTTTTTTTTTTTGAATTTTTACCGTTTAAATGATTATTTACTAAATATGTTTTTACTTCATGTATCTACATAGTTGACTGTTCCGCAAATCAAAGGGGAAATGGAGAAAACTCTACAGTGGCTTGTCCCGATGGCCACCAATACAACCAAGTAAAGTGACTCTCCCTGCAAAATACTCTTGATGGGCATGGATTGTATTGAATAACAATATTTATTCTTGACCCCTTTGCACTTTCATGATTTTATTTTTTTTTATATTCCATCAAAACTCTATGAACTGAACATTTTACCTGTGCATTTTGACTATGTGGCATGACTCAAAAACAGGGCCCACCACGGTTTCGGTTGGGTTGGAGAATGGGCAAATACTGGGTGAGTTTGATTCTTTTAGTGCTTGGCTTTTGCAGTTACAATTTTTCTTTTTGTTCTTCTGTCGTTTAATACTTGGTAATACTTAGGTCTGAGTTGAGCCAAAAACCTGCTGGCCTGCCTGATTTACTTCGGATAGAAACACTCCACCACGCAGATAAGGAGAAAACAGAAGCTTACATTCTTGATTTGGTGGTGTTGCTTCATCATCTCATCAGTCAATCAAGGGCTGCAAATGTTGGATTTAGATCTCCAGTGAAATCCCCAATTCGATCCCCTAACCAGAAGACAATTCAGTTGTCAACACACAAGCCAAGCTCGCCATCTTCGGCTGCTTTGACAGTCGAAGACCACGAGATGCTCCGAGATGTAAGCAAAAGGAAGCTGACTCCCGGAATAAGTAAGAGTCAAGAATTTGATACTGTAAAAATGAGGTTGTGCAAGCACCACAGGCTGAGTAAAAGTAGTAGTCATTCCCCAACAAGTGAAACAAAGAGAGACCCTTTCCCCATTAGAAGGCCATCTTCTGTTCCCATTATTAACTTCGACATCGACCGCATCAAAGCGTTGGACGTCATCGATCGAGTGGACACAATTTAAAGCTCATAATGAAATGTTCAATTATCCATATTGTCTTCTTCACCTGAACCAGGATAAAAAATCGCAGCTGGGGTATGCTGAAGATGAAGAGTTGTCTGGGTATATTTTGCTTGTGAATTTGAAAAACGAAGAGTCGGGCTGTGGAGAAATTTGATTGCTTTGAAAGAGTGCCTATTAGGCTTTAGTTTTCGTTAGTATGTGTACAGAATGCTCATATAGTTTTCCTAATAATTGTTATTCCTTTTTTATGGTTTGGTATGTAGGATTATGATTAATGCCATCATACATGATTCTTGTTCTTTAAATTTAGTTTGCTCAAAATCATATATTTTAGGGGAAGGCAACCCATGTGTCAAGTCGGGCCACTTCAGATTATCTGAAGGGGTACAAATTCAAAAATCAAGTTTATAGTTTGAAAATTTAAAAATCAGGTTTTTGGTTCTCTTTATGAAACAATAAATTATTAAATTAATTTATTATTAAATATATAATATAATTAACCCATCTCACATGCACTATCCATACCGTTTCAGAAACTATTTCGGCAATCATTCCGATCACCACTCTTCTTCGGCGATTATTCTAGTGATCATTCTGGTCACAGATTAACAATTTACGATCACGGTTCAAAAATTTTATGGGTCATAATTAATTTTTCGATCACAGATTTTAAAATTAGTTGGTCACATATCTAAATTTATGGATCACACAGTTACAGATTTTCAAATTAATTGATCACAGATTTTTTACGGTCACGGATCAAAAATTGGGTTGGTCACGGATTATATTTTTGGCCACAAATTATAGAGTTTTAAGGTTGCAGATTATGTTTTTAGTCACAGAAAACCAAAATCACTAGATCCTCCACCAATGCCACTACATCCACTTGCAACCACTCTAACCTGCCACCACCGCCACAGCACTACAACACTACCAACAACAAGGCCACTACCAACAAATCACCACACCACCACTGCCATCACCACTGCACACACTACAACACCACCCAAACCACCACAGATCAGCCCAAACCACCAACAAATAGATTCGCCAACACAGCCACACACCAACAATAGATGCGTCCAACACCCACAGAACATCCAACTCTACTAACAACAAAGCCACTGCTAACAAATCACCACACCACCACCGCACACACTACAACATCACCCAAACCACCAAAGATTAGCCCAAAGCACCGACAAACAGATCCGCCAACAAAGCCATCCACCAATACAGCCAACCTACACACTCGCAGCGTCGAGGCATTGCTGGTGTTCACAGCAGTGTCACGATGCTGGCCCTTGCTGCGATTTACAGCAGCGTTGAGACCCTGCTAGAGGGATGGAGGGGGAGAAGGAGAGGGGGTAGGAGAAGGGAGGAGAGGCCGGTGGAGGAGGCGGGCGGTGGAAAGAGTGGAGAGAATGAGAGAGTTGAGATAAATGAATTATTTTAGGGTTTGGATAGATTTATGTTTGATATATAAAATAAAATACCTGATTTTTAAATTGATGTAAACTATACACTTGATTTTTTGTAATTTCCCTTATCTGACACCTCTAGTTGAGTGAATAATTCTCCATGTACAGGGATAGTTTCACAGGGGCCTTACAAGCCCCACATGTATTAAAAAAAAAAAAAAAAAATTTGCAATGCCCCATCATGTGTGTTGTCTGTATACCCCCTGTAAAAAAATTCTGTAGTCCAAGCATTGTTCCTAGTTGAGTGTTAGTTGACAGCCCCTAAATAATTTGTTTTTAAGAATACAAGTACTTGTTTAAAGAGGCATATTGGGTGCTAAGAGATGAGTGAAAAAAAAAAAAAAGATTAAAGAAGAAAATAACTTATGAGCAGTAGAATTTAAGCAATAATTGATAGCCGTGGGATCAGCTCGAGCAAAAAAGGTTCCAGCCCAATCGAGCAAAAGCTTAGCCAAAAAAGTAAGGCTCGACACGAGCTTTCGGCTTGAGCTTTAGTGGGCCGAGCCGGCTCGATTTTTTTCCCCCATTCTCTTCACGTGTGGAGAGAACTGCTTGCAACATGCAGACAACTACAGATGCCTACATGTTGAAGGTGGTGACTTCTAATTTTTTTTTTTTTTAAGGTTCAAGTCACACATGTTAGCTCGGGCTCGAGCCTTTGCCCCAAAATGGGGCTCGGCCTGAGCCTCGGCTCAATAGTTCCGAGCCATGAGCAAGCTCGGCTTGGGCTTTCTAGGGCCGAGCCACGAGCTGTCTGAGCTAGTGGTGGCAAACTGGTAGAGCGGCTCGTCAGTTCATGAAAAGGCGAGCCACGGGCAGCTTGAGCTCGTCAAATGACGAGTACGAGCCGACCGGGCTACCTTGCTAGGCGAGTCGAGCACCCACAACCGAGCGACTTGTGGGCTCGTCCAAAATCGAAGGTTTATCTCTTTTTTTTTAAAAAAAAAGGTTTACCTTATATAAAAAAATTGACGAGCTCACGAGCTCGAACTTGGCTCGGCCCACAAGCTCACGGGCTGAGCCAAGCTCGACCCACGAGTAACGAGCACGAGCCGAGCTCGTGTGTATGGGCCCAGCCTAGCCATTTTGCTATCCCTAATAATTGATTACAAATGCCTGCATTTCATCAAGGAGAAAATAACTTATTAGTTGGCAACTTAAAATTCACATCAATAGATGTCATCCCTCTTCAAAAGGAAGTTAAAACCCAAGTCATTAGTTCGGCAAGGATTCGCTTTTACCACTTTAGGCATTGACCCTAAATATTCACCTCATTAATTCATCTGGTAGGAACCAATTTATTTTTTACTATGTGAATAATGCTATAATCCATCGTGGTCTATCAATTCATAGGACTTAGGCAAAATCATCAAGTGGACATTTTTGAGAACAGTAATAAAAAAAATTATCAGCATGGATATTATTAATAATCAACGACGTATCTTCATCAACCATAACTAACGACAATGTCATCAGTGATGTCTTCAGTCACGGATGGAAAGCCGTTAGAATCACTTAAAAAATGTACTCTCTCTCTCTCTCTCTCTCTCTCTCTCTCTCTCTCTCTCTCTCTATATATATATATATATATATATATATATATATATATATATATATATATATATATATATATATATATATATATATATTTATTTATTTATTTTCGTTCAGAATTTTTGAGAATCGGGGTGGTTGGAGATTAAAAAATCCTCATTTGCCATCCCTTTTACTTATTTATTTAACTCTTTAATATTTTTTATTTTTAAATACAATTTAAATCATAAATCATAAAATAATAAAAGAAATATTGTGAGTTTGCCATGCCTAATATTGACAGGTAAGTTAAAATGTATTTTTAACCATTTGTCTCGGTGATAAAACAAATAATTTTTCTCTTCCAATTCAACTGTTTCATGTGTATTATGCTAAATCTTAAACATATCAAATAGCTTACAATTAATTTCTCTTTCTTACATGAAGTTTGTATATTTTTTATGTCCATTCGAGCAAAATAAAAGTAACTTTTGTTCATGTGTTATGGACAACACCCTTTCATTATTATTCACGTATTTGTCTCGTGTCAGCTGATTAAGCATTTCTCAAAGGCTGGGTAGAACAAAGTTGACGCTAGCTATAATTTTGGCAATCCAAGCCTGTCCAAGAAATATGAAGCCAAGCATACTGGACATGGCTCGTATCTTTATTTCAATCAAGTCGGTGATCATCGACATACTTTCATCAGCGATAATTAAAAGCGAGATTGTCAATGATGTCGATAATCATCGACGATAATTTAGATACCAACGAGAAGTAGTTAATGTCAGTTTATGTCTATAAAGTTGACTTAGTGGCAAAGAGATTTACTTAAGAAAATGGTATTGAATACATGGAGACATTTGCTCCAAGCTCCTTGACTCACTTGAATATGCACCCCATTTGGTTTGAGATTATTGTCGTTTTGTTTATTGACGGATGCTCGTGACATTATTTAATAGTTATTACTTGAAGTCAAACTAAATAATCGAATGTAGATTGTATAAGAAAAATAAATGAAATAACTGAAATCAACTTTAGGGAAATGAAGCTGGAGAGGGAAAGGTGAATGAGATTAGAATTGATTTGCAAAATGCAAGAAGGGAATTCTATTAATTATCTATAATTTCCTCTACATTTCAATGGAGTGTACTGGCCACTATATATAACAAGAAAGGAATCTTTACAACAATATTTACAACAAATTTAAAAACGCATAACAGAAAAGCACGTGCAACATCTTCCAGCTCATCTTCTTCTGGATTCTTCTAATGGCATTGCTGAGTAGATGATCCTGCTAGCATGGCTTGCTGCGTTGGCTGGCTTTACTTCCCATATTTTGACAGCCCCCCACAAGATGGAGAGTAGATGTCTTCTACTCCCATCTTGAGCATGTGGGAATGGAAATTACTTGAGCATATTGGTTTTGTGAGTATGTCTGCAACTTGTGAGTTACTCTTCAGATAGTTTGTAACTACACTTCCCTCTTGAATTTTGTCACGGATAGGTGACAATCAAGCTCTATATGTTTGGTTCTCTCGTGGAAAACCGGGTTAGCTGCTATATGCAATGCTGCTTGGTTATCGCAAGATAGAAGAGCAGCTTGGGGATGAGCTACTTGCAAATCGTGCAATAAGTATCTAAGCCAGGATAGTTCACAACAAACACTAGCCATCGCTCTGTACTCAGCTTCTGCTGATGATCTAGAGATGGTGTTTTGCTTCTTTGATTTCCAAGACACCAAAGAGGCACCAATGAAGACGCAATAGCCAGTTATTGATCTACGCGTATCCAAACATGCCCCCCAATCTGAGTCACTATATGCTCTCAGTTGCAGGTCTGATGTTGAGCTGAACAATAATCCTTGACCTGGTGCTCCCTTTATATACCTTAAGACCTTGTACGCAGCATTCAAGTGAGGAACTCTGGGACTTTGCATATACTGACTGAGGAATTAAACCGAGTATGCCAAATCAGGTCTTGTGACAGTTAGATACAGCAATCTTCCTATAAGTCTTCTATAGACAGAGGGGTCTGGTAAGAGTTCTCCTTGATCTTTAGAAAGCTTGATGTTCTGATCCAATGGTATTTTAACTGGCACTTCACCAATCATTCCAGAATCAGCCAGGATATCTAGTGCATATTTTCTTTGACAAATGTGGATTCCCTCTTGTGATCTTGCCACTTCTATACCAAGAAAATACTTTAGAGCACCCAAGTCCTTGATTTTGAATTTTTCATCAAGGGAATTTTTAAGAGAATGAATAATTTCCATATTGTTGCCTGCAACTATAACATCATCAACATAGACTAATATAGCTATAAATGAATCCTTCGTGCTTCTTGTAAACAAGCTGTAATCTGATTTGGATTGTTGGAATCCTTGTTGAAGAATGAAAGATGATAATTTTGAGTACCATTGTCGAGAGGCCTGCTTTAATCCATACAAACTTTTGTTGAGTTTGCATACTTTTGCCTGACTATTTGCAGAATAACCTGGAGGAAGTTCCATATAAACTTCCTCATTTAACTCCCCATGTAAAAATGCATTGTTAACATCTAATTGATGCAAATGCCATCCCTTGATTACTGCCACTGCAATTAGAGTTCTCACAGTCACCATCTTTGCCACAGGTGAAAAGGTTTCATGGTAATCGAGACCTTCAACTTGGGTATATCCCTTTGCTACTAGTCTAGCTTTCTTCCTTTCCACTATCCCATCTGCCTTGAATTTAATTTTGTAGACCCATTTACAACCTATAGCTACTTTCCCAGGTGGCAAGTCTGTCACAGTCCAAGTATCATTCAACTCTAGGGCCTTTATTTCAGCATTCATGGCATCCTTCCATTCAGAACACTTTTCAGCCTCTTGATATGTGTGAGGTTCTGTGTGTGCAGAAATGGATGTGATAAATGCTTTGTGTGGTTCAGATAATTTTTGATATGATAATGTAGCACATAAAGGGAAAGGAGCACCTGGTAAGGCAGAACCTTTATCCTTGTTCGATTCTTGTGAATGGGGCAGTGAGGCAGCTTGCTGGCACACAAAGTCCTGCAAATATGAAGGAGCTCTCCTGGCCCTGGTAGACATGCGTGGTTGGTAAGAAATTGTGGGAGTTATGCAGGTGTTCTGGAAGGAATCAGATTGTTCAGTTGAGCTATTTGGACTAAGAATTTCATTCTCCTGCTGCAATCTTTCAGCAGATTCTGTTCTGGATTGAGGAATTTGATTTACAGGATAGTTCAAATTAATATTTGTTGGATGAGAATAGACCAGATCATTGGGGCTTGGAAGATTATTTTCAAGTCCTAGCATCTGATCAGTTTTTGTACTTTGAGTTTTGTAAGGAAAATTGTTTTCATAAAAGACAACATTTCTAGAAATAAAGATTTTATTTGATTTAAGATCCAATAACTTGTAACCCTTGATCCCATAAGGGTATCCTAAGAGAACACACCTTCTAGCCCTTGGATAGAATTTATGCCTATTATGTGTGAGGGTAGAGGCAAAAGCTAGACAACCAAAAACTCTAAGGTTAGAGTATGTAGGTATGGTTTTGAATAGAAGTTCAAAAGGTGTTTTTTTGTCTAGTAAAGGAGTGGGTGTTCTGTTAATGAGGTAGACTGCAGTCAAAACACAGTCATTCCAATACCTCATAGGGATATTACTTTGGAATTTTAAGGCTCTAGCCACATTTAGGATGTGTTGGTGCTTTCTTTCAACTATGATGTTTTGTTGAGGTGTTTCAACACATGTCTTTGGATGTATGATTCCCTTACTTGAGTAGAACTCTTTCATGTCAAACTCCCCACCATTGTCACTTCTGATCACTTTAATTCTAACTTCAAATTGGGTTTCTATCATATTGTAAAAACTTTGCAAAGTGTTAGAGGTTTCAGACTTAAGTTTAAGCATATAAACCCAGGTGCACCTGCTGAAGTCATCAACAATGGTGAGAAACTACTTTGATCCATCATAAGCAGTTTCATTACACGGTCCCCACAAGTCACAATGAATTAATTCAAAACAATGCTTAGATGTATGTTGACTAGTATTGAAAGGCTGCTTTTGTAACTTAGCTAAAGGGCAGATAGAACATGGTTTGCTGGCATTTGCATGTTTGGATGCGTGATCAAGGTTTAATAGAGTTATTCTAGAGTCTGAGGGATGTCCTAATCTATAGTGCCATAGGTTGAATTCTTCAGAATTGGTGGTGACTGATGCTGAGACAGAAGCTTTCTTAATAAAAATAGGTAAATGGTCTGTCAATGCTGTGGGAGAGACTTCTTTTTGCAACAAGTGGTACAGCCCCTGCCTCACTTTAGCCATTCCAATCGTCTTCCAAGTTAAAAGGTCCTGCACAAAACAAGATTTGGGAGAGAAAATGAGACAACAATTCAATGTTTGTGCCAATTTCTTGGCTGATATAAGATTAAAAGAGAATGATGGAACGCATAAAACTTCATCCAGAGTTATTGAGTCTGTCATTTTAACAGTCCCTATATGAGTAACAGGGACTATATTCCCATTTGGAAGGACAACAGAGTGGGTGAATTTTCCTGTGATGGTAGTGAAAAGGGATGAGGAGTAGATCATGTGATCTGTGGCCCCAGTATCCAAAATCCATGGAATATTAGAAGCCTTTTGAGGCTTGGTGATGAAGGTAGATGAACAGAAAGAAATACCAGAGATCTTTGGCATTTCAGATTCATTTGACGGAGATGGAGTAAGAGTTTTCACTTGGTTGGCTGATGATGTATGAGACTGGGTGCCCTGGAACTTGAGTAATGCCATGAGTTGATTATACTGTCCCTGAGTTAGAGATACTTGGCTACTGTCACTTCCTTGTTCCTGTCCAGTAGTTAGAAGAGTTGTAACCTGATTTGCAGAAGATGCAACACCTCTTTGCCTTCCATAAAATTTTTGGCCAGGTGGATATCCATGGATCTTAAAGCATTTGTCTATTGAGTGACCAGATATTTGACAGTGTGAGCAAAATAGCTTTTCAGGGTTAGCCTTAAAACATTTATCAATCGAATGTCCTGGGATTTTGCAAAAGGTACAGAAGTTCCTCTTCTGAGTTCCTGTGTTATGTCTACCTCCTTCTCTAGGAGTAAACCTTCCCATTAGAGCCATAGACTCGATGTTAGGAGCCTCAGTAGATATCTGTCTTCTCTTTTCTTCTTGCTGAATGATTGAGTATACTTCATTCAGATTTGGGAAAGGCTTGATCAAAAGTATTTGAGCCTTGATTCCCTTGAAAGAATCATTTAAACCCATAAGAAATTTCATCACCCAATCCCTCTGTTGATTGAGTACAACAGGTTTTAAACCTCCACAGGTTCAATTAGGAATGAATTCATAATTCATCAACTCATCAAGGAGAGTTTTCAACTTTGAGAAATACACACTTACACTGTCTTCATTTTGCATTAAGGCTGTAATTCCTTGCTTTACTTCATAAACTCTGGGAGCATTTTGTTGTGCTAGACGCTGCTCCAGTTCAAGCCATAGTTGATGTGCTGTTTCTGCGTAGAGGGTGCTAGCCTTGATGTCAATAGACATAGTGTTTTGCAGCCATGTGATAACGATGTCATTACATCGCAGCCAATGGTCCATCAAGGAGCTGTTTGGATCAACTGGTTCACAAATGCTTCCATCAATGAACCCCAACTTATTTTTGATTCGAAGGGCCCTCTTCATTGATCTAGCCCAGGAGTGATAATTGCTCGAATCCAACATCTGAGTCACAAGTAGTGCGCCAGAATTTTCATTGGTCCCAATGAAGAATGGGCTGCTTGGTTGAGATGGATCAACAGGTTCTGCTGGTATGTTCAGAGTCTGATTTTGATCATTTTCGTTCTGAGATTGGTCTTGATTTTCATCGATATTTGAATGTTCAATTTGTGCCATTATGGTTCTGATACCATATAAGAAAAATAAATGCAATAACTGAAATCAACTTCAGGGAAATGAAGCTGGAGAGGGAAAGGTGAATGAGATTAGAATTGATTTGCAAAATGCAAGAAGGGAATTCTATTAATTATCTGTAATTTCCTCTACATTTCAATGGAGTGTACTGGCCACTATATATAACAAGAAAGGAATCTTTACAACAATATTTACAACAAATTTAAAAACGCATAACAGAAAAGCACGTGCAACATCTTCCAGCTCATCTTCTTCTGGATTCTTCTAATGGCATTGCTGAGTAGATGATCCTGCTGGCATGGCTTGCTGCGTTGGCTGGCTTTGCTTCCCATATTTTGACAGATTGCTTGCATTGAGATTATTGTCGCTTTGTGTGTCAATGCGTACTTGCATTACTGTTTAGATTTATACTTGAAGTCAAAATGTGGAAAGTATTGAGTTATAAGGAGACATTTTCTTCAAATTTCTCAACTTACTTGAGTATGCAGTTGCTTGCATTGAGGTTCATGTAATAGTACAGAGAAGGTAATCAAGTGGCAAATACATTAGCAAAAATAGGTGCAAAAGGGCATACACAGAGGTTTTACTCGCATATGGAGCTACCCAGAGTTGCCCGTGGTCTTGTCCGATTAGATCGAATTGGAGTAGCTTACTTCCGTAATTGATTTATTCACGATATTTTGGTGGGTTGTTAGGCTGGGTTTTTTGTTTTATTAGTCATGTTTAGCGATAAAGATAGCAGATCTTGTTTGATTTTTGGTGTAGTGTCTATGATCGAATATGTAACCACGGTATTACTCCGCTACAAGTGAGGTTCTATTGGATTGGTTTGGACTTGAAAAAAAAAAAAAAAAGGTTGCTTGCATTGAGATTATTGTGGTTTTGCGCGTCAATGCGTGCGAAATTGTTTAGGTTAAGTTAGTTATTACTTGAAGACAAACTATTAAACATGGTAACCATTACAAGGACACATTTGCTCCTAACTTCTCGACTTACTTGAGTACGCAATTTGCTTGCATTGTCATTATTGTGGTTTTGGGTGTCAATGCATTAATTAGGTTCGATTAGCTATCACTTGAAGTCAAATTGAAAATTACAAGAAGACATTTGCTTAAACTTCTCGACTGGGTTGAATATGTAGTTTTGCTCAAATTGAAATTTATTGTCGTTTTGCATTCAAAGCATGGATATTATTTAGGTTTCAATCAGTTTTTACGCAAAGTCAAATTGTTGTCTTAATTTAAGCAAGTTACAAGCTCAAACTGAAGTATATTTATCCATAATAAATTTTACACACCACGTTAGGCATTAGTTAATTAACTTGAGTTACTTTCGGCATAATATGGATAGGGTCCATTTGACATAGTTTTTACTTTTATTTTTACTTTCGGTAGAATAGCTTTTGAAGAAAGTTAGCTTAATTTTTATTTGGAAACTAAATTTAAAATAGCTTCCTATTTCAGAAGTAATTTTATAAGAAGCCATAATAGATCGATTTCATTTAAAAGCTCTTATTATAACTGGAATAAGCACTTCCATAAAATTAATCTGAAGAATCCAAAAATAGCTTTTGAATATCAAAATTTTCTTTTGACTTTTAAAAGTCATGTCAAACGTGCCATAATCATAACAAATTCTTTAGCTTATGACGCAACTGCAAGATACTTGTGGGTAACTATAAAGTATTCAATGGTTAAGATATGATGAATGAATTTATCCATCTTTAAATTAGTCATATTTTCTCCATTTTGAGAGTCAAACCTCTTTTTAAGGTGTCGAGTCTTTATCTTCAAAAATTAAAGTAAAGAGTGGATTTTTCTCCAAATGTAAAGAGTAAACTCCACTCTATATAAAATACTTCATTCACCACTAAAAACATGGTTTTAGGCACGGATATTTCCGTGCCTGAAACCACGATATCCGTCGCTAATATTCTTCATCAACAAAAAGAAAATCCATTGCTAATTTGAGGGTACCTGATAGTATATTACTTTTACCAACTAAATTTTCATGGGTAAACATCTTTCCATTTACCAACGAAATTTTCGTTGGTAAAAACCTTGTCATTTCCAACAGAAATGCCGTTGGTAAAAGTCTTTTATGGCTAACGGAATTTCCATTGCTACAAATCTTGTAATTGCCAACGGAATATCCGTTGGTAAAAAGTCTCATTACCAAAGAAAAAATATAATTTTTTTTTCCAATTTTTCCAGTTAATCCGGTTAATATAATTTTTTTTTAACTATCTTGATGGCCCATCTATTGCAATAAAAGACCAAAATAACTTTTTAAATACAAGTGACATTCATTTGGCTAAAAAGAAGTTTCCTTTTTCAATGTTTTAGTAATTTTCTAATGTGGGACTAACACCTTTTTAAAAGTGGATTACATTTACCAACGGATAATCCGTTTCTAATTACCAACGGATGTAGTCTGTTGGTAATTATCGATACGTCGACTACATAAAGTACGGAATATTCGTTGTTAAAAAGATATCACCATTACCAACGGAATTTTCGTTGCTAAATATCGTGTTAAAAGTGGATTACTTTTACTAACGGATAATCCGTTTCTAATTACCAACGGATCACCTACGGAAATATCCATAGGTGAAACATCCAAATGTTAAACGGCTTCAAGTGGTACGGAATATCCGTTGGTAAAGAGATATCACCGTTACTAACGAAAATTCCGTTGCTAAATATCGTAGTTAAAAGTGGATTATTTTTACGAACGGATAATCTGTTTCTAATTACCAACGGATTTGATCTGTTGGTAATTTTCCGTTGGTGAAAAGCTATTATTTAGTAGTGATTTACTGTTGCACAGATCTTTTCTTTGATTTTTACAAAAGAAAAAAAGGGGAGAGAAAAGTAATAAAATAAGAAAAGAGGGATGTCTTTAAAAAAGAGGAAAAATGGTGATTAATTGTTTAATGAAAAAAGCAAAATAATGAATGAATGTAGAGCATTATTGGAGTTGTGTATGTAGCTTGACTCTATTTTTTTGGATGTTTTAAAAAACGTAAAGTGTGATTAGACGATACTTCAAGTTTTATTTCAAAATTTGTAATCATTTTAAAAATTATTTAATAATTAAAAGAAAACATATCAAACATCTAAAATTATAACATAATGTATTTACTTAGTAATTCCTAAAATTAGTCAATTATACAATTCTCAGGTTTTCAAAATGCAAAAATAAGATTATTTTTCATAATTTCAATTTTCAACTAGACAAGTCTATTTAATAGATTTATGTCATACATAATTTCGAAGTTTTCAACAAAATAATGAATCTCAAAATCATAATTACATAATGTAAATAGAACCGTAATTTAAATCTTATTTAACTCGTTATCGAATAAAATTATTTTTAACTTTGTATAGATGAAGTATGTAAAACTTGAAATTAAAGTCAAATGAAAAGTTTTTTTAAATAAAAATTAATAAACTAAATTAAAATAAAATACTAAAAAAAAAGGAAAAAAAAAATTAACAAAGTGTGCCTAGGGAAAAAAGAAGAGAGGAATTGAGGAAGGAAAAAATTCAATCGTTTAGGAATTGAAAAAAAAAAAGAATCTGCATCAAACAGAGTTTTTTGCCCGAGTTTCGAACTTAGGCAGTGCCTATACGAGTTTTTTAGAACACTAATTTTTATAAATTCAATAAGATACTCTTTCTATGATAGAAATGCGCATCTATATTATATTAAATATCATATCAAATGAAAATCATTTTTTTTTACGATTCTAACTCTACTATAATTCAATTATTTCAATAATATCTTATTCTTCGTTTTTCAATATTTATTTAATTTATTTAACTATATTAATTACCATTAATTTACATGTACATTTCACCCGTGCGCTTATGAATTTCCTATTATTAATTCTCAATTAATTACATTCACATTCTTTTAATTAATACTTATTTTTATTTATGCATTTCAGTGTTATTAATTCTAATTATTAGTTAATTGGAATTTCACATTCAAGGATGCATTTCATTATTCACTTTCACATATGCTAATTAACATTCAATTTTACTTATCCCCGATTTGAGACACATTCTTTCAAAATACATTCTTTCAAAACTTATTTTGAACCACACATTTTTCATCACATCAATAACTTTTCTTTACTTTTTAACCACATAATTCTCATCATACCACAATTTAAAATATATTTTTTCCTCAATAATATCCATCGAACACCCCCTTAATTGGAAATTAAATAAATGATTTAACATATATTTTCACGTATATAGTTTTTTGGTATTAATTCTAATTTAATTAACATTCATACATATTAAAATATCATTTTTACAATACCTATAAAATATTTTATAATAACGTGCAATACACGTTCAACGTTGACTAGTTAAAATAAAGTGCAAGGTTGGAGATGCTTTAATGTTGATGGAAACAAATTAAATATATCTCTTGACCTAGTCTAATTCTATCTAATGCTAAATACCAAATTGAAGTCTTCTCTCAATTTTCTTTTTGAAATTTCATTTTACACGAACCTTCAATTCCATACTTAGGAAAAGAAGCAAAAGAAAATGCACTAACTAAAAGTTACTTTTAATTATGTGAGAGTCATATGTTAACATACTTACTCATTAATAACTATCATATATTTATTAACCACACATTTTATGGGACCCAATAAATACTATTAATCCTCTTAAAAAGTTACTAATAATTTTATCTGAATTCACTTGATAGATAAATTCATAACTACCCAACCCCTATATTAATTTCACACGGTGGGAATGTGCTTGGTTATACGGCGAATTATTAATTTTACTCTTTAGTTTTTTGATGAACATATTGGTTATACATTTAAATTTAAAAAGTAATTTTTTATTAACTGCCGCAAACTATTTATCTATTTTTTCTTTATTTACTTTTTCCAACAATCAATTATATCTTTTCCATCATTTTTTCAACTATGTATATAAGTTTTAATGTCGATAGCTAAAATATTCAATATGATATGAATAATTAAGTAATGACATATTGGAACTTGTAATTTTTATTAAATATAATCATGATAAATATAAATAGAGAGTCTCTATTTTAAAAGAGTCCATTGAAGGTAAATTGAAGAAATCTTGGACAAGCGGAAAAATATGTAGTAGAAGAGCAGACATCTTTAATTTTTCCTAAAACATCTCAATATGAATGGTTAACCAAATAACTCTCTACAATTTCGGTCCATCAATCTCTTTATCCTTGAACGACAACTTCTTCTCGTTCTAAAAGAAAAACAAACCACTGTTTTCCTTTTAATTTCTTGAACTTTTTGTCTGGGGTATCCTTCCCTTCTTTTCTTGGATACGCTGGCAATACATACATGTAAACTTACAAAGGAAGGCATAAAATTCCTTCTCTTTTTTTCTTTTTTGTGTGTGTATAAGTAAACCTATATATTATATATTCATGGTTTTCCTCGAAGATCCTCAGCCTCATTCAGCATGTAATTATGTTCAAACTGAGCCTCATCAACCAGTATTTACATCAAATCCATTAAAAAAGTTAGCAATTGTAGCCTCAATAGCAGCCGGGGTGCAATATGGATGGGCATTGCAATTATCACTTTTGACACCATACACACAACTTCTTGGTGTAAAACATGCTTGGGTATCCTTTGTTTGGCTCTGCGGCCCAATCTCTGGCTTGGTATTCCAACCTACAGTTGGGTACTATAGTGATCGGTGCACTTCGCGTTTTGGGCGGCGCCGCCCATATATCGTGGCCGGTGCCCTCCTCCTCTCCTTCGGGGTACTTCTCATAGGCTTCGCGGCTGATATAGGCCGCGCTTTAGGCGATTCACTTATTTACGGGAGTAAACCAAGAGCCGTTGCTTGTTTTGTGCTGGGATTTTGGATTTTGGATATAGCGAATAATATAATACAAAGTCCTTGTAGAGCGCTTTTGGCTGATCTTTCTGAAGGTAATGATGCAATGGTGACAATTGGAAATGCGCTTTTCGCCTTTTACATGGCTGTAGGGAATATCTTAGGCTATGCTGCAGGTGCATACTTGAATATTTATCACATTCTTCCATTCACAAAAACTGAAGCTTGTGATATCTACTGTGCAAACCTAAAAACGTGTTTTCTCATCTCTATTCTCCTCATAGCAGTCATAATCACATTAGTTTGTGTTACAGTTAAGGAAGAAAGGCTTGATCCTTCTAATTTAATGCAATACAAACAAGGCATTAATGGGGAAGAAGTAGCCCCATCACTTTTGACTCAACTTGGCACAGCCATTAGGAGTATATCAGAGCCAATGAAAATCTTATATGTGATAACAGCGCTTACTTGGGTAGGTTGGTTTCCATTTATACTGTATGATACAGATTGGATGGGCAAGGAAGTGTTTGGAGGAAGTCCTGTGGGTGATCCATTGCAAATTAAAATGTATGATCAAGGTATACGAGAAGGTTCGTTGGGATTAATATTGTATGTGGTTATGCTTGGTGTTGTGTCTTTGTTCATGGAGCCAATTTTGAGGTTTCTTGGGAGTGTAAGACGTGTTTGGGGCATTGGGAATATGATTCTTGCAGCTTGTATGGGATTAACGTTGTTGATCACAAAAATGGCTGAGGATGCTCGGCATACTGCTCTCAAGGAAACTGGATCTGCACTTATTCCGCCACCTCTTGAAGTGAAAGTGTCTTATTTTGCTCTTTTCACAGCCTTGGGTATACCTCAAGCGGTAAAGTCACTTCATGATCATCGACGTGTTACGTTTCGAGTTAACTACTTTAATTCGAGATGAATAGTCGTGTTAATTAGTCAACTATTGAACATTGACATGTCACATTTTGAGTACACTAATTTTACTTGACATGAGTCGTATTAATAAACTCAAGTTCTGATTAGTTATCTTATGAACATTAACATGTCACATTTCAAGTCTACTACTTTAATTCACGATGAGTAGGCATGTTAATTATTCACATGTTATACATCAGCATATCACATTTCGAGCCCACTAATTTTACTCAACATGGACCATGTAAGTCACCTCACATTTTGAGACCACTAATTCAACTTGAGATCAATTGTTTTAGTCACCTTTTGAACATTGAAATGTCACGTATCAAGACCACTAGTTCAACTCGATATGAGTCGTGAACACCAATATATCACATCCTATAGTACACTAGTTTTACTTGATATGGGTGGTGTCACACTTCAACCAGTCCATTTTTTCAAACTGAAATGTTTAAGTATATATAAGTTAATTTATACTTGTTTGCAATTCTGCAGGTCACTTACACCATTCCTTTCGCTCTAGCTTCCATATATTCCAACAAAAGTGATACTGGTCAAGGTATGCTTTTAAAGAACTTGCATTAATTAATGGCAAAAAATTAGCATAGTTTGTCTAATTTAATTTATTTTCGGTGCTTTGAGTTTCTCAAGGGCTCGCGTTGGGACTTCTAAATCTTGCCATTGTAATTCCACAAGTAAGTATCATTCCGTTCTTGAATACGTAGGCGGAGTCAAGGGGAACAATTGGTTTATTATTATTATTTTTATACTGGACCGATACATTGAAAAAAAGAATTCCCATTAAGAATTTTTTTCTCCATATACAACATTGGTTGACAATAATGATTAACAATCATGTGTTATCAAAATCTTAATATGTAACGTAAAAAACAGTTTTTAAATAGGATGTTGTCAACCAATGTTGTACATGTATCATGATTCAAAAACAAATTGGATCCATGGACTTACCCCCCTTCCCTCCGCCCTGCTTGAATATTTAGACGATATATTGCATGTTCTATTTTTAGTATTTGGCTAGACTATACAGTCTATATAATAGATTATTAATTTCTTTTTCTTCATCAACAGTCAAAACTATTCTGTGTGCTATAGGGTTTCGATCGAGATAAAATAGTTAAGAAAAAGCCTTTCCAATGCCATATCCTATGATGCTATATTTCTTTTATTATCAGACGTGACTTAAGCTATTGTTCATAATATTGATTAAACTTTAAGTTTACGTTATTAGGGTATTCTTGTTTTTCAAAACCAAGATTCAAAACTTCCGTGGATTGCCCGAAAATCATTATTTTCAAACTATTTATTTTCACATATTCATTTTCAACCACATATTCACACAATAAAATATTGTGTATGTAAACCCAAAATTTTTTTCCAACTTTTTAACCACACATCCTTCGTAAAAATCACTATTCAAAACTCTATTTTCCCCAAATAATGGTTGGTTAATTATAATCAATGAGCTTTGATCTTAAGTTCGTCCTATTTTCTATGGCTTTCCTGCACCATCTACCATGGGAAAATTTTGATTAACAAGTTAGTATAATGTTGAAACAGATGTTAGTGGCCCTAGTAAGTGGGCCATTGGATTCACTATTTGGAAGTAGCAACTTACCAGCCTTTACTATGGGAGGTGTTGCAGCTGCACTCGGTGGAATTTTAGCTTTGAAAATGCTCCCAGGAAATGACTCAGCGCAGTGAGATATTGAATGTTTCTGGGCTTCAACATATAAATGGAACATTTAATCGTGTAGAAAGGCTCAAGAAAAAAAGTTGATTTGAATAAACGAGGGGTTCGAGGTTTTCAACAACAACATTATTGCTGGATTCATCAAATTATGGCTGCCATTAATTTTCTTAAAGAGTGTCTTCATCGGTGGTGATGAATTCCACCCAGATGGTTTGTTTTCTTCTGCATGCTTTTTGCACATTTCTTTTGTTGTAATTTTTTTTTATGTTTGGAAATCTAAAATATATTAAAAGGGAGAATCGAAGAAAAACATTTCAATACCAATTTTACATTTACATATTTAGCTATATGCCAAATATACCCCTATTTCGTTTAAAAAAAAAATCTACAATATATTAAATTGGAGGACTGGAAAGACTTTTGATTACCGATTTTACTATTACATATTTAGCTATATGTCCAATATACCCCCATTTGGTTTACAAAAATAAATAAATAAAAATAAAAAGGTTGCATTAATATGTCATATTTATCCTTATTTGAAAGTTGTTTTAATTGACAGTTACGTGTAAATTCTCATGAGACCTAAGTTTAGATAAAAACAGAATATCAAATGATAGGGTAATTATACTTCCACTAAAATTTTTATTAACTACACAACAATATTACTCCAAAAAACATTTAATTCATTCGCATCGGAAAAAATATTTTTTGTGATGAATGGAGGAGGGATATCATCCCATACATTAAATTGAAAGTGTAAAAACACTTGTCGAGCTAGCACGACTCGTTTGATTTGCTCTATATATGTATGCACGAAGAGTTTTTTACTACCAATTTTGTTGAATTGAAAGATACATTAATGTTCCGTCGTTAATATCGCACAATGTTACGCGTTTTAGTCAAACCACCACTGAGGTGGATTATGATAATATAGAAAATTAAAAAAAAATGAAAATTAAAGAGGGGGACAATAGACCTAGCTTAGCCACTGAAAATATAGGGTAATTAACACGTAACGTCCATATATTTCACTATTATTGTACATAACGTTCAAAATTTTCATTTTTTTGACATTTTAAACCTTAATTACACCTTTAATTGTGGAAAACGTCCTTCCATCTATTTCTATCCAACTTCTCCATCAAGTGAACAAGTATAGTCAATTTTTTTTTTTTTCGAAATGGAAGGATATTATTGTCTTAAAACATTTTCTTCCCTTCCCCATCTTCTTCCTTAATTTCCCCCTCCCCCGTCATCTTTTACCTCAAACCCCTACCTCATTTTGCCACCAACATTAAACCAATTACCACGAGTAGATGATGGAGAAGAAGATGGGGGAAGGGAAGAAAATATTTTAAAACGATAATACTCTTCCATTAAAAAAAATAAATTAAAAATTGACTGCACTTGTTCACTTTACGAAGAAGTTGGATGAAAATGGAAGGAATGACAATTTGCACAATCAAAGATTTAAATAAAGGTTAAAATGTCAAAAAATGGAAAGTAAGAACGTTTTGTACAATAATAACAAAGAATTTGGGAACGTTATGTGCTAATTACCAGAAAATATATCTATGCAAGAAAAATGGAAGCTAAAGAAAAAATAATAATGTTCAATTTCATGCGCCCTCTTGATATTTCTTATCATTGTGCGTGTTTTCTTAAATTTTTTGAGCTCCTCGAATTAGTCATTTCCTCATAGTAAGTGTTGAAAATATTGTTCAAAGTTGATAAAAAACGGTTGTGGAATAATGTGGAATGAAAATCAATTTTGAAGGCCAAATTTTGGCCTATGCAAAACGGTTGCGGAATAATGTGGAATGAAAATCAATTTTGGAGACCAAATTTTGGCCTACGCTTGGCTACGGTTGCATAGGCCAAGGCATGGATTAAATTCATTGTCGTAAAGAGAATTGTGGAGTTGCATAGTGTTGAACTATGCGACCACATAGAAGGCTAAAAAAGCCGTTAATGACCGTTTTGTTCAGATTTTCCTAGGTTTTGGAGGGTTTTTTTGGCACCACTTAGTATGACCACGTATCTTGACTATATATAGGTGGTTTGTGATCATTATAATAATGTTGAAAACATACAAAAACCATAGTCATATTCAAGAACAAAAATCATTACAAAAACAACAAGAAATCACAATTTTCTTCATCATATTCAAATTCTTTTTTAGTGTTCTTCAAGTTTTGGAGAATTACATTTGATGTTTGAGGGTTAATTCTTTACAAGAATTGTTTAAATCCTGCAAAAATATAATTTGAGAACATCGATATCGTGTTTAACCATCGGTGTTCGTTTTCAAGTCCATTTCCTGGTTTGGTGTTTGGTTTGTTACTTTCATTGGTGATCTTCAATTTTTTGGTTTTGGTTCGTTGCTTTATTCTCCAATCCTTCGAGTGGAAGTCATCAAATTTCCCAACCGTAAGCTAGTTTAGGTCTAAAACTACTTCTAGGAATTAACTTCCTAGGATTTTCCATCAGTCTCCAACCCCACCTATCACATGGGGATAGCTGGCTCCCTTGCACTGCCAGGGCCATGCATAACTCAACTTTCTAATGCTCAGGAAGCATCTCGATGTCTTGTTCTTTCAAATCAAATAATTAGCTTTACAAGATTCTATATAGTTTCATACCAAATTCAGGCAACAACAATTAATATATTTCTTTTTCTAATTCAATTTTCTCATGGAAAGGACCCTTGTCCAGTCTTGTTAATGAACATTGACGACAAGTGAAGCAAGTAAAAACAAAATAAAAGGCAAATGTTTGAAGCTTTGTAATCTCAGTTCAATCCTCATGTTTCAGAATTTATAGTATAATATCTCATAATCTCGTATTATACGATGAATCATGCAAGTTTTGTTCTTAATAGAGGCATATTTCGATTGTTTTGGACAATGAAATAACTTGTTATTACCACAGTTTTTACTTTTGTTTCATCGTTGGAAGGAGGAGGCGGAGAGTTTATTTTGTTTAATGGGGGCATTAAATATAAATTTATCTCTTTCAAAAAATAACCTAGTATATACACTATAATTTTGCAATTTTTTTCTGTTAAACTTGGTTAAAAGAAAAAAAATTCTCCTGCTAAGACGTAAATTAATTAAAAGTTTTGAATATCGAGTTTTGAAGATACATACACGCATATTATCTTCTTATAGTGTTTGTGAGAGTTACTAACACGATATCATAACACGAGGAAAAAGAGTAAATCTAAAGAATTATTTCTACGAATAGTTCAACGATTTAGAATATATAATATGTTGGTTCAAAAAATTGAATACGGAATAATCGATAATATCGAGGAACTTTCATCTAAATTTTACAACATTAATGGGTCCTAGTTCTTCCCTAAACTATTGAAAATTAACCAAACATCTTACTTTTATTAAAATAAATAAAAAATGACAAAACGAAAACAGCAAATAAATAAAAAATCACGACATCCGTTCCGAGAGTATCTATCCGTGCATCCATTTTTGTCCATTACCAACAAATTAGATGCTCCAACTAATAAATATTATCATGGTTTATGAAAGTTTTTATTCATTAAACTCAACAAAAAGTTCTATAATCAAACTAATTTTTAGTTAATTAGTATCATAATTCATTTCCAATGTACTTAAGTTATTCTAGAGTAGAAGAGAATAAATGTGAAATGAATCTGATTCCGTTTCTTTAAAGCTGGTTGGTAAAATTTGATTCATAAGCAAGAGAAGACAAACAATTAAACGTGGTTATTAATTAATTGGTCCGGCCATATATATATATATATATATATATATATATATATATATATATAGATATATATATATATATATATATATATATATATTTATTTATTTATTTATTTATTTTTATTTTTTAAATTCAAGTTGTTCAATCCTATAAATATAATTGTAGGTTTTGGAATTTCTCCCACTTATTTAAAATTCTAAATGTCCAAATTTATCCTTCTCTACAAACAATATAACTCTATTCGATTAAATTATGAGAAATAAAAAAAGTAAATATACTAATTATATAAAAATAAATACATTTTTTTATTAAAACCCTATTTGATTGCAACGAATTCCATGAAAAATGTCATATCCGAGAAAAACTAATTCAATTTTGACCTTTTGATTACAACATGGAAATTGAAATCGAATTTCAAAGTACAATCACTTTAAGCTGCATTTTCTTTGTTTTCATGGAAAACAAATTTTTATGTATTTTGTGGGTTTTTATTTTCCAACTAACATGAAATTGGAATTCGTTCCACGTTTGCCTATCAAACGGACCGTAAGTAATTTATGTCAAAATCATGTGATATTTTTGAGAAACTTTCAACACATAAATATTGAAATATATATGACACCGTCAAGTCAAAATTCTCACCGTTTTCCGAATGCTCGACTCATTAATTGGGATATAAAATTATAAATGAAATATATATAAGATACAAAAGAAATAAGAATGAGTTACAATCAAATTCAGAAAACATTAAAATCTAAATGCAATAAAACAAATGTAATGTAATGTAACTCAGTAAAATCAAGGTAGAGGTCATCATCAAATCCCAATCATACATGGATTTTATTTTTTATTTTTAGGAAAAAAGAGGTCATCATGAACGAATTTTGAAATAAAATTACATTTTTAATATGAGATAGTTCCAATAAATCTCAGTATATAGAGAGCTCATCCTACAGACAATTTATATTAATAGCAAGGCTCCAAAATAAATTACTCAATATGGTTAAGTAGAGATTAGGACAAAACATTGGCTTATGTCCTCAATTGAAGTGTACTATGATATTCTTGGCCAAGTATATCTATAATAGGATATGTATGCAAGAATTTGCCATATGTCAACTTCATGGTTCAAGAAAAAGAATCAGCAACAACACATATTGAGGAGGCATTGATAATATTCTTTTATAGGCAATGTAAGATAATCTTATTTTTTTTCACCAAAATTAGTGATACTTCCCATGTTTTATGCAGCATTATTGAATATATTGATTCGTTCAAACAGTAGTTTCGAAGAGGAATATTCAATAAATTATTTTACCAACTTTCGAATTATATACTGTTATAAGTTAGTAAATTTATTGTCATTATAACATACAGACAAATAGTAATGTAAGACTAACTAATGAATATTTATGAAGAAACTTTGGTACTAAACGAATAAAATAATACACACACATTAAAAAAAATAATTAGCGTTTAACTCTGAATGCATCGAAATACTTGTTTTAGATGTTTCATTGAAGAAACTATCGAGTTTTTTTGTCTGATTCTGCAGCCAACAACTTGCCATGCAATAGAATTTTAATGATTTTTATTGAATAAATTTTCTCTTGTTACATATATGGGTTTTCACACAATTTGGTGAAGCCTCTCGATAAGGTAAAATAAATGTAAGTCGTGTATACATATAATGCACGTGTTACGTACCCATAATGTTACACTCTCGACCACATAAAACTTGGAAGCAAGTTTCAAAATCTTCAAGCTCGACGGGTCTTACCACCAAATGAATAAGTTTTTCGCAAAACATATTAAACTACCTCCAATCCTTTCACCAACCCATTAACACCTTAAAATATTTCACACGTCTTTGCCACTTGAAGAATAGTATTGTGTGTGTGTGTATATCCACGAAATTAGCCTGAAATTAATGCTTGTATTCAGGCTGCTTGTTACATGCATGTAGAATACACAGTGAATAATTCATGGACTACAAAAAACAGAAAACTTCAAGCACAAAAGTTCAAACATTAAGTTCCAAAACTGTAGATTCGTTTTTCTATAAGAAAAGAAAATTTAAATGGAAGGGTGTCCCATCAAGTCTTGTTTATCATTATTTTCTTGTTGTGAGGAGAAGTATTGAGTATATTACTGCTAAATTATCGTGGACGTTGATGACAAAGACTTTGTATAACTTGAAAAGATTGTACCTTTGTTTTATTGGCCATAGGATATTGCATTCTACACTGCCTAGAATTTGATAAAAGAAGGTTCTAATACTATTGGATTTGTGAGATGGAAAATGCTATTTGTATAACCGAGGTTGACAACCTCTCACGTGTGTGCGGGAATAGCATGTTTAAATAATTCAAAAAAAAAAGTACACCACCTTATATGAGTGGTTGTTAATCGAGGTTGTTACCTCGATTGTACAACTAGCATGATCCGAGTGAGATATGAATAATGTTTTCTATCGCCAGCAATGATTATTATCACTAATATAGGTGGCAATGAGTCCATTAATTTATGAGTTATGCTATATGTACACCCTCTTTTTTACTTAATCTTTTACATACACTCATAATAGGGTGTGAAGACCACACATTTGAGAGTTTTTTATTCACACGGGTCCCGCTCGCATGTGAGAGGGTGTCATATTTTTGGTAACCCTCATTCGGTACAAATAGAATTATCCTTAATTTATTATTTGATACATCACAATTCTATTAGATATTGAATTAGGGAATTCACTAACACTAAGACCGATGATAAATAACATTAATCTAGTGATGAAAGGCCCTTATATTTGTTTTGAATCTTCATTGTTAATTCTAGTCTTCATTTGACGAGAGGGATCGAGAGTTCTAGTGTCAAAGTAGCTTGACCGAGGCTCGGCATTGACATCAGTATGGATTGTATTAGCAAGATTTTTAGGACTTGTCTGGTGGAAACTTTCAGCAGCTTTTAAACTAAAAGTAACCTTTTTTTTTTCAACTGACGGGTCCTACTTGTGAGACCAAAAGTCAACAATGGCTACCTTATTTCCTTCCAACGGTTCAAAAAGTCATTTTTTTGGTTTAAAAAGCGCTCCCTAACAGGCTCTTAATATCTAATCAAAGATTTGTATCTAAAAATATGTAGAAAAGTAACATTTTGTGTAAATTTCACAATGTTGTCAAACTGTTTTTTTTCCTTTCAAAAAGTATATACATTTTAAACACACTTTCACATTTTTCTACTAACAAACAAGAACATTTCAATTCCTTCTAGTCTTTAATGTTGACATGCTCAAAAACTATGTCTTCAATTCAAAATTAGTAACCTAAAATAAGACAAATACTCCAATGGGAAAAGATACCATTTGGTGCATGGAAGGGGGAAAAGAAGGCATCTCAAAGAAGGTGAGATTTCTATTGGACAAGGTCTTCCGAGGACGGTAGGTTGGATGCCCAACTTTATGCTTTGCTGTATTTTGTCGACTATAATATGGCATTTCTTGACATCTCCGAAATACCAAATAGTCCAATACCCTATTCATAGTGTTCTAACATGAATTGTTGTCACCAAAAATCAAACAGATTCTTGACCTCGAACACTGATTTTTGCAAAAATAATAAGCCTAGTCATATTAATCTTCTCGATTTTTACATTGAAAATCCAAGAAAATTTATTCCATTTTCTTGTAATCTTGGTCAATTCTTGCACAAGGACATAACAACAACTGTTCTTGGTTTTTATTCCTATATTCCTTTCGTCCCTTTAAAAAGCTACCGAATTCTCCATTTATTTCATCTCTCTCTGTAGCTATGTTTGTGATGGAGGGTACTTTCGATGAAGAGGAGTTTTTGAGTCTTAGACTAGCCATTGTTACAGATTCGGGGCGTGAGGAGAAGAGGAAAAGAAAGAGAAGGGAAGCTTCGAATCCTTCGGATTCAAGTGAAAGTTGTGAAGAGGGTAAAATATTTAGCCTTCTTCAAATGAGAGAACAAATGATAAAGGTGGATCAAAGGAGAAAAGAAATGGCTGAAGATGGTAAAGGCCTTGAGTTGATCCATTTGCTGCTCATTTCCGCCACGTCCATTAATGAAAATAACATTAACTCGGCCGTGGATAGCCTCTTCGACTTGTACCAGAATGTTTCCTTAACAGGAGATTCAGTCCAAAGAGTTGCTGCTTATTTTGCTGATGGATTGATTGCAAGGCTTCTTACGCGAAAATCGCCGTTTTATGACATGATAATGAAGACTCCAACTCCTGAAGAAGAATTTTTAGCCTTTATAGAATTGTATAAGGTTTCTCCATTTTATCAATTTGCACATTTCACAGCCAATCAAGCCATTCTTGAGGCCTTTGAGAGAGAGGAACCCAATAATAACCGCGCATTGCACGTAATTGATTTCGACATCTCATATGGATTCCAATGGCCTTCTCTAATGCAATCTCTTTCAGAAACTGCAACAATTTCTAACCGTATTTCGCTGAAAATAACAGGCTTCGGAAGAACCTTGGAAGAACTGCAGGAAACTGAAACAAGACTAGTGAGTTTCGCAAGAACTTTCCACAATCTGGTTTTCGAATTCCATGGCCTGGTAAGAGGATCCAAGCTTGTAAAACTCAAGAAAAAAAAGAATGAAACTGTTGCAGTGAATTTAGTTTTCCATCTGAATTCATTGAACAGTTTTTCCATGATATCAGAAACCCTAAAATACGTGCGTTCACTTAACCCTTCAATTGTTGTACTGGTGGAACAAGAAGGAAGTCGAAGCCCTCACAACTTTTTATCAAGATTCATGGAATCATTACACTATTTTGCAGCCTTGTTCGACTCGTTAGACGACTGCCTCCCACTCAATAGTGCAGAAAGGTTTCGGATCGAAAAAAACCATCTCGGGAAAGAGATCAAATATGTAATGAATTCCGATAAAGAAAACGAGAAAAGTCCGAGGTTTGAGAAGATGGAGACATGGAAAGGAAGAATGGAGAATCACGGTTTTTCGGAGCTTAAACAAAGTTCAAAATCTGTAATGCAAGCAAAATTGCTGCTGAAAATAAGAAGCCATTGTTCTGCAACATATTTTGATGGAGAAAATTGTGGCTTCCGAGTTTTTGAAAGAGATAATGGGAATGCAATTTCTCTTGGATGGCAAGAAAAATTTCTGTTAACTGCATCTTCATGGTGCTGTGTATGAAATAGATTTTGAATACATTCTTTTGTTTTTTCTTTAAATTTTCTGCTGATAACTAATGCATTAGTTAGTTCTAAGATGTATGAGGTAATTCCTTCAATTTTCTCCCTTCTCAACATTAATTTTGTGGTTCTATTAAAAAAATAAAGGATTTTATCTTCTTGGCTAATATAGTAATCAAAATTCTCGTATCATATTAGGGGTGTCAAATAAGGCGAGTTGATTCACACTCTCCCGTGGGGCAAGTCGAGCATGAGCCAACTTGACTTAAGAAAGTTAGGCTTGTGAGTCGCTCACGACTCATCTTTTTTTAGGGTTGAAAATTGCACTTTTTAGCTAAAATGTGAGCCAACTCATGCGAGTCACTCGTTAGCTGAGTGGTTCGCTATTTGACTTATGCCTTAGCTTGCTTGGAACGTGAGCGGGCAGAGTCTCTGAACAACTCACCCCACTTTAACACCGCTCTATCATCATATGCATAACCTCTTAGGTTAACTTATACGGATGAAGTATCATTAGAGTTGGGTTCAAACTTTTGACTTCTATATTTAAACTAATCAGGCGCATGTGCAATGCACGTGCTATCAACGTAATTGGCTACTTAATAACGTGGTTGTAAAAGAAAAAATCAAAATAATTCACTTCATAGAAGATGTTTGTCTACCAGCACTGTATGATGTAGGACAATTTTTCTGAAAAATATTGTGTTCCTTCAATATTCATTCTGACGCCATAAATTTACCATTTTTAATTGACCAAATAAAGTTAGCCAAATCAGTAAATTAAGGAAGCCTATAACCATAAAAATCACATCATAAATTCCAAGAGATTTACCATAATCATTTGGGTCAAAGTAGTAAACAGGAAGTACAAATAATAAAACATGTACTCACTTTTGAAACTATTACCATAACATTCCATAATTACTGAAATATAGTCGCATTAATAATATCAAATCTAAGAAGCATACATCCAGAATATTTATCAATATCACATATCCTTGTATTCTAAATCCTAATAAATTTAGTAACATGCTTCCAAATAACAAGCATAAAAGATTATTAACCATCACTACATGACAGAAAGAAGATCATTTCAGAGTAGCAAGTGTTTTTTCCTTTAATGAAAAAAGAAAAAAAATTCATTAGAAAATCCTTAATTTGTTTTCGACATATTAATTGAAAGAAAAATATAATTCCAATTTATTTCAGCTAAAAATTTCTATACAATTTGCAAGCGAGTAAATTATAAACAAAGATAGCAATAATTCCCATAAAAAGATAAATAATTCCTATATATTTATCATAGTTGCATTTCAAGATTTCAAAGGAAAATTGAAAAGCATGATTTTATGTTTAATAATTCATTCAAGATAATTTTTGTGATTTAAACTTTATCAATCATATATTTATCATGATCGCCCTTTAAACTCTTGAATAAAGTTTAAATAGCTGAAAATGAACATTTGTAGTGTAAAATATTGAACCAAACATAAAAACGGAAGAAAAATGAAATTGAGAGAAATTTGTGTGAGTATGGGGGTTGAAGATGGGGTATAAAAGAAAAATTAACGATTATGATTTTACGTTTAATAATTTAAGATAATTTTTATATTTAAACTTAATCGACAATATTATTATTATTATTATTATTATTATTATTATTATTATTATTATTATTATTATTATTATTATTATTATTATCATCACATTTTAAGTTTTTTTTTTAAAAAAATTAAATCGATCCAAAATGAATATTTATATCGTGAAATATCGAATCAAACAAAAAATTGTAGGAAAACAAAATTCGAAAAAATGACTTTGAAATGGGGTCGGGATTGAAAAGAAATATAAACAATCACGAGTTTACGTTTCATAATTAATGTAAAATTATTTTTGATATTTAAAATTTATCAATCATTTATTTATCATAGCCGCACTTCAACATTTCCAACAAATTTTAAATCGCTTAAAACAAATATTTATAACTTAAAATATTGAATCAAAGAGTTAATTTCACAATCAGTGATCTGAAAATCAAAAAACGGTAACTGAATTTTAAAACTTGCAGAAACGGTCACTGAAGTTTAAACTTCTTTCACAAACGATCACTGAATTTTCAGATTTTTTGGACAAGTTTTGCAGCGATTTTTCAGCAACTTCCAATCACCAAAACCGTCGGATTTACTGTTGGAAAGCCCACAATATCCTCTTCAATTTCCACCAAAAATCTCCCTATAACTCCAAGGGATTTGGCCAAAATGTATCCACGAAGTCGGCTACCGAAAAATCTAAAAATCCAGATTTCCAGATTTTTTGGGCTTGTTTGCGGCAATTTTCCTGCAACTTCCGACCACCAATACAGCATGTTTCGGATATCGTTAGAAAGCCCACAATGTCGTCTTCAATTACCACCAAAAATCTCCCCATAACTCCAAGGGATTCAGTCGGAATAAACCCACAAAATCAGCTACCAACAATTTTTCGTGGTAATTGAATAGGACATTGCGGGCTTTCCAACAGTATTTGAAACTGGTGGTATTGGTGGTAGCAAGTTGCCGGAAAATTGCAGCAAACTCGCCCAAAAAATTGCTGGGCAGATTTTCAGATTTTTCGGTAACCGACTTCATGGGTATATTTCGACCGAATTCCTTGGAGTTATGGAGAGATTTTTGATGGTAATTGAAGAGGACATTGTGGGCTTTCCAACTGTATCCAAATCCGGTGGTCTTGGTGGTCAGAAGTTGTCGAAAAATCGCCGCAAAACTTGCCCAAAAAATCTGAAAATTCAGTGACCGTTTGTGAAAGAAATTTAAACTTCAGTGGCCGTTTCGTGATTTTCAGATAACTTCAGTGACCGTTTGTGAAATTAACCCTTGAAAATAAAAAGGCTTAGCCAAGCCGAAAGCTGAGCCGTCAAGCCATTACAATGAATCAAACGTTTAAAAAAAGGCTTAGCCGAACTTTTGTATTTAAACTTAATCGACAATATATTTATTATCATCACATTTTAAGTTTTTTTAAAAAGATTTAAATCGATTCAAATTGATATTCATATCGTGAAATATCGAATCAAACGAAAAATTATACGAAAATAAAGTTCGAAAAAAGGACATTGGAATGGGTTGAGATTGAAAAGAAACATAAATAATCACGACTTTACGTTTCACAATTAACGAAAAATTATTTTTGATATTTAAAATTTAATGATCATTTATTTATCATAGCCACACTTCAACATTTCCAACAAATTTTAAATCGTTTAAAATGAATATTTGTAACTTAAAATATTGAATCAAACGTCAAAAAATAAAAAAAAAATAAAAAAAGGGCTTAGCCAAGACGAGCCTAGCTGAGCCATCAAGCCATTATACTAAGTCAAATGTAAAAAAAAAAAAGTTTAGCCGAGCCGTCAAGCCTTATACTAAGCCCCCGTTTGGCATCCATTCTCTTCCCATTCTCTTTCTCATTTTTTTTCTCTTTCTTCATTTCAATCACACATTAATCAATAAAATAATATTACACATAAACCCAAAAAATTTTCTTACTTTTCAACCACACATTCTTTCCATCAATCACTATTCCAGAATTTATTCTTCACCAAAATGGGTGCCAAACACACCCTAAATCAAACGTTAAAAAAAAAAAAAAGTTTAGCCGAGCTTTTATATTTTAATTTAATTGACAATATATTTATTATCATCACATTTTAAATTTTTTTTTTTAAAAAAAATTTAATGGATTCAAATGGATATTCATATCTTAAAATATTGAATCAAAACAAAAATTGTAGGAAAATAAAGTTCGAAAAAAGGACATTGGAATGAGGTCGGGATTGAAAAGAAACATAAACAATCGCGATTTTAAGTTTCACAATTAATGTAAAAAATTTTTGATATTTAAAATTTATCGATTATATATTTATCATGGGCGTACTTCAACATTTCCAACAAATTTTAAATCGCTTAAAACGAATAGTTGTAACTTAAAATAGTGAATCAAACGTTAAAAAAAAAAAACGGTAAACGGCTTAGCCAAGCCGAGCCGAGCCGTGTAAAAAAGGAAGTGACTCTTTTATTTAAAGCTAGTTAGAAGCACGTGCAAGGCATGTGCCATGATGTAGTTGAGTACGTAATAGCGTATGTATTAAAAAAATATTTATGTCTAACATTAGTTACATAAAATTTTCTTATAAATTGATAAATGTTTTGAGACAACATTAAATGTGGAGATGAAAAAATCACACCCACAGTTATCCAAGAAATCGAGTCTCACCTTCCATCACAGCCTCCAGTTATCGAAAAATGTCTTCTCACCAATCCCCGATAGAACAGTCATTACCATTTACTTCATAAACCCCTAATCAATTTTTGAACAAAAGAACAAGGGAAAAACTCAAATTAAATAACTAATAAACCCAAATAAATTGAAAAAACTAATCAAACGGGAAAAAAAGGCTTAGCCGAGCCGAGCCATAAATGAATTTTCATATTTTAACTTAATCGACAATATATTTATTATTATCACATTTAATTTTTTTTATAAATTTGAAATCGATTCAAATGGATATTCATATCATGAAATATCGAATCAAACGAAAAATTGTATGAAAATAAAGTTCGAAAAAAGGACATTAGAATGAAGTTGGGATTAAAAAGAAATATAAACAATCACGACTTTAAGTTTCACAATTAATGTAAAATTATTTTGATATTTAAAATTTAGCGACCATATATTTATCATGGTCGCACTTCAACATTTACAACAAATTTTAAATCGCGTAAAACAAATATCTGTAACTTAAAATACTAAATGAAAAAAATAATAATAATAAATTAGCCGAGCTGAGCCATTTGGCTCGGTTGTAAATGAAAAAAATCGAAGCTAGACGAGCCAGGCCATTTGGATCGACTGTTACAAAAAAAATAAAAAAATAGCAAAGCCGAGCCGAACCACGATGGCTTGGCTTCGCGGCTTATGAATAGTGTCCCCAAACTCACTCTTTTTGGGCCTGTTCGGTATAGCTTAAAATTCAATTAAAATTGAAAATATGGTCGTTATTGGGTCCCACTCGTCTAATAAAAGTCAACAATAACGGTTAGTTTTTCAATTTTAATCCAATTTTAATCTCTACCGAACACGCCCTTTATTATGTAGGATACCAATATGGTTGGGTTCAAACTTTTGATACAAATTACATCTCTCGTTTGTTTTGGATAAAAATTAGTGTTTTAAGAAGTGTATTTAGACGTTGTCTAGACTTGAAGTGCGGACAAAACATTTTGCCTTATAGTAGGTGTGAACTAAGCGCTCAACTGAGTTGGCCACATCATGTGTGACATGCCTAGGTGCTCTTTATTACTTATTTATTTTTATTTTTTCCTTTTTAAAAACATTTTATTTGATTTTAATTCATTGAATTTTACCCCTCTTTTAGAAGGCCTTTATTTGACTTTATTTTCAAGTTTTAAATGATTTTATATATATTTAGATAAGATTTAAGTTATGTTGCTCTCTATATAATATGTCATTATAATTTTGATAGAGAATGTTTTGTTGAAAATTTCGAAAGTATGCATGAAATTTCTATAAATTAAGTAGAACTTATCTAGTTGAAAGTTGAAATTATAAAGAATAATCTAAGTTTCATATTTCGTAAACTTGAAAAATTATAATTGACTAATTGTAGGAATTATTAAGTAAATATAGTATTTTATAATTTTAAATATTTGATATGTATTATTTTAATTATTAAAATATTTTTAGAATGATTATGTATTTGAAATAATAATAAAAATAAGTAACACTTTTTTATGACTAAATCTCGTCTAAACTCGTAAAGCTAGAAGCTTTTCCTTCTTGCCTACAAACACTTCATGTTTTTTAAAACACTGAAAAAAATAGATTTTTAATAAATTTTGATAAAAGCTGGTAATATATGTAGTTGAAAGTTAATAAGATTTGTATGTCCCACAGAATATGTGGTTGAAAGTGAATTTTTTTTTTTTAAAAAAGAGTATTGAGAGAAGGGAGCCAAACATTAGCACGATATTTTATTTTATTTTTAATTAAGACGCTCTCACACTCTTTTTTAACTTAATATCTCTGCCTTTATATAAAATAGGGAATGTTGAATTTACTGTTCCTTTTTCTGCCATCTAGTTCACATTGAAACCGATTCATGTACTGTACATTATCAAGTTATTTCAATGCAAGTTATATAGAATCATATATATCATTGAGTGGAAACAACTAGTGGTGGCAAATGAGCCGAGCGGCTCGTCGGCTCGCCCGCTCGGCTCGTACTGTTCACGCCCACGAGCCGCTCGGGCTCGTAAAAAAACGAGCCCGAGCACGAGCCGAGCGGGCTCATGGGCTAGACGAGCCGAGCCCGCTCGGCTCGTCACTGTTCACGAGCGGCTCGCCGAGCCGCTCGTGAGACGAGCCCACGAGCGGGCTCGTGGGCTCGTCTTAGACGAGCCCACGCAAGTATAAAAAAAAAAAAAAAAATTAAAAAGTGACCAGAACGGTCACTGAACCAGTGACCGTTCTGGTCACACAAGTGACCAAACGGTCACTGGTTCAGTGACCGTTTGGTCACTGTTTTTGAAAAAAAAATTTTTTTTTTTTTTTTCTACTTTTCTCCAATTCTTCTCCTATAAATACCCAACCCATTACAACATTTTTTTCCCACCAAACTTTCATTCTATACTCTCTACTCTACAATTTACAAATCATTATCAACAATTCTATAATTCTCTTCTACATTTTTTTACATTAATATTATCTTCATTTTACAAATTTACATTTCTACATTTCTACATTTCTACATTCTATTTCAACAATTCACAAATGGATCCACGAGCATTTGTTGAAAACTTGTTCGGTATGGAAGGTGAAACACCTGCCCAAAATCAATTTGGGAATGAATTTGCCGGTCTCAACCAACTACCAATTCCAGAAGACATTGACGATTTCGACGTTCGTGAAGGCGATGCCGATCCGATTGATTTGGATGACGTTGATGTTGATTCCAGTGTTCCTATTGATTTGGAACAAGATGAAGAACCATCACTAAATATTCCCGATGCAAGAGGGAAGAGAAAGGGGAAGAAGCAGGCAAAATGTTGGGACCATTTCAAATTGGTTAACACTGGTCGTGTGATCGATGGAGTTCCAGAAAATAAAGTAGTATGTAAATACTGTCAACAACGACTGGCATGGCAAAAAAAAATTGGAACCACTCACCTCAACCGTCATTACAAAGCATGTGCGGCCAAACATGGGCTTCTTGAACGTGGACAAACACAACTACAGTTTGGTACTAGTAGAGACGGTGCTACTACTTCGCCACTTTCTACGTGGATGTATTCGGAGGAGGAAGCACGAAAGGGAATGGTGAAGTTCGTTGCCGCGGCGGAGCTGCCACTAGCAATAGTGGACAACGAACATTTCGTAAACTACGTCAAACAATATCTTCAACCAAGGTACGTTGGGGTAAGTCGAAATACTTTTCGTTCTAATACAATTGAATATTTTCTTAATGTAAAGCGATTATTGATTGGGGATTTAGAAAAATACGGGGGTGTCATATCTTTAACTTCGGATTTATGGGAAGGGATTAATAAGAGAGGTTATATAGCTGCAACTGCACACTATATAGACCCACTTTGGGTTATGCATAAAAAAATTATTGCTTTTAAAATAATTGAGTATCCTCATAATGCTAACACTATATATAATGCAATTATGTTAATAATTAAAGAATATAAATGCGAGAGTAAAATTCGTTCTTTTACTTTTGACAATGCTTCTGTAAATAAAGTAGTTATCGATAAATTGCATAGAGTACTTCAACCCGATTTTGGTGGTTATTTATTCCATATTCGATGTGTGTGCCATATTTTTAATTTAATTGTACAAGACGGTTTAAAACATGTGAAGGACGAAATTAGTCGAATTAGGAATGCACTTACGTATATCACGATTACACCTAGTAGAAAACAAGCATTTGAAGAATTTTGTGAACAAGTTGGGAACTCTAATACAAAAACTTTTATTACTGACGTAGGTCATAGGTGGAATTCAACTTACTTATTATTAAAATCATGTGAAGGTTTTGAACCGTTTATCACTGAATTTTATAACAATAGGCATATTAGAGACGACGACGATGATATCTTAAATGAATCCGATTGGAATACGGTATTTAAAATTAAGAAATTTTTGGAAAGTTTTTATACGTCTACGAATATATTGTCTGGTGTTTATTATCCAACTAGTTGCATGGTTCTTGAACGTCTTTATATAACTCGCTAGGGCTTTTAATAGATATCAAAATGACCCCGATTTGCATGCGGTTATATATGCTATGGAATTAAAATTTAGAAAATATTGGGAAGAATTACCTATGTTATTTCCTTTAGCATGCGTCATGGCCCCCGATATAATTTATCGGGTACTAAATTTATAATTGACCAAATTTCAAATGCTTTAACTTTTAATATGCCTATTACTTATAGGAATTTGGAACAAACGTTAACTGAGATGTATGAATTATATGCTTCAAGAATAGGTACACAAGTTACTCGTGTACCTACTCCTACTCCCACTAATATAAACGATGACGACGCTGAAGTAATTAATTTATTAGAAAACATAGACTCAATTAGATATGATTCAACTGCATATGCATATGGTTCCTCTAGTAGTAGTAGTATGTCTTCCAGCATGTACTCAAACTTCGAGTAGTAGTCAAAATGCGTTGCCATCTGAATTAATTGATTACTTTCGTTATACTATGCCTAGTAACAAATCGGTTAAGAAAAGTTCGAAGATGTAATCGAATTCTGGCGAAATAATGAACGTCGATGGCCAATTGTTTCTGCAATTGCAAAAGATCTACTAACACCTCCGGTTAGCACTGTAGCTTCGGAGTCTGCTTTTAGTGCAGGGAAGAGGGTTCTCTCTGAAATTCGAAGTCGACTAAAAGAAGATATTTTGGAAGCGTTAATGTGCGTGAAGGATTGGGAAGACGCTAATTATCGAATTCAACATAAATATGCCGAAATTGCATGTAATCAAGTAAGTGATATTTAATTTCAATACATTCATTACAAAATTTTATTTTCATACATTTATAATTTTTTTAAAAAAATTGTACACGTAAAAACTTTTTCGTGTACAATTTTAACTCCGCCTACACGAAATTGAAGTAGCCGGTCCCAAACCCGGATAAAGGAGGAGGGTTTATCTTTTTTTTTTTTTTTTTAAATAAATGTATATTTACTATTTTAAAAATTATAAATGTTTTGACGAGCCCCGATAAATGTTTTGGAAAATATATATTTAAAAAAATAGAAAAAATAGACTTGTAGTAGTAGCGTTATTTATTTATAAAAAAAAAAAGAGGCGAGCCGAGCTTAAGCTCGGCTCGCCGAGCCGCCCGCCTTGGGCGAACTCGGGCGCGAGCCGAGCTCGCCCAAACGGCAACGAGCCGAGCTCGCGCTCGGCTCGTTGCCGACGAGCCACGAGCTCGGCTCGTGCGAACACGAGCCGAGCTCGTTCGTCAATGGGCCGAGCCGAGCCATTGCCACCACTAGAAACAACGCCATATGACTAACTTCCACTGTTCATCAAAGTATCTCCATATAAAGGGCATTTTGCTTTCTCTCTCTTCATCCACACCTTCTCTTGCTCTTTCACGAGTTTTGTCTTCAACTTTCTTTCAGCCTTTTTTCTCAATTTTCTAGTGTGTCCTTCTCAATTTTGCA
Source organism: Fraxinus americana (assembly GCA_035079005.1). Classification (NCBI taxonomy): domain Eukaryota; kingdom Viridiplantae; phylum Streptophyta; class Magnoliopsida; order Lamiales; family Oleaceae; genus Fraxinus; species Fraxinus americana. Next base: position 897,110 of record CM068716.1, on the reverse strand, counting down.
GTTGGTTTTTTCTTACTTAACCTTTATCTAGCTCATATTATTCTTCATTTACTTCGATTTACTTTAGATCCTTCGGTTTTTGTTTTATGTTTATTTCTTTGGATCTATTTTTGCTTTTAATGGTTTGACGAGGAGTAGAACAAGTTGTTGTGGGTATATTGACAGTTTTTTTGATTTAGTTGGGGTTTTTACACATCTGTAGGGGGAAAATTGCGGCCGCGGTCCCAAACCTTTCATTTTGTTGCAGATTACACCCAAACCTTTAATTTTTGTAGTCGAAGTCCCATACCTTTATATGTAATAGCAGCGTCGGTCCCAAACCTTTACTTGTTGCGGTAGAAGTCCCAAATATTTGTACATAATTGCAGCGTCGGTCCCAAACCTTTGTATGTAATTGCAGCGTCGGTCCCAAACCGTGAATTCCGTCCGTAAAACCGTTAGTCAACGTTGAAACAGTAATTTTGACTCGGAAAAATTACAGCACCGGTCCCAAACCTTTCATTTTGTTGCAGATTACACCCAAACCTTTCATTTTTGCGGTCGAAGTCCCAAACCTTTATATGTAATTGCAGAATTGGTCCATTTCCAGCTTTTTTTTTTTTTTTTTTACAATGGAAACAAATTTCATAACCAATTATTAAAAAAAAAATCTTTAATGAACAATTTTCATGTAAAACGAAGTCAAACGAACACTAAACTTTGATGAAAAAATAGTTTTTGAGCAAATTTTTTTTTTTTTAAATTTTTGGCAATGGTAACAAATTTCATAACCAATTGTAAAAAAAAAAAAAAATCACTTTGATGGACAATTTTCATGTAAAATAAAGTCAAACGTGAACAAAAAAAAAATCTAAAATTTCAAAATTTTTCCGGGAGGAAAATTATACGAATCAAACACATTTAATTAACAATTCCCTAGAAAATGATTTTTAGGCAATTACTTTCCCTGAAATTCATTTTCTTTCCACCAATTTTCCACAATTGCAATCAAACGGAATCTAATTTTGACTCAAATGATAACTTAATTGACGCGCAAAATTGTCAAAACAAGTTATTAAAAAAATGTTTTTCTTCTTCAAATCACTTTAATAGACATATTTTACATGACAATTGTCTATTAAAGTGATTTTTTTTTTTTTTTGCAATTGGTTATGAAATTTGTTACCATTGCCAAAAAGTTAAAAAAAAAAAATTGCTCAAAAACTATTTTTTCATCAAAGTTTAGTGTTCGTTTGACTTCGTTTTACATGAAAATTGTTCATTAAAGTGAATTTTTTTTTTTTTTTTACAATTGGTTATGAAATTTGTTTCCATTAAAAAAAAAAAAAAAAAAAAAAAAAAGCTGGAAATAGACCAACGCTGCAATTACATATAAAGGTTTGGAGCTTCTACCACAAAAAATGAAAGGTTTGGGCGTAATCTGCAACAAAATGAAAGATTTGGGATCGACGCTGCAATTTTTCCTAGTCAAAATTACTGTTTCAACGTTGACTAACGGTTTTATGGACGGAATTCACGGCTTGGGACCGACGCTGCAATTACATACAAAGGTTTGGGACCGACGCTGCAATTATGTACAAAGATTTGGGACTTCTATCGCAACAAGTAAATGTTTGGGACCGACGCTGCTATTACATATAAAGGTTTGGGACTTCGGCTGCAAAAATTAAAGGTTTGGGTGTAATCTGCAACAAAATGAAAGGTTTGGGACCGCGGCCGCAATTTTCCCCATCTGTAGGTGTTTGTACTTCTAAGTTTGAAAATTTTACCTTTATCTAGCTCAAAAGATTAAATTTTTTGTTGATCTTTGCACCGACTAATAAACAAGGATAAAAAAATATCGAAAAAAAGGAAGGAATTGAAATATACTCGCGGACATCCCCTCCCCCACACACATTCCCTAATCCCCCCTTCCAACGTTTTTATGGAAATATATGCATAAAATGTTGAATAGGCTTTTGACTATGATGTTAACTACTTGTTATTATTTCAGCTTCTTGATTTTGAGATTTTTCTTGGGCAGCATGAAGTATGATCCTTGTATTTGTTGTTATCATTTTTTTTTTCATAATCTTTGATCGATCCGATGTTTCTAAAATCTTGAATTGTGTGGCTAAAAATAATCTCCTCCTGCCATGCCTCTAGGAAGATACAAGCATAGTTCTACAACTTGGATTCCTAAGAACCATGTTACTCCACTTCGTAAGAGTATGACATCACTTTGCAGATACCAAAACAATTAGAAGAATGTAGAAAAATATCCCCATATGTCAGAGATCTAGTCTTTCTTACAAACTCGACATAATTCATTCCATTTTTGATGTTGTATAATCATTTCCTTCTATTGTCTAAAATACAACACTCAAACATGTACATTCACCCATCATCCTTTATCCAACCAGTGCATATATCTTTCATTAATCCTTATTATTAAACACGTTGACATTTCCTTTAAAATAACACGACCCCTCCATGGCACGGGCAAAGACTAGTATGATTACAAAAAGGTTAATTAATAAAAGTAGTTAAAATACAAATATATTATTCTCAAACATACATCTCTTGTAACTTTAAGTCCTTTTGGGCAATAGGTGTTGATTTTTTAACATACTAGTCACGGCTAAACGTGTGTTGCACGTTATTTTAAAATACTTTATAAATACTGTAAAAATGATATTTGAAAATCAGTGAATGTAAAAAATAGTTAAAAAACCTGTTTACGTAAAATGAACATTTTATACAATTCAATTATTTATTTACGCGTATGATAATAATTAACATTAATTTTTATATATCCTACTATAATTCAATCAATTAATTCTTCAAATTCATGCATGCACACTTTATATTTTTTGAAGCCTGTTCAATTACTATAGAAATACTGCAATTCAATTATATATGTATGCGCATGTATACTAATTAACATTTATTTATGGATATATTAAATATAACATCAAGTCATCAAGTTCATGTACACATGTTTTGAGAGTTATTCAATTATTATAGGAGAATATAAATTATTCAAGTTCATGAACACATATTTATTTTCAAGATTATTTATTTTATCATAAATTATTTTAGGAGTATATAAATTATTAAAGATCATATAATTTGGAGGCTATTCAATTATTGTAGGGGTAGATTATTCAAGTTCATGTACATTTATTTAATTTTAATATTATTCATTTAATCTATGACAACACCATTTATCTAAATATATATAAATTATTTTTTCTATATTCACTTATTCAAATTAATTAAATTTCATGTTGGTTCATGTACACCCCATTTGTTTAAATGTATATAAATTATTATTTTTCTGTTTCTATTAATTCAAATTAATTAAATTTCATGTTGGTTTACTTACACCCCATTTGTTTAAATGTATGTGCATTATTCTTTTTCTATATTTATTGATTCAAATTAATTAAATTCCATATTTATGAATTAATTTGATTGTTCTCATACAATTTAATTATTTATTTAAGTGCATGTTTAAATATTTATATTGAAAACGAAAAGTAAGGTACTATTGAAATAATTAAATTATAGCAGGGCTAAAATTGTTCAGAAAATGATTCTCACTTGATGCGATATTTAATATATTATAGATTTTACTTTTTTATGAGTTGAAATCAAGAAGTTCCTATAAGAAAAATAAACTATGCCAAAGTGTTTAAAATAAACAAACTAAATAAATTTAATAATAAAAAATGTTCTTATAAGAAAAATAAACTACGCCAAAGTGTTTAAAATAAACAAACTAAATAAATTTAATAATCGAAAATGTTCATCAACTTCTTTTTTCACTTCCATATCTAATGAAAAATTTAATGGAATGAGATGTTTCACAACCACAACCAACAATGTTATATTAGGTCTAGTTCTCTATCATTAACTTATTATTGGCCTTTTTTAGCCTCATTTTTTTTTAATGTAAAATGCATTTTGAAAATAATAGATTGATGGAGATGTGTGATTTAAAAATGAAGGAAACGTTTTTGGGTTTTGATTGAAAAATGTATGGTTGAAAAGAAGATAGGAAAACATGCATTTTGAAAAAAATTAGGATCAAACAAGAGCTGTATCGAATTTACATCCCTTTCTATTTTTAAATTAATTATAATGAGCGAATGTCAAGAACGTTAGGTTTAATTATGATACAATAATAGCCCGTTTGATTCTCATTATGGTAGAATGATAATGAAAAATATAGTCATTATTGGCCACACATAGAAATTTAAAATTGATGATTTGATGTAATGGATAACAGTTATATTTTTCATTTTTATGGATGAAAAATGAGAAACAAACGGAGATTAAATAAAAATTATAACATCTTATTATTATTATTATTATTACAGAAATGATCTAATGAGCACCGGTGCTCATCTTATCCTAAACACCAATGAGTTGGCACATTAATTCATTGGTGGATAAAGATTTTGTGAGTTCCAATCCACCAATGAATTAATGTGCCAACTCATTGATATTTAGGATAAGATGAGCACCGGTGCTCATTAGATCATTTCTGATTATTATTATTTTAAATTGCATTATAAAAATCGCGTGCCATAGAAAAATCTAATGATCTGTACATAATCAATGCACTCGAGTGCATCGGACACGTGTACGACTGTGATCACATCAGCTAGCCTAGGGCGCAGCCTTACCCAATCGATCCCTAAGTACACCTCTCAGTTTTTGTCTATAAATCTTCTCATTTCGCTCACTGAGCCTTGGAAGTAGCTCGAGAAAGTAGCGTTCATGTAAATTCGTTCGTGGTAAATTCATAATTTCTATCTTTTTTTATTTTTCCATAAGCTGAAATGGCCAAGGCTAAAAAGGCGAAAAGTGAAGAGCAGAAAGGAGGAGATAATACTAATTCTGAAGCAGTGGTTAAGCATCAGAAGCTTTGTCTCTCTATCGACATGGACAATCGTCGAATCTACGGGTTTGTTCATTTTAATCTTTTATTTTCTTTTTAATTTTAATAGATGTGAGTAGGAATTGAGCTATTATTTTAATGGTGGCACTGCATTTTTTAAAAATTGTTATAATTCATTTTTATTATAGCTCAATTGAATTTGACTGATTTGTGTTGCTAAATACTGAATTTACTCTGTTTAGTTGTTTGATTGAATGGAATAACTGGAGAATTACTGTAAAGTTCACCTTTTTTTTGTTATATTTGACAAAGAACCAGATTTTTTGAGTTATTTTAACGAGCTGCATTGCATTTTAATCATTCTTTGGGATAATAGCTCAATTAAATTTTACCATGTTTGTGTCTCCAATAGAACTTACTTTGTCTACTTTTTTTTTTTTGACTGAATTGAATAACTTGAGAATTACTGTAAGATTTACCATTTTGTTGTGCCTGTTGTTGCAGTGAATACATTTTTAAGTTTCATTATGATGTACCCTATCACTGAGCCAGATTCTTTAGGATTTTTCTTTTTAGTTAAATATTTATTTTTTACAGTTTAAATGTAAGTATGGTCAAATTGTTTATGACACCATTTACCAATTCTTCTGCATTGAAGGCTATGTTCTGTGAAAAAAAAATTGATTATTCTAATTTGAATGAAGGAAATTTAAAATTTTAACATGGTTTTTCTCCAATTCCATGGCCATGTGCCATCCTATAGCGTCAAATTGCATTATATTAATGCATCAGTATGCAATTTTGAGGTCACATTATAAATCCTCTAATATTTATTTACACCACATGCTTCAAATTCTTTTAAAATAGCAATGTTACTTTCGGTGATAATTAGTTTGAATTGTCAGAATTTGGAAAAATAAGGCAAGTACATAACAGGTTGTTATTATTTTCTTCTTTAGGTACACAGAACTTCTGATAGTTGTACCAGACAATGGCATTGTGGGTTTGCATGCAGATAATTTGGCTATTGAGAGGGTTACAGTAGATGGGGAGCCAGCAGAATTCGAAGTCTTCCCTCATTATCAGCAATTAGACCCAAAGGATAGATGGTGTGTGGTATCGTCAGCCACCTCAGCTGCTGATGCAGCTGGTTCGGTGTATTTGTCATCTCTTGAGATTGAATTGCTTCCGAATTTGCTAATAATGTGCAGCAAGTCTGCCAAAATGGAGAATGAACAAAGACATGTGCATATGAACACTGGTATCGACTCGTCTGCTGATGCTGAGCAGGTTTATGACCGGTTCTTCGTTATGTTGCTTGTGTTAATAATTAATATTTTCATTTCTAGAAATATTTTGTCTGTGACCTGTAATCTTATTTACGGGACATGACATCTTTTATATACACTTCATATCCGGCTTGTTAGTTCCGTTAGAGTCACTATCTTTGGTGGTATGTGACTATGTTGAGTTGACTCATGCAAGCAAAGATTGTTAAGTTCGTTTGTATTCCGTCCATGAATTTATGTTGATGTTTGCGTGCCATTTTTACCAGCTTTTCCATAGAAGACATGCTACAAGTACTATTATTAGATGTTTATTGGTGTGACAAAGAATGAAAGATAAGGCAAGATGTGAACAAAGATAATTGGGACTCTTCTGTAGAAAGACTGCTGTATGAGAGATGTTCTGTGCTCAACATATCATCTTCATTTTTTAAATACAATAGCAATAAAAAATTAAGTATTATTCTGAATAAATTTGACGTCCGCTACATTAATTTTTAATTACTCGTCATTCTAGATCTAGTGGAAGATCCATTGCAATTAAGTTGTTTCAACTTCTTCAGCTTATGTATTCTGATGTATCTCTCTTTCTATTGATCTGAGTATACTAACATTGACTTGCTTGTACGAGCGTGAGCTTGTTTAGCTCTACACATGATATCTACAACCAAGTTGTCATGTCGTTATTTTTCCTTGGTTGAAGACACTCCTCTTGTTGGTGTATATTTCTTTTCTTATTTTATTCATTCTAGTATGCATGCACATTTGACTTATAATGCCTTTATAACATTCATAATTTCATTTATGGACATTTTGTTCTACAACAACCCAATACTCAGTACTATAAAGCATAGTTACTCTAATAACTGTTTTGTAGAATTTTTCTTGTAAATTTATTTGTATCTTTCATTCACACATTTCATCAGATAAAGGTCAAGAGATGGGTGTTTGGCTAGTGTTGGAATGAATTTTGGTCATTATGAAGTGGGTGAAAATGAGACTATTTGTTGGTTATCTCATTAACCCATGTTGAATCTCTCTGTCTTGTTTCTCATATATTCCCTTGTTCTTTGAATCTTTATTTCATTTTATTTGCATAGCCAGTAAATGAATTGGTTTAACATTACGATCTACCTAATAAGAGGAGAATTTTGTCATCTCTTGTTATAAGCTCTTTGCTTATCAAGAAGTATCGAAAGGGAAAGCACATCTGTTCTAATTCCTCTGTCATTATATATGTGATGGTGTAATTCAAGTGAACTGTTTTGTGTTTTTATTAATCTAGAGTATGTTCTACTAAAGGGCTGTCCTGGTATTTTTTCCTTGCTATGGAGATGAGATTTGTACGTGTAAGGTGTTAGATGAAATTTTCCGACCATTTATATTCAACAGTTACTTAAAAATATCCATTCATAACAAAATACATCTCAGGATACCAAGCGTAATCTGAATGTTTAAAAGAAGTGCATCATCACATAAATTGTGTGTAGACCAGTTTAGAGAAAAGAATATGGGTTAGAACTGCCAATTGATTTTAACATAAACTCATGGAAATATAAATATGCATCTAACTAGTATATTAGCTGAATCGGTTACCACTACTGCATGTTGTTGCATGCTAAACTATACTGTCACATTTCTTTTAAGATATGTTTGTTATGAGGTTTACTCTTCTACGACTTCTCATGTAGGTTGTGTTGGGTGCAGAATGTGAAAAAAGTTCGCATTGATTATTGGGTGGAGAAGGCAGAAACAGGAATTCATTTTGATGATAATGTGTTACATACTGATAACCAGTTAAGGCGTGCAAGGTGTTGGTTCCCTTGCATGGACGATAGTTTGCAGCACTGCTGGTATGTGCAACGTTATGTTGTCAATTTGTTAGCATTCGTATAATTTTTAATTATATTAGTGATAGCTACTCTGTATTTTGTCCAGCTATGATTTAGAATTTACAGTGGCCAGTAACCTCGTGGCAGTTAGCTCTGGAACATTACTTCATCAGGTGAGATAAGGTTATGAATTTTGTTCTATGCACAAGGGAAATGGAAATAATTAAGATTGATTACGAAATAGTGATGGAAACTGCTCTTTTCATATCAGCAATGTGCCCACACAATTACATCCTATCGTTGCATGTAAAACATTTTTGTTTTTATTATTAACATTTATATTATTGATGATTAACGTTGATTTGTTCTAAGTGAGGTCCTTTGGTGCATGTTATTCGCTGATCATGTAGTTTTAGTTTATGAGTCATAGGATAAAACTTTAGAATCTGAAGACTTTAGGGCATAAGAGGATAAATACAATTTCACTTTAATAAAAGTTGGAATAAAGATGATGATGAAGTTACTACAGAGGATCATGTTATACCCTAAAATGATTGATAAATATCTAGGTTTGATTATTAACAAGGAATGAGGAATCGAAGAATTTTTAAACCATGGTTTAATAAAACCCTTACTCAAGAAAAGGCTCTTGGCACGAATTTTCAAGGAATTTATTGAGTTTTTCGCCTCTACTGATTGAGGCGTTAGCCTCAAAGTGCACGCCTCGGTCTCTTAGTGGAGTGCACTTCCTTTTTTATGTTCTGTATCTTGTGCTGGGGCCCACATATTATGAAAAGCCTACCTATCATTTTTGTGAATCAACTTTGAAAAGTCAAATGTCTGCTAGGAAATTAATAAAACTAGTTAAAAATAAGAATTCAACACCTAAAGCGAGCCACTATAAAATGAAAAGCTCTGCACCGGCCTGTGTAGGCGATAGCTACTTGGCAACGCCGGTGGCTTGGCAGTAGCGGCAACTTATTATTTTAAATTTTATTATAGTGGCAACTTGAAGGAATCAGGTGAGTCACTTTTCTTTCTTTTTTCTTATTTTGTTTATTCTCTTTAATTTTTTTATTGTTTTTGGGTTTACTTCTCTTATTTGATAGACATCTTCTCACTTTCTTCTTCCAAGGATCTAGTTGCTTTAGAAGTAGATGGTCTTGATTTAGCAATGAACAGAACAGAATGATGAAGAAGAATTTTTGTAGCTGATCCGAAATTTGTTAGGAATCTAGACTTAGTTGATGATATGTTTGATGCCTTTAATGCCATAATATTTTCAATATATACTACTCTTTCTTCTTTGTTTTATTTTTTTTATTTTTTCTTTCAAACTGTGACCAATTTTTTTGTCCTTTAGCAGATTTTGACCAAGGATGATTCTCCGCGGAAGACATATGTATATAGATTAAATGTTCCTGTGGCTGCTCAATGGATATCTCTGGTAGTTGCACCATTTGAAATTCTTCCTGATCAACATAGTGGTCTTCTATCACACATTTGTCTACCAGCGAACTTGTCAAAGCTATGGAATTCAGTTGGATTTTTCTACAATGCTTTCAGGTATTTCTTGATATTGGCCCTTGTTTTTACGTTTATGGAATCCCTCAAGTAAAATGGTTTTCCAAAAATGTTATTTTGCATTCATATTTGACGTGACTTTTCATGCCCAAGATTAATATTGTTCTTTCCAACAGCCACTATGAGTCTTATCTTGGTGCGAAATTTCCATTTGGGTCGTACACACAAGTGTTTATAGCTCCTGAAATGGCAGTATCCTCGTTGAGTTTGGGAGCATCTTTAAGTATCTTTAGTTCTCAAATGCTGTTTGATGAGAAGCTTATCGATCAGGTATGCTTATGACATGGGTTAATTTCATTAGTGGTAACATCTATAGGTTGATATTTGATCGGATAAATAAGAGTGGAAGCTTGAAATAACAAGTTGTCAATAAGTTCGTAATAAGCTGGTTTACGATTGTGCTCATTGGCATTAATATCTATAAAAGTATTTGAAGAAAAAGGTGAAGACTAGTTGTAAACAAAAGATGGCAAATTTTAATACCAGTACCATTTCTGAAGACACATTAAACTTTCACTAACAGTACTCGAGCTTTTCTTTCTCATCCAATAAACATTTAATGAGAATGATAAATCGTACAAGGAATAGAGGGCTCTCTTGGCTAACCCCTCTGGTACTATAGAACTGCACAGGAGCCATTCACTGTGATGGAGAATGTATTGTGAGATTCAGAAGTCTATCTATCTAAGCATTGTGCCCATCCTCCTCAGAATGATTATGATAAAACCCCAATTGACATATTGTAAGAGTTTTGGGAATTGGTTTATGTAGAAGACCCTCTCTTGCGTTCATCAGCAGATAAGATATTGTACAGATATACACTACCCTCTTTCTCTGTTTATTTAGTAAAGTTCATGTTTTTGTTAAGTTGATTGAATAAGAACCGAGTTTTTGAAACGACATATTTGTTTGCTAATACACCACGTCTGAAATTAGGAAGGATGAACTTAAGATGTAGCTCCTCACTGTTTTGTGTGGGTGATTTTCTGGAGAGGAATAGGAATACCTTGTTTCTCTTCCTCCTTTCTGGTCTCATTTGTTGTGATCCTTGGGTTGGTTGTTTGTCTGAATGGGATGGGCTTTGAATTTTCTGGCTTTTGTATACCCCTTGTGGAAAGAGGATATAATAACACATTGCTTGCAGAATTTTCCTTCCTTTTATAAAAGCATTCTGATCCCAGGATGCCAACTAAACAATAGCCCTCTTCTTATATCATGCTTTCTTCTGTTATCTCTGTTCTTGTTGATGGACTTAGATTTATTGAACAGACTATAGAAACGAGGATTAGACTTTCTTATGCCCTTGCAAGACAGTGGTTTGGAGTATATATCACTCCTGAAGCTTCAAATGATGGTAAGGCATCAAATATATGTTTACAATTTGTACTGGTAACTACATAAAAGTTACATCCTGATATAGTTACTGTGATGCTTCTTGTCAGATTGGCTCTTGGACGGTCTTGCTGGGTTTCTGACTGACACATTCATTAGGAAGTATCTAGGGAACAATGAAGCACACTATAGGCGGTATAAGGTTTGCTTTTCCTTGCACACCTCATTTATCTTGTATCTTTGTCCATCCTAGTCATAACTTGAATATACTTAATGCTACTACACTTTCCATATTAATGTGTTAGGATAATGGGAAATTAGTCATCTTGGAAGTGACGGTGGCATATATTTTGTCCGAACGCTTTTCGTTATTGATATATTCACTCGCAAACATGTTTGGAAAGTAGTACATGTCTAGCAACTCTTTTGTATAATTCATATAGAAAGGTTAAGAGTTACTAGAAAGCAAAAGTGGAATGATACTTCGTTGATTTCTGGTTTGAAATTTATCTTTGACTTCGTTTCATTGGTAGTTTCTTGATATCAGTATTTATAGCGTGTTTCAGATTGGTAATAGTTCTTTTAAGCTGTGGGTTCTATGAAATATATGGATAAAAAGTATGTTTTGACCGGCTTAAATTATAACTTAAGCCATGAAAACATGGACTTAGATATTTGACTTATTGATTTCTGCAAATGTATGTGTTGTCTGATACATCTGTTCACATGCAAACATGCATACATCAGAAAATGGTGGCTATTAATCAAGTAATACATGAGATTAATCACAAAAACTTAGCTGATTAAAAATAATATGAAAGAAATACTGGTGTAAATGGATTCCGTGTGTTCAGTCAGTTGTGAACTTTTCTTTTTGTCTTAACAGGCTAATGTCACAGTTTGCCAAGCGGATGATAGTGGTGCAACTGTCTTGAGCTCTGCTGCTGCCTCTAAGGATTTGTATGGAACCCAGTGTATAGGTTTTTACGGAAAAGTGAGATCATGGAAATCTGTAAGTTGATGTTTTACTTTGTTAAATTTGCTTAGATTCCCTACTCATAGTTTTTAACTTTAAAAAGTGTTTTATGTAACAGGTGGCCATCCTTCAAATGCTGGAAAAACAGATGGGTCCTGAGTCATTTCGTAAAGTAAGAATAGGAAACCTTGAGTTATTATCATGCTTTTATGCTTTAGAGAAATTATACTAGCTAACGATTATGCTTCCAGCTTTTGGGCCTGAGTTGTGCATGCTTTCTCATATTTTTTTTCCTTGTTACCCAATTTTTATTGGAGATTTTAATTACTGTTATTACTTCTTACAATTCTTCTTCAAGTTACAATTTTCCATTCCAATGCTATCAGATATTTGTTTATTGGGAATGAATAGCAAATTAATGGAGATTAAGAAGAGGGCGCTGCTCCCCTTCGAGGCTTAATTGGGGGAAAGGGAGCATTTTCATTTTTACTTTTGGATTTCAATATTTGGAAGATACATGGCTATTCTCTCATTCAAAATATGGGTATATAGAGTGAAATGAGACATGTTATTGGCTGAAGTGTTTGATATTGGAAACTAGGAGATCTTTTCTCTAGAAATTGGGATTATAGATATTACGCCCTTGTTTGAGCCCTACTTTGGGGAAAAAAAGTGTTTTGGAGTAGTGATTTTGCTGAAGTGCACAAGGAGTTAGAATTTATGATGAAGTGGGATCGTAAGGCAAAATAATGATTTCATGATAACTTCGGGTTTGTCCGTTTTTGGTGAATTGATAGTCTAATTTGATTGGAAACGGGCCAAGGATCACAAATCATTGCCTATGGCCATGATGTATGTCGGATTTCGGGCAGATTTCGTCGTTTAGGCTCTCGATTAAGTGTTTTTGCCGTTTATGGTAATTTTTATTTTGGTAATATCTCATTCAATAAAATTCGGATTTGGATTTCATTTGTTGGAGGACGATCCTGAATATTAGGAGTTTTCATTTAAGTCAAAATCTCGAATTTTTTCATTTATGGAAAAATATTTTATTTTTATTTTTATTATTTATTTTTCGAATTTTGCTAGAGTTTTACTATTTAAAGCATTGTAAGCTCTTTGAATTCGATTATTGAATTGAATAAGAATTTTTGTGAGTTTTATCTCATCTTTGTGAGGTTGTTTATCTTTCCTATAATCTTTCGCTGCGTCAGATTTTTTTGGAGAATGTGTGGTTAAATGAGTTTTGAAAAAATGAAGTTTTGAAAAAATGAGTTTTTGAAAAAATGAGGCTCAAACAATGGCTACGTTTCTATGAGCATTTTTGTCATATGTTGTTCTAGGCTTTTCATTTGTATATATTATTATTAGTGTCATTTGACTTAATAATGGAAATAAAAGGTTTGACTGAAAGCATGGTCCTGCTAATATTATGTTGCACCTTTTAGATAGTGATTGCCACCAAAACTCCAAGAGCTTGTTTGGGAGGGATTAATCAACAATAATGGCTAGTTTTTCAATTTTAATCCAATTTTAATCCCTCCCAAACAAGCTCCAAATCATAGTTATTAGCCGGACCAAATATTGACCAGGCTAAGCTACCCGATCACTGGTTTGATCGGTGGTCACTGGTTGGACAGATGGTCTATGTTATGTTTATATACAAATTATCTTGAAAATTTATTAGTCAAACTTATTTTAATGGAACTAAAATAGAAGTTTTAAATGGCCTATTGTTGATCACAAAAATAATTAATTTTTACAGTCTCTTAAGTTGTGTTTTATGTATTAGTATATAAGAATATTTCTTAAGTTGTTCGAATAGAATTTGATATGATATTTGTCAATGCATGATTGTCTGCTTAGATACTTTAATTATATAAATACAGTTGCTCGTATTAAACAATGTGATGGGCTAGCCTAATGGTTTTTTCCTCTACGATTCCTTGGAGGACCAGTATCAAGTACCCGCTAGTGAGATGTTTCAGAACATTTCAGAGAACCTGATGGAACCGGTTTGTTGGGTTCATAAAAACACATACCGGTTTATCCAATTTACTCCAGGTTCAACCGCTAACAAGTCTGAATATATTGCCTGGACCAGATCAGGCTCCAATGTCACTGGTTTCCCAGCCAGACTGGTCCGGTTTTAATAAATATTCTACAAATGCTAACGTTCTTTTATCATTCTACCAGTTCACTGATTGGTTAGATGCCTTTTTGTGAAACATAAGGTAAAGAATAGTTGAATGGATATAATAGTCGTGTCTTTCTACTCTTTCTTCCATCCTTACTAATGGGATAATAGCTGGGTTTAGGCATAATACTTGGGCAATATATAATCTATTTGATGTAATTATGATCTTGAAACACGACTTCTCTCAAGAAAATGGTAATTGATTGCTTCTTTGGGGATTTTATACATAAAGACTCTCTTATATGCTCTGAAGTGCATATTTCTTTATATTTTTAGGTTTGATGATTATGCATATGTATTCTTCTTGACACCAAATTTTATGTGAAGCTGTTCATACATAGTATTGACAAGATTGATGGGCACATGTAAATACATAAAACATTTTGAGTTTCATGCCTTTTAATTGTAATTGATGTTGGACATTTTTCCTTCACTTGCAGATTCTTCAGACTATTGTTATTCGGGCTCGAGATGCTGTTCATTCTTTTAGAACTCTCAGTACCAAGGAGGTGATTTCATATATATATATAGCTCTGATATCCCTTTACTGCATTAGCTAAAATACTGTGGCCAGGATTGTTAATTTGGTGGACAATTCTTACACATGTATCTTCCTATATATAGATCATTATCTGGGGTCACCAGAATGGTAAAAGAGGGGTCATAGCACATTGTCCTGTTATTAGACCTGGTGTCCTATCTCTCTTGAAAAGGTTTTTAACAGAAGTAGAATATTTTGGATGTGCAATGCTGAAGACCTTTGATTGGCTGACAGTTGTTTTTTTTTCAGTCCCTTATCTGTTTCTGTTTCCCGTTTCTTTTGATAACTATTGTTTGCTTACTATCTTAAAGATTCTGAAGTTTTTTCACTGTGATCTTTTACCTGATTATTCCATAGCTAATTATGTATCGAAATGATGGAAATTTTCCAATTGGTTGACAAATTGAGTTCTTGAATTAGCAGAATGTCGTTCACCTCGAAGTCAACAAGAAATGTTCGTTGTATTTTTCCCCTTCTCTTCTTATGTCCTCCCCGTTTATTACATTTATTACCTATGTAGATAATACTAGATAACTGCTGACTAATGTTCGATCATCTGCTGTATGATTTGTTGGAAGGATCAATCTTCTAACTACTAATTTTTCTACTTGCATTATCTAAATAATGTTTCTCATAATACATAAGACTGCAGTTTTATGGGGAGTGGGGTTGTTTTATGAACTTTGATTATAGAAAGGCTAGCCTTTGCTATCCATCTCAACATATATATTGATAATATGTGTTACATGAAAAAGATTTTCAGATATCCGGCTCCATGTACATCGTTGAGGCCTGAGGGGATCCTACCGTCTCTTGTTGCTTGTATTGGAAAGATAGCTACTGTTTTTCTGTTTTTACTGGTCCAATTGTCTTTCCCCTTGTTTTTGTTAACCCATAATTTTCATAAGGGCAGTTGATTTGGTTTTGATCCAGACTAGATGTTTCTTTCTCTGTCGGATATTGAAAATTGTTAATTGAATATATCATCTTAAAATATATGTTGATTACCATATGGATTCTGATACGGTATTTCATTCATTTGATCAAATATTTGTATAAATGGCAGTTCCGGCACTTTGCCAATAAGGTTGGAAATCTTGAGCGTCCATTTCTTAAAGAGTTTTTTCCTCGCTGGGTTGCGGCCTGTGGTTGTCCAGTGCTGAAGTATGGTTCTTGCTGTAAAATTGCTCTTTACACTGTCTTTTAGGCAGTTCACTTCTTACTGATTTTCCTTTGATTTTTATACTTTCCTTTTGGTCCTGTTTAAGGATGGGGTTCTCCTATAACAAAAGGAAAAATATGGTTGAGTTAGCAGTACTGCGGGGATGTACAGCCAGACCTGATTCTAATGCAATTGTTAATAATGGTAATCCTGATAATGAAAACCGAGAAGGCGATGTTGGATGGCCAGGCATGATGAGCATAAGGGTTCATGAGCTTGATGGCATGTATGATCACCCAATTCTACCAATGTCTGGTGAACCTTCGCAGCTGCTGGAAATTCAATGTCATTCAAAACTTGCTGCTAAGCGCTTCCAGAAACCCAAAAAGGGCTCCAAGCCTGATGGTTCTGACGACAATGGTGATGTGGTGCCCGCTACTGATATGCGACCAAAGTATGTTTTACAAGTTTAGTTCGTGTAGATGCATGTGTTTTTCAGTACACAGATGTTTGTACCCGTGAAATACTCTTTTCGGATTGGATATGGATTTTGTGATGGGTTTCCTAATTCTTACATCAGCTGATATAATAACATTGCAGTTCTGATTCTCCCCTGCTGTGGCTTCGCGCGGATCCAGAAATGGAGTATCTTGCTTTAGTTCACTTTAACCAACCTGTTCAGATGTGGGTGAGTATTTACTCTTATCACTACCTGATGATTATTTGTTAAAAGGACCATGGGAAAGGGAAAAGTTCACGTATAATCTTTTACTTCACTTTTAAGAGCTTCTAACTAAAACTTTCACAAGATTTAAGCTTTTCTGAAAATCCAAATGTACAATTCCTAACACAGATGATCTAAGACTTATGTATTGACATATGAAATTAAGAAAGAAAAAATATTTTCTGGAAAAAAATATGCCTGATTTATTAGTTAATTCTCACAGAAGAATATGAAACAAAGGGACTTATTTATTATTATAACTTATAATTTATTTCATTAGCTAGCTCCTACAATAGACAGACTATATACACTTGCCCGTATGAATTGTAATTATTGATAGTTGAAGTAACATTTGAACCTCTAGTGCCTATCCATGTAATGACAGTTTTATTATTGATGATTGCAACTCAAATCCCTCTCTTCCTTTGTTACCTAGTCCTCTGTTCTGCAGTTATCGAGGGTTATATTCTTCTCTATGTTGTTAAATACTTTGCCTTTTCATTTCTTTATACTTTCTCAAGTTCAATTATGTATTAAAAAGTATCATTCTAGACTGTCAATATTATTGCCTGGACTTTTTCATTCCCGTCCTTGTATATTTCTCTTGCTTCTGTTCCATTGATGATAAGCTTCCAAATTAATGATATGTTATTCTATTTCTCTCCTTCTTGACAGATGTAATATTCTTTTCCTTTTTTTTTTTTTGAGTTTATTATCTACAAGTTATATATATCAATGTAGTCGATACATTCAACTGGTAACATATGGAAATTAAGTGCTCTAAAATTTTTAACTCAATTCCGAAGACTGCATAATCAACTACTGAAGAAAAAGTGATTGTTAAGAACAATAAGATTCACGAGTCAGGAGAAACTGGAAGAGAAAATTCTTGTTCTTCTCTCTTTTGTTTTGTTCTTTTCTCTGACAGAGGATTAAGGGGTTGAATCAATTGAAGCCAGTCTAATGGCTGGAGACAGACATTTAATTGGGTTTTTTTCCTCTTAAGTTCTGGTAAACTCTTATACAGTACATATATTTTAGGTATGCCTGGTGTTTACGTCTTATATACCTAAACTTGAATCAGACTTGAGATATCTCATGCGAACCTGTTATTTTGTGAGAGATGAGGACAAAATCTTTGTTATATTTTGAAGTTTGTGAGCTTCTATATGAATTTCTATATTGAAGTGCATTATTAAATTTTGGTTTTCTGTTTCCTTCAAAACTGAAACTACTAATTCACAGACCTTACCTGAAGAAAATGGAAGTTTGTCAACAATCACAATTAACCAAATTAAAAGAAGCTCCTTTATAAATCACTTGCTATGATAACGTTTTGAAACCTACGCAGGTTCATTATATTGATAATTCTGAAACGCTAATCATCTTAACGGATTTATGCCATTGTTGCTTTCCAGATAAATCAATTGGAGAAGGACAAGGATGTTATTGCTCAGGCCCAAGCTATTGCAGCATTAGAGGCATTACCACAACTTTCATTTTCTGTTGTGAGCGCTCTAAATAACTTTCTCGTGGATTCCAAGGTCCCTTATTTCTTTCCATTTATTTTAGTATATTTCCTCTCTTTTATCTATGTTCAGTGAGTTGAATCCATTTCACCTTGTGTTGTTCAGGCTTTCTGGAGAGTCCGAATCGAGGCTGCCTATGCGTTAGCTAGTACAGCATCTGAGGTATACCCTACAGAATATTTTATTTTTTGACAAATAGATGAGTGTGTATTGTATATGCTATCATAGATTTTTTTTTCTTTTTTTATTTGTGATTACTGTTATGGAAAACAAAATTGCTATTTACATTGTTTAAGGTGAACTTGACTTTCATTTTCTCAGAATGTATTGCCAATTCGCCTTTATAAACTTCATGGTATATATTTTGCGTGCCTGTGCGTCCTGGGTTTATTTTGTTTCTTCTTTTTCCTTGTTTTGATTGTTCAGGTAAGTAGGCTTTAATCTTCGTTTTGACACCTGTGTCTGTATTATAGTTGATCAACATGTACCCTCTGTTTTATTACAATGTTATATAGGCTACATATGTCTACCAATTTTATCTCCTTCATGATCCCTGAAAGAGATTCTTCCTCTCATTTATGTCACACAACTTTGTTGTAATTACTATTGATCTTCTAAGCTTGTTGATGATATATTTTACGGTTTGATTATGTATGAATGCTAATTATCGATATGCGTGTAAATGATGTTTTTATGCCTGTCTAATCAGGATACTGACTGGGGTGGCTTACTCCACCTGATCAAATTTTATAAAAGTCAGAGATTTGATCCAAATATCGGACTTCCCAGGCAAGTTTTTTATGTTATACTGGTTAAATTTGGAATAATTTTTTGGAACTATTATTATTATGTTGATTCCTACATTCTTTCATTTCTAGGCCAAATGACTTCCGCAATTTCCAGGAGTACTTTGTACTTGAGGTAATGCAGTGAGGTAGGATGTGATTTTTGCATCCAAGTTCCGTCTGCAGTTTGTAGCTGGTTTTTTCTTTACTTTTTGAAATTCTCTAGGCTTCTCCCAACGAGATCCACCCTTCCACATTTTTTTGAAAGCCCCAGGCTTGGAACGGGACATACTTCTTTTTTTGTTTCTAACTCAATTGTCTCTCCCCCCTTTGGTTATTCTCTCACCTTTTCATGTCATGTCCGTGGAGATGCTTAGTAAATATAGATCATTATTAGGTCGTTATTGTTTGTTCTGTTGTACATGGCTTTGATAGTTCCATGTCTCTTGCTGTCCAACTACTAATTTTTTTTATATTGATCTACGTTATTGTCGAATCGAGCTTAAATCGATTTGTTCATGAGAATGGAATACTTCAGAGAAATACGTTCTTGACAGAGTTCAATAAGGATGGTTGCAGCACTATTCAACCTCCTCCTCTCAGTCAACTATTTATTTAGGGCTTGTGTGACAAAGCTTTTCATAAAAGTTGATGAAATGTGTGGTTGAAAAGTTGATAAATTGTGTATCCCATGAACGAGTGGTTAAAATTGATGTTTGACCAGTTGAGAAGTTTGAAAAAATTTTAACCAAGTGTTATCAAACAATCACTTGTTCATTTCTTATGTTTTGAATATTCTTGCATATATAGGAGGGTAAAGTAGATGGGTTAAGAGGGATTCTTGTGTCTCAACTATTTGATGGTGTTCTGAGTTCCCATTTTAACCTGTTCTTAATATCTTCATGGAAAAAAAGGAAAATTAACAATAGCAAATTTCATCTTCTTACAGTTGTCTGTATCTTTCTGATGAAAATTGAGTTTTTAATTATTTTTTAGTTAGTATTTTCTTTATTAAATAAATTCGGAATTCAATTCCAATTAGAATTTTTAATTTTTGTTATCATGTAGATATTAGTTGTTATTATCTAGATTAAAGAAATAATCAGATCTTAATCTTATGTTCCTTGTTATCCATACTTGAGATTGTTTCCTAAAGCCTCATTTTTCTGATAAACGGTTTTGGCAGCTGGAGTCCTCCAGGGTATGCTTTTGCACACCCTACTTCCAAGTTCTTATCGAGTTCCCCAGTTTTCTATATTTGAACCCTTCACTTTCATTTGAGAATCTTAAATTTTTACCATGTCAAGGTGTTTTCTTAGCTGGTTTTCACAGGAGGACGATAACTGTGATTTAGTTCAAGGAAAATGTCCTCCTTTAGCTCTTTATCCTTTCTTGGTGTGTAATGTTTTGGGGGAAAAGTGAATTGTACAATCATATATTGACGTTGCTACATTTTGTGATGCAAGTTAATAGAAGCTGGTTTTGAATAGGTTTCTCTTAAAAGGTTCAGCCAGCTGTTTAATTTAAAATCATTGGGTTTTTTTTTTTCTTTCTTTCTTACTCATGAAGGCTAGATGATGTTATATAGAAAGCTTTTGTTTTGCTATCTTTTTGGATAATTTGAGCCCGAAAGAACAATTGATTGGTGATTTATGAGTTGGCTTCTTTATTAGCTTCTATGCCCAATGTGTTTAAGGATTTCCCTTTGTCTTTAGCGGTTTCTGGTTGATAGAATGTGGTTATGCATTCTTGATTTTATTCTTTAACTTAGTTTTTCTTTAGTCTCTTGATGGCCATTATAAAGAGAAATTGGGGAAAAATGATGTTTTGAAAAGTGATTTTTGTGGAGAAAATGTGGTTAAAAATTTTGGAAGAGTTTTGAGTTTACGTGCAAAATATTTTGTTTTGTGATTGTGTTGTTGAAAATGAGTCAGAAATAAAGAGTTTTGAAAAAGAGAGAGTCAAACAAGAGCTTAATTTAAAGAGAGGTCTTTGCCCATTGGGGTGAACGTGTATCTTTAGTCATGATTAATTACTGTTTCTAATGAAAAAAAGAAAAAAACACTAAAGACACTGTCAATCTATAATACCCATTATCTAATCCTTTCTGCATAATGTATTTAGGAGAATTAATATCATCTCTATGACATCTTTCTTTTGCTAAATTTTCCTTTTATGCTTTCATTATAGGCAATTCCACATGCCATAGCCATGGTCAGGGCTGCAGACAAGAAAAGCCCCAGAGAAGCTGTTGAGTTTATTTTGCAACTCCTGAAGGTATCTTTTCATTATTTTATTGCTTGTGAATTGTGCTACATGGAATTTTTTGTATACTGGTAAGCTGACTTACCATGATGCATGAGGCAAGGATATGGGGTGTGCCAGTGGCATAGTATCTTATTGGGTTGTATGTCTAGTGGGTCCATGCAGGGATCAATTATACTACGTGGTTTTAGCATAGCAATTTATTTTGTTAAAGATAGGCAGATCTCATTATTGAAACATAAAAAATTAATCCAAATTCTCGTTTTGGTATGGTAATGTTCAATTTTCGCATGGTTTGGGAATGACTTGTGGTAAACTAAACAGGAAATTGAACGAAGCCATATAGATGATGCACAACTAGTATGATTCTTATTGTACCACTATTTGGTCGTGAACGAGAGACCTAATAACATGTACTCCTGAGAAGTCCTAAGGCATCCTGCTCAACTAATGTTGAATTTTTATTCACTCTGATTCCAGTGCCTTAATGGTCTTTGATTTACTTTGTATCACATTTTCTGATTCCTGTATGATAATTATATCATCACATTTTGTTTTTATGATTTTGATTTGCTTGTAGTACAATGACAACAATGGAAATCCATATTCTGATGTTTACTGGCTTGCTGCATTGGTCCAGTCTGTTGGTGAACTTGAATTCGGACAACAGGTGTATAACCTTGCTTGCTTCAATGTTATATATATATATATATATATATATATTTTTTTTTTTTTTTATTTTTTTTTTTTTTTATTTTTTATTTTTTTTTTCATGATATAAAAAAAAGCAGGAAAAAGAAAAGTTAATGGAGGAAACGATAATGGAATTGGTTATGTTTTATTTGCGTTGGCTCCACTAGGTTGAAGGTCTGGAGTTTTATTTTTAAGTGGTTAGAGATAATGCATTATCTTGAGGCTTTATTCACTTTTCTTGATACTTAAATTCTCGTTTAGGTTCTATTATTGGAGCCTTTTCCCATTTTCTTTTTGGCTTGCTTGCTTGCGCATGGGGGATGGGGGGATAAGTTATACTTTTAATTGAGATATCAGTTTTTCTTGTTAATTTTGGATAATGGTCCATATGTTGCTACTTTAGTTCCTTGGTTTCATTCAATTTGAAAGACGTGTCATATATGAAGGAAACCGGAAACTAATTTGAAGTTCAGAAACTAAGTTGAAGAAGTGGTACAGGAGAAGTATATTCTTTACCTGCACTCATGGTGCATTTATGGGTTGGAGACCCACAGAAAGTTCTGCATACCCTTAATATATGTAATACTCCCTCTCAACTTGGGGTGTACATATTGATAAACCAGACCTCTGTATTTGATTTACGGCTGTATGCTCTTCATACATACAACTTAACCCAATTTTGTTGTTTATCTGGTTTAAATTCCACGAGCAGTTTATATAATTTAGATGGGATTGTTTATAGTGATAGAAAAATGAAAACCTTTCTCGGGATTTTTATTCATCCATTGGAAAGTTTCAAACTAGCTCGGTTGAATTTGAAAATTCACTAATTGATGGAAGCTTGTTACATTTGAACTTAAACGACCCTGATGATGTATTGTGTGTCTATGAAGGATGTTGATTTCAGATACTA
This sequence comes from Fraxinus americana, assembly GCA_035079005.1. Classification (NCBI taxonomy): domain Eukaryota; kingdom Viridiplantae; phylum Streptophyta; class Magnoliopsida; order Lamiales; family Oleaceae; genus Fraxinus; species Fraxinus americana. The sequence goes on along the minus strand of CM068716.1, from coordinate 874,403 downwards.
TAATTGCTCTGCTGAGATGAAGCAATCAGTTATCTTTTAACTCTGCACTTTAGCCATAAAAGTTCTTAGTGCCTTGTGTGCTGCATATATTGTAATTATTATCTGTTTCACGCCTTATGTTGTAGTGCTTGTTGATTCTGTGGCAGAGTATTGTATACTTATCACCCCTTCTCAAGAGACTTGACCGGCTTTTGCAATTTGACAGGTAGCACTTATAGGATATTGGATAAAATAACGTTATTCAGTTTATGATGTACTAACAGTTTTCAAATTACAAAAGGTTGATGCCAAGTCATAATGGGATTTTAACAAATAGCTGTATCCAGTCATTGACTCAAATTGCACTCAAGCTGTCAGAATTCATACCTCTTGTAAGTTTTCTCCTATTAGACAGTGTACATTCTTAAGAATCTACCGTTTCTGATAAGGAGCCTGCTGATGCTTCCAGGATCATGTTGTTGAACTTATTAAACCATTTCGGGGATCGACCACATGGCAAATTCGAATTGAAGCATGCAGAGCACTCCTTGACCTTGAGTATCAATGCAGAGGAATGGATGCATTACTAATACTATTCATCAGATACCTAAATGACGAGATGTCTCTGAGAGGTTTATACTTCATGAACTCAAGTTCCATATTTCCATTCTATAGTTTTGTTCCTCCCCCTCACATCTACCCTCCCCCCTGTTCTCTCACATATTTGTGATTCCTATTTTTCATAAAAATTGCGTTCATGGATCAAATTTTGTACAAATGTTCTTTTATTATGTTTGGCAGTTCTTGTTTACCTTATCAGGCCTAACTTTGAAGAAATTTCTTATCTTGATTACAGGGCAAGTTAAATTAAGTGTCCATGCTCTGCGCTTATGTCAGATGCAAAATCCATCTGATCCTGGCAATGATGTAAAGAGTGACACACTTGTGGCCATGCTTCGCTTGCTTGAGAGCCCCCTGGCCTTTAACAACGTTATTCTTCGTCACTACATTTTCTGCATTTTGCAAGTTCTTGCTGGAAGGTGCCCATGCTTGCATTCTCTTAATAACTCGACTTATTATTGCATGCACCTGATTGCTTGATTCAAAATTCATTACACACTTAATTAAATGAGAATATTTATTGAACATCTTTTTGGTAGGATTTATGTTATACGACAAATACAATATGGTTTCTTTGACATAATTGATGTCAGGTGAATAAAAAGATGCTACTCTAGAAATTTTAAGGTATGACAAATTCTTAGCAGGATTTTCATGCTAAAATGCTAATACTTGTTGCTAATTAAAACCTTTCCTAGTTAGATATTTTTCCTGTACTTTATTTTAGCAACAAATCATCACAGCAATTAACTTATACAGTATACATTGATTTTGCAAATTTTATAATAAGATTTTTTTAATTTAATTTATTATTATTATTATTATTATTATTATTATTTATTTTTATTTTTATTTTTGCTAGAGAGAGGATAACATGGTATTCTTGTACCCCAAAAGATGATGGGTATCAATAATTTTCAGCATATAGAGCTTGGTTTGCAAGCTAAAACTTGTTGCTAATAAGAATCATGAGTTCCAGACTCAAATCATGACTGGTGGTTTTTTCGTGACTTGATAATGGCAACTAATAATCAAGGTGTATTCATTTATACTGCATATATTAACAGATTCGTCCTTGGCAGTTTTATTCTATATTGAGGAAGGGGAACAAAAAAAAGAGAAACAGATTTGTCCTTGGCAGTTTTAAGAATTTCGTGATAGATATATTATATATTGGAATTTTATATGATGAAATTCTAATGAGCTTAACATGTATATCCCTTCATATATATACCGTTTCTTTAACCTCACGCTCTGCTTTGAAGTCCTATCTGCTTATCTATTATATCGTTGATAGCCTAGTATATGATGGAGTTATATGGTTTGGTTGATTGGTTCTATTCTCCAGAATTTCGGGAAGTTGTACTAAATATTTTTCTTGTATATAGGGCTCCAACGCTTTATGGGGTTCCAAGAGATGAAACACTGAGGATGGGGCATGCAAAAACTAGCAGTGAACTTAAAAACATTTTCGCGGCTCTTGTTAAGCAATCTAATCCTCCAGAACCTTGTTCAGATGCCCTTGAACTTCCAGGTGATATTTTGGTTCCTGAAGTTTCCAAGGAAGGAAATAATTATCCTCAAAATCATGAACAGACTATTGGAGTTACCTATACTACACCTACTGGTTCAGCAACTCTGGATGCGCACAGGACAGCAGAAACTCCTTCTCATAGTCCAGTGTTGCACCATGGTGAAGATGGTCCCATCACGATTAGCAAAGTGTCCACTTTATCTGAAAGTAATGACATGAAGCAAGTCACTGACCTCTTATATGATAACTCAATTGCTCCTGAGGCTTCAAGAGAAGCTGACACTTCATTTGACATTCATCTGCAAACGGGATCCGGTGGTGACCCTGTGCATGATTCTGTTGCCATTGCTGAAGTTCCGAAAGCTGATAATACTGTTTACAGAAGTTGTGAACAAAAGAAGCCAAAGCTCAAGATTAGGGTCAAGCATTCTGCGGCATCCAGTCGGGCAGAGGAACCTGATAATGGTAGACAGATACGATCTCAAGATGGGGCCACTGATGCTGATCATGGAGCGAGCAGCTCAGTTTCTGTTGATGCACCCCAAAGAAATTTCATCGAGAATGTTAGCACAAGTAATCAGAACCTTGATGATGTCAATTCTAGCCATGATGTTGGATCTAGAGTAACTGCCAGCATTGGCTGTGCGAAACTTGCAACTGAACTACAATGCACTGCAGATTCAAGCAAAGTTTCTTTGCCGCTTCTACCTGATGATTACTTGCCTAGTAACACCATGAAAAATGATTTGGAAATGCCGAGCCATGGAAATACTAATTTACCTTCACCGGCTGCCTATATCATTCATTCCTCTAGTCAAGAAAAGGATAAGATAAAAGACGAGAAGAAGGAGAAGAAGAAAAAGAAGAAGGAGAAGCGAAAGAGGAACGACCATGATGGTGATCCGGAACACCTTGAACGAAAGCGACTGAAGAAGGAAAAGAAGCGGAAAGAGAAGGAAATGGCTAAAATCCTCTACGGTGAGACAAAAACTGTGGATTCAGTTGGATTGAGAATTAACGAGGGTGGTGGAGCAACCTTCAATAGGGAAGCCAAGCAGCCAACTCCATTGGAATTTGGGAACAACAAAAACTCAAGCAAAAGTAGAACAGAAATGGCGGAAGATCCTGCAACTAAGACGAAACCAAGTGAAGCCAATGCCTCGACAAATGTAAACACAACGGAAGACAGTGCAAGTGCACGCCAACCTAGTACGGGTCATAAAATTAAAATCAAGTTTAAGAATAGAATGCTTGGCAAACCATGACAACTGTTCTACAGTTTGGTTTATAGAAGAAGCTTTAGCCATTATGTGGAAATTACTGTACGAATTCTTAATTCAGAAGCTTAGCCATTATATTGCTTTTGTCGCACTTTCCTCATTATACGATTCCGTTATCCTCTCTTTCATGTTCAATATATAACCTTTTTCCGAAAGTGTTAGAAACTACATAATATTGAGAAACTCACAATACAAATTTAGTCCATTCAAACAAGTTCTTACCGATGATCTTTAAAACTTTACAATCTAACCTCTATGTTTAGTAAGACGGAAAAATAATCTTTAAACGAGTTTAAAGGGCTGTTTGGTGTAGTTTCTTTTTCCACTTTTTCTAGAGTAGCTTACTAAGGAGGCCACCGGAAAGGAAATAATATTAGCAACAGGAATTTGGTTTAATCCATTATCATTGCGTGCACATAAAGAAATGGTTGCTGTATATCATCTATCCATATTTACCAAAGACGGATTTCCTATTGTTGTTATTTTTGGTTTTGTTCATTGATATATCAACATAATAAATCGAGCAATTTCATTTACATTTACGTAGAGCTTTCATTGCTACAAGGAGCCCCAATAGTCTTTATTTTTCTGCTACTGCTGCTTTATTTTTACACAGCCTGTCTTGTTCCCTCGACAAAAATGGCAACAGTACCATCTCTTATTCACCCATCAACAATATAGACAGAGCCCCTATCAATTCCAATCAACCTTCATCACCTATTACCAATATTATTACAGTTTTGCTACATGTACATCAAGTTTAACATTATTGTGAGGTGTCAACTTTTTATACATTGATTATAACAACGCTTTAAACAATTAGCGACACAAATTTTGACACATCTTGAAATGTCAAACTTAATGTACACACAGTGTACAAGTAGTTTAATTCATATTGTTACCATCAATGCAGCTTGGATGCCAGCTACCACTAAAACTAACTGGTGCGAATTTTTCATCCTGGAGGGTCAATTTCTTACACTCATATATCATGTATGGATACCATCTTGTTGACTATCTTGATGGATCGTACCCTTATCCTCCAGAGTGGCTTAAGATTGATGGAAAATCGATTATCAATCCCAAACACAAACAATGGGTGAGACAAGATGCTTTCATCAGAAATGCAATGACGGCTTCTTCATCTGACTCCATTGTGCCATCTGTAACATCGGCAACTACTTCGGCAGAAGCTTGGATAAAACTGACTCGTACATACGCCAACAACTCGAGAACAAAAATGCTCAGATTGAGGGCATCACTTGCCAAGAATTTTGTAGAGTAATAACGATTATTACAAGTGTATAAAATCCGAACCAATCGACTCAAATCTTCTTCAACCTCACAACCGATGTGTCCTATGATGTTGAGCTCAGATTTGCGCCACACCAGATCAACGCACCATCGTCCACTGGAATGGCAATTGATAACCGAGAAAAACTGCCGGAAGTAGCTAAGAATTTTTGCCGAAGAACAAGTTTCACCACTTAGTCTCTCTTTAGTTAGGAAAGTCAATAATATCCCAATATTCATGGGACCAATATGCGATATATTAACTATAGGATTATTACATATTTTAGATTCCTATTATACTTTGATTATCTAGAATAGATTAGCACAATTATATAAAAATACTTGTATAAATATGTATCTTGTGATTCAATGATATTCATTCAAAAAAGCAATATTATTCTTCTTTTCATCTCTCTCTTGTTTGCCAACTTTAAATGAACCAAGTAAATACACATTCAATTATAGAGTCAAGACATTTGAATTCAAAATTCAAATCATTATGGTTAATGAAAGAAACATGGCTATACAAGTGAAAGTGCCCACAAGATTAAACCCAACCATTGTATTTAATCTATGGTGAACAATTCACCCAAACTAGCACAATCCTCATCAAACCCTCAAGACCAATAATCATGTGCCATGTGGATATTAGTGATCCACCTTACAAATTCTAAAAAATATACTCACCATAAAGAGGGTCGTTGACTTGCATTAATTGGTCATCCACTCTCTAATGATGAAGTTGGTAGACTTGGTCCAGAATATAAGGAGATTAATGATGAATTAAGAGAAAGAGACTCATCCATCATGTTTGAAGAATTGTTTGACAAGTTGGTTGATCATGAAATTTTTCTTTAACAAGAAGAGGAAATAAAAGATGTCAATCAGAATAAAAGTTGGTTGCAGCCATTGTTGGGCTATCTCAAGGTAAAACCGTTCAGTCTGGACGAGAAACTCAAGTTCAACACATTTATGACCTGTCAGTTCATTCTGCCATTGATGAACTATCAAGAATTCCCCAGGATGGAATTCTTCAAAGACTTTCCCAGGAAAAATATCTGAATCCCCAGGTGCTGACATGCATTGAGGAATTTGATGGAGAAATAGACAAAGTAAGAAATCTTGCTCTGGAAAAACTGAACAAATCCAAGAATTGGTGAGCTATTCTCTTGACCTCACAAAACGGTTCAACAGACCCCCCACCCCATATCTGGCATCCATCAACAATCAAGGTCTAGCTTCGGGTCCACTAAGGTGATTCAGGATAGATCATGTCAATTGATACCAGAGCATGGTTTATACATATTTGTAAGTTGCATAATTCATGCATTAGTCTATACACATTAATAATATATTGTGGTAGCAGACCTCACAGGCTCCTATGTTTTGTTTGAAACTTATACTGCTCCCAATCAAGAAGATATGGAAGATTAGGATGTTAGAGGAATTTTCTTAGATTCAAGAAAAAATAAATAAAAATAAAAGCATTTGAATGTTATTGGAAACTCTATGATGGCAAGGCAAGTTGCTACATCAATTATGTTGGTGCTATGTCATATTTACTATAGTATTACAAAGTACAATATTTAATAGGAAGCTAATTGGGAGGAGTAATTCAAATTGATGGAATGCAAGTCCGCTAGTAGTTAGTTATTCATGGGATTATGAGGTCCCTTAACAATTATAGGGGAAAATCTCTTTTTATGACTTGCATGAGAAGTGCTAACCAATGTTTTGATATTTGCATACTTGGAGATTATTACGTGATCGAACAAAGAGTATCTTAAGGAATTAAATGATCATTCACATTACATGATTTGTTTTTGGAAATTTATGACTACTTACATAGAGGGATCATGATCCATAGATGGAAATCATGATGGTGTTTTATATGATAAAAATATCACTGATGATAAAATGAAGATTATTAGGCCTTGAGGAAATTAAAATTCATGTGGCGCTGGCCAATTCTGTTACTTATCAATTGTTTGATTACAAAAAATGGGGGAGAGAGAGAGATATACTACACAAGGGTTACTTGTTGTTTGGTAGAATTTGAATGTGGGGAAAGATAAAGCCATTAGGTAAGAAGAAATAAAAAGGGAGTTGATTCATTTCAAGCCTTAACCTTTCTTGTGGTTTAGCTTGGTTGTGATTCATCACTTGGTTGCAGAAAGCTGAGGATGACAGAATTAGACATGAATGGAAAATTTTAATAGCAGGGGAAAATAATATGAGAGAAAGAAATCAGGAAGTAAATAGAAAGAAAGACTCTTGAAAAAAGAAAAAGGAAAGAAATGGTGAATTATTTGGATATGTAGATGTGAGGTGAGTAAGGAGATGGGGTGAAGTCAGTCAAAGAAACAACGGAATGGTCTTCATTCTTGTGCTTAGATAACATGAACATGTATATATTGAAGTAAATAAAGGGAAAAGTGGGATTAGCATATTCCATATACGTATGTGCGTGGTTTGCGGAATTATCTGAGGCAACACAAATTAAAGAACAAGAAAGGAAACAGTAAAAAAAGGTAATGTTGATATGTATTAAGCTTGAGAAATTTGTATAAAAGTCTTAGTGGTATATTGATGTGTAAAAGGTCGACGTGACAGACAATTATAATTATTTTGTGACCATACGAGACTGATGAGGCCATATGGTGTGATGTTATTTATGCAATAATGCTATATGATTATTACATGATATGGAGGATAATGATAAATGAACTGTTCGAAATTAATTAATCTTCTTATGACCACCGTTGGGGTTATTCTGTCAAATTATATCTCATTTGAGACCATCATGTTACATTATGAATATGAGACGATATTTAAGAAATTTTGTGATCTCATTTGAATGAACTTTTTTCTTTCGGCTGTACTTTTTGATCTCATGAATCAAATATTCGGTTTCTACTGAGATAAGTTTTCTTTTTGTGGGATTCATTGGTGACATGTTAATCTATCTAAAGGATAAGACGATAGGCACTGGATGGCAATTTAAGTTACACTATCTCCACAAAATTGATTATGAAGTTTTTATGGATGATGGAAGCAAGTTGATAAAACTACAGAATGTCCTCAGGTTAGAAGGTTAATATCATCTCTTTCTAGAAGATATCCCTAAAATACTTCTTCATTTGACCATTTTGAGTGGAAAGACCATTGAGTTTACATGGACGAAGGAATGTTAAAAAGAGTTTCAAGAGGTGGAGGTTTCATTAGTTCTGCTGCAATATTTACTCTTTTAGATACATTTGAAGAATCTGTGATTTAAATTTGATACTTCATGTCGGGAATTAGAACATATTTTGTTGCAGAATGACAAGGCTATAGTCTATGTTTCTGGACAATTGAAAAGACGTCTAACACATGATTTAGAGTTATGTGTAGTAAAGCTGGCATTGTAGATTTGCAGGCATTACAAAATGGTGAGAGAATTTTTGAATTTATAGATTGTAGAAGTTTAAAGTACATTCTTGATCACAAAGAATTTAACTTCGCATAGGGAAAATGATCAGAATTATTAACAGATTATAATTTGCAGAATTGACCTTCATATAGGGAAAAATAATGGGTTGTAAATGCTCTCACTTTAAAGACTCTTTACATTTCACTCTAATGCAATTCGTTTATCTTTAGCTAATGAACTCAGATATTTGAGTGACTAGTTATCAGTGATGGCTTCAGGGGCATTGTTGGCTAATTTGTAATTAATACTTTTTTTGACTGTGTTAGAGGAGCTCAATCTCAAGATCAATAACCAAGTATATTGAAAGCAGAGTCAGTGATGGCGTGTGAGCATATTATGCTATTAGAGAATGAGGCATTAGTTATGGCATGTTTGAGCATCTCTATAATATAAAGCTGGCGAAAGAGTTTCTTGAAGAAGAACAAATTCAACACATGTGATGCACCCATGCAGTATGAGAATGTAGTGAACACTGAATTACAGTATTGATTGGGGGATAATATAAAAGAGAAGAAGTAGTGCAAGTGGAATGACCATGACGGTAATACAGAGAACCTGGAAGGAAGTGACTGACGGAGCTGGAGAAGCAGCAGAAAGAGAAGGAAATGGCTAAGGGCTAAGCCTAAAATCCTTTGCTGTGGAACAAAGACTGCGGATTCAGTTGGATTGAAAATTAATGAAGGTGGAGGAGCAACTTTTGATGAGGAAACCAAGCAACCAAGTTCATTAGAATTGGTGAGTAATAATTTTTTCCAAATGTAGTGACCAAGTTTTGGATCCAAACCATAGTCTTTTATCCTTCTTTTTACCCTAACTGACTGTTCACCGATATGGGAGATTGAGAAGCTGAAGCAGAGAATGAGAAGTTGATTTCAGCTTGTGCAATGCGCACGTGCAGTTGCGATGGTAAGGCTTCCTCTCAATATCTGTACTGCACAGTTTGTATGTTTCCATCAACACACACCCAAGAGTAATCTCAACTGCCCGTGTGCCCATAAACAAAGATCAACTCAACAAGTCTATTTTCACTCTCTCTTGTTACCAGTTCTAGTTCTAGGGAGTGATGTGCTTCCGTGTGATTTGGTGTATGTTAGTTGATAGCATAGTGCGTGTAGTTCTTTAAAAAGTTTTCGTAGATCAAAAGATTTTTATTATTACTTTTTTTTTGGTACAGAAGATTCTGGAAGTTGAGTTCTGGAGTAATACAGAAAAATTCTAGGGAAATAAGTCTGTTTGATTGCAAATGTGAAAAATGGGTGGAAAGAAATAAATTATAGGAAATTGAATTGCCTAGAATTGTTTCACTAGTAATTGTAATTAATTGTGTTTGATTAGTATAATTTTCTACCTGAAAAATGTTGAAAGTTTGGTGTCCGTTTGACTTTTTTTTTTTTTATGAAAATTGTCCATGAAAGTGATAATTTTTCTACCATTGGGTCTAGAATTTGTTCCAATTGCCAAAAAAAATTAATTAAAAAATTTAAAAATTTAAAAAAAATTACCATACCGAGTATCATTCGTTTGGCTTTGTTTTGCATGAAAATTGTCAATAAAAGTGATAAATTTTTTTACCATTGTGTCTAGAATTTTTTTCTAATTGCCCAAAAAAAAAAAAAAAAAAAAGAGCTGGAAAACACTTTTCCACCAAATAGGCAAGAAAACCAATTCCTTGAAATACTGGAAAGATGGCGCGTGAGGGTGGAGGCTGGAAACCAAATTCAAGGAAAAAGTTTGGCAATCAAACGTTCCAAAAAGTGGAAAATGGAAAAAATTTTCCTACTTCCTCGAAAAATTTGATGAATCAAACGGGGCCTAAGTTCAATTAGACTGGTTTTCATAAAATTCAAGAGATCTAGAAGCCCTTGCCAAAAAATATAGACTTGAGAGGGGAAGCAGTGGCAATCAAGAACCAACTTGTTGACTTATATTCAGCTTCTAATCAATCATTATTCTCACTACTCACTCCCTGTGCCAATACTATCGAGAATGTTTCGTTTTTGGAGCCATAGATTTCATTATCAGATTTTCAGCCACTGTAATACAGTCCAGTTTCATCCTTCCTCAAAAGCCATTGCCTGGACAAGATAATGTCGTAACATCTCATAAAAAGTGCTTTCCAGAGGATAATACAGGAATTTTGATACAAAACAATATCATTTTACCGGTAGAGGACCTCATTGGCGTTCAAGGGCGAAGCTAGAATTGTAGAATTGTGGAAGCAAATTTCTATAACTAAAATCGTGGGGCCAAAATCTTGAAATATAAAATTTTAATTGTGGGGGTAAAATCGATAATTATAAGGATTTGAAATTGAATGTGGGTAGTTGACCACACTGTCCCTGTATATATTAAGAGCTCATTTAATTCTCATTATTGTAGAATGAGAATGAAAAATGTATTCGTTATTGAGTCCACACAAGATATATAAATTCAAAATTAATGGCTTGATGTGATGGATAACGGTCATATTTTTCATTTTTATGAATGAAAAATGAGAAAGAAACGAGGGCTAAATCCGCCCTTACTGGTTCTTGGGCAGGCCTTGGAGTAATTACTCCATCACAGCGTTCTTGGAGTATAAGATTGAAATCATGATTGATCTGAAAGTGTGGCAGCCTTGAGGCGGTTCGCCAACCCCGGAGATGGTGGTTTATTTGGAATTTGATAATCGTGACCCTGGTGCAGTGACCTGTGGAAGGATGTGAGAGTTAATCTTTCTGGTGTAGAAGCTAGGACTGTGAGTTCTCTTATTAACGGAGACCAGTGGCTCCCAGGTACCTTTCTAATTTAGGCCTCTAAATGCAATTTATTTTGAAGTTAATCTCCCAAATTTCAATAGAAATGAGAACCTAATTCCTCCTTTTATTTTCTTTATTTCTTTATTTTTCTATTACTTTCTATTTTTGTTGTAGATATAAATAAATTTGACTAAATATTTATGAGGCTCGAAATAAACTCAATTGAGGAACCAGGCTGGGATATCAAACGAGTCCGATAGATGTATTTATGAGGTCAAAATCCACAAAAATATATTCAAATCTTTCGAATTAATGAAAATTTTAGTAATCCATGTTGTTGGGACACTTAGATTTTAGTCAAATTAATTAAAACCTGAGTTGGAAATACCTATTTTTTTAGTGAATTCTATTAAAATATGAGTTGATGACACCTAGAAATAAATTGCTATAACATCCGACTTTAATAATATATCGTGCTAATTTATTGAATTAATTCAAACAAAATACCTAAGTGCTCACAAATTTTGGTATAAAATTGGTTGTTACCTTAAACATTCTCATAAAAAACCAACACAATCTGCAAAACCATGTCCTGTTTCAATAAATTGTTTCTTATTGTTATTACAATGGCTGCAGACATTTTTCGGCTATCTCATGGTAAACTCATCAAGTCGGGATGTGAAATTCAAGCTCAACGCATTTATGAACAATCAGTTCATTCTGCCATTCATGAACTTTCAAGAGCCTCCAAAGAATTTTCCCAGGATGGAATTCTTCAAAGACTTGCCCGGGATAAACCAGCGATTTCAGCATTAGAAAGTTGTCGTTTACACCTTTCTGTTGCATTATATAATCTCAACAATTCATTAATATCCCCAAGTGAGTCCTCGTTGGATTCGACAGTGCTAAACGATATTAAAACCTGGCTGAATGGTGCAGGTGTTGACCTTCATACATGCATTGAGGAATTTGATGGAGAAATAGACAAAACAAGAAATCTTGCCAAGGAAAAACTGAACAAATCTGTTGAATTGGTGAGAAACTCTCTTCACCTCACAAAACAGCTTAACACTCGTATAAGCTCAACAGATATTCCAAGGTTATCGTATTCCGAGGTTTCGAGACCAAATATGAACCCTAATCTTGTAGTGGCAAAAGATGGTTCTGGAAATTTCAAAACAATCAGCGATGCCCTTAATGCTGTCCCAAATTACAGTAGTAAAAGGTTTGTTATTTATGTGAAGAAGGGTGTTTATTATGAAAAAGTTAAGGTTGAGCTTTATAAGTGGAATGTCGTGATGTTTGGTGATGGAATACATCAGACTGTTGTTTCTGGCGATGCCAGCACGTCCGACAGAATTAAAACATCTATGACTGGAACTTTCTGTAAGTTTCTATATCATAATCCTTTTGCTTCCTCCTTTTTCCCTAATCGCTATAGGGCTCGATTTATTGCAAAAGGATTTCACCAACACCTGAACTTAAATTTTCAGAAAGTGCTCAGTTCTTGAAAGTATTTTGAATGGAGAAGAGTTCTTCTGTACAAATCAAAATGTGTAGAGTATTCTATATTTCATTCAAACGTTTTTCTTGATACATGCATACACCATTTTTCAATTTTTCAACCACTCTACCTACTACATAAGACTTCACATTTTTGACACCATATATTTTTCAAAAAGTACAAACAACTTTTGCTTAAATTAAATTAAAACCATAAATTACAAAATATCAATCCATCAGTAAAGTTACTGCACTCTAGAGCAAAAGGTCATTGCATCAACACTCCTCCTTGAGCATTTTGCTAGAGACTCCAAGCATTGATCTTAGATGTTCAAACCTGGCTTTAGGAAGAGCTTTTGTGAAGATATCTACAATCTAACTCTTTGAATTGCAATACTGAAGACCTATTTCTTCATTTTTCTCGGCCTCTCTCACTGCATGAAACTTGATCTTTATATGCTTAGCTTTCCCATAATTGATTGGATTCTTTGACATAGCTATAGCAAACTTCTTGTCTCAGAAAATCTATGTAGCCTTTTCTGGATTAAATCCCAAATCACATAAATATTTTCTGAGCCAAATAGCTTGATTTGCAATTGCTGCTGTTGCTATATATTCTGCCTCGACGGTGGATTGTACAACACCTTCTTACTTTCTTGAATTCCATGAAAATATGCCTGAACCAAAAGAAAACAGTACCCCGAAATGCTCTTCATATCATCTACTCAACCTGCCCAATCACTATCAGAATAGTCCCTCAAATATCAATCTATAGATTTTTTAAACCACACTCCAAAACTAATAGTTCCTTTTAAGTACCTGAAGACTCGTTTTGCTGTTTTGAAATGAATGTCACTTGGTGAATGCATAAACCTTGAAAGAAGACTTATTGTAAACATCAAGCCAGGCCTTGTTGAAGTCAAGTACAACAAGCTTCCAATTAAACTTCTATAAGTACCTTCATTCGCCTTTTTTGCCCCATCTTCTTTTGAAAGTTTTTCATTAACTCCAAGAGGCGTTTCAGTTAGTTTGCAGTTTTCCATCTTAAATTTTCTCAAAATTTCCTCTGCGTACTTCTTTTGAGAGATGAATATTCCATGGTCAGTTTGATGAATCTTCATGCCAAGAAAGTAGCTCATAGCGCCAAGATCTGTCATTTCAAATTGTTGCTTCATTTCATCCATAAAGTTTTTCATCTCCATTTCATCTTCTCCAGTTAACAACAAATCGTCCACGTATAGTGAAATTATCAAAACAACTGCATTTTCCCTCCTTTTTACATAAAGAGTGGCTTCATTTTGACTTCTTTGAAATCCTTTTTGTTGAAGATAACCATCAATTTTATTATATCATGCTCTAGGCGGTTGTTTTAAACCATAGAGCGCCTTCTTCAATTTATAAACTTTGTCTTCCTTTCCAGCAACGATGAACCCCATTGGTTGCTCTAGATATATCTCCTCCTTTAATGTGCCATTCAAGAAATCAGATTTAACGTCCAGCTGGTATACTTTCCAACTTCTCATGGCTGCAAGTGCAAGTAGTAGTCTTATTGTTTCCAATCTTGCAACTGGAGCAAATGTTTCACAATAGTCAACTCCAATTTTTTTGTGAATATTCCTTTACTACAAGTCTTGCCTTATGCTTGTGCATTGAACCATCAGAATTCAACTTTGTTCTGTGAACCCATTTTACTCCAATGACCTGATTATGAGTTGGTTTATCAGTAAGCTCCCATGTATGATTTTTTTTCAATCATTGTTATTTCATCTTGCATAGCATCTCTCCATTCTCGACTTTCAACCGCTTCTTTATAGCATGTGGGTTCAATCATAGCTATTCTATAATTTTCATAAATCTCAGCCAACGATTTAGTTTTTTGAACATGTGATTCTAAAGAAGAACTTGAAGAAACATCAGATTCTTTATCTGAAATTTCAGGAATGGTTTGCTCATTTTCAGCATCAACTATATCTTGAGCCTCAATAGTAGATTGCTTTTCAACCTTTGCCTCTTCCCAGTTCCAACTAGCATTCTCATCAATCTTCACATCTCTACTTACAATGACTTGCTACTTTTCAAGGTTAAAGATCCTATAACCTTTCGATTTAGAGCTATGCCCCAAAAAAATATTTCTCTATCTTTTCATGAAGCTTATATCTCGTCACATTAGAAATGTGAAAATAACACATTGAACCAAAGATTTTGATATGATGTGACTTCTGAAGGTTTCGTTCCAGTCCATACTTCAATAGGAGTTTTATGTTGCTCGGCCTTAGTTGGAAGCCTATTTTGCAAATACACAGCAGTATAGATAGCCTTTGCCCAAAACTTCTTAGGAGGTTTTTTTCAAAAATCATACATCTTGCCCTTTCCTCACCGTTCTATTTTTTTTTCTCTCTAAAACACCGTTTTGTTCAAGTGTATATGTCACTGTTAGTTTTCGTTCTATACCTTCATCATCACAAAATTTATCAAATTCTTTTCATGTATATTCCATTCCCTGATCTGACCTTAACTTCTTCAACCTACAACCAGTTTGATTTTCCACCAGATTTTTGAATTTCTTGAAGATAAAGAAAACTTGAGACTTTCTACTCATGAAATACACCCATGTCACTCTTGAGCAATCATCAATAAAAAGAATGAAATATCTGTTTTCACTCAATGGGGGAGTCTTCATTGGTCCACAAACATCAATGTGGACTAGTTCCAATTTTTCACTAGCCCTTGCACCACTTGAGGGAAAAGAAAGTCTATGGTGTTTTTGTCAATTGGCAACATTCACATACTTCTTTACTCATATTTATAAGAGGTAAATCTCTTACCATTCCCTTCTCATAAGAAAGTTTGAGTGATGACAAGTTAAAGTGCCCAAATCTTTTGTGCCAAAGCCAAGTTTCATCAGCATTAATTCTATAAGCATGTGAACTAAGACAGGAAGACCAATTCAGTGGAAAGCTACAATTTTTCACTTCAACATTAAATATCTCTGCTCCACATGAATCATAAATCTTACAACTTTTATCTTTAAACATCAAGCAATATTCTTTATTCATCATTTGAGCCACACTTAAAAGGTTTTGATCTAAGTTTGGTACTAATAAGACATTTGAAATAAGCTTAGTACCTTTACTTGTATGCACAACAATAGTCCATTTACCTTCAGCATTAACATATTGTGCATTCCCCATCTTCACTTTGGTCTTGACTGAAGTGTCCAAAATAGTAAATAGATTGGCATCAAACATTATATGATTGGTACACCCACTGTCAATATACCAGTCTTTGCTCATTTTTTGCTGTGATTGTTGTGATGTCATAAACAAATGTTCTTCTTCTTGCTTGTTGGTAAAATGAGCTGTTTGAACTTGTTTATCTCCTTGGCCTCGTAGAGTTTCTTGTTTTTGTTTTATCCTGCAATATCTTTCTATGTGCTCAAATTTTTTATAGAACCAGCATTGCTTCTTACCTTTGTGCCAACAATCCTTTTCCAAGTGATTTGATCTGTTGCAAATTTTGCAAGGTGGATATTTTCCTCTTCTGTCAACTTCTTTTGAGGTAGCCTCAATGCCTTTACGTTTGTCATCTTTTCCAGCAGGTTGGTTCCTTGCAGGAAATATATTTGCTTTGTGCCTCACTTGGAAAGCTTCTTCAAGAGACTCCTCACTTCTTCTATTAGTTCTTTGTTCATATGCTTGTAGATATCCAATAACCTCTGTCACTATCAACTTGCTGAGATCCTTTGATTTTTCAATAGCTGAAATTTTTTATTCAAACTTTTGGGGCAAACTAATCAAGATCTTTTCAATAATTCTTTGATCAGAATTTTTTTTCTCTATGAAGCTTCATCTGATTCACAACTTCTATGAGTTTTGAAGAGTACTCCTTAATAGAATATGCTTTAGTCATCTTCAACATCTCAAATTCTCTCCTCAACATTTGTAGCTTCACTGTTCTAACCCTTTCTGTGCTTTGAAACTCCTCCTGTAACAAATCCCATGCCTTTTTTGCTGTGGTTGCAGCAATAATTCTTGGAAAAATATTTTCTGATACAGCACAATGGATGAAAGAAAGAGCTTTATAGTTTTTGGTGACGTCTTCTTTTTGTTGTTTGATTTGTGCTATAGTTTGATCTTGTGCCTCCTTTACAGGCTCAAAACCCTTTTCTACAGTTTCCCATAGATCATAAACCATCAAGAAAGCTTTCATTTTTACTGTCCAAAAATCATAACTTTCTCCGGAAACACTTGTTGCCATGAAAAATATTTTCTCGGGCCCTTAAGATCATAAATGCTCTGATACCATGAAAGTATTTTGAATAGAGAAGAGTTCTTCTGTATAAAACAAAATGTGTAGAGTATTCTATATTTCATTCAAACGTTTTTCTTGATACATACATACACCATTTTTCAGTTTTTCAACCACTATACCTACTACATAAGACTTCACATTTTTTACACCATATATTTTTCAGAAAGTACAGAGAACTTTTGCTTAAATTAAGTTAAAACCATACATTACAAAATATCAATCCATCAGTAAAGTTACTGCACTCTACAGCAAAAGGTCATTGCATCAACAATTCTTTTGTTAAGCCTAGAACGATATCTGGGGAAATGTATAATCAAATCCATCATATTTTTCCTATATAGATCACCATAACAAGTGTTAGAAATATTTAGGGGCCGTTTTCTTTGTATTTCAGTTTTGTGTTTTGAGTTTTGAATTCATTTTGTATTTTGTGTTTTGAATGTCTGTTTTGAAATTTCTGAAAATGCGTTCTTTTGTCATTCTGAAAAACTGTTTCTGAAAACATAAAAATGGAAAAGGCGTTTACTTTGAAATTTTGAAATTTTTTTTTAGTAATATTTTATTCAAGAAATCTGATTATTCAATAAGTTTTAATAGTATAATGTTAATATAATATTAAATAACATATAAATTTTGAAATTGGTGAATCTTGAAATAATTTTTTTCCAAATATAAAAAACATAACCTAAATTAAATTTGGCAAATCCTTATTTTTGTCTTTGTACGTAACTTGCAATAATTAAGTAGCATCAAGTCACAATCAAACATAATCAAATACAATTTTGATCGTCTAAACACGATAACTATTATAAGTGATAATAAACATCAATCAGTTGGCTTCGCATAGTCATTTGACCCTTAGCATACAAATCACAGAAGACTCGTATGCAAACAATGAATAGCCCCTTTGGAACTAAATGAATATGTCATACTTGTTCATTGGTGTCCTTTTACTTGTAGAAGACCGATTATGGGAAGCCTCTATAGTACAAATTATGGTATGTATTAATAGGAAATATCATGGTAGAGAGTTAGACCATTCCTCTTATGGAGTATAGAGTAACACTATGTATAGAGTCTTTTCACTTCGAAATTGAAAAGAGAGAATCGTTATTAGAAAAATGAAGTGATAAAAAAATGTATGTCATCCATCCATCCAGCTAACAGAATCACAAAGCAAAGATCTGAACTGTCTCATCCCTCGTCCAATCCTACTTACCAAACCGACAAAAATAGATGGTTCTCCAAAGAAGAAACAAACATTGTTGGCAAAACCCAAGACAAAATGTAAACATGTGTTTGTTCTTTCTTTTTTTTTTCCACAAAAGTAAAAGAAAAATTATGGAACATACACAAAAAGCCAAATAAAACAATTCTTGTCCATTCTCACAAGCAGATGTACAAAAATCCAAAGTTTCATTCTCTATATATATATAGCATTAGCATTAAAAAGAATTCACACATAGCGCACACTAAAATTGACGAACCACAACTCACAAGATTTCAAACTATTCCAAAGTATCGCCACTAGACTTCTTCACCTCCACCACCAATAAATGTGGTGTCACAGCAAATATATCTGTAGTTATTCCAAGCTTTCCCTTTCTTCCACTTTCTTTCCCTTGCAATTGGACAACTTTGCTGCAATCACATGGAATGATATTTAACGAGACAGAAATTTTACTGAATCCCTCTCCACAGCAGCCATCTCCCCAGATAAAACTAAATAACCCATCATGTTACGACAGTACTCGAGACATTCAACCAAGTACAAGAAAACAAAAGCATAATTCCCATTAGCTACATTACATAAGGGTTCTTTCAAAGGATATTTTCTTGCACGCTGTGCTCCAAAATGTGAGGGATTCCAGTTGAATCTTTTCTGCATTAACAACAATTAGGCCAGTTTGTCAGACTTAAATAGAATACGTTAGAAGAAAATTATAGAGATGTTTAATAAGGACAACTAAACTAGCGACATCTGTGCTCACAAAAGCTATTTGCAGCATAACAAATCATCTTCTCCATCCTGTAAAAAATCTGGGAGAGTCGAAGCTCTTCCATTTGTGCGGAAATTTCAGATCAATGGCAGTGAAGAAATCAGTGGTTCATCCTCTACAGGATAACCATCTTTAGTTAAAGGAACAAGACAGATCTAGCGGAAAATGAGCTGGTTCTAGCTCAACAAAATGGAGTTTAACAACTCAACAAAATATGGTTTCATAAGGGGGAAATGTGGGGAAGATGGAAGTGATAAACATCAATAAAACATAACATAAAAACAAGTATAAACATAACTAAAACACAAACATCAACGCTGCTGGTTTTACCCAGTAGAGGAGTTGAGAGAGAGCAAGAGACTACATCTTGAATATAATTTTGTATTGATTTTCTTCTGTTTTTTTCTTGTACATTGATGTTGTATTTTTCGTGTGTTTTCTCGAGCTCCACAATGGAGCATATATATAGAATAATATGGAGACCATACTACTATCAACTCACATGCCATACTCCCCTTATCTTAGGCTAGTACAATGCCTACTTATAATACCATTTTCCATACCAAACTAGTTGGATTTCTACCAAACTAGGCAACTAACAATTTAAACCACAATTACAAAGATTTGGTTGACAACTAAGTGTCACCAATACCCAACAAACTCCCCTTGGCAGTCAAATGATTCTCCCTCCATCTATAATGCCAAATGGAAAAACTGAGATTCATAAATAAGCATGTCACAAGAGAATGAAGTTGTATTGAATGGAACTACAATTTCTACAAGATTTTGCCTATTAATCAAAAGGTGAGTTACCAAACTAAGCATTCTACAAGATTTTGCCTATTAACCAATCTCACTGGCAACATTACACTGACAATGGCATGTAAAATTGGGAAGTCCTAATAGAGGACTACCTGAGTTAATAACATAATAGTAGAAGCAAGAAAGCTTCTTGGCCAACTCCGATTAGTTGATTACAACAATATTCTGGAAAAGGGAAGATCTAGGTCCTTGGACAGCCGACAGAATGAAAACAGAAACCAGACATGCATCATACCAATCCTACTTACATGACACCAGACTCAGCACTTGCCTTCAAACTTAGACTCAACACCTGCTGGAATTTGAAGTCAAAAAGGGCTGCCTGCATCTGTGAATATTATATCTATTTACACCAATATAACACACAAACATATAGGAAATCAGGCAGCTGTTGCTGAATTATATAGATACATATTTACACAGATTGCGACAGCTTGGGAATTGGCGGCTGGAAGCAAAAAAAAATCATATATACACACACGCAGAAACAAATTTAATTCACACAAACTGTAAAACAGATTTATAGTCCTAGTATGTGTAGTTGAGAACTCAGAAATCCAGGCATGTTTAGCATCGAGCCTCGCCAAATAACCCTAAAATCCACATTTTCGAGTGAGATTTCACATTATTCAGGCACCAACAAAATTAAACCATTACTCAAACACACAAACACAGACCATCCAAGAATACCAAAATCGCCCATATCCACGAACCGAAACAAAAAGAACACGCAGATTTTGAAGGTGCGAAATCTGACCGAAGGAAAATAATTTCGAACTTACCGCAAACAAATATAGCACGCAAAGAACGAGATGGTAAACCTGATTGAAAACGCGAACCTGGAGATTTGGCATGGGGAGCTGCTCGATTTTCAGATCTCAGAGAGGAAGAGAGGGGAAAGAGGAAGGTTGGAGATTTTCCGTGTTTTTTGCTACAGTACCGCGTTTTGGGCTTTTGCCTTGTTTTTGGTTGAAAACTCACAAAACGTGGTTTTCCACGTTTTGTGTTTTGTTTGTTAAATTTTTAACTATTTTCAAAAACGCGTTTTCAAAAATAGTAAAAAGAACGCTTTTTCAACGTTTTTGAAAATTGAAAACGAAAAACGGCTTGAAAAAGGCAAAGAGAACAAGGCCTTATTTTTTTATTTTTTATTTTTTTGATTTTGCATAATTCTTTACATTCTTTGCAATCTTATATATAATAGATCTTTGTGTAAAGATGTCCATCGTATCAGACATATTCTCCTGATTTTCTATGTTTATTTCCGTAATAATTTTATTTTATATATATGTCACAATTTCTTTCTTCTTTATTGTGAGCTATAATATAGAAGATGCCTAGAAAATAAAGCTGCTTTTAAGTACAGTCAGATATGTGAATTAGAACATGTCTGGATAAGGTTAAAAGATTTACTTACTAGTATAAAAGTACTTAAAAGTATCTTTTGTTTTTATTTTCTCTTCTCAGCTGTTTACGGCAAGGGATTTATAGCTCGAGACATGACATTTCGGAATACAGCCGGTGCAAGCAAGAACCAAGCTGTTGCCTTATATTCAGAGTCCGATCAATCAGTTTTCTACAGATGCAGCATTGAAGGCTATCAAGATTCTCTCAATCCACAATCCATGCGCCAATTCTTTCGAGAATGCTTCATTTATGGAACTGTAGATTTTATTTTTGGATTATCAGCCACTGTTATACAGTCCAGTCACATCTTTGTTCGAAAGCCATTGATTGGACAAGAAAATGTCATAACCACCCACTCGAAGTTCATTCCAGGGGAAAATACAGGAATTTCGATACAGAACTGCACCATTCAAGCGGCAGAGGACCTCACCGGCGTTAGGACTTATTTAGGCAGGCCTCTGACTAATTTCGGCATTGCGGCATACTTGGAGAATGAGATAAATAACTTGATTGATCCACAAGGGTGGTTGCCGTTCTTCAACAATAAGCCTCCGCCGGAGACTGTGATTTTTGTGGAGTACAATAATAGGGGCCCTGGTGCAATGACTAGTCGTAGGGTGAATTGGAAAGGTTTAAAAGTTAAGCCTTCTAGAGTAGAAGCTAGTCGATATACTGTGAGGTCTCTTATTAATGGAGAACAGTGGCTCCCGGCTACAGGGGTACCTTTTATATTAGACCTCTAAATGCAACTTATTTCGAAGTTAATCTGCTTATTACAATAAGCCTATATCGTTAATAATTGATTCTTAATCAAGGTTTCATTCACTTGTACCACAAAAAGTTATTTTGTGTCATTTAAATTTCATTACATCCCTTTGTCCACTTTTATCGAATACCTTACTAGAAACCTCTTGTGGCGCCCATGTAACTATAAATTTCGTTACCATGCTATTTTCACTACTCAGATGTACATAAAACATGTTAGAAATATGAAAGCATATGTCATGAAATGAAGTTGCGACTCAACTGAAATCTCACGTAAATCCAGGGACCTAAGCGAAACCCTGCTTAAATCTTTTTTTTTTTTTTTAAAGAATGGTAATCAAAGAGGAAAATAAAATAAAATATCGCCTTTCAGCTAAAGACTCCCATATATGGTTACAAAAGGTTTACAACTTTTATTCATCAGCTGCGAAACAATATTGCTACTGCAATATCGAATATAGAATATGCCACACATTTATTGCCTTATTTAATCATCTATCAGATTTTGACAAGAAAAAATCCAACAAGGATTCTTTGCCCACTATACTTATATTCATGTCCTTAGCATTTACGAATTGATTATTCATGCAAAATCCCCCGAGATATATTAATAATATATGGATCACACTAGTAGCATGTTTGATCTGCTTAATAACACAAGTATAGGTGCTTTTAAACAGGGCGAAACGTTCTCTAAGGACACTTGGGCTTATTTCCGTGTGTTCGTTGATTAGCGTAGCAGGGACACACATTTTTGTTGCCATAAGTTCCTGGCGGCACGCAGTGGCATCTCTCGCAACAAGTTTTGCATGCGCGATGACACACATTCTTTCTTGATGACTTGCTGCATCTTCTTGTGCATTCATGACTGCAATCTGTGCAAATTAATCATAAATTTGGAATTTGTATTTAAATGTATGTGATTCTTCGGAATGAAACACCAAATTATATAATATTACTGACTGATTTTTGGATGTCGGCTTTTCTTGAGAAGGCCTCCTAAGTTTCCTGGTTCATCTACCTGAATTAACATGAATTACAAAAAAATATTTTGGATTAAACCTTAATCCCTTATGGACCAATATGAACCAAATAAAAATAAAGACACGCAACTGTAAAGGTGCAAATACACCCTAAACGTGAGGTCTACATCGCTATGACTGTGAAGTGTACAAGGTTTTCTTAACACATCCTACATATTCCAAGCGTCCCTCGTAAATTCATTTATATAAGTGAAGAGTATGATCAGACTCTACAGGGTTGAACACAAGAAGTGGAAGTAATTTACCAGAGTAGGAGACTCTGCAGCATCAAAGGTTAATGCCTCTGCAAAACCCTAACATAGCATTTCACAGAATATAGAGTTAAACCAAGTCATTACTGCCCAGATTTCGCAGAAATTCAACTGTAATATACCTGTAGAAGGAGAATGGCAATGAGAAAAAATGACGAGAATTTCATGTTTGGGAAATTCAGATGAAAGTTTTGTGACTGAATGCAAATTCTTGATTGCTGGTGCTAGCTATTTATTGACGATCAGATTATTAATTTCCTTTGTAAACTTTTGAGGTTCACATGCACTGATTTTTAGGAAAATCACAAGCTTTGGGTGGTAGAGGAAAAGATTGAGCAAGTTGAATGAGTACAAACTTTTTAATTACTAGGAACTTTTTGTCACTTTAGCTAGGCCAGCTTTTGCTGTGCATGATGAGAAAACAGCTGGTGGATTCTTTAGCTGGTGGATTCTTATAGATAAAGGAAAAAATGGTTGGTCCCCTAATTCACAAGGAATGGTATTCTAAACCAAATCTTTGTACGTCAATATTGGAGTAAATTGGAAAGCAAAGTCGGTGACCCTGAATCATCATGATCGTATGATAGATAGGGAAAAACAATAAATATTTCATGGTGGTGGTAAAATTAAGTATTAAAGATAAAGAATCTATCGAAATACTTAAAAAAATTTACTTTCTAAATTTATAGATGTTTTTTAAATAGCTAAAAATACTTTTTAAAAATAGAGAGTTTCCTGAAGATACTCTCAAGTAGTACACTCTCAAAAAGAGTAAGAGGCGCTAGCTCCATATTTCCTAGTGCATATAGTTGGGGATGGACAAACCTATCGAACCAAAACGGCCAGTTCAATCTGGGAGAATAATTAACCAATGGATTTCTAGCCCTTGTTCAAGAATTAAAATGGATTTTTCATGAGTTAGACCAACGCAAGGGAAGCGTTCGTATTTGTCGGCCTTTAGAAATGGTACATCAATTCTTTGCATTCCTCGAAGGTGCGTAGTGATTCTTATTGGTTCTAAATTTAGTTGGTTCTCTTCGGAGCAAGAATGAACCTCTCCCACCACAATATATTCATTCTATAATGGAATTGAATTTGAGGTTAATAGCACTAAAAATCCAAACCAGGTAATGATTTTAACACTCTTTTATGTATTCTTTTGTACCACCTTTATTTTTAATACTGTTTTGTAGCATTTTTAGCTGGAATAAAAATATTTATAATTTTCTTAAATATGAAATTCAGCAAAGTTAATCAGGCCAAGTGAACGCTAGAAACATGTCAAAGACGAATGATAGCCCAGTAACACAAAGGCCAACAGAAAAGGCTTGAAATCCCAAGGATACTATACTGGGGAACTTACACAAATACCCTTATTTTTGGATCATTTTGAAAAATCATGATAAATATGTATTAAAAAGCAAATAATGTAAATTTCAACCAATAAACCGTAAAGATTACGGTAATTTCAAAATGAAGAATCAATTCCAGTAGCTCCAAAATTCCAACTCATTCAAGCTCCAAATCAAGCAAAATCTAAGGCCATACAAGATTAAGAGTTGTTTCAACTACATCTTTAAAGTTTTATTCACCAATTCTATAAATAATCAATCAAAATCTCCACGTTTATATTATTTATGATTTTTTATTCAATGTGTTTATATTTTGGTTCATTTTGATGTTGTTTTAAGTTTTTGTGTTCACTATGTTGAGTTTTACAATTTGTTTGATTTTTTATTCAACATGTTCAATCTAACAGGTACACTATTTGTAAAAAATTAGCCTTCGATCTCGAAAAATCGAATGTGTTTGAAATTAACATCTAAAGCACGATAGGTATTTCAGTGTGATTGGAAGCATATTTGAAAATAGCATTCTCGAACTTGAGAGAAAATTGATTGTGTTAATACATATGAAAAATTAGCTTTGAATCAATGAAAATGGTGTATGTAAGGTACTTGACAAAATGAGAATATGAAAATGTTCTATCACTTTTCTATGAAAAAGAGACTTCTGGCACTTTAAATTATAGCAATTAACTAGATATATACGTGTGCGTTTTTAGAAATTTGAACATTCGAAATCAAACATTGTTTTGTGTTAATACATATGAAAATTTAGCTTTGAATCAATTAAATTGATGCATGGAGGTGATTGTTTAAAAGTAGAATGTGAAAAAGTGATATTCTTTAAAAAAAAAAAGTTACAATAATTCATTGAAACAATTAATTAGATGCATATGTTTTTATTTATAAAAATTTAAACAAACGAATTCAAACATTGTTTTATGATAATACATATGAAAAATTAACTTTGAATCAATTCATTAGATGCATAAAAGGTGTTCGTGAAAAGAATGTTATAAAATGATATTCTTTGATTTTACTTTGAAAAAAGTCACAATATCTTATCGGAGCAATTAATTAAACGCATATGTGTACATTTTTTTGGAAATTTAACTAAACAGATTCAAGCCTCATTTTATGTTAATACATATAAAAAATAAATTTTGAATTAATTTAAGAGATGCATGCAAGGTGGTTACGAAAATGAGAATGTGAAAATA
The DNA here is from genome assembly GCA_035079005.1 of Fraxinus americana. Lineage (NCBI taxonomy): Eukaryota > Viridiplantae > Streptophyta > Magnoliopsida > Lamiales > Oleaceae > Fraxinus > Fraxinus americana. The sequence continues at coordinate 848,818 of CM068716.1, read as the reverse complement.
TGACATTTTTTTTACTTTTCTATGAAAAAATCGCATTCTGTCACTTTTTTCTTTAAAAAATTATAGTATCTCATTGAAGTAATGAACTGGATGCATGTGTGCATTTTTGAAAATTTAATATATGAATTCAAATCTTATTTTATGTTAGTACATATGAAAATTAATCTATCGGTCTATTAGAATTCCTCAGCTTCATACATTTTGAATCAATTCAATAGATACATGCAAGGTGTTTGAGAAAAGGAAAATGTGAAAATAGTGACATTCTGTCACTTTTCTATGAAAAATCCCAATATTTCATTGAAACAATTAACTAGATACATACATGTATGTTTTTTGAAATTTAAATATACTAATTGAAATCTTCTTTTAATCTTGTATTCAATTCATATTTATTTGAATCAATTCAATTGATGCATCCAAGGCGTTGCGAAAATGAGAGTGCGAAAAAGTGATATTTTGTCACTTTTCTATGAAAATGTCGCAGTATGTCATTGAAACAATTAAATAGCTAGATATGTACATGTGTCTTTTTTTAAAAAAATTAAAAATATACGAATCCAAACCTTATTTTAATCTTGTATTCAATTCATATTTCTTTGAATCAATTCAAATGATGCATCCAAGGTATTTGCGAAAATGACAATGTGAAAAAATGATATTCTCTGAAAAAGTCGTAGTATCTTAGTGGAACAATTAATAAATTGCATATGTATGTTTTTTAAAATTTAAATATATGAATTCAAACATTATTTTAATCTTGCATTCAATTCATATTTGTTTGAATCAATTCAATTGATACATCTAAGGTTTTTGCAAAAATGAAAATGTGAAAAATGGAAAAATTAGGGCCTTTTCAAGCCGTTTTATGTTTTCGATTTTTCAAAATAGTAAAAACGCGTTCTCTTTACTATTTTTGAAAATGAGTTTTTGAAAATGGAAAAAAAATTTCAAAGGAAACGAAAAACGAGCAAAATGCCGTTTTGGATGTTTTGAGGCCAAAACACAGTTAATTCAGAAAACACGCCAAACAACCTTCTCTCTCCCCCAGGTTGGGCGTTTTGCATTTCTTCTGAGTTTCCGTCTCTCCCTCTCCCGTCTCCCTTTTCCCGTAACCTAGGGCAAAAACCCATCTGCATCTGCCGTAAACTTCTCTCTCTCCGTCTCCCGACTCCAGTCACCCATAACCTAGGGCTCTTCCATTTCCATCTCACGAACCCACAATCTGAAGCGTGCGTCCAGTCGTTTTCCATTTTCGATCTTAGGTAACTACAATCCATTTACGAATATTAAATTTTTGCTTGTGAGAAATGGGAATCCTGATACGTTGTGATAGAACTGGTGAGCTTGTGATGTGATGGGGTTGTGAGAAATGCGAAGGTGAATGTTCTCTCTCTTTTATTTCTGCAAGTTTGGGGGTTTTTGGTTTTTTCGATTTTGGTTGGGTAGATTGGTTTCGACCCATTGATATCAGTTGTGTTGATTGGAAATTGCAGTGGTGGTTGTGTTGGCAGTGATGACTGGTGGTTGTGATGGTAGGCAGTGGTGGTGGTGACTGGCTGTGATTGCAGTGGTGGTGATTGGTTGATTGCAGTGGTGGTGAGTTTGGGATTGGATTTAAATTTTCGGATTTGGCCTTATATAATTATATTTTCGTGATTAATTGTTCTTAATTTGAGATCTGTTGCTATGATTTTAGGAGGTGGTGGTGGATACCAAGGAGATCGAGGGGGACACGGCGGTGGAGGCAGAGGTGGTGGTCGTGGTGGTGGAAGTGGCAGGGAAGGAATTGTATGAGCAAGACGTTGACAAAAGTATCAAAATTTATCGTCCTTTGGATAAATCTTGGTGCGAGGGTCAAGTGAAATCGTTTGATAACATTTTGGGGAAGCATTTGGTGCGGTATAAGGATGCCAACGAGGAATTATTGAATCTTGCATAGGAAAGGATTGAGTGGGTAGCTCTACTGGTGATGAAAAAGTTTCGGAGACTGCGAAGGATTTCAGTAGTAGAAGATGAAGAGGACAATATCAAATATCCGGAGAGTATAGCCTTGGAGGATGACGACTGTTCTGAGGAATGGACTTTGAGGAAGAAGACCGGAAAATTGAAAAATCGGGTTATAGAAGAAAGCTGATTGAATTGAGCTAGTGGTAGAAATTTGAAGCAGCGTGTGCCTATATCATATATTTAACTCGTTTTAACTTTTGCTGGCAATACAAGAGATGTAACTGAACAAATGCAATGCAAATTTATGCTTCAGAATCTAACATGTCTCCTATTTTGATTATTTTTGCATTCTTCTTTACAAAATGGAGTATATACTTTGGTTATGGAACAAGTAATCAGCAAACTAGTGAATTGGCTGAGCATGTCAAAGTGGGCATGGTGAATATTCGTCGGCAAAAGGATTGTATTAATACAGAATCTAGCTTGGAGAAGTGATGACAAATAATGTTGCTCATTGAACGTCAAAATGCCCAACGTCAAAAGAAACGTCAAAATGAGTGTAAAAAAAAAGTTTTCAAATAATGATCATGGACTTAATTTATTTCAACTTTAAATATTGTAAAACTTAAAACTAAAATAAAACAAAAGGCACATGACTCCGTGGATTTATTTTGTATGTTGTTCAGTATCTGCTTATTTTGTCATGACACGTAAACTTCTAACCGTATCGATTGAACTATTTCATCAAATGTAATTTAGGTTGTGTTTTTTTAATATCTTGAAAAAAAAATTGACATTTCACCAATTTCAACATTTATATGTTAGTTAATACTATATTAACATTAAACCATTAAAATTTATTGAATAATCAGATTTTTTGATTAAAATATTAATTTAAAAAATTCTCAAAATTTCAAAGTAAACGCGTTTTCCATTGTTATGTTTTCGAAAACAATTTTACAGAATGACAAAAAAAAAACGCGTTTTCAGAAATTTCAAAACAGACACTTAAAACACAAAACACAAAACGAATTCAAAACTCAAAACACAAAATTGAAACACAAAGAGAACAGCCCCTTAGATATTTTTCTCTTTTAATTTCTATTTTGGCGTTACAAGTTTTGGCCTATTTACGAGCCAATTTATTCGCTTGTCGAGATGAAGTTTTTGTTATCGTTTCGAAGTATTCATGACAAACTTTGAAATACATATTTCGAATTTAAAAATCGATAAACGATGAGTCATAATAACAAGTCAAATATGTCGTAAGAAATTAAGTTAATAATTACGATTTATTTTGCGTTCAATAATTCATGCAAAATAATTTTCGATATTTAAACTTCGTCCATAACATATTTATCATGGCTACATTGCAAGCTTTCTAACAGATTTTAAATTGCTAAAAATGGATAATCGTAGCAGAAAATACAATATCAAACGAAAACTTTTTAATAATAAAAAATTTAAAAAGTGAAAAATATCACATATGGGAAGTGCCACCGTTTGTCTTTGGAATGATTTTGCTGACTTTCAAGTGTTTTATATTTTTAGCGGACGTAGTAATTACTGTTATTAAAATTTTAATTTGATTTAAGTGTATTAATTAATTTCTTTTTCTTTTTAGTGTACCGTGTCTAATTTCCTCTACTATACTACCCTGTGAAGATGAGAAATCTTTCGGCCCAATATGGGTAAAAACTAGGGAAAATTACACTAAACCCTGCCTTTAAAGTTTCAATTTCCAAAGTCAAATCTTAATAACATTTTTTCAATAATCAGGTAATAATTCATCTTTTAAATATTAATAATAATATTATAAAATTTAATTTATTCAATATATTCATCCCACCCCACCAGCATTCATTCTAATCCAATTTCATTTCAAAACCCTGATCACGTTTCTTTATCTTTTCTCTCTCTACTTTCTTCCTTCTCTCTATAATCTCTCTTCTCTATCACAAACAACCATTAGTGATACCGTTGCCACCGTCAGCGATGCTTACAACGTCATCGTCGTACCAACATCGCTCTAAAGCAACTAGTGTAAACGGTGCTCCAGTGGTCGTCGCTCCGTGGTATTCGCTTCATGTCGTGTAACCAAATGATGTTGCTGTGTAGTGGTGAATCTTTCTTCACCATTGTTCAGCCTCTTCCAGTAGCAGCATAAGCGGCGCTCCAGTGGTCTTTGTTGCTCTGTAGAGGCGTCTATGCGGTGGTGTTCTCGTCACTGGTATGTGATCTCCGGTGGTTGTGTAGATCTACGCTGCTATGTAGAGCATCTATTCAGTGGTGTCTTCCCCGCTGTTATGTGATCTCTTGAAGTTGTGCAGATCTAAGCGGTGGACTGTGGGTGGTGGTGTCGGTGTCGGTGTTGGTGGTAATTGTGGTGGTGGGTTACAGTGGTGGCAGTGGTAAAAAGAGTGGTACTAGGTGGGGGAGATAAAATGATAATTTGTGACCATTTTTGATTGATTGTGACCGATAATTGGTTAATTTTTGAAAAATTAATAGTGTGACCTAAAAATTGTGACTGTGACTCACATTTTATTAAGTTATAATCGAGTTGTGACCAATAAAAGTAATCTGTGACCTATAATTTGATGTTTTGTGACCATAAAATAAGTTGTGTGACTTGTAAATTTTGTGATTTGTAACCGATGAACAAATTGTGACTTTTAAATTTTGAATTTGTGATCGATGATCAAATTGCGACTCATAAAATTTTTGAATTGTGACCTTAAAATTTTGAATTGTGACCAAATTGCATAGATGTGTGACATTTATATATTTATTAATAAAATATATAATTAATTAATTAAATTATAAATAAATTTTAATGAAAACCTGATTTTTGAAATTTAAAACCTCTATCCTTAATTTTGAAATTGTAATACTTAAATACCTTATTTATGTATTGTTCCCTAAAAACTATTGGGCGAAACAATACAAAGTAAAAATTGATAAGGTTTAGCCCCTATTTGAGCCACATATTTCTTGAAATTCATTTTTCTAAATTTTTTTTATCCACACAATTTCCCATCAATTAATTTTACACATAAACTCAAATTTTTTTTCCTAACCATATATTCTAAAAAAAAAAAAAAAAATTATTCCAAAACACATTTCCCTAGAGAGGGGGGTGGGGGGGGAGGGTTCAAACAGGCTTATGGGCTCAAACATGGGCTTAATTGGACCAATGCCCTAAATAAAAGGCCCAATTTTAAAAAATAAGCCGGAAAATACTTTTTTATTCTAGTATTGTAATTGCACCGTTACATTTAGCCCACATTTAACAATAATTAAAATGATTTTTTTTTGGAGAAAATAGTTTTTCGAATAGTAATTTTTTTGGAGAATGTATAGTTAAAAAATAAAAACAAAAAATTGAGTTTGCATATAAAAAATTTTATTATGAGAATGTGAATAAAAAATGAGTTTGAGAAAAAAAAAATTGTTTTAATTATTGTCCGGGCTTAATTGTTTGTCCCATCTCAGAATTATGTCTGTCACATCCACTCCCACTTTCACAATTCACACCATGTCCCATATAGAGATGGAAAAAATTTCGACAAATTCGATACTCGCGGACCCCACCTCGAACGGGGCAGGGGCAGGTAACAGGTGCCCCGCCTCGTTCAATTTTTTTTTTTTTTTTTTAGAATTCAATCTTTAAATGAAAATTTTCACGAAATTTCATTAGTTCTAATAGAAAATGGCAACTAAAATTATTTTAAAAAATATAACAAATAATAAAAGCATTAATTTACCAAATATATTTGAATAATTTAACTTTTAAAAATAAGTAAAGATTAAAAAATATATTATTGTTTCAGTTTAATGAATGGGAGAAATAAAATGAATTATCAAAAACTAAAAAAAATTAAATTAAATGGGATAATAAACTGGGCAAGGGCCTCTTTCCGCCCTAAATGGGTAACAGGGCGGGGAATTGCCGGCGGAGCGGGTGGCGGGAGAGGTTGCCCCGTCCCGCCCCATTGCCATCCCTAGTCCCGCATATAAGTCTCATCTTCTTTTGTTATTTAATCAAAATTATATTAAAATACTTTCATCACTCATTACATATTTAGAAAACGCTAAATAAAATATTTTATATATTATAAATAGACCACACAATAAAAAATTAACGGCTCGTTTGATTTATATTTCAGTTTTCAGTTCATTTTCTATTTTGAGGATATGTTTTAAAATTTTCTAAAATTGCATTTGATGTGTTATTTCGAAATATTAAAATTAGAAAACAAGTTTTTTTTTTTTAAATTTTGAAAAATTATTATATAAAATTTAATTCTATGAAATTTAATTATTCAATAAAAATTATTCTAATTTTATGCTAATATATTATTGTCAAGTTATAACATTTTAAAATTAGTGAATCTTATGATATTTTTCTCGCCATAAAAGTAGCATAAAAATAAATAATAAATGAAGTTCAAAATATAGGAAATCAAAAACAAAATTAATAATGTGAAATGAGAATATTTTTATATGTGTTTATTTAAATATTATTTTTAGAATTTTTATGAAAATAAAGCTTAAGCTATTTTAAATTTTTTTCCTAATATAAATTTATTTTTTTCAAACATCAAAAATGTATTTTGAGTTTTTATATTATAAGTTTATTATTTTTTTAGAAAATGTATTTTCGGAAATATCATACCAAATACGTTTTTAGTGTTTTGTAAAATTGAAAACTGAAAACTGCTTGAAAACAGCAAACCAAACGCACCCTAAGTTTTAATTTATTTTCTTCTATAATATTATCCAAATAATGTCGAATTAGCATGACTTAATCACACATCAAAATTGTAAAATTGCAAAAATCCTAGAATTTTTGATATTCCGTAGGTTTTAAAGGAAAAAATAAATGAGAATAATTAGCAACAATCAATTACCTAAATTAACAAGGGGAAATTAGGTCCAATACCCTGTAAAAATAAGTATTTTGATTTATAACTTTTAAACTAATTAAACGTTTTTATGCAGTAGTAATTACGTCCTAATTATTAACTAAAACTTCTAACTCCTTGAACTAACCGATAGAAACCACTTGAAAGCAGGGGACAAGTGGCTAAATGGGTTTTTCCTTGGAATTGCAGTAAAAATGGTTTTCGACATTGCTTCTGATCAGGTAATGCTGGAAAAAGGAAGATGACCAGATTTACATGGTTTTCAATTAATTTGTCTTTTAACCAACAAGCCAGGATCCCAAATAGTTGTTTTGGTTATTGCGTTCAATACCAGTTCTTTATCAGGTTTTCTTCCTGTAATTGTAGAGTATCTTGAATGTGCTGAATGCCGTAAGAGATCAGTGAGAAGTCACCAGTATTTGTGAATGAGTTGCTAATTTTTCTGAGGTTTTATGCACAAACTGTTCCACTTCTCCACTAACATGAATATAGATAAATGACTAAGAATTTTGCGCCATTTTTATAACTAGAATATTTTGCTATGCAGATTCATGAAATTTATGGTGAAGCTGGAGTCTGGGGATTTTGGAAAGGTGTTTTCCCGACATTGATCATGGTACGTCAGAAGTGACTTTAGCAACTGCTGCTGGGTAATTACTGATTTTCCTCCCTGTTAGAGATGAAAATTTTAATCACTTGGAATACTCTGATCAATGGCTATGAGTAGTTGGAGTATGGTTTTTGACATTGCTTCTGATTTGTTTGAGAAAATACCAGAGAGGGACTTGATTTCTTGGAATTTGATGATTGATTTTTTGTAAAGAATGGGAAGTTGGAAATGGCTAATCTTCTGTTTGATAAAATGCCAGAAAGGGATGCGGTGAGCTGGGCTACTATGGTTGATGGGTACACAAAATGGCAGAGTTGATGTCGCTAGATCCTGCAATGCAATAATGATTGGGTATGCCAAAAGTGGACGTTGTAAGGAAGCGCTGAAAGTCTTCAATGATATGTTAAATTGGGGTGGTTTTGATTTGGCTCCCTATAGTGTTGACTTGGTTGGCTGCTCTTTCTGTAATTGTGTAATTAAGCTGCATTGACGGAAGGGTAACAATTCATCATTATATGGAAGACCATGAGGATTGCAGCTAGTGGAAAAAATGGTGTTGCTTGATTGACATGTATGCAAAGTGTGGCAGCATAGAGCGAGCTATGAAATTATGATTGGTGAAGGAAGGTGTTCTGTTCTGTTCATGATTGATCATGTAACAAGAAAAATTGTAAGCTATGCAGTAAAAATCAGATCAATTTGGTTGGTTTTCTTGTCTAGTAAATGCTAACAAACTCAAGGTTTCTGGCTATTTTGAAACAAATCAAATAGATATGGTGGATCTGTTGCTTGCTAACAATTTGTCGCTTTTTTAATGTTTGTTACTTTTTCGAATATTTGTCACTTTTTTTTTAATGCATGTCACTTTTTTCCTTTCACTTTCTTGAAATTTATATCACTTTTTTGTGACAAACATCATTTTTAATAAAAGTTGTATATCCCATTTTAATTAAAAGTAACGTGTCACTTTTTATTGCGTCACTTTTTTTTTATTTAAGTGCAAAAGTGACACTTAATTTTACACAATATTGTCTAAACTGAAATGTGGTTGTCTACACTACTGTAGTGGAAATAATAATTCAATTGTCTTACACCAACATGAAAATTGTCAACTTGTCACTTTTTTTAGTATTCGCCACTTTTTTGAATTTGTGTCATTTTTTTTATAACAAACATATGTTTTGACTTTTGATTGGTGTTTTGTTACCTTTTTAAGTATTTGTCACTTTTTTGAGTTTGTATCACTTTTTGAGAGTGTCACTTTTTTTGAGTTTGTGTCACTTTTTTAAAAAAAGTGACAATTTTTATAAACAGTCACTTTTTTTTATTTTACACTGTATTTTTTACTTCCTAAAAACTTTTCACATGATTTTTCAAAACACCCTTAATTTTAAGGGTATTTTTGTAAGTACCCAAAAAAAATATATAACTTTCAAGGAAAAAGATGAAGGAAAATTTTATTATTCCATATACTTGCATGTTAATAACTCTTCCCAAGATCATAAGAGTTAACTTTATGTATTATATGTTAAATAATCGAATCTAAGTAAGAAGAGGTGAGGAAACACGAACTAGTGTACATGCACCTGTTTTGGTGCATATTGGGGATGGGGCGGCTTGTTGGCGGGCGCCCATGGTATGCACAAAATTCTGCATGCCATTGGGCAGGTCAGGTAGTGGCCAGCCTACCAAGCCCTCAACATGTGCACCTATGTCTTCCACCTTTCTGAACTTACTCTTGATGATTTCACGACTCATAACAACTCTTGTATGTATCCAATAATGTCAAAAAATCGAAATTATTTTGAAAATATTTACATTATATCTCTGATCCCAACAACAACAACAATAATAATAAAAGATGACAATTGATTTGTCCCAATTGATTAAATAATTAATTGACCAAGAAAAGAGAAATAAAATAAACCTTATAATCATATAATGTAATAATCATAAAACCATCTCTGTCTGATATCTGAGGAAAATGGAAACATAGATTGTCTGGAGATATGTCATTATCCAGCTTAGTTAAAGGTCCATAGTCTCCACCCCCTATCTAGAAACTTGTTAACGTCACTTTCAAGTTTTGTTAACCCGCACCACACCCCCCCTCTCCACTCCCTCCATATAGATAGATATATAGGTACGTACCATATGATGAAGAGTGTTGAAAATTTTGTATAACAATGGTACGTAGTGTGTGAGGGGTAGCTTCCTTAGTCCCACAAACCGCCCCAAAATCCTCCCACCCCCACCCCGCCCCATTTGCTTGGTTTACACTGTTAGTAGTTTCAGTTTGCTAAAGTACATCATCCTATTTATACACACAAACACATACATACATATGTGCATGGTCCTACATTGATGTCGTCGTCTTCTTATTGTGTTCACACTTGTAAATGAACATTATACTCGTTTCACTTTGTGCGACAATAAGAAATGAATATGAATTAAAGGTTGAACCCCAACCTTGAGGGCCCCACCCCTAGAGCATCGTGAATGAGGTAAATCGCGGGATGTATGAGCTGTCATACTGATACCCACAAAGAGTCAAATTCCATACTTTGTAAGAAGCAGAAATCGAACCCTCACACTGCGATTGCCAGCTTAACTGAGATTACCTCACTATTGTCATTTGCACCACTGAGCTATGTCCGGGGGGCGAATTAATATGAATTAAGATTATAGATGAAGGGGTTCACTATAGTGTTGTAGACAATCAAGAAGTTTTAAGTACAAGTTTCTTCACCACGTATTTAGAGGTGTCAAGATAGACGGACCGGTTAGACCCGTGAAAATCGGTCAGGATTGACCCGGGATCGCGGGCCGACCAGTGACCCGAGCGGTCAGTTCATGGGTCAAGGAGGTGTGACCCGCCGGCTTCGCGGGTTGCACCTTCACGGGCCGCGGTTAACCCGCTGGCCCGCGAAAAAAAAATTTGAAAAAAATGGGGGAAGAGAGCCAAGTGCCAACCTAGTTGGGATGTACTTATACTATAAAAATTTGATAATAGTAATTAGAAATGTATTTAGTTGTTATTTATTTGAGTTAAATTTACCTTTGCAAAGTTATAAATAATTCAAGTAACATTAAGTTTGAATTCTATGTAAACATTCTTGGTATAAATATGAATTTATCATTTTGTTCATTTCTTAGTCTACATTTAACAAAAAAATATTTTTTGCTATAATTATGAAAAATTCTATATTTTTATAATTTTATTTATACAATAATACGGGCCAAATCGGAACAAACCGCAACCTGTGCGACCCGTGACCTGCGGACCACCCGGATTGACACCTCTACACGTATTGATGAAAATTGTTAACATATCAAAACTTTGAGGGTAAAATAAATTTAGTTCGTACTTGAGGGAGCTTGTTCTTTATTTCTTTTTTAGTATACATAAACAGTGTCTTGTGGTGGTTCGGGGGGAAAACAGTTGTTATCTTTATAATAATTTAAGGTTTTAGACTATCAATATTCAGTGCGATACTTTCATTAGTTTTCGCAATATTGAAGATGGAAGAAAGATTTACATTTAACTCAATAAATATTTTTATGCATTGGCCTTTCAGACCAGGAAGGGACTAAAAGAAGCAACTGCTAATCTGCTATAATGTAGATTGATGAACAACCATTTGTATATATTTGCTGGGAATGTACTTTCAACCAATACAAAATTGTATTGGTCCGAATCTCAGTTTTTAAGGTTTTGAACCTTAAACATGTCACCACGCCAACTTCCTATTATCTTTGCTTGCTTTTAGCATAGAATTGTTCATTGAAGGCACATGTTGACACGACACACGCCCGTGCTTAACACGTGGAAACGAACTTAATTTACGACAAAATTATCTTACAGTGTGTAGGTAGGAATATATGGTGAAGGGGTGTGCTAACTTTTTGACCTAGTAAAAAAGGGAACTTGCATGCCATGCGCAGTAGAATTTGAATTGATTTTCTGCTTTCAACTTTTAATTACAGGCTTGTAAGGATTGATTTTGAAAGGATTTTCAAGTCAAAATTGTCACACTCTGCCTTAGGAGTGTACAATAGAATGACACGAATCTTGACATTGATTGCATGGGAAGATTTTGCTATCTCCCCCCAGCCAAGTAATGATAATGACCTTCATAGAAAAGTATCCAAAAATCCCACTTAAAATCTTTACTGAACTATGACCGGCCATCATATTAGCAAATAAACGTATTCCTGAGCTTAATGCGCGAAAACAATGAGGGATTAGCTCAAGGAGTACTAAAAAAGGTGCTAACGGCAATGGGACTATACATTTACTATATTGTAGCAAAATAAATAAAAACCACAGAGATACGACATTACATATTCAATTAAATATTTTCTAGCTGTGTTTTCTAGTAAAGAACAAGTTTACATTTTGTCGAAAAATATCACTATATGATATTTATACCATCTCTCTCTCATTACTTAAGATTTTTAGGTAATAAATTTCGGTAATTTGTAATAATATGAAAAATCGATTAATTTTTTCACTGTTTCCTTTTAATCAGTATTCAGCATAGGATCCAAAGTAATAACTTCTTTTGACACGCTTGAAAAGCTACCTATATTGTTCTTAGGTTTCATATATTATACTGTTTAATTTCTCATTTATTATAATAAATATATAATGGATATAAGTCATTTTCCAGGTGAAATGATTAGTGAATTTAATCCATCTTACTTTAGTTGATTAATCAAACTTTGAAAGAACAAAAGCCATTATCGGTACATTAATTATATTTAAGTAGCAAATTGCAGAGAGAGTAAGTTAAAAAAAGAAGAGGGTCGGTAGATCACACAAGATTTTCTAAGATTGAAGTGATGATACTTTAACCACGATCTACAAAGATTAAGATTTCATAATTAACATATTATTGACCATTGGTTTGAAGTCATCTTGTTTTCTAGTCGACTTCTCTAATATCATGTTAATCATCTAATCTAAAAGGTTAAAATGTTACCAACAAATTATATTTATTTATATCTTGTCTTCAACAAAGAGAAGCTGAGAGTAGGGACGAATCCAGGATCGGATTACAGGTCGGACTAATACATAAAAAAAATTAAAATTACACAAGATTTTTTTTTTTTTTTTTACATAAATTTTTTTTTCTGACTAAAAAAAAATCAGTTGGGGGAGGGAGAGGGGGCTGTAGCCCCCCCCCCCCCCAGCCCCCCCTCCATCCGTCCCTGGCTGAGAGGGATCGATAACTATGATTGTTAGTGTGTTGGCTAGCACTTCAGTAGTCCTAGCTTTTTTCATCTAAAGCCTCGTCTCTTATATTTAATGCACTGGTTTTTTCAATTGAGATAATTTTACTTGAATGTGTTATGCTTAGACTATTAAGGTATGATCTTGTAAGAGTAACGAGAAGAAAATGTTAAAATATTTATTATCATATTTTTTCGTACAATTTAATATTGTATACCAAGTCCCTGTTTTGGCTCCATTAAAATTAAGTTACTTTGAAAATGAGTTATGAAAAAATGTATTATTTGAAAAATGAGCCCCAAACAGGGATTAAATGTATCTTCATTGTTTGGACGTAATTAGGAAAAGTTACTTGCCGACCATACAAAGCTTTCCATACTTGAGTGAAAGGACCACTTGGTAACTTAATTTGTCAATTAGTGTTAATAATACAGTTCTAGAATAATAATGCTGATAAATATCTGGATAATTAACCTTATACAAAAACTCATGTTCGTCCATATTATCATTATTACATTTTCCTTTTTAATTTCTTATTTTTGGTTGTCACCATCTGACAAGAATTAATCATTTGTTGCCAACCCCAAGTTTTATATATATTTGTGTATATCAAGTACTCTATAGAAGTGGTTGATGTGTCACGTTATAGGATCTTCTAACATGATCCTACGAGGAAAGTTCAACTCTAGTAAATGATAATTCAAATACATGAAATTGTTTGATCTGAATAAATAAATTTTATTTATATATTTAAACGAGCACAATAGAATTAGACAATAAAGTGAATAATGATGTAAGGAAACACAACCTAGTCTTCCAAAAGTCACAACTAGTAGAAGAAAAGCATCAAGCCTTTTATCATCCACGATTAATCTAACCTTAAACACTATTCGTTAGAGACTAACTTCAAAAATCCCATATAAGATAGGCTCACACCCATACAGAAAGCATGTGCGACGAATGACCAAATTATTTGGGCTGCCACTCCTGCATATTCAGTCGAACACATTTGATTGAGTCACACATACCATACCTGGTCAGCACATGTTCCTAACAAAGTGAAGTACTTCATTTGGAGAGTATGTTCAGACTCTATATATACATGATTGGCAATGGGGCAAGCGTTAGAATTTGGCATGATAAATGGGAAAGTGATATTTTTTTAATTTTTTTTTCCTAATGAAACATCTGTTAATTTTTTTTCTTCTTCTTTTATCTTTTTGTGGTAAAATTATAGCATTCTAATAAGGACAAGACAATCTATTGATAAATATTGTAGGGCCATAAGTCCTATCAGCATCTATATTTACAAGTGTATATTTTATGACTTGTTGGAACCAAAAAATATTACTTTTTTTTTGGCTCCTTATGGGTTGATTGTCCTTACGAATAAGCATGTTGTAAATTGTACTTAATTACACTTTCTCTTTGACTTTTTTCACATTTTTTTTTTTAAATACAGTGAGAGTAAGAAATATAGTACGATCTAATCTAATACAAGATAAAATCTATTGATTCTAATGAAATATAGAGAATAAACCATTTTCATAATATTTATGGCAAATTTGATTAGTGTCTAATAGTCAATTAATCACCGGACATACATTAAGCCAAAGCCTGCACATACAGAAAACCAAGATGATGATTTTTCTAAGACTCATAATAAATTTAAGTGTACAACATTGATTGATAACTATGTCACTACACCAATAATGGTCTTTTGCAATATTAAAAATGCAACATTTGTTGACAAATGTTGTCAAAAGGATTTTTTGGCAACATTTTAGTAAGTAAATGTTGCCATTGGTTAATATAAATGAGTTTTGGTAACGTTTTTTAGAAAAATGTTGCGATAGACACCTTTAGTAATGTTTATTAAGTGTTGCGGAAGGTTTTACATTTCGCAACGTTTGATAAACGTTGCGAAATATAAGACTTTTAGCAACATTTATCAAACGTTGGTAAAAGTCACATTTCGCAATGTTTATCAAACGTTGTGGAACAACGTTTGATAAATGTTGCTAAAGGTCTTACCTTTAGCAACGTTTGATAAACGTTGCGAAATGTGATTTTTTTTGTGGGTTGTGGATTGACTCATCCAACACCAAAAAAATCCACCGAACCCGACCCGACCCGACAATATGATAAAACGATTTTTTTTGTCAAATGAAAGGTAAAAGAAAAACCCTAACTCCCTAAATCATTTCATTTCTCATTCCCTCTCAGCCTCTCTTCGCCGACTTCATCTAGTTCTCTCTTCGGCCTTCGCCAATTTCCTCTCTTTGCCGACTTCTAGTTCTCTCTTCGCCTCTCTTCACTGACTTCTCTATTCGCCAAGATCTTCAAGGTAAGTTTTCAATTTATTTATTTTGTTTCGTGTTCTGGGATGTGGGTTTTTCTATCATCAATGCTTTTTTTATTTTTTTGTAATTTGTTGAAGAATATTGGTAATTTGGGATCTACCTGACCTGTGTGTTCTTGATAATAGACCCCCTACGGCAACGTTTTTTTATTATAATCAATGCTTTTTATTCTGTAATCAATGTTTTTTTTTTATTATAGACCCCCTACGGCAATACATTGATTTGCAAGACACGTCCAAACGTTGCAAAAGGTCTACGAACGTTGCCGTATACTATATTTGTTGTAGCATGTGTTGTCAAAGTCCTAACTAGATGAATATAATGATGTCAAATAGGATGTTGCACGATTCCACAAATATATACATGACAGCACAAATGATTAGCTTCATGAAATAGACAGCTCAGAATTCGAGGTGTAATCCACTTGTCGACCGGCTACTGGTTCCAAATATTGAAGGGCGGACAGACAAGAATTGCTGGATCGTGGGAAGAGCAAAATGCAAATATGTTATAGTGCTAATTCAAATGTCAATGACAAGTGACAAGTTTTTTTGTTTTTATTGTAACCAATAGCATGTTTTATTGATAACAAAGATAAAATAAAATATATTTAAGAAGAGATTTTCGATTGAAGGTAAACAAGACTAAACGATAATATTAACTTTCCCGATCTGTAAAATAACTAAAGATAACTATTATTTTCTGTCTTAGCCATACTCTTCGACGTTATACACTAAAATATATTGTCTCTATGTCTTCTCTTTATATTCAGATTTATTACTAGATAAAGATTTTATACATTTATTATTATAATCCGAATTCGGAAAGTTCATAATTTCGTCCTAAGAGTGCCTCACGAATTTCCTGATGTTTGGATAGATAGATGAGGCTTCCGCTTCTCCTCACTTAATTATCTCTTTATTGGTACGTTCCCTATCCAAGTTCATTTTCAGAGAAGTGGAAATCAAAGTCTTAGGGCACAATATAACGGTGGAGGGTGGCGTGAAAATTTGGTGTCCCGCCGTCCAAACAAAGCTTTGATCCAATCTGCCACCCCACGCCACGCCACGCGTAATCAAATAACATATATGCAATCCCTCTCTCTCTCTCTCTCTCTCACCGCACCTTTTGATTTTTTGTGCATTATATGTATATATTAACTTTATTATATATATAAATCTTACGTTTGATCGATCATATTCATTAACTGTTTGTTTGCTTGTCGTATAAATATAAAGAGCCCTCTTACCAACAGCATTAACCAACATTTAAAACAATAAGTCCTTCGATCTCTTCATCAATAAATTCACCTCCTATTCCAAGAAATCCAGCCTCTCTCTCTCTCTCTCTCTCCCAAAAAGGCAGCTCAAGAACACATACAACAAGGTTGAACTCGTGGTTAGTAATTTTCTTAAACGGTGATTTTGGATGTAAATTTGTATATTCATGCATATATGTGTGTAGTTCTTTAGCTTTCACCCATATTGAGGTCAGATGGAGTCCCCTAATGATCTAGGGTGGGAGTTGAAAAAGGAAATTCATAGATTCCGGACCCTTGTCCCTGATCTTAAATAATCTCTCTTGTTAGCTAGGTGACTATGTATTCTCTCTGTGTGCAATGTAATATCGAAATATGGAGTTGGGTATTTTTGTTATGAATCAGAAATGGCGTGAAGAAGGGTGTGTGGGTGAGTTAGGAAACCCCTCCTATAATATGAGAGATGCAGTTGAATGCACTCAAAGAAATGAGTATGACCCATGTTCACGAGTCAAATTTCTACGGCGACTTTTGTGATAAGTGTGCTGCTTAATTCTGCACTAAATCTGGATTGGCAAATTTATAGTAAATTAAATTACGAAGAGAAATAATGGTGAATTTCTCAAAATTCCAAGATTGTGTGATTAAAATTAATATTTAATTTTGACTGAAATTCATTTTATAAATTGTTTCCAAATGGTCAACAAGAGTATTGGCATATGTTTTAGCATGAATCATTTGTTTTTGGGGTGGGAGACCACATTTGGTCTGCCATTTTTTCCTCATAAAACACAATTCCAACACATGCAGCAACAATTCATGGGACCATCAAACCATAATGTTCACGAGTGGATATATGAACGAATCATGACAATTTTTAAAAAAACGAAGTTGTGTGAATTTTACTCACTGTAATTTGTGAACTTTTTTCATTAACTTCATCAAGAGAGTGTGTTCCAAAAGTAGCTTTACATCTTCGGGGCGGTTTGCTTTAATGATTTGATCCGTAAGATGGATTGTAAAATGTATGTTCAATAATTAATTGACCTAAATATCTGTCGATCGAAACAGTGCTCTCAAGGAAAAGTTGAAGACCGACGATGGAAATGGAATCACGTGTCCCTCCAGGCTTTCGATTTCACCCCACCGAGGAAGAACTCGTTGGTTACTACCTGAAGAGACGGGTTAACGCCATGAAAATTGATCTTGATATCATCATGGACATCGATCTCTACAGAATGGAGCCCTGGGATATTCAAGGTATTCATTTGAATTTTAAATTTTTGATCTAATCAAATTATCTATGTAGCATATTTCTCAATTTCACTTTAGTTTGCTAATGAGCTTAGTCCCATTATTTCCTAACAGCATTTTTAGGGCAGTATAGGGTTCTTATTATCCATATTAAATTTTTTTGTAAATGCAGAAAGGTGCAAATCAGGATATGAAGAACAAAATGAGTGGTACTTCTTCAGTCACAAGGACAGAAAGTATCCAACAGGAACACGAACTAATAGGGCGACTGCTGCCGGTTTCTGGAAGGCAACCGGAAGGGATAAGGCAGTACTGTCGAGCAACAAAATGATAGGGATGAGGAAGACATTAGTGTTCTACAAAGGACGTGCTCCAAATGGAAGGAAATCTGACTGGATCATGCACGAATATCGGCTCCAAACATCCGAATATGGACCCGTTCAGGTACTCTTCTTCTTCCTAATCCAAGTTAAAGTCTTAACAATATCTTTCATAGATCCCACAACTTTTAAACTACACATTTCAAAAACTTCTATCAAAATCTACTAAAAATTTAATTTTAATCCCTACCAAACACCTTCTTAACTCTAATATTGAGCGCGAAACATTATAAATTTGTTAATTTCTGGTTTTATTTTTATATTTTATTGCACGTATTAATTGATTTTAAAATTTAATCTGAATAGTCTCATTGCAGGAAGAAATTTCATACATTAAAACTTAAGATGACTCTCCCTTGAATTATGAAAAATGTCATAACTGTTAAAGGGATAAAATCTCACATCGAATAAAGATGAAAACATAGACCAATTTATAAGAATTTGGGCTACTCTTCTTAATAAAGTTAACCTTTTAAGATAGAACCTCAATTCTTAACAATAACAAATACGTAGATATATTTGTATATTTTCAGATTGACACCAGAAATCTTGAGGATTTCTCATTTCAAAGATTTGTTTTTTATGTAATTTTTTCTTCTTGACAAAAAGTGCGGCTGAGATGATTTTTATAAATTCATTATATTTTTCAATCTGTAATGATTGCAAAGGTGACAATCACTCTTTTTGAAAGCACATTCTGAGGTTAAGATTGCTAAACGGACAGACAAGCTTTCTTTTTCCTTTCTTTATTGTACTTCATCAGTATAAAAGAAACATGTAGCTACCTTAGAGATGAATCCTAATCATATCTCCTTTCATTACGAATTTTTTTATGGTTATGTATATGCATTAGGTCGCGCTCTTAGGGGTCGGTTTTGACACTGCGAGGAAGCAGAAAAAGCTTGTACTCTTGTTCGCCGTTAAAAAAAAAAAAAACCACCTACAAATTCAAGTAGACCGTAGACGTAGTTGTCACATTTTATAACCTTTTGAAATCAGAGTTTTAATATGATCAAACATTACAGGAAGAAGGATGGGTGGTTTGTCGCGCATTCAAGAAGCCAACTCCAAATCAAAATCAAGGTTTTGAAGCTTGGAACAATGTTTACTATACCAGATCAATCAACAACAATTGCAGGCCTAATTCATCGTATCCAAGCACCTCAAGTTCAATGCAACCTTTTGATCCAATTAACCAAGGGACAAATTTTCAGCAGTCTCCATTTGGTATGATTTTAGAAAGTCAAATAGTTGAACTTCCAGAACTCGATAGCCCAGCCATGGTGACGACTGATTTTACAGCGAAAGAAAGTTTAAGTTACGACAGTAATGCAATATTTGGGAATGAAGAGTCGACTGAAGATGATAAGAGCAATTATGGGAATCAAATTAGTGACTGGAAGAGCTTTGATAAGTTACTTGAATCAGAAGTAGTTGAGCCTTCGTCATATTCTTACACAAACCTGTTATTAATGTCCCAAAACAATGAGCAAAATGTTCAAAACGATGTCAGCCAAGTACTTGACTGCTTTCCTAACGTGTAGTTGAGCATGTTCGGTATGCAATGTACTGGACACACGACATTTTAGCTTAGTTCTCTTCGTTCAATGGCGCCATTTTTTAAGCTCCATTTGTACTAAGTACTCTACGTTGCCGCATTGTATAATGAATAAAAAATAGATCTCGACTTCATTAATGAACAATATTACAACGGCCACACCGTCACGTAAATCGGTGTTCAACACCACTGCAACTTAGCACTTCGTATTAAAAATAGTATAAGACAATAGAGATTCAAGAATTTTAACATTGTGTCCAAATGAGTAAGTTGGCTGCATTCAGACCCATTTTGCACCTGTTAAGGTTGATATGATCCACTTAGGAATATGGATCCGTTAAGATTGATATGGCCCGTTCTGGAAAAATGGCACGAACTGTCTTCCAAAAGGTAAAAACAAAGAAATTTTCTGCATGTACAGAAAATTTCTTACCAAAAAATCTACAGATACTTACATGGGAGTGGGCTCATATGAGTTAAATATTGTTTAAAAAATGGGGCTCACTCCATGTGTGTATTCTGTATGATTTCTGATATTTTTTTCTGTACACTTCTCAAAAACAAAAGCTTTGTTGACTAAAAACAATGAATGGTAAGTCAACTTTCAAACGAGGGTAAGAGACACTTGACAAAATGGATCGACTAGTAGCACTTGTCAATCTTGCTTAATCCAGATTGATATGGTTTGGATTTCATTATATTACCATTTTAAAGTTAAAGTCAAATATTAATTTTAATCACACATTTTTTAGGGTTTACAACTACTCATTTATCGTCCATCATTTCCATCTATATAATTTAAAAATGAATTCAACAACAGCTCCCTTAGGTTAAATTTTTTTAAAAAAATAACAAATAAAAATTTCTATAGAAGAGCTAAGGGAAAATTTTGTGCTTATTGCATCCAAATCCCAGAACAGTGCACTTACATAAACGTATGTTTGGCTCACAAGCGGGGGTTGATGATAGATAGTGCTTGTTCGGATAACATTTTAAATTATTGAAATTATAATGTGATAAAATGAATTATGGATAAGTAGATGTAGCAATTGTAAACCCTATGAAATGTGTTACTAAATTTAATTTGATCATTAAATTATTTAAAAAATTATAATGTTTTCAAATATGCTCGTAGCAGTTCAAGATAGCAGATGCCTGCTAAAAAAATTGAAATGTAGATGGTCGAAAACAACGTACAACTTGGAAAGGAGACTAGGCCCGCCCTCCCGGACAAAGACAGCCCACTACGCTGTATGTATATTCCAATGTTTGGTGACATTTCAATATGTTGGGAATAAATAGCATAATATAAACTCCAATATCCAAGTTAACAGAGTTCAGACAGGCTCAAACATGCAATGACAGCGTTCTTATAGCTCCAAACATCAGAATAGAATATGGTAATCAACATATATCAATTGCATTTACAGATATACATAAATCATCATCCTCAGTACCTCAGCATACAATGTAATCCAACCTTTAAATATGCATATAAACCGAAAATGGAAACTTAACAGAATGTGAAATCATAAAGTGAGTAAAAAACCGAGAGCAAGACTTAGAACAAAATCGAGAGGAACTTCCCTTTTACTGGCCGAAATGTATGGGCTCAGGAACAGCCTTCCATGCTATGCAAATCACCGTCCAGAGAGAACTGGAGAACCGGCCAGAGCCTCTTCACACTTGGCTTGGATACTTTGATTTTTGGTCAGTTTAAGGGCAGATTCTTGGCGGTTTTGGTAGACCTCTTGGTCGATGATCCAAGCCAAGTGTGAAGAGGCTCTGGCCGGTTCTCTAGCTCTCTCTGGACGGTGATTTGCATAGCATGGAAGGTCGTTCCTGAGCCTAAACATTTCGGCCAGTAAAAGGGAAGTTCCTCTCAATTTTGTTCTAAGTCTTGCTCTCGGTTTAAGAAATAGAGAGAGACATTGGCGTATGAAAGAAGCTACCCAATTCAAAAAGTCATGGTCTATGATAAAAGGGAAGTTCCTCTCGATTTTGTTCTAAGTCTTGCTCTCGGTTTAAGAAATAGAGAGAGACATTAGCGTATGAAAAGCTACCCAATTCAAAAAGTCATGGTCTATGATAAAATATCTCACAAGATTTCGATTTTGTTCTAAGTCTTGCTCTCGGTCTAAGTCTTGCTCTCGGTTTAAGAAATAGAGAGAGACATTAGCGTATGAAAAGCTACCCAATTCAAAAAGTCATGGTCTATGATAAAATATCTCACAAGATTAAATCCTAGCCATTCAACTCATCCAAGGGCCACTAATGACACAAGCCCAATAATATGAGAACCACTTCAGCCCACACAATAAGACAAATACAAGGATATACTAGGAAAGAAGAAAAAAGAAAAATGAGAGAAATCCCAAGAAAGCCATATTCTCATGCACTGAAATACCAAATTTTGTCAATACTCAATTTACAATATAATTAAAATTATATTCCCCTTTTTGTCTTGTGTAATTTTCAAAATCTTCCTCAGAATTCATAAAATTCATGCCAGAAATTCTATATATACTCATTCCTGCACTTGTTTTTAAGGCATTCGCACTTATGAAAATAACCCTTCAATAGCTAACTTGCTAGAGAAAAATGGATGCCTTTTTAGCTTACATTCTCCCTCTTGTAGTCCTCCCTCTCTCCCTCTATCTCGTCTTTCGTAAACGAGGTTCCGACGACTCGAAAGTGCCTCCGGGTTCAAAGGGATGGCCAATGCTAGGAGAGAATATGGAGTTTGCCTTACAAGGTCCTCAGAAATTTGTTAAAGATAGGATGAGTAAGTACTCACCTGAGGTTTTTCGAACCTCGTTGTTGGGAGAGAAAATGGCGATATTTTGTGGTGCACAAGGCAACAAGTTCCTGTTCACTAATGATAACAAACTTCTCACTTCATGGTGGCCACAATCAATGAAAAAGGCCTTGCTATTTCCCGAATTCGTGGGAAGTAATTTGAAGGAAGTATCGGCTCTTAAGCGTAGCTTCCACCATGACATTCTCAAGCCCGAGGCTCTAAAGAAATACATACCGGTTATGGATGCACTCGCTCGTGAACACTTGGATGCAGACTGGACCCCAAATGGAGTGGTGAAAGTTTTCCCTTTGTCGAAAACATACACATTCGCCTTGGCATGTAAATTGTTCTTGAGTATTACTGATCCCGATCACATAAAAAGGTTGGCCGATCCCTTCGCTCTTGTGACTAACGGAATGTTCTCCGTGCCTATTGATTTGCCTGGCACAGCTTATAACCGTGCAATCAAAGGAGGTAAAATGGTGCGAGACGAGCTTATGAAAATCATCACGAAGAGAAGAAAGGAGATAATTGCTAACAACGAGACTGAAGGTCGAGACCTACTGTCTTGTATGTTGCTCGTTAAAGACGAAGATGGTCAGTTCTTGAGTGAAATGGAGATTTCGAATAACATAATAGGTCTACTAGTGGCCAGTTTTGAAACAACTAGCTCCGCTGTCACTGCTGTCATGAATTACTTAGCAGAACTTCCACATATATATAATGGTGTTCTCAAAGGTAACTTATTGGTAAAAGTCTGAAAGTAAAGTGCTAACGTACATCTAGAGTCATGATAGATCATGATCAATATATTTTCTCTTGTGGTATAACGTGAGATTTGTCCCAAATTTTTACAGAACAAATGGAGATTGCAAAATCGAAAGGTCCAGACGAGCTTTTAACATGGGAGGATATCGAGAAGATGAAGTACTCGTGGAATGTGGCACGTGAATCACTCCGATTAACACCACCTGCTCAAGGAGCTTTTAGGGAAACCACCACTGACTTTTCCTATGCAGGTTTTACTATCCCTAAAGGATGGAAGGTATAGTACATATACATAAGAAATACTTGACACGAGAGAAAAAAATCTGATTTTTGACTTCATTTTATACTAATAATAATATTGGCAGACATTTTGGACTGTCCATACAACGCACAAGAATCCAAAGTTCTTCCCTAATCCCGAAAAGTTTGATCCTTCAAGATTCGAGGGTAGTGGACCAGCACCTTACACATTTGTACCCTTCGGGGGAGGTCCTCGAATGTGTCCCGGAAAAGAGTACGCTCGGCTCGAAGTACTTGTTTTTATGCACAATGTGGTGAGAAGGTTCAAACTCGAAAAGGCAATTCCAAGCGAGAAAATAATTTTCTATGCTTCTCCCACGCCAGAGCATGGCCTTCCAGTTCGCCTCCAACCTCATGAAAAATAAACCAATGCAACAATTTGAGATATTGTAGCCTACATTCACACTTGTACCTGCTTTTCTTCATCAATAACTTGTGATAATTGAGTTTTCTATGTACGTAACAATAAAGATATATAAATACGAAATATGGTTGTTATTTTGGTTTAAGATTAAAGAACCGAAGGAAGAACACAGAGGTCATGTATGTATACTTCCTTAAATAATTCAAATTGATGACATTTTATTAAGAAGGACAAAGCTTACAAATTTGTTCATCTTAGTAACCCAACTTCAGTTTGTTCACTTCTATTGCCTAACTTGTATTTTTATTTCACTTTGACTATCAAAAACTAACAGTTAGTTCCACATGACTAACAAAAAATGCTTGAACTCAAATGAAATTAGATGCTCACAAAATTTTTCCTTGAAACAGTCTACTAGGTAGAAAATGTTCTGTCCTACATTGCATCGCCCGTCTTATGGCAAAATTAGGATGGGGACGAGGAACATTGTCCATTGTCGTCCATGTCCCTGTAGTGTAGTGATGGCAAAAAAACCCGTCTCGTCCCGCCCTATCCCTGTACACCCCAGCCAGCATGGGGTGAAAAAAATCCGCCCCGACGGGTTGGTGGCAAAAAAACTTGTCCCGAACCGGCCCCATTGCCATTTCTACTGTAAATGTCTCGACTCCTTTTTTTTTTCTTTTCTTTTTTGAGTCCATCGATCTATGCTAAGGTCTAACGGTAGGTAGGACCGTTAAATGTCACAGCTAAAGTAGTCTTGTCGCGTCTGTTGCCATCTTTAACAAATACGAGGGCAACAAAGGCATTTGACATTAGATCCGAATATACTACCCATAGAATCCGATATTTTCTTCCTTCCTTGAAAAACGCGTCTTTGTGACTATCCCATTAACCTCTCTCATTATTGACTTCTCCGCGAACACGTACAGAGAACACATACAAAAAGTTTCCAAATTACTTTCAAATCTATTTACGATTTTCCATTTCTAGGGTTTTATATCTACCCTTGTTATCCATTCTCTGATCCCCATAAAATGAACAGCTAAGAATTTTCTCCTATTTTCAGTCGTTACTTAAATTCTTAAAGAAATTTTTTATTACCATTCAATGCGTTTGAGTTTCAACCCATCAATGTTTGTAAACCAACCCCGGATCGATTTTTTCTGTAATTACTACAATGAAGGTTAAAATTTTGCGGTGTTCATTGCTCCCGAACATTTTCTTGGAAACGTTGTCGTCTTCGGCATCATCTTAATCATCATTGTCAATGGTGGCGCCGCGGGGTTTGGTAGTGGAAGCTGGAGGGCGAGTATTGGATAAGGACGAGGAGAAGAATGCGGAGTCTTCCTCCGGGAAGAAGTCCAAGGCGGAGAAGTTTCCGATTTCTAGGTGGGAGTTTGGGGCGGCGTTAGGGGTGTTTATGGTATTTTCTACCGGATTGTTGTTTATTTACATCTCCATGCCCTCTGCCGAATATGGGATGCTCAAGTTGCCTCGTAACCTCGCAGACCTTCGCTTAATCAAGTAAGTTTTTATCCCCCCTACCGTTTCATTTGGAATTATCGGATTGCGTATTGTCAATTTTTGGAGGCTTAATATTTTATTAAGTATTGATTATTCTTGCTGAAATTGTGCTTCCTGTATTTTGAATTTCTAATAATTGTACACGGGTTGTAATGTTTAATGTTTTGTTAATTATACAAGCCATGGTAATCTGGTACTGGTACGTATCTTCACCAGGTCACCATGGATATACTCTTGTAGATAAGGTATTTTTAGTTGAATTAACGTGCTAGTTTTTTTAAGAAGAATGAAGCGATTGAATTAGTTTTATGGCTGTGGAGAGAGCTAGTAGATTTTCATAATTTCTTTGCGTTTTGGTTTGTTAATGGAACAGAAGTACATAATAAGAATTTGTGCAACTTCCAAGACCTTGCCACTCGGAAATTAGTTTTCTACTTCATAGCCACCAAGAAGTTGTTAGTCTCCTTTAATATAATGAAGTTATGGCTTTAGCCTTTAGTGGTTAGCAAGGTATTGCAGGATGCAACTCTCTTTTGCCCTTGGTTGATTAACTTGGCTCTTCCGGAGCATTGAAAATTTCACCCATTTGGCTTTCAGGGATCAGACCATAAGGTGCCATGACGTTATATATCTTATAGTTGATTCTTATCATTTTCATCTCTAAATGGCTAAATCCAAGTTTATAGTCTATTAGATCGTCTATAAGCTAAATGCAACAATGGTTTTAGTTCTCTAATGACACTTAACGTTTAATAAATTCGATTGTAGCTGACATCTGTCCTTTGTTTCCTGCTCCAGAGATCATCTTGCTAAATATGCTCAAGTTTACCCAGCAAAGTTCATTCTAGGTTACTGCTCAACATACATATTCATGCAGACATTTATGATTCCTGGGACAATTTTCATGTCTTTACTAGCTGGGGCACTCTTTGGTGTTAAAGGCATTTTTTTGGTTGTCTTTAATGCAACAGCTGGTGCATCGTGCTGCTATTTTCTATCTAAACTTATTGGCAAGCCTATTGTTACTTGGTTATGGCCTGAGAGATTGAGATATTTCCAGGCTGAGGTACCTATTTTTATTCCAGTCTTCTTTTTCATTTTGTTATAATTTAAAACTGTCAGTTGCTACATTTGTAGATGGAAATCTTATCTTTAGCACTTCACCTGTTTCAGATAGCAAAGCGGAGAGAGAAATTGATTAATTACATGCTCTTTTTGAGAGTTACCCCAACATTACCAAATCTCTTTATCAATCTGGCATCACCTATTGTGGATATACCATTTCATATTTTCTTTCTGGCAACTGTTATTGGTCTTATTCCAGCGTCCTACATTACAGTTAGGGTAAGACTCTTACCTTTCATTCTCAAGTTCTTTAATCTTCTTTTTGGACATTGGTATTGCCGAAGGCAGAATTAGGGTCTAGCATGTTCATCCCTACAATATTGTTCATATTGCCACTGCTTTTGTTTCAGGCTGGACTTGCTCTTGGAGATCTAAAATCAGTCAAAGATCTATATGATGTTAAGACCTTGGCATTGCTTTTCCTCATTGGGTCTCTTTTATTAGTTCCAACCCTTTTGAAGAGGAAACGCATATATGAATAGGATGTTGTGAGCTTCCACACATATTTATGGAGACGGAACACAAAATGATTTATCTTTTCACTGTACTTGCATTTTATAACCAGGCCCCTGAGGGTGCAGGACCATGTTTCTACGCTACTGCCGAGTGCTCAAAAAGGAATTTACTTTTGGTTGTGATTTGCAAGTTTGATCGATTACTCTACTATAGCTCAAAGGCAGCAACTCACTGTTATTTAAAATTTATGTATTTTGATTAGGTCACATCCTTGCCCGGGTTTTATCCAAAATCGCGTGACAGAAATCTTGGGTAGTGATGAGACATGTTATGTACCAAACAATTATGTAAATATAGCATTTGATTCAAATATCAGTATAGCATCACGGAGAAGTTAAAAGTGATATAACATGAGATCTCTTTAATGGTGATGTACCATATTGTGAAAGCTTATACCCCTTTGCTGTTGGAAAAATATGAGAACTTGCTTTAGTTCTGACTTTTATGTTGTTCTCTATATTAATTGTACTATGCTTGAATATGACTCCTAGTTTGCTTTTCATTGTGTGCTAGATTAATTTTTTCGGCTGGTTGCCTCATCCTTCAAGAATTGTCCATGTATTAATTATATTGTCGTATGATCTTTAATGCCCTGTTTCTTGATTTAAGGTTAAGCCAAGGATTGGTGGGGAGGTTTTAACTTTGTTCTTCGAATTAAGTAGAGGGGAGGGAAGGAATTGTCATCCTGAAAGCTAAAGCAATTAATGTAACAGGAGATATAAAAAAAAATTTCAAGAACATTGATGAAACTTTCTGTGTTCCCCTAGCCTTGTCTTGAAGAAATAACAAGGCGAGGCTATGTCATGTGCTACGCTGAATATTTATAGTCGAAAAGTTTAGTAGGTTCGATAAACATTTATACTTGTGCATTGTAGGATTGTCATTTCTATTGTTGGCTTCCGTCGACAATGATGGTTTTAATGCCGATCTGAGGTGGCCTTCTTGCTTTGAGGTCTTCTAGGTTTGCCTTTCAACCCTACAATGCACGATTCAGTCTTGTATTGGCTCGAATTGGTTCAAGCTGTGGTAAAACGGCAATCCCAATGTATTGTTATCCTAAGCTTGACTAGTGTGTCTGATGTGGCAATTTAACGACCATGTCAAGTTTGTGGGCTCGAATGATGCCAAGCGTACAGTTCTATAGGACTGGAAATAATAATTTGGAGGGGAAGGTGGCTTTGATGGTTGACTTAAGAAGAGGACAACATATCTGTTGGTAACATTTTAATGTTAGTTTGCTAATTTCATCGTCCAAATATTCATTTAAACTTGTACGAGGATTTAACACAAACTTACCAAAGGAAAATTGCCATGAAAGTATCTCAAGACTCAAGTATCCTTTATTCCAAAGTATAATTTCTGTGTGTAATTTTATCACAGTAATTTGTTTTAAGTAAATTCTTTCTTTTTCATTTAGTAAAAATTTTGGTAAAAGAACATCCTCCTTTGTCAATAACACACGAATTCCCATATGCTGAAGATCATATGCAGAAGTAACTACTTCTATCAAAAACCTAAGTGATTATTGAAGTCAAAAATATTGCACCACTTGTTAATTTTCCAAACAAGACTGGAAGCAGGGGCGGACCTACATGAGGCCCAGTGGGGGCTGCCGCCCCCAAGCAATTTTCAGATTTCCCGATTTTTCTTCAGATTTTTAGATTTTTTAAATTTTTTTTGTCTATGTTTTTTTAGATTTTCAGATTTTTTTTCAAGGTTTTTGGTTTCGCCTTCACTAAACTTCCTTCCTGGGTTCGCCCCTTACTCGAAGCCCATGTTTGGTACACAGTTTGGATGGGAGTGGACAGGTCAACAATAGACAAAATTTTAGCTTTTTCTTCTTCTTTAATGTTGTTCAATACGGTCCAATCAACCAGACCACAGACAAAGGGTAAGAAGCTACACAGAAGATGGCCTCCATTTATTCCTTCCCTTTGTTTTTTCCTTCCAGTGCATCTGCCAAGTTAAAATTCAAGTTGCCTCTCATGGTTCTACCCCCAACCCCAGCATTTCCCTTCCTCATCATTGTAGCAAATTCTCCATAATCTATACGGCCATCCTGCAATGGTGAGTTAGATAACAATGTTAGCTTTAAGGTTTTCAAGCACTGAAATTACAGTCCGTCAATTACAGTTAAGAATACGTACATTGTCTATGTCGATTTCACTAATCATGTCCTCCAGATGAACATCCCCGAGGCCAAAATCTTTGCACGCCTGTTGAAGCTCATCAATGGTTATATAACCACTTCCATCCTTGTCGAAGAATGCGAATGCAGCGAGCAAAGTTTCCTCCCTTTCCATCTTACTCATATGTAAGGTTGCAGCAAGAAATTCACCATAGTCAATACTCCCGTTGTTGTCAATATCAGCCTGCAAGAAAACTCGCATCTGAATGTTGCATATGATCATTCGGGGAAAACTATGTACTAGAATAGATATACTAGGTATACCGCGTTCATAAGTGCCAAGATTTCTGATTCCACTAATTCAGAGCCGACTCTTTTCAGACCTTGTTTGAGTTCCTCGAACGTTATTGTCCCACTATTATCTGTATCAATCATTTTGAACAACTGTCTCAATCCACCGATTTCTTCTTCTGAAAGTCTTTCTGCTATGACCTGTATAAGGTAGTTTCTCGAAAAATGCATTATCAAAGACTGAACTGTATCAAGATCCTAAAAGTTTAGGTACAAACTGAGCACTAGATGAGTATTTAACAGATCAAACCGTTAAGTTTGCATCAGCAAGAATGAAGAATAATCATCAGACATATAATTCTGGAAATTGAATAACTTCGTCAACCAATACGATGTAAGTAAATTAGGAAAGACGTCAAATGGGAACATACGCGCAATGCCATCTTTTTAAGTTTGTTCATGGCGCAGAACTGCTTTAGGCGTGAAAGAACTGCAGATCCCAAAGGTTTGTCCGGGGAAACTGTATCGTCCACAATCCAAGGATGACCTATTATGAAAGCCAATATTCCTTTGTTGGATAATACTTGATAAAACCAGAACGGACTTAGTTCACAAGAGAAGCAAAAGTATATTACTTACATAGGACTTCATGAGCAGATATTCGTCTGGTAGGATCTCTCTCAAGCATCTTCCCTATAAGATCTTTTGCACTTGCCGAAATGTTTGGCCATGGTTCAGATTCAAAATCTATTTTTCCTTTCAGAATCTGTCTGAAGATACCATTATCTGTCTCTACAAGTCATAAATTTGAAAGAAGAAAAGAGATGAGCAAGGGAAAATTAAAAGATGAAACTAGTTGTTGGTTATATGAAAATGGTGAATTCGAAAGCTCACCTGCCCAAAATGGCGGAACCCCACATAATAATATGTAGAGGATAACGCCAGCGCTCCATACATCACTTTCATGGCCGTAATATTTATGCAACACTTCAGGCGCGACATAGTAGGGACTTCCAACTACATCAGAAAGATATTGTCCTGGCGAGAGGTGCGAGGAGGAATATTATCATCAAATTCTCCATCAGATTATCTCGCTAATTCTCATGTACAAATAAATTCAACAGACGTGTTTAATTGACATAGTTGAACTGAGAAGTGAACAAAATGGATCAAACAGAGTCCAAGAACATACCAGGTTTGAAGAAAACCGATAATCCAAAATCAGTAGCCTTAAGCTTTGCATCCTCATCAGGAGTATCGAAAAGGAAATTTTCTGGCTTGAGATCCCTATGCATTATGCCAAGAGAATGACAAGCCTCGACCACCCCAACAATGGTTTTCATAAGCTGAGCCGCCTTTTTCTCGCTGTAATGCCCCTTCTGAACAATCCTATCGAAAAGCTCGCCACCTGCACATAATTCCATAACCAAATGAACAAACACATTGTCTTCATAAGTCCCTTTGATCCCCACAACATGAGGATGCTCCGATAAATGGTGCATTATTTGAATTTCCCTCCAAACATCGTCGTAATCCTCCCTGCACAAAAGCTTGCGTTTTGGGATCGATTTGCATGCGTATTCAATGCCTGTGGCCTTCTCTGTGCAATGATAAGTCGTCCCAAATTGGCCTTGGCCTAATTTTCTCCCCAAATTGTAATGATCTCGGAGTCTCGGAGTTTGATAAGGAAGGACTGCTGATGCAATTTTTGAGGATGATCCTGATGAATGTTTCTTCATGAGTGTAGTTAGAAGGGATCTCTCTCTCTCTCTCTCTAAGCACTTTGTTCTCTCTCTATCTCCAAGTACTTTTTGTTTCTTGATTTCAAGTTTGAGAAAATCTCTGTTCTGTTGTTAGTCCATGAATTGGTAAGAAGTAACTAACAATTGATTTTTGTCATACAATTTGGCGGGGTTTGTTGTGGAGCTTGACTAAGTGCAATTTGCCTTATGCTTGTGGTAACTTCTCATAATTATATTGAATAAAGTTACCACTATTAGAGTTAGTGGAATCTTTTTACACTTGGGGTGGCAAGTGGCAACACATCAGATGGAAACGAGAGGGTCGTTGGGAAATCTTGGAGAGGCAGGACGGAAATTAAAATATTCTTATTTATCGTCTCATTTAGTTATTTATTTTTAAATACAAATTTAATTTAAAAACATAAGAATTAAACAAAATAAAAAGATTCAAAACGGATTTGAGATACTCGAGACAAATTATTTAAGTAGTGAGAATCATCACATAGGTTCCAGACCCAAGTGGTGTTATCAAGTCTTTTAACTATTGTTCTTGAGATTTGGCCCATTCCTCAAAAGAAGTTTTTATGGGATCTCCATCCACCAAAATTTTTACTTCCAATTCCGGCAAATGAATAATCATTGTTGTATGTTGTCAACATTTACGTGGTGGGGCAACCAAACCAGGACAGCAATCTAAACTTATAATTGCAAGGTGGAATGAGGCATTTTGCCATCCCTTTTTTACACTTTTATTTTCAACACGATACGAATTTTTTTGGTGTATATTTTTATTTTAGTTAAAAGATAATGGTGATAACATCTTTGAAATAAAAATAAATAATTTTTAATAACGGAATGAAATTCAATTATAAGGGCATTTAGTTCAACTAGTAGAGTTCGAAAGAAGGCTTCTCTCTTTTTTCCTTAAAAGAGAAACATGTAGTTTTGGAACGATACTTCAGTTTCTTAATATCGAAATATTATACAAATGATGTTTAACTTTTCATCATAATCATCTTATTCAATCCTCGTACACAGTGCAAAGCAACATAGTCAAGTGATATCTGTAAAATAATAATCTCTCACACTGAGTCTTTCCGGGTCCAGAATGCAGGTGGACAGTTTGGCTGGGCACGACCTGAAGCACACCGGGTTGTTCTGCCAGAATATTCAATAATTAGTAGTGATTCATAAGCACCAAACACTGCAATATATTCCGAGGAAGAAATTATAGCCAGAAAGTATGACGAACTCAATGCAAAAAGAGCTAAATTACGAAACACATTAATCACCTCGACAAAATATATTTCAACAACTCCATTCAACTTTGTGAGTTTCACAAAGAATGATCTTATAAGTCCATACGCGAGGTACTTAATTAAACAGAAATTAAAATATCCTTTAATGGTGCTATAGACTGGCATCTGTTGAAATATTTAATACCAGGATTTAGCGTTTTGAGATAGATAAATAAGATACTTGTCACAGGGTGAAGTGGGGGGTGCCAGAGCCACAAATAACCAATGATAGAAAAGACATAATTGCTAAGGTGTTGTTTCTTCATAAGGCGCGGCTCTAAGGTCTCACTATAAACCAAAAAAATGTCAATAAAAAACTATTAAAATGCTAAATAAGCACAATAATAAATCAGAAATAATTTCAAATTTCATGATAGAACAATTTAAAGTGTGCAAATAAATAAAAGAAAACTTTATAACACAGAGAAACTATTACTTTAGTTGGTGGGACAGTGAACTATCCCCAGATTGAGTCCATGAGAAATACAAGGAAATAAATACCTCAAGACGTTCATAATGAGAAAGTCTTTTGAGGTGCGTGACTGTGCGCTCCTTAATTTTCCAAACTTACTTATTATGGTTCAAGAATGCCCCACAAAATACTAAAATTTTGATTGACCACTTTGGAAATAGCCCACTACTGCCCATTACAGCGGCTTCAATTGGGATTTTTTTAAACCATGCGAAAAACGTAATTTTCTAGACTTATTTAATATGCTTCAAGTGTGCCCCACATAAAATTCTCATCGACTTACTTTGGGAATAGGCAAAGAAGATACAAGGTTTTAGGCTTGACGAATCGGAAATGCTATCATAGGAAGAAACCAAAAATAAGACCAAGTTAAATACGACTCCTTAAAAGGCCAAAAGATTCTACCAAAAGGTCGCCAAGATCTCTTTACAAACCACAATCTTAGAACTGTGATACAAGTAAACAGCATATGCACTTGTGAATGAAAACATGCCCTTTTCCAACATCCATGTGCAATGTCAATTTACTGAACCAAGAAACAATTCCATCTCTGCCCTCTTATTCCTCCAAACGTAAAACTACAATCTTTTGAAGTAGAAAAATGTAACAGATATGAGCGTGCTTTACTCTTTTATGATTTCTAGATGCACCTTTCCCTCCAGCCAGACCAAGTGAGCTAATATGATTCATTAGCATCAGGCCATACCAATGTATAAATTTCATCTATAACGTGACACAGGGAACACTGATATATTATGTGACAAGATCTAGAATCTCCAAATTTCTTTTCAAGGAACGGAGAGCTGAAAGAAAAAAAGAAAGAAATGCGAACGACATCACATTTCCATGGGAACAAGTTTGGAAACACAACCAACCAATACCGTTTTGATGGTAAATTGAATTTGTATCTATTTTGACAAGAGTAGACATCTGACTGAAACAGAGTCCATTCTCCTTTTTTTCCTCTTCCCATTTACTTCTCTAAATCCAAGACCCTCACAATGTCTAAAGTAGGAGTTTTCCACCCTGGCAGAGGTGCTAAGGCTATAAAAACTACAACATTTACTATTAAGATTTATGCTTCAAAAGAAATGAGGAACTAAGCATATAAATTTACAATGTTGAAACTCCATATAGCATTAATACTACCGGTAATGGCAAATATAATTGTTAGCACAGCACTTAAACAAATGAGGGGTCAAGAAGTGAGAGTTAGCCTGTGGAGTTTAGCACAAAGAAATTATCTTTTCTTAACAACCTGCTTGTACAATTTGATTTTATAGCATATACATAAAACACCACTCACCAATATATTATTTACATAATGGGTCCAATCCTCAACCAATGAGCACTCTACTGCCACTAGAACTCGCTTATCTCTCCAATTCACTCTCAACTCTATCATGCATACAATAAGTCGGTGACATAACCGACTTTGCCTTGTAGAGAAATCTATAAAGCAATACAAAATCACCTACCTGGAATGTACCGGATTCCGTTCGTCTTCAACAAGAAAAATCTAGAAATAATCAAACTTATAAAACAAGAAAGATGAATGGAGGAAGACCCAATATGTTCTAGAACTTTCACGTTGGTGCTGCATCTTCTACTCTCCCCTTTAGCACCGACTCTATGGTTTAGCTCGTCTTATAACCTCAGAGTTTTTGAAGACAGTGTTGCAAATGTGTCTCATGCTTTCTTTGATGTGTGTTTGTCTTTTTATGTATTCCAATAACTCTTCCTCGACAACATTGTTGTCTTCATCTATGATGTTCAAATTCGGATACGGGTACGTATTTAAGTGTCAGATCTTTTATATTCTAAAATGTAAGATAAGGGTACATGGCTAAAAAGAGTCCAAATTTCAGACACGGATACGAGGGTACATCTTTCAAATTTCAATTTTTTTTACTGATCTAGGATGTCATTTTAAATAGACCAAAATTAATTATGCATAATGAAGGAAATGAATATTTAGTAAGGGGTTAAGACGAATAAAATATAATTTTGGGTTTAGTTTTCAATTATAAAAATTACTAAATATTATATAAAATAGAAAATGAAGAACTTGATTGTAATTTGGACTTAGTGAAGCACTAAGTAGCACTACATGGAACTCAATTTTATTTTATACAAACAAAACCCTAAACCGAGAGAGAGAGAAGGAGAAAAAAAGAAGATAATGGAAAGAAAAAAGAAGGAAGAAGAAAAAGAAGGTAAAACCTAGCGCCGCCTCCTTTCTCTACTCTATCGACGACGAAGAAGAAAAAGAAGGAAGAAGAAGCAAATATGACGAAATATCCGATTGAAACTTACAGGATCTGATGCATATCCCATACGCATATCCATGTGTGTCTTGTCCGACACGAGTACTCCAACTATTTCGAAAAGTCCGAGCATCAGAGGTCTTCATAGCAAACAAACCCTTAACTAATTCAATTTTCTATTTCTTCATAGCGTCAAAGTCCTTTGGCAGTGTCATGTCACTGCTGCCAACTACATCCCATAAGTCTTGCCTTTGGAGACCATGTGGTGTATTTTTATTGTTGAGCTTTTTAATTCCACCTACCACTTGTAGGTCGCTCATTGTGACTCAGATAACCTCGTCATTGCCAATCAAGCTTTATCGAAGCTTCACAATCTTCAGAAGCTCCAAAAAACCTTCCCTCAAGGCCTCAACCACCTTGCTCTAATACCAAATTGCAGAGTTTAGCACAAAGAAATTCTCTTTTATTAACAAACCACTTGTACAATTTGATTATATAATATATATAAAACACCACTCACTTATATTTTATTTACACAATGGGACTATCCTCACCCAATGAGCACTCTACTGCTACTAGCATTCACTTCTCTCCAATTCACTCTCAATTCTCTCATGCATACAATTAGCAATAACCTTGTATATTTTCTCAACAAATGTATTATGGAATAGTATTTTGATAGAAAATATGTGGTTAAAAAATAAGGAAAAGTTTTGAGCTTGCGTATAATATTATTTTATTGAAAAATTGGTGGTTAAAAATAAGGGGTAATTAGCAAAAATAGTCCCTAACGTTTACATTCATTGCTAAAATGGTCCCTATCGTTTTAAATTTGATATTTGTACCCTTATTCCAAACGTTTGTTGCGGACTTGGTCCTTCCATCCAATTCCGTTAAATCCACCATTAGGAAATTTAGAATGTTTTGCCAATAATATTTGAAAAATGGTAAATTAGTCACTTCCCATATTTTTTCTCCGCTTAAAATTTTCAATGAATATAATTCTTATGGTTTGATGTAATTTATAAGTTTAGACCATAACTCAAAACGTTGTCGGCAAACATCATCCTTGACCCTTTAACTATTTAGCACAAATAATCATTGATGAACTATGTAGTATACGTTATCAATATTAATCTACTACAATTGATACAAAATATCATAGTAAAAGGAAAAAAAAAACCGCTACAATAGAAAATTACATTGTTAACAAACCAAAGATGGTTTCAATATTTCTGATAAGCTAAACTGCCTGCTATGTATATTAAATTGGGCTATTAGACAAAAATTCATAAGATCTACAAAAAACAATTGCAACAGTAAAAAGTCAAAAAATATTTTGTGTATCCCCAAATCCTCGGGTTGCTCATCAATGATTATTTGTGCTAAATGGTTAAAGGGTTAAGCATGATATTTGCCGACAATGTTTTGAGTTGTGGTCTAAACTTATAAATTACATCAATCCATAAGAATTACATTCATCAAAAATTTTAAGAGGAGAAAAAAATATGGGAAGTGACTAATTTGCCATTTTTCAAATATTATTGGCAAAACATTCTAAATTTCCTAACGGCGGATTTAACAGAATTGGATGGAAGGACCAATTCCGCAACAAACGTTTGGAATAAAGGTACATATATCAAATTTAAAACGATAGGGACCATTTTAGCAATGAATGTAAACGTTAGGGACCATTTCTGCTAATTACCCTAAAAATAAGAGAGAACGTATTTTGAAAATAATGGGGACCAAAGGACATAGTGTTCTGAAGTCGGTGAAATAAGCGACTTTTCCATCTAGAGAAATCAAAATAGCAATACAATATTATCTACTTGGAATGCTCCAGATTCTATTTGGCTTCAACGAGAAAAATCTAAAAATAATCAAACTTATAAAACAAGAAAGATAAATGGAGGAAGACCCAGAAGGTTCAAAACTTCCATGTCGGTGCTGCATCTTCATTGCCCACCAAGAATTCATGCTATTAATGCATTTCATGTTGGAATACTATTCAAAACACGAAGGTCGTAATATTAAAGTCTGATTTTTCAAAATTATGCAGAATTGAAATCAAAAGGAGATCAAAATTCAGAAGCAAATAAAATATAAATTTTCTAGGTTAGTAAACTGAAACACAAAAAGAAAAGCAAAACTTACTCGAAAGTTGAGAGACCTGGTCTGGGGTCAGCTTAGCAGAGAAGCCACTTGCAGCATGCTTGTAACTATACACCAGAGCCTCCTTTGCAGCATCCTCACTGTTTGAGAACCCCATCAAAATTCAAACAAAACCCATTAAAACCCATAAATTCATAGTACTCAGCAGTCAATTTCATTCCAATCAATTCCATAACAGACTGCGTCTATATTGAATAGTGGAAATTACAGCCATCAAGAATTTTAAACTTTCCATTTCAAAATTAAGATTTACAAGTAAAAAAAAAAAAAATCATATGATAATTAAAATTTTATATATTAATAATTATATTGTAAATTAATTTATATATTCAAACCCATCCACCCCATTCAAACCCTAATCATTTTCTCCCTCACCTTCTTCCTCTCCCATCTCTCTCTACCCTCCCCTCACGAAAGGATCATCGCTGGAGAGCATCGCTGCCGGAGACAATCTCGCCTTTTATGGGGATGAGATGTTTTGAAATTGGTAGTGACGCTTTGGCCGGAGGAGGAGTCGAGCCAGAAGTAGGCCGGGGTAACGCGGCGGTTACCTCCACTCCATTCACCCAACGAAAGCTGCAATCACTCTATCCATCCACCGGAACTTGCAGCACCACTGTGAGAACCGTGCACGAAGACGCTCGTCGCTTAGAGCATCGTTGCTGAACGAGCAGTGGAACTTGCAGAGGTATGTGCCTGTCTGAGTGGCAGCGTCAAGGCTTTTTGGCATGGTTGTTGATGCAATTTGCTATAGATATAGGTTGAGGTAGAAATCTGCAATGAGAAGAAACGAAGGTGTGTTGCAGCTGTGGGTACTGTGGCCCATGATATTGGATCTGTAATTTTGGATTTGGTTTTTTAGATCTAATTTTTAGTTGTGTTTGGGTGGTGGTCATCGTGATTTTGGTTACGGTGGTGAGGTTGTGTGATGTTGGCAATGCTATTGAGGTGGTGGTCGTGTCGATGGTGCGGTAGTTGTGGTTGGGCGGCAGTGGCGACGATTTTGTTGGATATTGTTGTTGCAGTTGGTTGTGGTGGTGGTGATTTTGAAGTTGAAAATAATAGTTGTTGGAAGTGGTGGTAACCAATAAATTGTGATTAATAAATAATATGTGACCTAAAAATTTGAATTGTGACTTATAGATTTTTGTGATTAGTGATCTGTGATCGATAAATAAATTGTGACTTATAAAATTTTTGATTTGTAGTCGATAAATAATGTGTCAATTAATTCAAGAATTTCTGATCAAATTGTATAGAATTGTGATATTAATATATTTAACTGTGACTTATAATTTTTTTGATGTGTGACTAATAAATAAATTGTGACCTATAAAATTCTAATTCCTAACCGAGAAATAATGTGTCACAATTAATTCGATAATTTGTGACAAATAGTATAGAATTGTGACTAGGCAATGGCTTAGTGCCTCACATCTAATGGGGGCCTCCAAATGAAAACCATGGTAAAATCTCAATTAAATTATTATAATTTCTAATAGATGGATTAATTAAAAAATTATTTAACATAATTTTTTTGTTAATTCTAACTTAGTTCGATCTTATCCAAAATAATTTTTTCTTCAATATAATGTACATGATTAAGTATAAGCTATCAAATAAGTCCAATATTATTATATAATAATATGATTTAATTTGGAAAGCAATATTATACATCAGTAGTTTACTTTAGCTCTTGTTTAGGAGAATGTATGGTTAAAAAGTTAGAGGGGTTTTGAATTTACGTGTAATATTATTTTATCGGAAAATATGTGGTTGATAAGAAGAGAGAGACAAATAAATTATTATTTTAATATGGGCCAAACAGGGGTTTAATGAGTTATAACTTGAATTTGATTTATCCAAAATAACTTTTTTTCGAGTCCAAAATGTGCAATTTATTATGGGGAAAAAATCATATTTAAGGTGTATTCTTTACCTCAATTCAAAAATAAGGTAAATAGTTTAAAAATTCAAAAATCAGGTATTTATTTAATTAATTAAAAATATTTATTAAATAAAGACAATAAAGTCACATTTTGTGATTAATAGTCACATATTGATAATTTTAAGTTACAGATTTATTTACTGGTCACATATCGTCAAATTTTTTGATCCCAAATTATTTCGAGGTCACATATCAAAAAATTTGTACGTCACAAATTATTTCGAGGTCACAGATTTTTAAATTAGTTGGTCACATATTATTTCAAGGTCACAGATTATTAAATTTTTAGGTCACATTTAAGTAATTGGTCACAGATTAACAAAAATTTGGTCACATTTGAGTAATTGGTCACATATTAACAAAAATTTGGTCACAGATTAACAAAAATTTGGTTACATACTACCGCCTACCACCGATACTTGGTCACAGGTCACAGATGGACCAACACAGACTACCCAGCCACAGAACACACAACTGAACCCCAACCACGATAAATCCACCACCACCAACAGCCAACCACATCCACCACCTCCAGTTAACAACAATAGATCCACCAACCCGCCAACCACAACCACCACCAGCCAACAGCCAACCACAGCAATCAGCCGACACACCCACCACCACGCCTCCACCGCAAAATCACAACCAAAAAAATCACCAATCACAAACCACAAAAAAATCACAACCACAAAAAAACCACCAACAACCAACCGATGTCGCGGCGGTGCGATTCCAACGACGACGAGAATCGAAGGCTGGCGCGGTCGCGCTTCGAGAATCGCGACTCTTTGCGATTCGCGGCGGCTAACGAATCGGGCTTCGAGAATCGCATTCTTTGCGATTCGCGACCAACGAGAATCGCGATGTTGCGATTCGCATTCTTGTGATTTCGCGGTGAGGGGAGGTAGAGGAGGAGACGGGAGGGGAAGGTGAAGGAGGAGACGGGAAGAGGAGGGGAGGAGAGGAGAGAGCAGGCAAACAACCACAAAAAAAATCACCAACAACCAACCAGAATCGCAGCAGCTGCGATTCCAACGACAACCGGAATCGCATTGCTGCGAGTTCTTTGCTTCGAGAATCGCAGTGCTTTGTGATTCGCGACAACAGAATCGCGATGGCTGCGATTCGCATCTGCTGTGATTCCGCAGCTGAGGGGGGGATGTGGAGGGGAAGGGGGAGGTAGAGGAGGAGACAGGAGGGGAAGGTGAAGGAGGAGACGGGAAGAGGAGGGGAGGGGAGGAGAGGAGAGAGCAGGCGAGACAGAGAGGGGGGGAGTGGGTGGAGGGTAAAAAATTAGGGTTAGGGTTTTTATATAGCACCTGATTTTTGAAGATTGAAACTTGGTCCCTGATTTTTGAATTTGAAACTTTAAACACCTGAAATTCTTGAATTTCTCTTTATTATGAGTTTCGGAATGAGTCCAATATTGATAGGGTAATTCTCAATCCCCCAATAAGTATCTATTACAAGATAACTTTTTTCACGAGCCCATAATGTGCTATTTATTATGCCCTAGTCTATCAAGTTATCGAAATAATATTTTTACTACTTTATCTTTAGAATTGTACCAAGTTTTTGTTTAGAATGTAAATATTTTATTTACTTAAATATTTAAGTATTTTTACACTTGTAGAAATATGTTACACCTAAGGGTCTCATAATACTGAGCGACCTTAAAATTTTGAGGGCCTGGATTGGCCTAAGCCCTTAAATGTTGATTATTATTGTCAAATGGTATATGGTGACTTGTTTGATAGCACCGATCTTGAAATTCCACTACAAGTTTGAACTTTACAATTGAATTGCTCATTTAAGCGTTTTGGGCTCTCTGACCCTACTTAAGTTTTCGGTTTCATGGGAAGAATTCAACCTTTATCTCAAACGAATGTTGATTATCGTTTTCATATAGGATTTTACCCTTAACTGTCAGTGGCAAACGTTGAGGGGACTAAGTCCTAATTCCAATTAAGCAAGAAAATTACAGTGATCGAAGTGCAGGTTTTCACTAACAATGTATATAATTCCAATAATTTATTACTTTCAATTTGAATAAAGAAATGAAGGGGAAAAATATTTAAAAAAGAGAGAGAGATAGAGAGACGAACCTGCCAAGAACAGAGGTTAGGGTCTTGATATGGTAGGCTTCTGGCTCTTCACCTTCGGGTCTTTCTGTGTAGACTATATGAACTTTTGCTTCAGATGATGACGAATCGACGGCCATTGTTGCGGTTCGCCTGAATTCCTTGTACCTTTTTTTTATGGATAATGATGGGATTTTTAAAGGGATTTTTCGATTATAGGGTAATTCTAATGCTGCTTGTTGGGTTTTATGCCTTAATGACAAAGGTTTTGCCTTGACAACATTGAATTCATCGAAAATTCTTGTTTTGTTTCTAAGGAATTTGCATGCTAGGTTTTCCAGCATTAGCTTAAGTTGCATTTCCCCTCTTCAGGCTTCTATATTTTGACACTTACATTTTTAAACTACTATTGATTAAGCAAATTTATCCTTATTGGAGCTCTCGAATAAATATTACCATAGTTTGTCAAATTTGACATACTTAGTCCCTGTTTGACAACAGTTATTAAAGTAAAATAGAGTTTTGAATAGTGATTTTTGAAGAATATATGATTGAAAAGTAGGAAAAAGTTTTAAGTTTACGTACAGAATATTTTATCGTTTGAATGTGTAGTTGAAAATGGGTATGTAGAAAAAAAAAATTAAAATAGTAATGGTCAAACAAGGGCTTAGTCTTATTACAATGATGTGATTCATTTTTAGCGATTTTTTTGTGCAATCCTATTGTCGACGCCATCTATTGTTAAATTAAACTTTGCAATTCATATCCTATGATGACCAACAGTTCATCATAAGATAATGAAAATAGATATGCGAGGAAAATTCACAAATTCAAAAGATAAGTTGCATAAACCTCGCCAGTGATTTCCTATGCTCCCTTCATATATGAAATCTTGGTGTCAATAGTTGCAAGCCAGTGAATGATGTGCATTGAAAGAACTATCCCGTATAACCAATAAATCGCGCCATGAGAAAAGATTAACGTGCAAAAAATCTTACCTTTTGTGTTGTCTACTTCTGTCTAGCATTATGTACCATTCATGTACTTGCAAAAAGCAAAGATATGTAGATGATTGAGAAATTCAAATCACTAATCTCGGGAAAGCTACTCGAATTCTTTTTCGAATTGTATACTACAAATAGTTGTGCTACACAACCTGAGTCAATGACATGACTTTTTTTCCTGACAACACCTGACGGGTTTTTATTAGAAATTAGAAAAAAAAAAATAATAAGACACTCAAATCAGGGGATGCGAAATCACCCCGTCACTGAACCCTTTCTTTTTCCTATCCAAGCAGCATTTTTCATACTCCAAAACCTAATGTAGTGGACCTCATCTGGTAGTATGTACAATGGTGTCATATAGATAGATTTCAAGCATTTCGAGGGACCATCAATGAGAGAAGAGAAATGTTACTTGTATAGGCCGTTTTAACATATGAGATTACAGAATGCTGAGTTGGCAAGATTTCACACTATTTTAGACCAAAAAAAAAAAAAAGGGTTAAACCAGTTAGTGAAATCATGCCAGCTCAATACCTGTAACCCCATTTGTTAAAAGAATCTGTACAAGTTGCATTTTTTTATGAAAGAAATTGTAACTACTTTATTCCAAGACTCTTTAATCTCGTCTTCGAAACCTACACATCCGCATGAGTTTCTCGATAATTGTTAAGCACGCAAAAGCATTCTCCTACAACTCCATATGCCAAGTTAATTTAATGTATTTTGGGATTTTCGTTCTCCTACATCCCATATGTCTCGATCACTATATCAAGAGAAGCAATACACGACGAAGCTCACCAACCAATGGAGCTTCCCATTCGCAAATATGCCTGAAGAAACATGCTTAAGCATGGTACCCTTTAAAAAGAAAATCTCCAATCCTCCTCCAAGAATCAGTCTTCAAACTATAAACATATACCTCATGCCCCGCCCAACCGTGTAATCTTCATTAGCCTTATCAAAAGCCGATTGTAATCTTCATTAGCCTCATCAAAACTAAAGCCAAAGTTCTTAGAGACACCATCCTACATTGCGGCATCCGGATCTCATTTTCTTAAGGATGGCCTCAAGAAGAAATTCTTTCTGTTATTGATAATGCAAATAAGCCCATTTCAAAGTAGTTTATTTGGAGATTTTTAACTTCTATAAATACAATTGATGTGATAAACAGAATTTGAGAATAAATTTGTAATTATTAAATGTTAGTGCGATGAATATGAAATTACATTTTTCAAATATTAATATATATGACGCACCTCAATTTTCAATGTCATATTGCCAAATTCTTCTCAATTAGGCAAGTCATGAGAAACGTTAACATTTAAGAGTAACTACGCTTATAATAATTTAAACTGTATGCCTACAATACCAGGTACAGTTAGGAATTGATCAATTCCTTTCAATTTCTATCACATCACATCTTGTTTTAGTAATTGGGAGCTAGCAAGTCCATTGATCTTCTGACATTATAAGGTTATCTTCTTTCGATGGGGACGGACCCACAACTTAAAATCAATGAGACTGAATTTGTGTTCTTTGTCGTAAACGCTTTCTGACTGTATCATCCATTAACCTCTGATGTGTCTTAGAGCAAAATAGGCCAACAATCTGTACCCTACAAACATAATCAACAATGCACCAACACTGATCAATGGATGAATTTGCCCTCTAATGTCTTCATCAACAAATTTGCAGCTTG
Organism: Fraxinus americana; assembly: GCA_035079005.1. Lineage (NCBI taxonomy): Eukaryota > Viridiplantae > Streptophyta > Magnoliopsida > Lamiales > Oleaceae > Fraxinus > Fraxinus americana. Next base: position 804,776 of record CM068716.1, on the reverse strand, counting down.
ATCTATAGTAATCACTGGTGGTGCAGTTGAGCAACGAAGAAATTCTGTTTCCTTCTCCGTATTGGACGTGGATCAGAAGTCTATAGCTATAAAATGTAGTCGAAACATATTTAATCCATGACATTAAGTGTGGCACTTTATGCACATAGTACCCTCCTGTCAATATAAACGCTAGCATTGTAACTGTCGCAACTGTAGAGGCTTGCTTTGCGTCCATGATCAATGCCCCGAGCACAAGGCCAAGCCCTTGCGACACAAGCACGTAACTGAGCACAACCATTAGTGTCAAGAGAAAATGAGGAAGTTCGGGTTTTAACCCAGTCATCCAATAAACTATAGTGAGGAATAACGTTGGAAGGACGAATTCCATAGGTAGATCCCCAGTGATTCGTGCCATGAAGTAGGATGAAAGTGTGTACATACCCGAAGCCCTTTCCTTTATGAAAATAGCGCGTTCTTGAGGGAAAGTGAAAACGGCATTGGAAGATGAGAAAACACCCCAGAAGATGGAAATAAAGAAGAGAAGTCCAAGATTGTCTTGAATATCGTGATAATTTGAGTGCCACCACATAAAACCAGCCAATAATGAAGCTGCAATTACTTGGAAAACTCTCAAGTAATTAAACATTTCATGCTTTCTCTCCTTGAGATTTCTTTGCAGAAGAATGCTGAACTGAATGAACCAAACGGAAAAATTATTGCAATCTCTTATTGTGTGATTCCCATTTATAATCTCTTTTGGTGCCACAATTGGGGCATCCAAGCATTCTTGTTTCACCTTTGGAGCCAATAAACTATTGTACGAGGATAAAAGGATTTGCCTCACATTAGACTTCTCCTTCTCATTCGGGCACATCCCTGCATCTGAAAAGAAAAATTAATTAAGGCCATGTTTGTTTCTGATTAAAATCAGATTTTAATCTAAATCAACGTCAAACAGTCAATATTAACATCTTTCATGGACCCCACAACTTTTCAACCACACATTTCAAAAACTTCTATCATAATATACTAAAAATCTAATTTTAATCCCCGCCAAACACCCTGTAAATGCCAAACAAATGTTCGGATTCTGATGAGGGGTCACATTTAAACTTCTTGACGAGATGATTCGACCAACACGATATATGATGAGCAAGTATCAACCGTGTGGGCCTTCGTGCCTATAAAAATCACACGTTATTATATGGAAATCAAAGGACAATTAATCGTTCCTCTATATAATTATAAAGTATGACAATTATTCAACCATTGTTGGTGGTGGGGTGGGAATCCACCGAATAGCTAATGGATACTTACATCTATAATAGTGAAAAAAGTGTTGGCTCTCTTTTAGGTAGATGCTATCCTACGCAATACCATATTATGCCCAACAACAAATTCCATTCGAGTTTGTTCCAATAATCTGCTGACTAAATTTGCAGCACTCAACAGATAAATAAACGTATCTTTGAAAATATTCTCCACCAACACATTCGTTTTTCACTTGCCATATTAATCTTTTCATGACACACCTCAATTATATATATCCAACCTTCTATTCTCTTTGAGCAAACAATTAGCATATTGTTCGTTATTTCATAAATACATTTAGACCAGTAAAATGCACGTAGACGTGACATCAAATTGAGAAAAGTCGAAATTTCAATATTCAAGATGCTATTCTCAAGGAGGACCATAACATCATATGTCGTTTTCACAATCCTTTCAAATTCACTCATATATAATAGGAGTACATATATACACACGCAAAAAGAAAAATTCAATTAATGTTAGCATCTCCATCGTACTAAAGTTGGTTATCATGTGTCTTTCAGTTATTTCACATTAAAGTTGGCAAGTATACATGCCTTTCAAGAGGCTTTTACATGCATGACTTTGTATAATATCTTGATGTTGTGGATAGAAATAGATTCAAATTATGGGGTCCATATTAATCTTCTCATGCGATAAATTTAGCTCGTGTTTGACTCCAAACAAAAATCTTTTTCTCATACTTATTTTTAGCCACACATTCACACAATAAAATATTCTGCACGAAAATTCAAAATTTTTCTTATTTTAATCATACATTTTCTATGAAATCTGTTAAGAATTGAGGTTCCATCTTAAAAAGTCAACCTTATTAAGAGGAGTAATCAAATCCTTTATAAGTTGGTTTATGTTTACATCTTTATTCAATGTGAGATTCTATCCCTTAACACGCCCTCACAAGATGGTGACTTGTTTGAGCAGACAAATCTTGAAATCCTATGCTCACTTTTGGATCAGAGTTTAATGGGCTCTGATACCATGTCAAGAATTGGAGTTCCATCTTAAAAGGTCAATCTTATTAAGAGGAGATACACAATTATTTATAAGTTGGTTTATGTTTATATCTTTATTGAATGTGAAATTTTATCCCTTAACAAATCACTATTCAAAACATAATCGTCCCCAAAATTTTCTCTATAATGACATCAAATAGGGGATTGGTTTCCTATTAGGATTGGGGTGTGTGTTGTCCCTTTTCCACGAAGTGGCCCTGTTGGAAAATAGGGTAAGATATTTAAATATGACTCGTTGGTCGCCTTCCGAGTCCTAGTTTCCATCCAAATTTGGATTGAAAGAGGACTTTTCTTGAAGAAAAATCGAAATTAAGCATTAACAACCACAAATCACTAAAATCAAGGACAATATTTTAATGAAAAATAAAATTTACCTCAACAAAAGATTTTGGAAGGTTGAGATTTTAAAATATGCTGTGAGCTGAGGAAAAACTGAAAAGCAAAGCAAAAAATCCTTAAGCTCAAAAGCTAATAAACAATTTTTGTAGTATATTAATATTTTACTTTTTCCGGGGGATCCACTACCATTTTTCTTACTATTCATATTTATAAACCATTGCCAACCGGAAGCTAAAACTCCACCTTTCCATCTCAACAATCTAAAATATTTTGCCGCCGGCGGCAGCATGCGGCCATCACTTATTAATTAGCCTCCACTCCATGGTCTCATCATAGTCAACAGTCCACCCTTTATTACTCATTTTTTCTTAAATAAATTGATGAGATTCGAATATTTATAGGCACTCACATAAACTCGAACAAAATACGTGAAGTCGTACAAATTTACGTGCATCAAATATATGCAAATTCATGGGTTCTAATCATACATGATGAATGACATTGTTACTATGTCACTAATTATCACAACAAATCTTCAAGCCTAAGAGTAATATCATCTTGTTTAGTAAGGTTAATTGTACTAGTACTCGATGATATTAAGAAACAAAATTAAAATATTGTGTATTGCAATGTCTAATTCAATGTATGACACTAGTCCAAATGTGCACTAAAATAAGGTAGCACATGAAAGAATGCATGCAGTGGCGAAATCACATAGAGAGACCAGGTTTAAGGATTTACATAGAAATTTTTAATATATAAATAATGCATATATATTTTACCATGGCAAAATTTTTTGCCTTCCGAGAATCCTAGCTCCGCCACTGATTATGCATGCATGCTTGTGTTAGTATGTGAGAGACAAATAAACAAGATGACTAACCATTAGCGAGATCAAGCATGAACTCAGCAGGATTCATGGCGAAAGATTGCGAAAACCCGATAGACTCAAAATAACTCATGGCTTCATCGCCCTTTCCAAAATATATGCACCTCCCCTCAGACAACACCAGCACGGAGTCAAACATCTGGTAAACGCGACTCGATGGCTGGTGTACCGACATCGCCAACGTCTTCCCCTTTTTCGCCAGAGCCGCCAGCGTCACCACCAGCCGAAACGCAGCTGTGGAGTCCAGACCCGAAGTTGGCTCGTCGAGAATCAACAAACTAGGGTTTATCAGCATTTCGTGTCCTATACTTACCCTCTTTCTCTCCCCACCAGAAATCCCACGTAAAAAGCTGTTCCCTACCACTGTATTTTCACATTTCGCTAAACCCAGTTCAGAAATCACTGATTCGGTTATAGAAATTTTCTCCTTCTTTGATAATGAATTGGGCAGTCTGAGAAGTGAGCAGAAAATTAGTGTTTCTCGGACTGTTAAATGGGGGTAGAGAACATCATCTTGGGCTACAAAACCAGTTCTCTCCAGAATTGGCTTTGTGAATTTCTGGTCGTTACAGATTATTGTTCCGGTGAGACCGCGGCCGTGGTGTAGCCGACCTGCCAGAGCATTCAAAAGTGTCGATTTGCCGCTGCCGGAGGGACCGAGGATGGCTAAGATTTGTCCCGGCACCACCGTACCTGTAATCCCATTCAAAATAGTCCGTTCCCGAATCGTTTCCGCCGGATTCTCCACATCGGACGATGAAGTCGGCCCACCGGAAAATATCTTCTTTATGCTGCTGCCTCTTGGTTTTTTGCTCTCCGACTCCGCCTTTACTCTATAGCAAACATCTATAAACTGTATATACAGTAAAACAAACAAAATCAATAATTATTAACTGGAATCAACATTTTATCAGATCTTTTTCAACAAAATGTGAGTAGACAAGCCTATCAAGTGTACATATAAGATTGTTCTACTTAAGTATTTCAATAATCCAATATATGTATGTACCTTGAGGGTGATTGGATAAAAAGAAGACATGATTGAAGGGAGGCTCAGGTTATTGCATCCTCCGTTAACGGAAGTTTCTGCTGCAGAATCACTAGACGCCGCCATTGTTTTGTTTAACGATACAGAGAGAGAGAAGGATCCCACCACAACCAGCCCACAAAGTATTTATTAATCAATATTGAGGTCGATCACAGATAATCCTGTCTGCCTTTACTGAATTTGGTGCTTCCTTTGTGGTGAAGTGAGATGGGAATAGTGACGGCAATGGATGTCATTGGCTCCGTTGGATTCAGCACGATTCGATTTTAATTGGCTTGAACCAATAAGAGTCAAGGTGGACCGTGGACTGTCTTTTTGGTTAAAAAGTGGAGTCAAACCATGCTAGATGCCTAGATGGAAACATGAGCCAAGCCTATTACGTAAGAAATGTCCTGAGGCAAGGTTCAAATTAATAGTTCTTTAAAGTATATCTTCAATTGATGTGGAGCGTGAACTCTCTTTTTGGTTAACAAGTTGAGACAAACCATGCTAGATGGAAACATGAGCCGAGCCTATTAAGAACTTGTCTGATAGAAATTCTCAGTAGTTTTTAAGCTAAAAATGATCATTTTTTTCAACTGGTGAGTCCCATAGTGAGACCAAAAGTCAATAATGGCTGTCTTATTTCCTTCTAACGCTTCAAAAGGCCATATTTTTGGTTGAAAAAGCATTCCCAATTAACAGGCTCTAAGTAAGAAATATTCGAGGTCAGGTTCAAATTAGAAGTTCTTTAAAGTATATCCTCAATTGATGTGGGATACCATTTGAATATGAAGGGAGCATATTAGTACGGGTAACTCGAATTTCAATAAATACTACTTGGACTTAGATTTTGAACTTGATCTTAGATGAACTTTTAAGAAAAGTGATTGCATCATTTTGCATCAATTGTTAGTAGAAGTGAAGGTCTTGTGTTTGATTATTCTAAAGATGAGAGAAAAAGACTGACATTACTTGAACAGTAGAGTGGACTTTTATTATAAGGGATTCTCAAAGTAATATTGCTTGAGATATACATACAACTTGATTTTGATAGGGAGGTTGATTGTTGTGTCTCCAAATAATATGGGACATAAATTATACGTAGAATATATATTTTTTTTTTCATTAATCAATTATAAGATCGATAATACAAATTCTATAATGCATATTTCGTGTTTGAGTTTCGTTATTTGATGTAAGTGAATATAGTTTTAACTCATATTTAACTCGTACGTCACCTTGGGAAATCAATAAAATTTAAAAAAAAAAAAAATTGCTCAGATGAAAAATAAGATGACTGAAAAAATTGGTCCACCCGGGTCGTTTTACTAGGTTCCCTCAAAATGGACTATATATGGGCAAATTCTTAACTTAAAAAAGAAAAAATATATATATAAAAGGAGAAATCTAGAATTTTGGATCCCTTTGAGTTTGGCCACGAGGCGAGGGCCATGCCTGCGGCCTGCCTCGCCTTAGGTCCAGCCCTTCCTCACACGTAGTTGGAAGTCCCTATTATGTCGCGCCTCAAATGTTGCTGTAGACATAAAAAAAAATAAAATAAAATAAATAAATAATGGGTTGGGTCAATTTAAATAATCAACCCAATTAAACTAAAACTTAATGAACCCATGAAATTTTAAAGGCCCACCCTACTTTTTTTCTAAATCCATAATTATTCAATTATAATCAATTTAGTTGAATTAATTATGTGATTACCAAAATTGGCCACGAATTTCTCCTATAAATAAGGTCAAATGTTCATTGAAGAGGGGGGCAAAAAGTGAAGAAGAAAATCACGAAGTGCTGAAGAAATCCCAAAGCCGAAAGAAGAGAAGAAATCATCTCGACTCCCAGTCCGGCAAACACGAAGAAGATCAAAATCTTCTTCAAATCAAACAAATCCAAGAAGATCAAAATCTTCCTCGAATTAAATCAAGATCAAGCCCAAGTTTCGAAGTCCAAATCCAAGCTCTGAAACTCAAACGTCAACAAGTCAAGTTCTCGGCAAATCAAATTCTCAACAATTCTCGAAATCTTGAATTCAAGCCACGTGGCTCCTTGTCTTCAAACATTCAGATCATTAATCAGAGGGTTATGCAATTTTGCAATTACAAGAAGATTCTCATTTATTTGTATTTCTTAAAATACAATTTGTGACGTTTTCTGTATTTTAATACGCGAAATCCGTCGTACAAATTTCTTGGCACGCCCAGTGGGACCTTCTTGTCCTCTCATCTTTTGATCTCAGAATTTTCAACTTTCAACCACTACATCAACAATGGCAAACGGACAAGCGAAGCAAACCATGACTCATCTCGAAGAGACACTTGCTGAACTGTTACGTACGACCAGAGCCCAAACAAAAAGTGGGAAAACTCAACTGGTTCCACCACTAAAGAAGTTCTCCAACAAAGGCAGAATGAAAATTGCTTTCACAAAGCCAAGTGCTCGTTCAACAGAAAAGACCAAGAGTTCGGCGAAAAATTCTCGTTCGGGCTCCGTCTCCAGTAGCAGATCCTTGTCCGGATCCCCTCATACCACTTCTCTACAAAGGTGGGGAGACTATAGTTCGTCTGAAGAATCACTTGAGCCAGTGATGGTCACGGAGGCGACTTCAGGCTCGGATGATCGAATCCAACAAATGGCTTTAGCCATTGAAAAACTAACGAAGTCACTAGAAGAGAAAGACGCACAGGTTGCTGCACTCATGCACAAGCTAGAACTGCAAAATCTAGCGAAAGAAGATCAAGAAAATCCAGAATCTTCCAAAAGTAAGGATCCGGAAGTCCAAGAACGCCAACAGAAACAAGATATACATGATCGAACAGTTGTGCAAAACGTTTTGCGTGATACTACTCAACTTTCTGTTGGCTCTCTATCAGTCCACCAACTTCAACATATGATTGCGGACACCATTCGTGCCCAGTATGGTGGTTCAATGCAATCTTCGTTGGTGTATGCCAAGCCATATAGTCGTCGAATCGACGAGATAAAGATGCCACTCGGTTACCAACCTCCAAAATTCCAATGTTTTGATGGGAAGGGCAACCCAAAGCAACATGTTGCTCATTTTATTGAGACATGTAACAATGCGAGCACTTACTATGACACCATGGTGAAACAGTTTGTACGCTCCCTCAAAGGTGCTGCGTTCGAATGGTACACCGACTTACAGGCTGGGTCAATTGATAGTTGGGATCAACTTGAAAGGGAATTCCTAACACGTTTCTACAAAGACTGTGCGGACTGTCGGCGCTTCTCCCGAACTTGCTCGAACAAAGCGAGCAAGGAAGAGCCGATGGTAGAGTACATCGAACATTTGGAGAAACCTCGTGCTCAATTGCAAAGAACGAATAAGCGAAGCCTCTTCCATTGACATGTGCGTCCAAGGCATGCATTGGGGATTACTCTACAATCTTCAAGCAAACATGCCTCACTCCTTTGAAGAGTTGGCGACACGTGCTCATGACCTGGAGCTCCAAATTGCAAGGCATGGGAGTTACTTGCCAAGTGATCCACGTGACAAGAAAGATCCCAAGAAAGAAATAAAGAAGGACTTTAAGATAGGTAAGCCCAAAGAGGTAATGACAATTTCCACTATCCCTGCAAAGGTAGCCTTCCAAGGGACGAGATCAAACCCAAAACCAAAACCAGAGTTCAGACCTACCAAAGGTTTAGTCCAAGCCAGAGGTCAAGTGACTACGAAAGAACTCGAAGAGAAGGAGTATCCATTTTCGGATTACGAAGTTCCTGGAATCTTGGATCAACTTCTTGAACGAGAAGATTATCGAACTACCGGCCCGAAGAGACCGGAGGAAGTAGGTAAGGTCGATCATCCTAAATATTGTAGATTTCACGGGATCATCGATCACCCGGTGGAAAAATGTTTTGTCTTTGAAAGATCTTATTGTTCGCTTGGACAAAGAAAATAAGATCAAACTTGAAACGGAGAAAGCCTAGCTGGCGATCGCTCGATGGTTTCGTTTGGGTCGTTTGATCCAACCCCCATTGCAAAATGGGAACATACATTTTCTCATATATGCGATGCCAATAAATCTCTGGCTGAGGAGTTTGGACCACAACTTCCAGAAGGAGCCATCCCAGTGAAATTTGAAGTAGACGGAGAAATCACTATCAGTTACGTCTACCCGGGAATGGAGGGACTAAGTGCAACCAATCGTCCAACCTTTTACGAAATTATGACAGACGATTTGGATGTACGGGATTCGATTCGAGTCCGAAGACGAGGTTGGTGATGGTGGTCTACCTTCGTAAGTAAGAAGGAGAAATACCAAATATTAGACAAAACAAGTAAGATACCACTTTCTACACCTCTTGTAGGACCAAAGTTGAGGGCATCAGGTATGGAAGCTCAACCTAATGAAAAGGTAACACTAGAAGAAGGCCAGGAAGGATGGACCCTTGTAAAAGGACGTCATCGAAAGGCCCCACATTTCTCCCGTTCTAGTGTTTGTAATGAGAAACTGAGAACAACAAACAACCAAAGGAGGAGGTCTAAAACCAAGTCAAAAGTGCCAACTAAATCAATAGGAGTAGAAGCTGCTTCACGCATTCTTCCTAGACTGCCAACCCTGGGTGATTACCTTCCTAAAGGTTTCCTCAACAACGAATGTTTTACCTCCAATGTTGTCAATGTAGAGGAGAAAGACGAAGCAAGGAAGGAATTGAGAAAGAGTTCAAAACAGAAGAAAACTATCTCGCGACTCAATAATATTCCTTAGGTACAAGCTTAGCGAGTCTCTTAAACTTCCTTTTGATGATCGAATAGCTCTAATCGCAGCGTTGATAGATCCAGAAGAATACGAAGGCAAAATCCTAGAACATATTGGATCCACAACCCGACAAGACTGTATGGCCACTATCACATTTGACGACGAAGATTTGCAACTGGGCTCTCGTTTGCATAATAGACCACTCTATGTTAGTGGTCATATTCGAGAATGCAAGATAAATCGCATAATGATCGATTGCGGATCTGCTTGTCAACATTATGCCAGTCAAAACGATGAAGAGAATTGGAATTAATGTCGGTGATCTATCCAAGAGCAAAATCATGATCCAAGGATTCAACCAGAAGGGTCAACGAGCCGTTGGCATGATTCGTTTGAAGTTACAAATAGAGGAGTTAATTTCCTCAGCTCTCTTCCACGCCATTGATGCCAAAACATCATATGAATTACTCATGGGACGTGTTTGGTTACATGAAAGCGGAGTTGTACCTTCGACTTGGCACCAATGTTTCAAATACAGTCGAGATGGAGAAGTCAAATGTGTGGTAGCTGAGTCTAAACCATTCCTCGAAGAAGAATCTTATTTTGCCGACGCCAAATTTTATGTGGAGGATGAAGAATGTAATTACAGCGGGGTTAACCATGGCCGGATTCAAAGTTAAAGGAGATGCAGACGATGATAATACATTCGGCGTTGTTCAACCTCATCAAATCATCAAAGGTAAATCAAGACTTACATCTGAGGAGTTCTCTAAAGGTAAAACACCTCAAATAGAATCGATCGATGTTGAAGTATTGAGGAAAGAGTTAACTCTTCCAATACCTAGCATTCCAAAATTGTTTCTGCCCCATCAACTCATGGCAATCCCGGGAGACTACGAATCAACAGTGGGAGCTTCGACGTCTATTCCGGACATATCAAAACTCAGTATTTCTAGCCCATCCAAACAAAATAAGCCTGGAGCCGATGGGCCAAAACAAACCTTCAAAGGGTATTATAATCCCCAAGTCAAAAAGCTGTTTGAGAATGCCGGATTTGGGAAAGGGGAGCCTCGCATATTGGGTGATCTCGATGCTATCCTTTCGGGTGGGCGTATCCCTTCTCATTCTGACGGAACCCTCATGGCGCAACCTAGGTATGGTTTGGGGTATGATCCGAATCCACCAAGAAAGATTAAGGTCAAGAAGGTTTCTTCGAACCCAATCATGATTCAAATCTACGAGGTCGCAGGAGAGAAACACGAACAGTAGAAACCTTCGGTGTTCGATCGAATTGAAAGTGAGAATGTCGAGTTTCGGTGTTTAAAAGGTTAAGAAGGGAACCCTCCCAAATGGTTGACATACAAGGCAAAGTTTGTCTTCCAAAGGTTAAGTAAGGATCCTTCTTCTTCTACTCAAATTGATACTAACGCACAAGCTCCCCAAAAGTCATCTCGAAGACAATCTGCATTTTCTCGACTTGGAACTAAGATTTCTGATCCAAGTCCAAAGCCTCAACGATCAAAGAGAAGACTACAACGTCAAAAAGTTTACCCTTCTCTGAAGAATGATGAGGACGAAGAAGAGGTCTCCGTTAATCATATAGCTTTTGAAGAAGCTCCCAACTCAAAACCTGAGCCTGAAAACTCTGCCACAACAGATGAACCTGAATCGGCCCCACTTACGTTTGAAGAAGGGGGACAAGCTACTGTGGATGACTTGAAACAAATAAACTTGGGAACTGAAGAAGACCCAAGACCAGTGTTTGTAAGTGCTCTCCTCAGTCAAAAGGAAGAATCGGAGTACACCCATTTGCTTCAAGAATACAAAGATGTATTTGCTTGGTCTTACAAAGAAATGCCAGGGTTAGATCCGAGGGTTGCAATACATCACCTTGCAGTTAGACATGGAGTTCGGCCGATCAAACAACTTCAAAGAAGATTTCGACCAGAACTCGTTCCTCAAATCGAAGCGGAAGTTAACAAACTTATCGAGGCTGGATTCATACGTGAAGTCAAGTACCCAGCTTGGATCGCGAATATTGTTCCTGTCAAGAAGAAAAATGGACAATTACGAATATGTGTTGACTTTCGTGACTTAAATCAAGCATGTCCAAAAGATGACTTTCCACTTCCAATAATAGAGTTGATGGTGGATGCAACCACTGGGTATGAAGTCTTATCTTTCATGGACGGATTTTCCGGATACAACCAAATACGCATGAATCCGAAAGACGAGGAACTTACAGCATTTCGTACCCCTAAAGACATATTTTGTTATAAAGTTATGCCGTTTGGATTAAAAAATGCGGGGGCGACCTACCAACGGGCAATGCAGAAAATCTTCGATGACATGTTGCATAAGAATGTAGAATGCTATGTAGATGATCTTGTCGTAAAAACAAAGGAACGTGACAATCACTTACAAGACTTACGAGATGTTTTCGAAAGACTTCGACGTCATCAATTAAAGATGAATCCACTGAAGTGCGCATTTGGTGTCACATCTGGAAAATTTCTTGGTTTCATTGTTCGACATAGAGGCATTGAAATAGATCAATCAAAGATTGACGCCATAATCAGCATGCCAGAACCAAGAAATGTGCATGAGTTGAAGAGTCTTCAAGGAAAACTCGCATACATTCGAAGATTTATCTCTAACCTTGCTGGACGTTGCCATCCATTCAACAAATTGGTAAAGAAAGATGTACCGTTTGAATGGGATGATACATGTCGAAATGCTTTTCAAAGCATCAAACAATATTTATCTCATCCACCAGTACTCATAGCTCCAGTCCCAGGGAAGCCACTAATTCTTTATGTTGCAGCACAAGAATATTCTCTAGGAGCACTTCTTGTCCAAGCAAATGATGAAGGAAAGGAGAATGCACTCTACTACTTGAGCCGGACACTGGTAGGCGCCGAGATGAAATATTCACCTATTGAAAAAAATATGTCTTGCTTTAATTTTCGCGGCTAAAAAATTAAGACGTTATATGCTATCACACACGATCAATCTTGTTTCAAAGGTTGATCATTTAAAGTACATAATGTCTAGACCGATTCTTTCTGGAAGGATTGGCAAATGGGCGCTGTTATTGTCCGAATTCGACATCAAGTTCATTCCACAAAAAGCCATCAAAGGACAAGCCTTGGCAGATTTTCTTGCTGACCATCCAGTCCCAGCGGAATGGGAACTACAAGAAGACCTTCCGGATGAGGAAGTTCTATTTACTGAAATCATACCATCATGGAGGCTGTACTTCGATGGGGTAGCCCGAAGTTATGGTGCTGGAGCGGGAGTCATCTTTGTTACTCCTCATGATCTTGTTATGCCGTACTCTTTTGCCTTAACGGAGAAATGTTCAAACAACGTGGCAGAATATCAAGCCCTTATCATTGGCTTGGAAACAGCATTAGATATGGACGTCCGTCAGCTGGAAGTCTTTGGGGATTCTAAATTAATAGTCAACCAACTTCTAGCCGAATACGAAGTCCGTAATTCAGACTTGAAGCCATATCATCAATATGCATCGACTCTTATGAAAAGATTTGATTCGTTGAAACTCAAATTCATACCTAGGAATGAAAACAGGGAAGCCGATGCCTTAGCTAATTTGGCCGTTGTTCTAGCCAGGACGGATGAAGATTTCTCTCACTCTATTTCAATTGCTCAAAGATGGGTGCTTCCGTCATTACTACCCAGTGATATGGAAGAAAATAATAGCGTTGAAGTAATCAAAGATGAGGAAAAAGAAGATTGGAGACAACCGATAATCAATTTCCTTCAACATCAAAAGCTACCAGACAATCCACGGCGAAAAACCGAAATTAAGAGACGTGCATCCCGCTTTGTCTTTTATAAAGGAACGCTTTATCGACGATCATTTGATGGAGTCTTCCTTCGATGTTTAAGTAATGATGAAGCAACATGTGTCGTGGAAGAAGCCCACTCTGGAATGCGTGGTGCTCATCGGTCAGGACCCAAACTCCATTTTCGAATAAAGAGAATGGGATACTACGGCCGACTATGGTACAAGACTCCATGGATTATGCAAAGAAATGTGAAGCTCGCCAAGTTCATGCAAATTTCATCCACCAACCTCCGGAACCATTACATCCGACGGTAGCTTCATGGCCATTCGATGCATGGGGACTTGATGTAATTGGACCCATAACTCCAAAATCTTCGACGGGACATTCATATATCCTCATTGGGCCGACTACTTCTCTAAGTGAGGTGAAGCCATACCATTGAAAGAAGTGAAGAAAGAAAATGTTGCGGATTTCATCCGTATCCAAATCATTTATCGATATGGAGTCCCACGATACATCATCACTGACAATGGAAAGCCCTTTCGCAATAGTCACATAAACAACTTATGCGCAAAATTTGAATTTAAACAATACAACTCGTCCATGTATAATGCAGCAGCAAATGGTCTAGCAGAGGCATTCAACAAAACTTTATGCGGCCTATTGAAAAAAGTTGTCTCCAAATCAAAAAGAGATTGGCATGAAAGAATTGGTGAAGTCTTATGGGCTTATCGAACTACTTATCGGACTCCAACACAAGCCACTCCTTTTGCCTTAGTGTATGGAGTGGAAGCTGTACTTCCACTAGAGTGTCAGATCCCGTCACTTCGGATTGCCATCCAAGAAGGTTTGACTACAGAGGAAAATACCCGTCTTCGATTGGAGGAATTAGAAGCTTTGGACAAGAAGAGATTGGAAGCACAAATGCATCTGGAATGTTATCAAGCTCGGATGGCAAAGTCTTTCAACAAGAAGGTGAGACCAAGATCGTTTCAAGTTGGGGACTTGGTACTTTGCGTACGCAGACCAATCATAATCACAAGAAAAACAGGGGGCAAGTTCCAACCTAAATGGGATGGTCCATTTGTCGTAACCCATGCATTCACAAACGGAGCATACAAGATCGTCGACAAAGATGGATTACAAATCGGGCCTATCAATGGGAAATTTCTAAAGCGTTTTTACGCTTGAAACGTTTTATTTTGTAAAATTTTCATTGTGATACTCCTGGCCCGCAAGAGGATAAACTGTGAACGGCCCTCCAAAAAAAAAAATGAATTTTTCGTTCTTGTAACGAACTACGTTCGACTTGATCCCGTTTGGGTACGTAGACAGCTTGGATAAATTATAAATTCAAGTTCAGTCACAACTAATAAATTCATTCAATTTGTTTACCATTTTTCACAGTAACAAAAGAAAAATATCCAAGAAACAAGAAAAAGAAAAGTTCATCGTGAAGAAAAAGAACGATGGAAAATCAAAATCCATACAATGTCTTTTTTTTTTTTTTTTAAAAAGAAAATCATAAAAGCTCGATTTTATCACTCGCCATTGATCACTTGCAGGAAACTATCTTCAAGGGTCTTCCTTCTCTGGTCAATGGATGCTGCGCTAGAAACATCTCTAGTCTGTAATTCTTCCAACGCGGCCTTTTTAGTTCCAAGAATGCTCTCCTGTTCCCGACAGGTTTGAAGTTCATCACGGAGTCTGTCTAACTCAGAAGTCAGCTGACTAATTTTATCTTCCAGTGAAGAACGTGTAGAATCTTTCACTTCGAGCTGAATATTCAAAAACTTCAACCGCTCGGCCTTTTCTTCAGAGGTTGGACACTCCAAGTGTTGCTTTCTTTCAGATAAATAAATGTCAATTTCTTTAAGAAATACGTCCATACGTTTCACCAAAGGTGATGGATCTGCGCGAAATGGTGGTAATCACATTTTGAAGAATTACATTATTTTCATCCCACCAAGATCGGATGTTAGAAAATCCATGTTTCAAGACGTCTCTAAAACACTTCTGAAGATAATTAGTCATGGCATCTTGCAAAGCAGCCTTCAAATAAGGGGACTCTTGAGTTATCCCACGCGGGGGACCAGCCACAGAAGAGCAAATTGGAGTTACCCGACGAGTATTTGTTTCTAAAGGCGAAATGATAATTAAAGCCAATGAAGGTGGAGCAGCTGGAATTTCTTGATCAATCTCCGAAATGTTAGCTCTCGCAATCTCAGAATTCACCTCATCTTCATCATGGAAACCATCAATGTTGAGTGCCGAAATGCCTTCGTTAATCATACTCGGGTATTTGCAAGGTGGGTCGCGAAAATCATGAGTACCATCTATTCCTTGAAGTGCACCGATCCTACCATCATTCTCGCCAGTCTGATCTTGCAAAGAGTTCGGATTCACATAAAAATCCAATCCTTCAGGAATGCTTGGAAAACCTACAAAATGATAGAAACATAAAAAATAAAAAAAAAAAAAAAAAAAGAGAAGAAGAAGAGATTAAAAAAAAAAAAAGGAGAAGAAGAAAAGCCTACCCGCGTTACGCGTTCTAGGTGACATAGCTAAAAATTCGCCATCTGATGGTGTATTCGGAAGACTGATGTTAATATGAGAAACCCCAATGTCACCTTTTGAAAGATTCGGGACAGCTTGAAGCGGCATCGGTTTTATCGGTCGTTTAACATTATATATTCGAGAAAGAGGAGTCTGAAATCAAAGTTTGTTGCATAAGACCAAATACAGGAAGCGTTAAAAAAAAAAAATACCTGATCTCCAGAGCTTTCAACTCCCAGAGCTAGAGTCTTTTCAGGTGCGTAGGACGCTCGATCTTCAGGACTACTGTGGTCTGGAATCAAAACTACCTCGGGCATCTTATCAGCAGGCTCAGAGGTGGGAGCAAACTTTGTTGAGGGAACTTTAATTTTAATCTTCTTAATGACTCTTTCGTTTCGAAAGTCCAATTCCCTCTTTCGAGAAATCTCTTCGGGGATGATGTGTGGAGAACTTAGCCCTTTGGCCATAACCCTATTCGGAACTGGATTAAGAACAAAGTCGCGGCTCTCACTAGAAAATAAAACCTGCACTTGAACCTTGGTCAAGATCGGTAATACTTGATTATTCCACCAAATTTGATACTCCGCATCAACATTTTGATGAGTGTCCTTCACATACTCTGGAATGTGAAATATAGATCCACTCATTGTTTGAGTCAGAGACAACCAAACGCGATACATATCGCCTGCATTGAGAGCAATATCCAACTTTCTTGGTGAACCGGGAAGTTTTTGTCTAAAGCCAAATTGTCTCGCAAACCTATGAGGATTATATGCCTCGAGAATGAAAGGAGAGTTCCCTCGACGGTAAGAGACGAATCCAGACCGAATACTCATCATGAATTCTGAAGTATCTATAGACCTTTGTTGATCGTCCACTCGTACGTGAGGACGGGACGATGAGGGGAATGGATTCCAGCAAAAGTCGTTCGCATCCATCCTTCCACGGATAAGGTCACGACAATCAACAACATTTTTCTCCCAAGACTGGAAAGCATTTAGTGTGCCAGCATATCTCCGAATTATAGGACAAGTATAACTCCTGTCCACATGAACATAAACACCTCGGACAAAATAAGTAGCAGCCCAAGCATAAAGAAAATGTCCAAGAAATGAATGTGAAATCGAGCCAAGGTCCGGGTTTGATTGATGATTCGATGTCCGTGTAAGCCCTCTATAAATGCTCGCTAATATGGGAGGAACCAGGCTATAAGTGTACCCACCTGCCATTTTAGAAGACGCTTTAAAAGTCCCAACTCTTATACATTCGTCCCCGGATGGAAGAACGAAGCGACAAAGCCATAGGGAGAGATAAGCTGCTATTTCTAATTCCTCTTCCTCTTCTATAGACAAAGATATTGACAAATCGCTCCAATGACTCCGGTCCCTACGGAAAATATCTCTTGGCTTGTCTACAACCACGGGTCTCCGTACTTCCTTTGAAGCTCTTTGATGACGCCTTTTAAATGGATTAAGACTCATAGCGGTCTTATAATTTTTGTGTTGTCGAGGATCTTTGGGCACAACCATTCTCGCGAAACTAGAAATTGATCCATTCCTCATGACTGACGCAATCAGATTCAATCGCATTCGCGATCAGTGCGAAAACATTAAAGAGATACAAGCAAGACTTGGAGTGTTGATCTGTCAGCTCTGAAAGGGCTGGGACAACTTCTTCATAGTAATGACCCTCGATCGAAAGTCCACTTATCTCGCGGATATCCCAAAGAGAAATACCAACTTCACCGCAGGAGGTCACAAAAGTGTTGGTTTCTGGACACCAAACCTCACAAAGAGCTCTATAGATAGAATTTGGACGATGATAATCCTTCGTGGCGGAACTGACTGCAGAAGCTAACTGGCGGAGATTCCTCTTGAGCAGAAGTTTCTGAACCCATGAAGACTATTCCCAAAATTTTGGAAGAAAAGAAATTTCTCCACGACTAACAAGCGCGCTTCCCCATCGTATTTCTTTGCTATCAATCCTCTCACAAATTACGGCCTTTGGGACACACTCCATGCTTTGGGAATGATGAGGCGGAAGACGCAAAAAGGGAAGGCTGCTAGATCGGTTGGACATGGCATCTTCTAAATTCCCGTGACATTCACTAATAATGGGTGTGTGCAACTCCGAAAAAGGTTCCAAGAGCTCAGGAGAAGGATATGTAGTCGGCTTATGGATGCTAAGTTTAAGCTCACCTCGTACTCCAGGCTGGGCGTGGTACTTCACATCAGTATCTTTGAAATGGAGATAACTTTTGCCTTGACTTTTAAGCTCGACAATTTCGTGTATATCAGAATATACTCTATCATTAGAGTTCGTCCCAGCCATTCCTAAAAAAAAAGAAAAAAAAAAAAAAGGAGAGAAAGACAGTTAGCCAAAAAAAAAAAAAGTAAATAAAAAAAATTAATGGGCAATAAATCTTTTAAGTTCATTTATTGTCTCAATCATGAGCTTCTCTGATATGTAAATGGCCTCCAACACAAAGTGCCCAGGACGGTTGAAGGAGTCAGTCATTGGTCCCAAACACAAAGTGCCCAAGACGGTCGAAGGAGTCGGTCCTTGGTCCCAAACACAAAGTGTCCAGGACGGTCGAAGGAGTCGGTCCTTGGTCCCAAACACAAAGTGTCCAAGACGGTCGAAGGAGTCGGTCCTTGGTCCCAAACACAAAGTGTCCGGATGGTCGAAGGAGTCGGTCCTTGGTCCCAAACACAAAGTGCACAGGACGGTCGAAGGAGTCGGTCCTGGCCCCAAACACAAAGTGCCCAAGACGGTCGAAGGAGTCGGTCCTTGGTCCCAAACACGAAGTGCCCAGGACGGTCGAAGGAGTCGGTCCTTGGTCCCAAACACAAAGTGTCCAGGACGGTCGAAGGAGTCAGTCCTTGGTCCCAAACACGAAGTGCCCAAGACAGTCGAAGGAGTCGGTCCTTGGTCCCAAACACGAAGTGTCCAAGACGGTCGAAGGAGTCGGTCCTTGGTCCCAAACACAAAGTGTCCAGGACGGTCGAAGGAGTCAGTCCTTGGTCCCAAACACGAAGTGCCCAAGACAGTCGAAGGAGTCGGTCCTTGGTCCCAAACACGAAGTGTCCAAGACGGTCGAAGGAGTCGGTCCTTGGTCCCAAACACAAAGTGACTCGAATGGCGAAACGTGGCAGCCTTTGTTATTGAGTTGGTTCATGAACAAATATTCTCTATACCCATAAAATATCGCAACGCAAAATTTTACTCTACTTCAAAAAAAAAATCTCAGACCTCAAGATCTTTGACTTGTTCCAAAAGTTGAATCTGAATCCTGAAAATAAAAAATAAAAAAAAAAAGAGACGAAGAATGTTAGTTACAATTTTACAACAACAACAACAATAACAACAACCAAAAAAATATATATATATACTGTTCACGTGAACAGTGTACGGCACTATTCACGTGAACAGTGTCGTACACTATTCACGTGAACAGTGTCGTACACTGTTCACGCGTTAAAAAAAAATTTCTTTTTTTTTCCTGTTCACATGAACAGTACGTTTCCCAAAAAAAAAAAAATTACTGTTCACGTGAACAGTCGTTTAAAAAGAAAGAGAGAAAAAAAAAAAAAAAGAAGGAGATGAGACAGAGAAAACCCTAATCTTTCTTACCTCTATTTTAAACTCGATCTTTTGTTTCAAAAACCTAATAATTGATTCATATAAATAGTTAAATATCGGGCTTTGTTTGAGCCCAACTTACCATAAAACATAAAAATGGCTGTTAAAATATATAAATAAATTAAGTGAATCAAGAATTGCGTGAAATAAATAAATCAAACCACAATTACGTAAAAAAAAAAATAATAATAATAATAATAAGAAAATCGAAAATCAAGATTTACTAATTTATTTATTTCATAATAAATTGATAAATCTTGAGGGGGCATTTGTAGACATAAAAAAATAAAATAATAAATAATAAAATAAATAAATAATGGGTTGGGTCAATTTAAATAATCAACCCAATTAA
The DNA here is from genome assembly GCA_035079005.1 of Fraxinus americana. NCBI lineage: Eukaryota > Viridiplantae > Streptophyta > Magnoliopsida > Lamiales > Oleaceae > Fraxinus > Fraxinus americana. Next base: position 785,096 of record CM068716.1, on the reverse strand, counting down.
ACTAAAACTTAATGAGCCCATGAAATTTTAAAGGCCCACCCTACTTTTTTTCTAAATCCATAATTATTCAATTATAATCAATTTAGTTGAATTAATTATGTGATTACCAAAATTGGCCACGAATTTCTCCTATAAATAAGGTCAAATGTTCATTGAAGAGGGGGGCAAAAAGTGAAGAAGAAAATCACGAAGTGCTGAAGAAATCCCAAAGCCGAAAGAAGAGAAGAAATCATCTCGACTCCCAGTCCGGCAAACACGAAGAAGATCAAATCTTCTTCAAATCAAACAAATCCAAGAAGATCAAAATCTTCCTCGAATTAAATCAAGATCAAGCCCAAGTTTCGAAGTCCAAATCCAAGCTCTGAAACTCAAGCGTCAACAAGTCAAGTTCTCGGCAAATCAAATTCTCAACAGTTCTCGAAATCTTGAATTCAAGCCACGTGGCTCCTTGTCTTCAAACATTCAGATCATTAATCAGAGGGTTATGCAATTTTGCAATTACAAGAAGATTCTCATTTATTTGTATTTCTTAAAATACAATTTGTGACGTTTTCTGTATTTTAATACGCGAAATCCGTCGTACAGTTGCATTAATCAATTTTAAAAAAGTCACCAAGGAAGTAACAGGGACTTCCAACAACATGTGAAAGATATTGTCCAGGTGCAAGGAGGAACATTATCATCAAATCCTCCATCTCATTATATCGACAACTCTCGTGCATAAAATATTCCACAGCCACACATTTAAACAATTAAAATTTGGGGTTCCATCCAGTATTTTAAAAAGTGTAAAGTGTGGCTAGGTGTAGAGGTGAAGTTTCAAATTTTACGAGTTTAAACGAGCCTAAACTAAGGTTTAGGAGTAAAATAGCGTTTTTTTTATTTTTAATCATTTTAAAAATCTTTTAATAATTAAAATAATACATATCAAACATTTAAAACTATAAAATACTATATTTACTAGAAAATTGATAACAAAAATCCGTAGGCTTACTCTTTGCATCCTCATCGTGAGTATTGAAAAGGACATTTTCCGGCTCGATGAAGAGTAGGGCGATGAGCCTTAACGAGAAATGAGACAATAAGCCTAGACAGCAATAAGGCAATGAGCCTTGACAAAACTACAAGGCGATCGATTAGCCTTGACGAGAAATTAGACGATAAGCCTTGGCAAGCAATAAGGTGAGTAGCCTTAATAAGAAATGAGGCGACACAAGCAATAAGGCAGTGAGCCTTAGAGATGGAAATGGGGCGGGTTCGGCCGGCCCCGCCCCCATCCCGTCCCGCCCCGCCCCGCCCCGCCCCGTGCCCTGTCCCACCTTAGATGGGGCGGGTTCGGGGCGCGAGTGGCAATGAACCTTAAAAATTGGCCACTTCTTGCAGGTTTTAGGTTGCTCGCACCGCGGTTAGTAGAGGAGGAAAAAAAACGAGTATCAATAGTCTTGATGACCTAAATAATTAATTTCTTAATATTATGCATAATTAAAAATGTTCCATAGAATAGACCCAAAAAAATACCAATAAAAAAATAAAACCTTCACTCGCCAAACATTATATTATATTACAAACAGATTAAAGATAATTAAATATACAGAATATAATGGTTTACTTTTTTTAATTCCCAATAATTTTTAGATAATAAAATAAAAATATTCCTAAAATATTTTACTCAACTTTTCTTTTTGCTATCTTAAACGGATCCACGCTGGTGGGGGGCGGGGGGGGGGGGGGGTGCATGGAGTACTGTTAAGAAATATATATTATCTATCATATCATTATTACAACTAATCTTTGACTTAGAAGACGTAGATCGACCTAAAATATAATTATTTCATGAGGAAGGATCATACAGTCTCTATCAATGATCCCCTTAAATATTAAACTATGTATTATGTAACAATTAACACAAGTTGTGATGCTCAAGTTATGGTAGGTAGAAGCCCGCGCGTACACACACACACATATATATATATATATATATAGGAATTGATAGTTAGATATACATATCTTTCAGTAAAAATATTTATTGATGTAGAAGTTCTTAATGATCGAATCGTGCTCAATACAATTTAACAAGTTGCATATAACATCTGTAATATATTAAATATCACATCAAATGAGTATCATTGTTGGACAATTTTAACCATACTATAATTTAATTATTTCAATAATACCTTACTTTTCGTTCTTCAGTATGGAATAAATGTTACGAAATCATTGTCATTTACGAATTTCTTGTTAATTAATTAACATTCACATTAATCTAAATTCAATGAATCTTGATATATTATTATAGATGAACTTATTTCTATTAATGTATTTAGGAATTTTAATGAATGTTTAAATTTATGTATTAACAATTAATTCTGATGTACCAAATATAATATAAAATTGTTGCTCATCTGTAATATTTCATCATCATAAAATTTTTGAATCATAGAAATTGAGTTTTGATAATACAATTTTCATCTCTTAAATTTATATCCTAAATTTTATTTTCTTTAATTTATTTGAGACTCGTCACATTCTCCAAACAAATTTGTATCAAATATTGTTTTTACAGTACTTATAAAATATTTCAGAGTAACGTGTAATGCACGTTCAACTATGACTAGTATTCTAAAAAGAAAGAGAAAAAATAAAACTATTTTTATGTGAAGATTAATTATTTATTAATTCACGTCAGCAACAAAAGAATGATACTTGTTAAATTATTACCAAGCAAGTAAGTTAATAATTATTACATTGTTACTGATTAAGTAATAAGCATAGAAAAGTTCTAATTATATGGACTTCACAACTTACTTCTGTTAGGACATTAATATCATCAAACCTAAACTTAAATTGACGGTGCTCGATCTTATCCTGTCTACTTCCGGGAAAATTGGAGTTATTTATAATGGACTTTCTATTTTTATTTTTATTTTAATTTTCAAGAAAATTCTAGAAATATTTCCGGTAGTTAAACTCATGTTTACTTGGATTTCACAAAATATTTGAAATGTGTGTCTATTTATTATTTTTTTTTTTTTTATACTCAGGTTTTCCAACTTACACCAGACTATATCCTGGACCACCCAGAACCAATGCCTCAACTCTGGACAAAGGTAAATCGCGGGTTATGCTTAATCAAACCAGTATTCATGCAAGCTTTATACTCCTAACCCCAAGGGAGCCCTCATGCTCCGAATTTACATCACCAAGCTACTCCACCACATGATTTGGATATTACAACACTTGGGTGCTCTGTCCGTGATTCGAACTCCCAACACTGGGGTTGCAAGCCCAGCCTTACACTATCTTTGCCATCTTGGATGTGCCTCGGGGCACATGTTTGTGTATTTTTTATTTTAGGCGGTGTTTGATAGAGTGCTTTTTTTCATGAAAAATGGAAAAAAAAAAAAAAAAAAAAATTCCATTTCCACTCTAATCTCTTGTTTGATACACAAAATTTGGCACCCCACCCACCCCCCCTTCCACCCACACGTCCCTTTTCCAGCAAAACAAGGAATTTATTTTCTCAACTTTTGGGTGGGAAAAGGAATTCTAGTTTCTGGATTTGATTTTTTTTTGCAATGGAAATAAATTTCATAACCAATTGTAAAAAAAAAAATTCATTTTAATGGACAATTTCCATATAAAACGAAATCAAACGAACACTAAACTTTGATAAAAAATAGTTTTCGAGCAAATTTTATTTATTTTTACTTTTTGGCAATGATAACGAATTTCATAACCAATTGTAAAAAAAAAATTCACTTTAATGGATAATTTCCATATAAAATAAAGTCAAATATGAACAAAAAGATCCAAAATTTCAAAAAAATTTCAGGTGAAAAATTATATCAATCAAACACATTTAATTAACAATTCCCTACAAAATAAGTTCTATACAATTACTTTCTTTGAAATTCATTTTCTTTCCACATATTTTTCATCCTTACAATCAAACTGACCCTTAGTGTTATTGTGTCCAATGCACCGAAAATTATAAAAATTTCAATTATATTTTGAAATATAAGACATAACTGGCTGTGGTTAGTACAATTAAAATATTAAGAACCTTTTATGACAAATACGTGCGTAAGCATTTTTGTACGAAAAATATTAATCTAAATGAAAGAAATAATTGAAACAAGACATACTTATGTCAACGTGGGGTCCAATACCTAATCACACAAGGACTCGCATGTATGTCTTTTTTGTGTCAAGTAAGATTTTTTTTATTTTATTTATGTCTAAACACCATAAAGGAGGCTTGGTATTTAGCGATGTTTTGACAAGTCGTTCGGATATCGATCAAGAAAAAATAAAAGATCAAGCCGCCATGAATCAAAATATCAAACACGGCCAAATATATAAATAAAAATTTGATATTAAACGAAATTCATTTTTTCACGTTGTCATATTCAATTAGATCAATTCTTACTTTTTCAATTGAATTGATCGATCCATATTTTTAAACATTGGTCTTCAATAAACACCATCATGCCCATCCTTTTCATTCTCTCTCCTTTTTTACCCTCCTTTTATACCAAAAAATACTTACTCTCTATATGTCATAAAGTGGAAATACATTATTTTATATGATTTTTTTTTCCACAATATTATATATTCTATTCACAACCATATGAATAGGTATTGAATCAACATATTTATAATGTGCGCCAATAGTTGTATTTATTTTAAAAATCGAACATGATTTTAAACTTTTTACTATAGGATATATATTAAGAAAGTGTATTGAAGACTTTACACGCATCCTTAAATTAGTTAAAAATAAAATTTTATATTTTTTACATTAATTGTGATAAACTAATTATTATGGACAAATTATTAGTTTTTCCCTTCTCCATTTAGCTATGAAATGAAAATGTACTTTAATTCTACATATTATTGACTTTACCAAACAATTTATCTCTCGATGCGATTTTTCTTAGCGAATTGTTTCATTGCTTTCACATATAGGATGTGACTATTCTAGATTTACTTCTCGTGAGACGAAGAAGACGATAGCTTGACTATTTGCCTTGTGTTTTTGTTAGTTATTAACGGATATTTGAATTAATTGCATAGACCATATGATGACTGAAAAACAATAATAGACATATTTCATTTGAATAAAATTTCATTTCATTTGAGTCCCTGGGTCCTTTTCTTTGTTTATTTCCATTCACCAAAGTTTAGGCTTTACCCTTAGTATATATGGGCTGCAAGAGTACAAACCAAGATAGTTATATATTATTACAATACAAAAAAAGACACTTGAGCTTCTTCTTACACAAAAACCTATGATGGCTTCTAATAATGGCCTTGCCCAAATTGTCTCACCCGATACAGAACCCTCTCATTCGACTCCGATTTTCCGGCCGGCCTCAACTCGCCGGAATCTGTCCTTTTCTTCGTCCTCACCTTCACATGATTCGTTGGATTCATCCTTTGGTTCATCAATCTCTTTCAATGAAGAATTTTCTTCAGTTGGCCACAATAGCACCCCTCCAAAATTCTCAGGTGGAGTTCCATTTTCTTGGGAGCAACTCCCCGGAATTCCGAAACAAAGAAGTCCCAAGAAAAAGGGTAGTGGCGCCACCAGTCTCCTCCCATTGCCGCCGGCCGGAAATTCAAATTCGTCCAAGAAACAGATTCAAGAAGATATTTCACCAAAGAAGTACATGTCAAGTAACAGTTTTAGAAAGGACCCTTTTTTCGCTGCTTTGGTGGAGTGTTCTAAAGATGATCATGGTCAAACGGTTGGGATTAATCTTTGGAAGGGATCAAAGATTTCAAGAACATTAACTGATAGATTTGGATTCATTAACATGTACACTTCTTGCAAAAGAACTTGTGCAGTTTCAGAATCGATCGTTTATCTCCCAAGATCAACCCCACATTATCTTCCCAATCGTCGTCCCAGCTAATTGAAATGCATGGCCAGGATTGGTTTCTGCGTCTATAGATAAGTTTCATGTTCTAGTTATTACATCATCTTTTGTTTTAATGTTTGATGCCTTAAGGTATTTGCGGACAAGCCTATCTGTACTAAATCATAATGTAATTTAATCTATGTCTTATCTTTATTTGAAACAGTGTCATTTTCTGGATACCATGTGACATAAATTGGAATTATAAGTGAAGATTACACGACCCATGTGAGGTTAAGTGTTTGGACCACACATTAAACCACCACATTACTCAGCTTTAGGGATTTGTCAAATTCTATGTCTAGTTTGTATTAATTCATTGTCGTTATATTTTGTGGGAATTTGGTATTTGGACATGGACGGATCAAAGTGATCATCATTCATCAAACTCGTCATAGACTTTTCATCTGATTTTGTTCATACCCTTTGCGACTTGCATTGAACAACTTTATTTAGCTTCTATTTGATATGAATTAAAATCTAGATTTCAATTTAAGTTAAAGTCAACAATTAATTTTAATTTTTCATAAAATTCACAATTTTTCAATCACACATTCATGAATTTTTATCAAAATCTATTAAAAGCTTTATTGCAAAGGGATACATGTTCCATTAGCATGTAGGTTGAATTAAAATTCGACATGTACAGGCTTTATTGTAACAGTGAATATCGTTGTCTGTTCCATATTATATTGAATCATCTCATTTACAAGCTTAAATTGTTCAAAAAAACTCGTTTCTTCGTTTTCAATGCCTAATTATGTCTAGATTTGTTGGTTTCATCATCATGGATTCTTCGTTAACTCGTTAGTCTTAAATTATTCCATTTTTATAAGAAGTAATGTCCAAAAAGTAATCAACATGAATAATAATTGAGGTGGAGATAAAAACAAAAGGAAGCCAACATTAGAACGTGGTAGGTGGATAGGGTAAGACATGTATAGTTTTGGAAATAAATTTTTGACAATCGAAGTCAAAGTTTGATAAAGAAATTTACTCGAATTCTGTTCCTTCTACATATAGCTTCTATTTTCATTTTTCTTCTTTCAATGGGATGGTTGGTAACAAAGATGTAGCCTGCAACCGAACCTACTCTATACTTGAAATAAATTTTGAAATAAATGTGTTACGTCATGAAAATTTGACAAAAGCACATGTAAATAGCGTGAAAATCTGATACCCTTTCATTTCTTTGTATTTTCTCTTTCATATTCGATTTCTTAATTCGTCACGAGATAATTACGAATTTTTCAATGCTTATATGCTAATTTATATATCAAAAATGCCCTCGATTGTTTCATAACTCTCCAATGAGTAAATATTGATTTAATAATTGTGCTTAATCATCCTTGATGGTGTAAGAGATATTGCTAGCAATAAAACGTGACACCATAATTGGAGGGTTATATTATATGAAAATAGTTTAATTTGAAATTTATTTTTACAATTATTTTGGTAGGTGACGATCCGGCATGGCTGTCTTTATTATTGAAATTATAAATAACAATTAATTAATGTAAATAGATTCTATAAGATAATTAAGTAGGGCCATTAATTAGAAGGCTATAAAGAATGGATTAATCATTATGGATTAATTTGAAGTTTCAACTCCTCAAAAGTTTATGTATGCCTCATTATGAGCTTGATCTTTTCAAGTTGCTTAGTGGGCATTTTTGTTTCTCGATATTTTCTTTAATGAATAAGATATAAAGTGGTCGCTGGACATGTTTAATCGAACTTTAATTATATGTATTTTGTGAAAGAGAGGACATACTTCTCTATATGAAATTTTTATGCGACTTGAGTGAAGTCAACTATTGATTTCTCGAATTCTTATAACTCCATTACAACACGAATCTCACGTCGTCATAATAAGTTGAGTTGTCAATCGAATTTGAATTCAATAAAATCGTTAGAATACTATTCGAAAAATGAAAATCCCTTCTTCGTTTATTGTTGCATTATCCTACTTCTTAAGACTCCGATAATATTTAGTATTAACAAGCCAAAAAACAATATAAATGAATAAAATTTAACTAGATATGGTGCATGTACATATGTATAACTTTTTTGCTTTTGGTCATTACGAGTAAACTTGTCAATGATTAGACGAAAATTGTCGCACATTATTCAGTAGAGATTAGTGTTTTGATTTGTATAATTATATTATTGACAAATTATTCCAAAAAATTTACGATAAAAAATATTTTATATTAGTTCGACCAAAAATAAACCACATTTTTAAATAAGAGAGTTCAAGTCAAATTTCACTAGTTGACGCGGTTTTTAAAATTATATCGGCAAAATTTTTCTATCTTGATATCTAACAAGTGAATTGAGATTTTTTATTTTGTTTTTTAAATTCAAAGTGCGCTTTATTACCCCCAATAAGTATTTTGGAATAAGAAGAATCAAAATTTATTAGTTTTATTTTTCATTTCCCATCATGAATATACTTTCAAGTAATTATGAATGTCTAAGGTGCATAATTACTTATTTGCATGCACATAAGCAAATTATGATTGATCTAACTCATTTCTTTTTCAAATAATTTCTTTGCAAATTAAGCATAGTTTCACACACACACACACACACAAAAGAACAGTTATAATATAATCCGTGTAAACATGCAGAATCAAATATACATAAAACCAACTTAGACAACTTATCATATTTAAGTTGTTTGCCGACACAAAATTAATTTTAGGTATATGAAAGCTACCCAGTAACCAGATATATTTTATATTTTATTTTTATTTGTTACCCTCTTTTTTTTTTCACATCACATTTATGGCAAAAGATTATTAGGTTCCAACCATTTCCCACATCGTCAGACAAAGAATAAATGCCTGCAACAAATCCAGATTTGTAATACGACATTTTAAATTTGAACCATGCTATTCGTACACGGGCGTGTAAAATTTGAACCATGCTATTCGTACATGGGCGTTTACACGCCCGTGTACCCGGCCCCACGCCCCCCACACACAATGAAAGGGCCCGTCCCATTATTTTATTCACCTCGGGCCCCCTCATTGTGAGGGGGGCGGTGAGGTCGTGTACCCGGGCATGTAAACGTCCGGGTACAAATGGCTTTGGCCTTTAAATTTATGTTTTTACTATTATTATAATGATACGTTCAAGATTTAAAGTCTGAGCTAGCTACGTTGAATGCACAATCGATCCTTTTGTTGGTCGTCTCACTTGCAACTTAATAGAACATTTTTATTCAATAAAAAAATACAAATCCTTGTTCGACCCTTGCGAATGGAAAACATCAATTCCTTTCAAGTAATATTTAAATGTAAATAGAAAACCATCAAAATGTCCATAAGATTATAAGGAAAGCTAAGTTTAGCATGTGCAATGATAAGTGTAGTTTCTACACTTATTTTAGATCCCAAATAATGGTATTTTACTGTTTTTTGGATAAAATACTACCTATTTTGTGTTCTATTACATTTTGTAGATAAATCTCGATGTTTGATGAAGAATTGGAGAAAATAATGCAAAAATAGTAAAAAAAAAAATGGCGAAATCCAAAAGTCGAAGACTAAATTCAAAACAATTCAAAGATTAGACGGGAAACAAAATGAAGATCTAATATACCAAGCATTTAATTTGATACAATTGAAAGATAAATGAACAAGATTGCAAGAGAAAATTGCTGAAATGAAACAAACTCAAAGTTCGGGGACTAAAGTGCAACTACTAAAAAGTTGTGTCGAACCTCACGATGAAGATTTGAGAGTGTTAGGGGTCAATTGGATGAGAAAATAAGTGAAATGGATGAAGTATAGTCAAAATATTATCACACGTCAACTTTCAGTCGAAAAAGTTGTGCTTGAGATTTTTAGTCTCATATTGAGACCCAATTTTGACATAGCAAGCTTTCGAACTTAAAAAAAATGATATTTCTATAAGAATTGTAACTCTCCCAGTTAACTTTTCAATACACTTTGAATCACTTCAATCAGATATCGGAAGAGAAATCTATAACAAAAACATTGAAAATTATTCAGCTATCGAAAATTAGGTGAGGCGTGCACCATAGCCTGCAGAAGAGGCGTGCACCCCAACCAAAAATGGGTTGCTCGAGGCATCCAAAACTAGCCAAGCACATTGTCACGACCCGCTCGATTCATAACAAAGATAGCGGAATTATCTAGAACAACAGCATCTTGAGGCGAATCCAGAATGTTCTAGATAATAATGGTACATGAAACTACCAAGAAGGTAATAGAGAAATCTAGAGAATTGACAAGTCTAATACTTGTGGATTATTCTAGATAATCCTAGATAATCCTTTGTAAATATTTTATTATGGATGATTGTAGAGAATTCTAGAGATGGATTGTAGACCGTTGGATCAAATTGATCCTAGCCATCCATTAGGAACCACTTTGCCTATAAATAGCTTGTAGGTTCATTCATTTGCTCGAAGAGGGAGTGAAGTTGTAAAAGTGTTAAGCATTGTAAAGTTTCTTTGTTCAATACGAAGCTTCCTTCATAAACACTTGTGTTCCTCCTTTGAATTCTTAAGTGATCTACTTGGTGCCGTTCTAAGACCTCAACGCTAGAGTGGGAGGCTGACTTAGTGTTAAAACCGCAGGGACGGAAGTTGGAGACACTAAGTGCTGCACGGTGCTCGGAGAAAACAACAAGTCCGTGACAGTTGGTATCAGAGCTTGAGTTCGGCTCACTTACTACCGTTGGCATGGCGGATCGAGAGGTTGCGGGTTCCGGTACCACAGAGATGGAACATGAAGATAGGGGGCGAGAGACAGAACCTTCTACTACCGGTAAGAAGGCTAAGCATGGTCGGAGCAGAAGTCGCCCACCGGCTCCCCCTGTCTGGCCACTCGAAGAAGTTTTCGTTAATATGGGGGAACGCATCGAGACGGTGGAGAATTCACTCTCGACCTTAGAGTCCCACACCTTGGAACAATTTGATGCCATCAAGGAGGACCAAGGTTCTCTAAGGAATGAGTTAACGAGGTTGGAGATCAAGGTGATGGATGCTACCACAGCGATCCAGAACCAGGTGAACAAGCTTTGTGATGATTTGCAAAACGGCCTTGATGCTTGCAAAAAGGCCTCAAGTAGTGCGGGAACAAGCACAGTTGTGGCAGCTCCAAGGGTCGACTACCCTAAGCCAAAGGAGTTTGATGGCAAACGGGACGCGAAGGAACTTGATGACTTCCTAGGGCGGTTGGAAGTATACTTCGAGGGCATGAACATTCTTGATGAAGCAATTAAGGTACGTACCTCAACTATGTATCTTACGAACACCGCGGCTCTATGGTGGCGACGTAAGCACGCTGACATAGAAAAGGGTGCTTGTAGGATAGATAGTTGGGATGATTTTAAAAAGGAATTAAAGCGCCAATTTTATTTAGAAAATGTAGTCTATCAGGCCCGTAAAAAGCTTCGGGAGTTGAAACATAAGGGCACTATTCGGGAGTATGTCAAAGAATTTACAACCCTTGTGCTTCAAATCCCAAACATGTCGGATGAAGATCTACTGTTTCACTTTACCGACGGCTTACGAAATTGGGCTAAACAAGAGTTACAACGTCGGGATGTGAAGACAGTAGATGATGCGATTGTGGTGGCTGAATCTTTAACTGAGTTCCAAAGGAGCACGGATTCGTCAAAATATTCTAAAAGCTCCAAAGGTAACTCCGCTAAAGGCGGGGGAGAGAAGAAAGATAACACCAAGAAGCCATCATTCTACAAAGGGGGCAATACTCATAAACCGTCGACTTCTCGGGGTAATTATGAGGAAAGAAAGAATGCCCCATCGGGGCCTCGTGGTGGGTGCTTCGTGTGCAAGGGGCCGCATCCTATGCGTGAATGCCCTAAGCTTGGTACGTTAGCAGCTATAGCGGAGGAACGAGATTCAACCTCTAGCCAAGATCAAAAGGCGGAACATTTTAGTTCATTACAACTACTTAGTGCCCTCAATACTAAGGTTATCCTGGCTTCCCATAATGAAAAGGGATTGATGTATGTGGAAGCCCAAGTGAATGGTCGACCCGTCGTAGCGATGGTTGATACAGGAGCTACTAACAACTTCATTACGGAGGACGAGGCTAGACGATTGGGCCTCAAAGTTACTAAAGGTGTTGGTTTCATGAAGGCGGTAAATTCTCCTACCACACCCCTGGGTGGCGCCATTCAAGGGGCGGAATTACAGTTAGGGACTTGGCGGGGCCAAGTTGATCTTTCGGTAGCAACGATGGATGATTTCAGCTTGGTTCTCGGGTTGGATTTCATGAGGAAGGTCAATGCTATTCCTATACCTTCCTTCGGCTCAGTTTGCATCTTGGAGAAGGGTCTTCATGCATGGTACCTACGGTGTCTAGGATGAAAGCTAAGGGGTAGTTCAAAGCATACCGAAGTGTTCACAAAGGCTTGGTGCGGAAGTATGAAGGGCCGTTCCCGATAGTTACTAAGGTTGGCAAGGTCTCCTATCGCCTTAACCTACCTAGCACTTTGAAGATTCATCCGGTCTTTCATGTAAGTATATTGAAACCATTCCATGAGGACATAAAAGACCCTAGCCGAAGTGAGTCACAACGGGCACCCCCGATTGTGACTAAGTCCTTTGACAAGGGGGTTGATGAGATTTTGGCAGACCTCGTGGTTCGAAGACAAACTGAAGCACTACACGGCGACGAGGACGTCGCCCAATTAGGCGGGGGAGAGTGTCACAACCCGCTCGATTCATAACAAAGATAGCGGAATTATCTAGAACAACTGCATCTTGAGGCGAATCCAGAATGTTCTAGATAATGAAGGTACATGAAACTACCTAGAAGGTAATAGAGAAATCTAGAGAATTGACAAGTCTAATACTTGTGGATTATTCTAGATAATCCTAGATAATCCTTTGTAAATATTTTATTATGGATGTTTGTAGAGAATTCTAGAGATGGATTGTAGACCGTTGGATCACATTGATCCTAGCCATCCATTAGGAACCACTTTGCCTATAAATAGCTTGTAGGTTCATTCATTTGCTCGAAGAGGGAGTGAAGTTGTAAAAGTGTTAAGCATTGTAAAGTTTCTTTGTTCAATACAAAGCTTCCTTCATAAACACTTTTGTTCCTCCTTTGAATTCTTAAGTGGTCTACTTGGTGCCGTTCTAAGACCTCAACGCTAGAGTGGGAGGTTGACTTAGTGTAAAAACCGCAGGGGCGGAAATTGGAGACACTAAGTGCCGCACGGTGCTGGAGAAAACAACAAGTCCGTGACAACATGCCCTAGATATGCCTAAGCACGTGCATCAGTACAAAAAGGGAAAAATTACGATTTTCCTTATTTTCGTTTTGGTAACAATTCAATGCAATCTTTTTAGCATCATTTAAATACCAAACTCAACAAGAACGTGAGAAAGGACCATTCGACCTAAATTTCAGAATATTCTACATATTTTGGAGGCGAAGAACAAATCTATACATAAATTCAAGGCGAATCATACAAGGATGTTGATGATTCATAACCTGGTTTTAAGATTTGAGTAAAAAATGTGGATTTCTCCTACTTCTTCCATCTTTCTTATTTTCGGGTGATATTTTTCCAATCATTCTTATATAATTTAATTATAAGAATGTTATGTTAAGTTTTTCATTGTATTGGATGAATGATGAACCCTATTATTTGTTTATATTAATTCAAGACAATTAGTTTAGTATTTCTTAATTTTTCTTGACTGGTTTTGCATTTCGATTAAACTATTTAATTAGTTGATCACCAATTAGATAATAAGTTGCATGTTGTAGTGTAGAAATACTCACAATAAGTTTAGAATGCGGCAAAAATATCACATGGGCAATAAGTATTATGAATAATATCTATGGCATGTGCAATCATGTATGATAAATCATATGAATCAATGCATGTTTTACTTATGATTTAATCATAAGCACCCCTAAGAGACATGGTCTTTATTTTTTGAATGTAAAGCATTTACTTGGTTTAACTGCTGCTGCTTTATCTGACAATTTTACTTTAGCTAAACTATTGCATGAAAGACTTGGCCACATTGGCAAGAAAAGTTTAAAGTCTTTACAAAATAAAGGAGTTTTTGGAAAACAAATCCTTTGTGATTTTGGTTCATGTGAACAGTGTGTTATTGGTAAGCAAGTTAAATTACATTTCTTATCTTCTGGAACTCATAAATCCAAACAAATACTTGAATATTTGCATGCTAATCTGTGGGTTCCCGCCTCTCTATCTGCCTTAACTGGTTTTAGAAATTATCTTTTGATCATTGTTGATTTTTCTAGAAAAATCTGGGTTTTCTTATTAAAATTGAAAGATGAAATTTTTTCTATTTTCAAGAATTGGAAAACACAAATAGAAAATCAAACTGATCATAAGATAAAGACTCTAAGAACAGATAATCGTTTGGAGTTTTGCAATTATGATTTTGACAATTTCTGTAAAGAATGTGGCATTTTAAGACATAAAACAGTTGTTTATACACCACAGCAAAATGGCATAGCTAAAAGAATGAATAGGACTCTATTAAATAAAGTGAGATGCATGCTTTTGAGTTCTGGTTTGCCTAACTGTTTTGGGGGTGATGCTGTAAAAACTGCTGCATATCTTGTCAATAGAACACCTACTAATGCTTTAAATTTTGATGTAGCAGAAACTGTATGGTCTAAAAATTCTGTCGATTATTCTCACATGAAAATATTTGGTTGTACTGCATATGCTCATCAAAATTTCGAAAAATTGGAACCTAGATCACTTAAATGTGTTTTCTTGGGGTTTTGGTGAAAATATTAAGGGTTATAGATCATGGGTTAAAAATAATAAAAAAGGGTACAAGGTGATTGTTAGAAGAGATGTTATTTTCAATGAATCTATTATGCCATATTTGGCAGGAAAGGAAAATAATTTGAATGAAAAGGATGTTCAAATTGAGGTGGCATCTCCTTTAGTTGATAATGGAACAATTGCACAACCTGCACTTGCTATTAATGATTCTGATCTTGATGTTAATAATCTGCCTGTTGAAATTGATAATATTTCTGAGTCTGAAGACCAATCTGATTTACCTACTCTACATCTTGATGAATATCAACTTACAAGAGATAGAGAAATGAGGCAGATTAGACCACCAACAAGGTTTGATAATGATGATTTTGTTTCCTTATTCACTTATCAAGATAAATCTGAAAATGAACCTGACTCTTATGATGATGTTATAAATTGTAAAGATTCTATATCTTGGAAAGCTGCAATGGATGATAAAATGAATTCACTTCTTAAAAATAAAACTTAGGAATTGGTTAAAAGACCTAAAGGTCAAAAACTAATTGATTGCAAGTGGATCTTTAAGATAGAAGAAGGTGAATGAGGGAATAACAGTGCAAGGTATAAAGCTAGATTTGTAGCTAAAGGTTTTACATAAAAGGAAGGTGTTGGCTATACAGAAATATTTTCTCCTATTGTTAAATATACCACAATTAAATGCATATTTGCTCTTGTTGTTCAATTTAGATGGGAATTTGATCAATTAGATGTTAAAACTGCTTTACTCTATGATGATTTAGATGAAAAGATATACATGAGACAACCTATTGGTTTTGTTAATGGTAATCTTGAAAATGTTGTTTACTTGTTAAAGAAATCACTCTATGGGCTTAAACAAGACCCAAGGCAGTGGTATAAAAGATTTGATACCTTTGTTTTGAAATATGATTTTCAAATGAGCAATTATGATGTGTGTCTGCTCTATAAAAGTAATGGAGGTAAGAGTTCTCTGTATTTAGTACTTTATGATGACGTGTTACTTGCAAACTGCAATAAATCTGAAATTGATGATATCAAATGTATGTTGAAATCTAAATTTGATATGAAGGATCTTGGTCAAGCTAAAAAGATCATTGGCATGCAAATCCTGAGAAATAGAGATAAAAATATGTTATTTTTGCATTAACATGATTAAGTGGTTAAACTTTTGAAAAGATTTAACATGTTCGACTGTAAACCTATTACATTGCCTCTTTCTAATCATTTTAAACTGTCATCTCCTAAAATTGATGAAGAATCTGCTGGGATGTTAAAAATTCCATATTGCAAATGTTATTAATTCAGTGATGTATCTTATGGTCTAAATCAGACTTGCCCTTGCACATAGTATTAGCATAACTAGTAGGTTTATGAGCAATCCTGGTAAAGATCATTGGAATGCATTAAAATAGCTCTTAAGATACCTTAAAGGTACTTTAAACTTAGGACTTGTGTTTAAATTTGATAAAAGAGGAATTATGCTAAAAAGGTTTACTGATTCTGATTTTGCTAGGGATATGGAAAATAGAAAGTCTACATCTACTTATTTCTTTACTCTGTGTGATACTGCTATAAGCTGGAAATCCCAATTACAAAAAGTTGTTGCTTTGTCTTCAACTGAAGCGGAATATATTGTTGCTTCAGATGCTGTTAAAGAAGGAATATGGCTTAGTAGACTGCTGAATGAACTTGGTTTTGTTGATGAAAATGCAATTCTGTATTCTGATAACCAAAGTGCCATACATTTGAGTAAAAATCTCATGTTTCATGATAGAACTAAGCATATAGACATTAAATATCATTTTATTAGAGATGTCATATCAAAAAGAATTATGAAGATTGGTAAGATTCCTACTCAGATTAATCCTTCAGATATGGGAACAAAGATAATACCTTTAAATAAGTTTCTTAACTGTTTGAAATTGTTATCTATTGATACTTTGTAATGTTGAACAGGGACTTGGAGCAAATGAAGATTGTGTGATATTTTGCTCTTGGCTGTACTGGATAAGCTCAATTTCTGGTAGTAAGGTGGAGATTGTTGAGACTCGAACCCAAATCTGTGATGTGCTCCCAAAATTTTCTGAAAACGTGTTTACTAAATGCGACTCTTTTAGCAATGCAACTTCTCTTCTGATGGTGACACTTTGGTCAATTAAAAGGCACTCCTTTTCGAGTTAATTGAGTTAATGGAACTGCAATCCTTGAAAATCCTTCGACAAAACGACGATAATATCCTGCAAGTCCCAAGAAACTTCGAACTTCGTGACAGTAGTCGGTCGTGGCCAATTTGTTACGGCTTCGATCTTACTCGAATCAACGGAAATCCCATTTGCAGAAACCACATGCCCAAGGAATACCACTTGCTTAAGCCAAAATTCACATTTCGTGAATTTCGCAAAAATTTTATTGGCTCGCAAAATAGATAGAGCCTGGCGTAAATGTTGAACGTGTTCTACTTCACTCTTAGAGTAAATAAGGATATCGTCAATAAAAACGATAACAAATTTATCTAAACATTCTTTGAACACTCGATTCATTAAGTCCATAAAAGCAGCGGGGGCATTAGTTAAACCAAATGGCATGACCAAAAATTCATAATGTCCATATCTAGTACTGAAAGCAGTTTTCGGTATATCTTCTTCCTTAATCTTTAATTGATGATATCCCGAACGAAGGTCAATCTTGGAGAATAGTGTGGCACCTTGAAGTTGGTCAAACAGGTCATCTATCCGAGGAAGAGGGTATTTGTTTTTAATTGTCACTTTATTTAGTTCTCGATAATCAATACACATTCTCATTGTTCCATCTTTTTTCTTAACAAACAAGACTGGAGCACCCCAAGGAGAAAAACTTGGTCGAATGAATCCCTGATCTAGTAATTCCTGTAATTGTAGTTTCAGCTCTTTAAGCTCTGCAGGTGCCATACGATATGGGGTTTTTGATATAGGACGAGTACCAGGAATTAGATCAATGGCGAAATCAATTTCGCGATCAGGAGGGAGTCCAGGCAACTTCTCAAGAAAAACATCAGGAAATTCCCGAACTACTGGAATTTTATCTAAAGAAATTTCGGGTTTAATTTCAGTGTTATAAACATGGACCAAATAACCTTCACCACCCTGTCGTATCATCTTTCGTGCTCTAATAGCTGATACTAGCAAAGTAGATAAATGTTTAACTATTCCTTGGAAGGTTACTAACTCACCATTTAATAAACGAAAAGTAACGATTTTCCTTGAACAATCTAGATTGGCTCGATACTTGGATAGCCAATCCATACCCAAAATGACATCATAGTCTTTCATATCCAATAGAATAAGGTTTGCAGGAAGAGAATAAGAGTTGATCATCACCTCGCAATTATTTATTATTTCTTTAGTTTAATATTTGGCCGGATGGAATAAATACCTCTAACTCAGACTTCAAACTATCAGTTAGCAAGTGAGTCCTTCTAACCATGCTAATAGATATAAAAGAATGGGAAGATCCAGAATCAAATAAAACATAAGCAAGAATTCCAGCAATAGGAAGCTTACCAGCAATAACTGCTGGAATGTCGCTTGAAGTACTTTCATTTAGTGCGTAAACCCTAGTGATAGCACGATTTCCATTATCCTTGCTCTTCTCCGTGCATACACGTGATATATGTCCTTATTTACCACAATTATAGCAAGTAATACATGAGCCATTGTGAACCTTGTTACATTTAGGGCATATCGCACCACCCACTGGTTGATCGTTGGGGCGTGGCTTCTTCCCATGATTATTATTTGGAGATCGGTCATTATTTCTAGACCCTTGTCTAAAATGAGGTTCTCTCTTTAAATTATTTGAATTGTTGCCTCGCTGCCAATGAGGCCGTTTAAGGACATTCGAGGGATGCCTCTCCCGTGCTCCAGCAATACGATTCTCTGCTTGCTCCGCTTCTAGTGCTCGTTACGCACATCGGCAAAAGTCACTCCCTGGGTGCCCACTATCTTCACATCTCGATATAAGTCCGGTCGGAGCCCTTCAAGAAACCGCTCCACCTTATGCTCATTAGTACTAACTATATGAGAAGCGAAACGAGAAAGTTCCTCAAATTTTCTAATATATTCTCCAACAGACATAGTCCCTTGCCTCAACTGAATAAACTCATTTAACTTTTGTTGTCTAGCAGCTGTGGTAAAATATTTATTTAGAAAAAGTTCTTTAAATCGAGTCCATGTCATGGAATCCACTGACTCAATGCTTTGCACCGTGTCCCACCAGAATCCAGCACTGCCTCGTAGCATAAAAGCAGCACAATTTACCTTTTCAGTATCTGGAACTCTGCTATATTTAAACATATTCTCCGTAGTACATACCCACTCTTCTGCTTTCATCGGATCCACAGTTCCATAAAAAATGGGAGGGTTTAGTTTCCTGAATCTCTCTCCCACATTCTCATCTATTCTTGGAGCTGGTACAGCTTGCATATACTGATTAAGATGTTATGATTGGATCTCCACTAACGCTGTCAACCGTTCCACTACCGTATCTCGATTATTTCCATTGGTCGTAGATTCGCTTGCATCCGCCATCTACCATAAAATAGGCTTTTAAGCCTGTGACTACAGTACATTTTTATTTTCTTAAATCTTAAGACCGAATACATATTTCCTAACTTATATAGGATGATACCCTTAATATAACCCTTACCACTAGCAATTCAGAGCATAAATTTATCAAATAAATTCAGTAAAAATAATAGAAAAAATAACATATGCGTACCAGCATGCCGTCATTTACTGAGCCTCCAGCTATACATGTTAAGTCTTCAGGATGTTATCAAAACCTTGGCTCTGATACCAACTGTGACGTTCCCCCTTAATGTAATTAATATTTATTAAAAATTTTTATTTTCTTCTTCTTTCCTTCTTATCTTTTTATTTTATTATATTATAAATTTTTTTTTTTTGAATCATTCTAGAATTTAAAATTTATTCTTAGACATATCAAAATAAAACCAAAATATATCATGAAGATTAAATTAATAATATAAAGAGTTTAGAGCACCGTCAAACTTATATTATGACCAAAAGAGGCTTGCTTTACAAAATACAGTTAATGAGTTAGCTATAGACCATTCAAAAATTCTAGTCAAAAGAAGTGCCTGCTAACTTTCAAAAATATTCCATATATCTAATCTATCGCAGGCTAATGTAGTAACGTACCCATGTCGGCTAACTCATGCCATATTTACTACATTCTTTTACTATTCTCCATCACCTACCTTACATCACTATCTACTCTACAGATATCATAGTATTTATATATCGCCCCGTGATCAGATCATACACGTCAACCATTACCAACACAAAATCCTTATATTCTTCAAAAGTTTCAATACTTTCAACATCGTCAACAACCATATAAAAACGTGTGTAGTGAGTGCACCTATATATCACATGTATAGCTGTTAGGTCTTCAGTAATTTCGACATGTCTGGTGGTATGAATAACCTCAGTTGCCTGCGGAGCCATCTACAATACAAAATACACAGCGTGAACAATAAAGTTCAGTAAATATGATGGTGCAATGATGTCACTCACACACACTTGGGCCCGAATCCTCATTATAGTGTACCGTGTGAGCTCACAATAACATAGCCTTAACTTGTGCACAAATCAATACCAAGGCATCCGTCCTTGCCCACCGAGACTCAGGATACCTCATCAGAATATATATAATATGAACTAAGGCCTGGCACCGTGCCTATCCGAGTCCCAAGGCCACTAAGGGACCTCCTGACACCGCCTGTATACAAGTGCTGAACCCAAAATACCCTATCCTTGGCTACCCTTAGTGACCGTCAGGAGCCTCAAAGCGGTATATTTATTCGGACACCATAGTACGGTACATCTATAATGGGATTCACATGTAAAATTATCAACCACACACTCCATGAAAATGATAACATAAATATGCATGATCTTGAAAACGTACTATCCATACGTTTTCTAAATAAACCCAGTAACCAATTGTCACATCACCATGTCACATAAAGACAACAAACACATATAAACACATCACTTCACATAATCACGTATTTTGTATTGTAGTTGAAGAACATCAATATTTACCTTTTTCGCGACCTCCTTGCTCAATATCTGCATTAATAAAATAACTTCTACATTAATCCTAACTTATCATGTTATTTCCATGTTATCTAAACTAAACCTATAAGATGATATATATTTACTTAATAGAGTACCCCTTGTAATAATACTAATAATGATCTTACTTTATTACCCATAACATAAATGAAATTTTCTTTATTTTTATAAAAGAACTTCCATAACTTCTAAAATAAAATCCATACATATAAAAATTAAAGTAGCCAATATACTACCATATTCTTTCCCATTTCATGTTTGATCCATTTTATCTTTACCAAATTTTCAACATATCTCACCCATTATAACATTTTACTTCTCATATTATCATATCACCAAATCAAAATAATTTAAGTTTAAGTCTCAAATGCTAAATGTTTTCTCTCCAATTGACCATATCTACATATATATACCTATATTAATGACCCAATTTCCATAACTAATATCATGATGATAGTAACAATTATTATAGTAAATCATTTTCTACTTTCTTTCTTCCTTAATTACTTCCCATCATTTTTCCTCAATTTCATCTTTTTTTTTTTTTTCAAATCTCTTTCACACAATTCTTGATTTAATTAATTAAATTTAATTCCAATTTTATCTTCCTTCAATTATCAAGGAACCCTAAAACAATAATTTTGATTTTCCACTCATAAATCAATTAAGCACTTAAATCAAATAATTAGTTAAATTACTATCTAAATAAATAAGCAATTAACTAAATAATTAACTCCATCATTCAAAACTTCAAGTGCCGAAAATAACCGAACAATTAATTAAATTAGTATCTAATTAAATAAGTGATTAACTAAACCATTAACTAACTAATTAACTTATAAAAACAAGAAATTGGAATGTACCAACCAATTAGCTAATTATATTATTAACTAATTAAATAAACAAATAACTAAATAATTAACTAACTAATTAAATTAAACAAAGAAGGAAAAGTTAAAACATACCTTAAAAAGGAAAGAGAAGTAGACATGTCTCACTTCCCCCAAACCCTTCCATATTTATAGTGATTACTAGGGGTTGATTGAGCAATTTACAAATTTACATTTTTAACTCTTAGGATAAAAATGTCAAGTTTCTATTCGTTGATGATATTATACATGTGCACTTTTAGCCCCATGAGAAAGATATTAAAATTTTATTTGTTAATGAAATTGCACATTTGATCCTTGGGTAGATTTGCAATTATTTTATTTTTAATAAAATTGCACTTCCAATACCCATAATATTATTTTAATTATAATTCATACATAATTTACACTATCAATTCAATTAAGTCCCTAAAATTTCTAGAAAATTTCGGGATGTCACAATGGTCTTGCAGTCTTGTAGTGCAATAGGTTGTTGAAGGTTATCTTTTGTGATTTCTTCGTTCGATCTGCAGTTTGGTGTTTAGAGATAAGTGCTTTTGTGCCTTTCTCTTATATTTGAAGAACGATTTGTAATATTGTTGTCATTTTGGGTTTGTTAGTGCAATCAAACGTATATCCATTTTTAGATGCTCAACAGCGGATGTAGGCGTTAGATTTGGTCGTCGAATTTTCGTGGTTTATGCCGAAATAAATCTTGTGTTCAATCCTTTAATTTTCTGTAACTCTACTTTTATTTGAGATTGATTCTTTTAGATCTTATTTTTTAATATCGTATGACTTGGACATTTTCATATATCCATGTTCAACCTTTGTAATTATATTTGACGATTGTGTAAAAGGTTATTTGTCGAACAGTGTCTACACGTCGTTGTTGCAAAAACTTAATGTGAAAGAAATGTCTATATAAGGGTAAAAAATGCATCTTGCAATCAAGCTCCGAAAATCTTTAGTTAGATCTCCACATGGCCGGCCTTGGCTCAAGGCAAACTAGGCCATTGCCTTTGGTGTCATAATTTTGAGGGGCCTTAGAAAACAAAAATAAATAAAAGTGGAAGTTACATGGACTAAGTGTTTTCAAGATCTCAGTTCATATTTAAGAGTTATAAATTTTTCTTTCAAAAATCAAATATAATTAAAATTGTAAATATTAATAATAATATTATAAAAATTATTTTACATATCCACCCCACTATCATCTATCCTACCAAACCCTAGTTATTTTCTAATCCCATTTTTCTCTCTCTATACAGCCGTCATCTCTTACCCGGTTCTTCTTTCCAAAACACGAGTAACATTCAATACGAAACATGATTTTGACTTGTCGTGTGTACTGGAATGTATTCTTTCGATAGAAGACGTCCACACGGTTTGAAAATGCCTGGAGAGGACTAAAGTTCTCATGGCGATAGATGTCAAGTAGACTCTTTTAAGGTTTCGCGATTTTGGGAAAATGGGAGGTGATTGAGGCTTGACCTCCACGTCTAGGCTTGTAAAGATTGAGGTTTGACCTTCACGTCTTATGCCTTTTAGATAATCCATAGAGACAATAACATACGTACTATATGTTATTTGCAGGATATTTTATTTTTAAATATGAAAAACCTGAATGGTTGATAGGATTTGTTTATCGAGTTTACAAAATAAAAGATGGTAGAAGGTGGAGGTAGATTTTTCATAGTTATTAGTTGAAGAAGAAATAAGTTCAATGTATAGTCTTCCTAAAATATGCATATCAGAATTTATTTAGTATTGCTATAGAAGGAGAAGAAAATTACTGTATTGTCACCCTTCGGACATAGCAAAGCCTTCATTTTCCTTCTTCCTATTCTTTTCTTTTTACTTTAATTGAACATTGTCGTCTAAGAGAACATAAGCAGATTTTCCTAAACTTAAATGGACAGTGTTCTTATTTTTGCTTCCAGATATGGAGATATTGCAATTAATAGTCAAATTTTCTTCACCACATTCAAGGGAACCAAGTTATTTGAATGAAACATCTCATCCTCTGCCTTAGAACTTCCCAAGCCATCTTCCTCCTTCCCTCAGTTGAGCCCCACCAAAACTGTCAGCATCCTAACCTCTCGGCAAATCAAAGTCCGCAGCGTTAACAAACTCATCATATATGTAAAAGACAAAATAGCCTTTTAGATAATCCATAGAGACTCTTTTTTACCCTCCTTTTATACCAAAAAATACTTACTCTCTATATGTCATAAAGTGGAAATACATTATTTTATATGATTTTTTTTTTTTCACAATATTATATATTCTATTCACAACCATATGTATAGGTATTGAATCAACATATTATCATATTTATAATGTTTGCCAACTCGTTGTTAAAATTTTTACTATGGGATAGTACATGTTTATTTCCATTCACCAAAGTTTAGGCTTTACCCTGAGTATTATTCTAGTATATATGGGCTGAAAGAGAACAAACCAAGATAGTTATATTACATTACAAAAAAACACTTGAGCTTCTTCTTCCACAAAAACCTATGATGGCTTCTAATAATGGCCTTGCCCAAACTGTCTCGCCCGATACAGAACCCTCTCACTTGACTCCGATTTTCCGGCCGGCCTCAACTCGCCGGACTCTGTCCTTTTCTTCGTCCTCGCCGTCACGTGATTCGTTGGATTCTGGTTCATCAATCTCTTTCAATGAAGAATTTTCTTCACTTGGCCCCAATAGCACCCCTCCAAAATTCTCAGGTGGAGTTCCATTTTCTTGGGAGCAACTCCCGGGAATTCCGAAACAAAGAAGTCCCAAGAAAAAGGGTAGTGGCGCCACCAGTCTCCTCCCATTGCCACCGGCCGGAAATTCAAATTCGTCCAAGAAACAGATTCAAGAAGATATTTCACCAAAGAAGTACATGTCAAGTAACAGTTTTAGAAAGGACCCATTTTTCGCTGCTTTAGTGGAGTGTTCTAAAGATGATCATGATCATGATCAAACGGTTGGGATTAATCTTTGGAAGGGATCGAAGATTTCAAGAACATTAACTGATATATTTGGATTCATTAACATGTACACTTCTTGCAAAAGAACTTGTGCAGTTTCAGAATCGATCGTTTATCTCCCAAGATGAACCCCACATTATCTTCCCAATCGTCGTCCCAGCTAATTGAACTGCATGGCCAGGATTAGTTGCTGCGTCTATAGATAAGTTTCATGTTCTAGTTATTACATCATCTTTTGTTTTAATGTTTGATGTCTTATGGTATTTGAGGACATGCCTATCTGTACTAAATCATAATGTAATTTAATCTATGTCTTATCTGGCACTTGCATTTTATTTGAAACAGTGTCATTTTCTGGATACCATGCATGTAACATTAATCGGAATTATAAGCGAAGATTACACAACCCATGTGAGGTTAAGTGTTTGGACCACCACATTACTCAACTTTAGGAATTTGTCAAATTCTATGTCTAGTTTGTATTATTTCATCGTCGTTATATTTTGTGGGAATTTGGTATACTAAATTGGACATGGACCGATCAAAGTGATCATCATTCATCAAACTCGGAGTATACTTTTCATCTGATTTTGTTCATACCCTCTGTGACTTGCATTGAACAACTTTATATAGAACTTGTTTGATAGAGATTAAAATGAAATTAAAATTGAAAAACTAACCGTTATTGTTGACTTTTATTAGACGAGTGAGACCCAATAACGACTATATTTTCAATTTTATTTGGATTTTAATTCCTCCCAAACAAGAATTTAGCTTCTATTTGATATGAATTAAATTCTAGATTTTAATTTAAGTTAAATTTAACAATTAATTTTAATCACATATTTCATAAGATCCATAACTTTTCAATTACATATTTTATCAATGTTATCAAAATCCATGCCACTTTGAAAAAGGAGACCCATCCTCTAATTGCAAGATTTCAAACATGCAAACCTCGGTAAAGTTTCGAGTAATTTGATAGCTTGACTACATAGAAAGCCATGGAGATTTAGTATTTTATGTTGTATTTGACGGCATAGCCAATGCAGTGGTCAATGAAAGATGGATCGATGTGATGGTACAATAAGTTTGAAAACTTGACAGACTATTTAGTGCTCCTTTTCAAAACACGAGTAACATTCAATACGAAACATGATTTTGACTTCTCGTTGACTACATAGAAAGCATGGAGATTTAGTTATTTTACGTTGTATTCGACAGCATAGCCAATGTAGTGCTCAATGAAAGATGGATCGATGTGATGGTACAAATAAGTTTGAAAACTTGACACACTACCTAGTGCTCCTTTCCAAAACACGAGTAACATTCAATACGAAGCATGATTTTGACTTCTCGTTGACTACATAGAAAGCCATGGAGATTTAGTTATTTTACGTTGTATTCGACGTCATAGCCAATGCAGTGCTCAATGAAAGATGGATCGATGTGATGGTACAAATAAGTTTGAAAACTTGACAGACTACCTAATGCTCCTTTCCAAAACACGAGTAACATTCAATACGAAACACGAGTAACATTCAACTCCGTATGCTTTTTAGATACTCCATAGAGATAGTACCACACGTACTTTAAGTATATCGCCAATAGCAACTATTTCATGTGGTTCAACCGTAACATTAGGTTATATGTCAGTAAACTTCTTGACAAGTTCTTGTTCGTGTTGATCCGCCAACAAGGATCACTTCAGCTATGTCCTCAAAGGAAAGCTTTGCATCTATTAAGGCATTTTCAACACAAGTTTCGAGCTTGTAAAAAAGAATGCCACATACGATAGTTTCTGTGTAGACAAGGCATATTCCAATGAGGTCTATTTGACCTTTTATATTTTCAACTCCTTTAAATATGGACCGTAGAAATTGATTCTATTTTATGGTTGACAATATTTTTTTTGTAGTTTATTCTTTGAATATGTTTGAATGATTTATTATAGTAATATTGTTTCTACAATCTTCTAGTCAACTATTAAAATTTTCATATATCTACTTAAAAGCATATTTAGTTAAAGAAATCCTTTTACGTCTCTTTTCTTTATCGTAGAATGCTCCGATAAGTTCTTACCATATAATTTCCTAGAATGACTTCCACAAGGATCTTCATATTTTCAAGTCTTTCGCGGTTGCATTGCCAATGTCGGGCCTTTGACCCTATCTCTTTGCATCTTACACACCCAAGCGTCCCTCATATACTCCTAGCACATTCTTGAGAGCAAACGTCACGAACATCTCAAAATCTCATAGTAAAATTTAAATATGTCAAAGAAAGAATTTAATAGAACACAATGCTACGATGTCATTTGTGTTTGAAAACGCAATTGCATATATGAGACGTTAATTTTATATAAATTATTATTTTTTTTTAAAATGATTTGTTCAATTTAACTGATGACAAAACAATATAGTTGGCCGGTTCGTTTTAACTTTTTATTGATGCAACTCTTCACCTTCATTCAAGTGATAATTCTAAAGGAGTTATTTAACATTTAATTTTATTTAATTATATTTATAATTTGGTGAATTTTCGAAAATTGTGATTTGTAAAACATGAAATTTAATCTAATGTTGGATCTCATTGTCATCGGTCTTCATTCTGACCTAACAACAAACATGTAGAACAAATCTTTAACCTGTTCATCAATTGCTGTAAAACTTCAGCAACATACAGATTTATCAAATATTTTGCAATGTATTAATTCCCCCAAATTCTCAAAATTTCCGGAAAATGCCACCACCGAGTAAACCCTCCCGGATATTTTCTTTCTTCGGCCTCGGCTCCGGGGGTAATAATACCGTTAAAGACGATCTGGAATCGCCGCAGCTGAACTTGGAAGCGGACAGGGAAGTGTATAGACCGGGAGATCCATTGACTATCACGATTGAAATCAAAAACCCAACACCCGAATGGTCACTTTTGATTGAAAAGCTTAACTTTGAGATTAAAGGGATTGAAAAATTGGACCCTCAGTGGTTCAACACTCCCAAGCCCACTCCTCACTTGAAGCAGCGACGAGGTATATTCCGTTTATTCTCTCTTTTTTCAATTATTTATTGCTATTTAGTTACTTGCCTCAGTTTGGTGGAATTTTTTGAATGTGGGTTTTTCTGTTGAATTAGTGAGAAGCTAAGACGTGGGCATGAAATTTTCTTCTTGTAACTCAAATAATGTACATGAAATGACTAGTGAAATTGTTTCATCATATAGCTGAAAGATTGGTTGATACTTTGTGTTGCATACATGCGAAATACATGGAAGATAATTGACTGAATTATGAGAATTGTGAGGAAAAGTTGAAATGTGGATTTTTAGTGGACTTGGTGGTAGATAACATGTTAAATTCTCAAACTTTAGTTGTTTTAAACTATTTTTGACGGCATTGAATTGGAGATTGAAATTATTTTAAAGAAATTGAACTTACAACATATTTGGCAGCCCAAAATTGCACTTTTGAATTCAACTTTTTGATAAGCCAATTCAATTAGAATTGGAATACATGTTCTCCTTTCCACAGTTTTCCCATCTTAATGAAATTCAGAGTCATGTCGTTCAGACTAAAGGCTCATAGTTGCACATGAAATTAATAGGAGGATGTCACTTGCAATTATGCCCCCAAACTAGCTTGATTCTTAACACGTTCATTTTATGCCATCATGCATCTCTTGTGAAACAAATAATTGAAATTTCCTCCTCAGATCACATTGAACTTTGATGTCTTTAGGATGCATATATAGGTTGTAGGCTATTTGAAGGTATGTACTATGTAATAACTCAATCTTTATATTCTAGTTTTAACATGAAATGGCATGAAATGAAAATAGATTTTGCCTCTATTTGGTATCCATTCTTTTTTTCATTCTCATTCTTCTACTAATTTTCAACCACACATTCATCAATAAAATAATATTTTCCATCACATCAATAATTTTTCCTTCATTTTCAACCACAAAGAAAGTGTGATTTGACACAAAGAATGCATTTTTTTCTAGAATAATGGTTACCAAATGGTGCCTTTATAAGGGAAGCTGGATGTTCAAAAAGATTCAGTGAAGATCAAAATAAAAGGGTCTGCATACTGTGACATTATACTTGCTTAAATGTAATTATGCGTTATTTATTTCTTTTCAGGTGAGTATGTTTTCATGGATTGCTCGACTCTCACAGTGGTTTCCAATCAAATTCTTTCGTGTGGGGCCACTAAAACTTGTAAGCCTAAGTAAATATTGTTAAATATGCCCTTTGGTTGGTTGTAATGTGGGTCACTGGATCTTGTAATTATGCTGAAATTCATTTCTTGATGCTCACTATTTTTGTTGCTCTATGGTCACTTCGTAGTAGATATTATGGATGGTCATTTTTGTGTCTTTTCACCAAAACCAATTAAATTCAACTGGTTATCCCAAATTTAGTGAAATACCCAACAGTTTTGATCTCCTTCTCAAGCAACTTCTAATACTTTTAACTTTATCATTTATCAAACTTGTTGATTTCATGCTGGTCCGTTGGGTGCTGTAAATTGTTTCTTTTCAGATATGGTGCGCACACTTCTGCCAACCATTATACCACCATCATACAGAGGTGCAACCATTCGTTATTTGTACTATGTAAGGTGTACATTGTCTGGCCAATATCTGAATTTGGAAAGTGGACCCTCTCACGGGTCAATACAAGATCTTTCTGAGCTGGTTAGTTTTCTTATAATCCTTTTTGCTTTTTATGAATGCTGAATTAGTGTTTCTCTTGATTTCTCTAGAACTTCAATCCTAACGACTTTGTTTCCGAAAGTAATTTTTCCGAAATTTTCTCGATAAAGGATTTATTGTTACTTCCAAATTTGGGAATCTGGACATTACAATGGATATTTGAAACCATGGTCTCAACAATGATCTCTTTTTATTCAATTGTTTTCAATTAATTGTAGTCTCTTGCTTCTCCTTTCATTGACGGAAGTGATGTGTGCTTGTTCCTTCATAGTCTGTTTTTCCTTTATTTATTTTTAACTCCCAGGAGACAATAGATACTTATATTTATTCTTCCTTCCGTTTTGTGAGGAAAGCCTCCAAATACCAAGACATTGACATGATATGATCAAATTGTGTGTTTCTTTGTGAATAATTAGAAAGTGTTTCTTTCTTCTAATTATTATCATTCATTTCGTACCTTTTTAAAAATCTCACATTGGTTATCATAAATACCTCAAACTCTGCAGGAATCCCGAATACCATTTCAAGTATGGGTCAGTCAGGAAAACAATGGGTTGCAGAGTGAAGAAGATTGCAATGATGGTAAACTTTTTTTCTGGCACGTCTCATGTGTTTGTGCACGAAACTAATAAATAGCTTGCGTTACTGCTATGGCGTTCTTATTCTTTTTCGTCCTTGCCTCCTTGATAAGTGTTTTGGGTTAAAATTGGCTGGTGAGTGGTTTGAAAGCTGTCATGTTTCCCATGTCTTTGATTTGAAGCAATATAAATGTTATTGGGATTTAAAACAGCCTTTGTTGAAGGATAATGTTTAGTGGAGCATTGTCTTTAGGTTGTTCTCACTATTGTTGATTCTGTGTGTTATTGCTAAAAACCTTTGACTTCAAACAGCCAGATTCACATCCCTAATGGCCTACTTCTGTTGGTCAAGATGTGCATAGCTGACCATCATTTAGTCACTGGTATGGTTCAGTATGTATGGCATTCTAGAGTAACAACCAGGTATTTCTGGGAAATATATATCTCTTCAGTAACTTTGGTGTATGTCTTACTTATCTTGAAAACATTCCACATTTGTATGTACATATATATCGTATATATGTGTACATATATAAATGAGACAGTGAGGGGTCTAAATACATAAAGGTTTAATAGACATTCATTGCTATATCGTGCTCCAAGAACATTATTCGTGATATGTTTCTGCATTTCTAATTTATTTATCAAATATAGATAATTAATTGTGGTTTCTTTTAATGTATCAATGTTACCTCTTAAATGAGTGACTCAACGTCTTTCATCATTTTTTCAGGAATTGTTCCAGCATCAACCATCCTCTTAGACGTGTACCGGAAAGAAATGAATACAGATTCTGAATGGGTAGAACGCTATAGTGTGCAGATACTTTTATCATTTTAAATATTTATGTCTTCTTCCTATTTTCCGCTTCTAAAAAATGTTGGGAGGGAAACAGTATGCACATACATATTATGTTTGTTGGGTTAGACAACGGACTGGTTTCAGTAAATCAACAATTATGTGAACAACGATAGCAATGCCAAAAATAATAACAATGAATCTATGATTGTGAACAACAGTGATATCATTAGAACAATAACGCTATAGGTATGAGTATGGATTGGACTGTTTTTTATTCTTTGCAGGCTAAAGTAAACGATGCTTTTGATGGAGTTGAGGAAGGATATGAAAGTTCGCGGGATGAGATCTCATCTGTTTCATCCTATAATCATTTGAAGGAAGATATGCATAAAGCTTTTGGAAGTTCATTATCTTTGCAGTCATTTGCAGCAATGTCTTCCAATAAAGGTTCTGTGTTTCTTGAAGGACGCACGAGCATATCTTCAAACATGGCACTTCCTCGACTGTCTGTGGCTGAGGTCCTACATGATTCTACTGGTGGTAAACTATTTTTTATCGTTAAAATTTCAATTTCTAACATCAAAACTCAAACTGGTTTATCTGTGAGAGTAATTGGTGTTTAGTTGTTAAAGCTGCATTATATCTTACAATTTGGTCTTTGTGAACAGATGCTTTGTCCCCAAACAGGTCTTCAGCTATCACATCTCCAAGTCAGCAGCTAAAACATCCAAAAACCTTTTCTGTAGATGATAGCACGAGAGTATCATCTGCCTCCAGAAATGCTGAATCTGGAGCATGTAATTTATTACTGTTGCATTTTTCGTAAATCTGAAACTTATTTCCTTCAATAATTCCAGTATTTGACATAAGGTATGATGTTTTGAAACTAATTTGCTGCCGACATTTTCTGCAGCAGAGGGGTATGTTCGCGGAAGATCATATAATATTAGACTGGATGACAAAGTTCTACTAAGATTTTCACCAAAGAACTCTGAGTCAAATTACTACTTCGGTGATATGGTAGTAGCATGACGATCTTTTCTATTATCTTTCTTTTAGTTCTTCCTTATATTTCCTTTTCATTATAATTCACAGATAGGTGGAACCCTTACCTTCTTTCATGAAGAAGGGGCTAGGAGATGCCTTGAGGTACTGTTGCATTCAATCATATATCTCTGAACTACCATTAGCTTAGTGTTTACTGTTTCTATGAACAAGGATTTGACTGTCATCTTGGTGCCTTTAGCTGACAATAACTTTGGAGATGACGGAGACTATAAGTCGGCGCTCTGTCCATCCTTCTCGGAGACATTCTCCTACTATTACTAAGGTGAGTGGTACTGATACTATGATGACTTTCATTCTGTAGATAGCAACTGCACAGTTGTTTTTAATTATATTGCGAGGTAGATGAACAGTCAATTAGGTTTTACAATTTAGAACTTCTTAAATGATTTCAAATATTTAGTCTATATCCTCGGAAACGGAAGAGAAATTTCGTGGAGGCCTAAAATGATGATTACTCTCTTTTATAAGCACGGTCAAGTAGATATTAGTGTATAATTTTAGCAGTTTTGTGTTCTTATATCTTTTCAACAACTTTTTTATTCAAAGGGGGATCAAAGGCCCCCCCCCCCCCCCCCCCCCCCCCCC
Organism: Fraxinus americana; assembly: GCA_035079005.1. Classification (NCBI taxonomy): domain Eukaryota; kingdom Viridiplantae; phylum Streptophyta; class Magnoliopsida; order Lamiales; family Oleaceae; genus Fraxinus; species Fraxinus americana. The sequence continues at coordinate 752,620 of CM068716.1, read as the reverse complement.
GGCAAAAAAAAAAGGGGGCTAGAACCCAGATATCGTTTATATCTTTTCAATATTTTGTGTACTTTAAACTCATGTTATGAATACAGTTGAAATCTTGCTACAAACTTTTTCATGTGAGTAGAATAATGACACTGGTTGAGTAAATTGATTCTAGAACTTCACTTTGCTGCCTTTCTGTTCACTTGTTAGGTGCATTTATTCTAGTACAATGTTCACTGCTCCTTTTCTAGTCACATGGTTTCACTTGAGATTTTGATCATAAATGGTTTAAAAGCAAAAGTAGAACATATGTAGACCCAAAGTGTTTCCTTTTCTTAAATAGAAATCACATTTACATAAAGGCACTTTAATAGACGACGTGGCAAGCGGATACTAAGATGGAATAGGACAGGCCAAGCTGTATTGGATCAATTTAATGAACTCAGCAAATCCTAAGCATGAACTTTGACTTTTAACAAATGTCACCTAGCCAAAGGTTGAAAGATGATCCACTGGGTGGTATGTACTAGGGAAATCCCAATTCATTGCACACTATGCCTGAGTACATCAAATGCTTTCTGGTGCAGCACATGTTACTGCGATTGGCATTCTGACACATTCTGATTGGTTAAGGCAAAAATCATAAAATTGCAACTTCATCCAAAAAATTCGTGATTTACCTAATTTTTTTTGCAAGATATCTGAATTCTTCCTACATCTGTGGAAAGAGCAAATTAGCCCAATTACATCAGGAATTTGTGCAAATTGTTTACTCTTAGGCCATCTTCTAATGATAAAATTGAGAAGTGGTTTTCTATCTGTAAATTGTCCACAAGGAAATCTTAGCAATACATTACTATGAAGATAAAATAATATTTATAATTTACTGTGTAAAGGCCTATGGGAAATCACTAATTTTTTAGCATCTGATTTCTGCAGGTTCATAGTGATCACCATGAGGTTGTTGCAGATTTAGTACAGACTAGCTTTCTTTTTTCCATTCCTATGGATGGACCAATGACTTTTTCTACCGGCTATGTCTCTGTGCAATGGGCTCTTCGTTTTGAGTTTCTTACAACTCCAAAGAATGTGGACTGGACAAGGTACAACTCTTAATCATTATGGGATGGAAGAATACAATAGTTTGTCGCAGTAGCAACAAATTCTACATTGCAATTCAGATATGTTCATGTTTACTGTAATTTTACTTCATGGCTACAAAAATGCCAGTTACTAGATCGTGAAATCATCAAAAGGGTTAATTACCAGATCTTGAAATCAGCTCCACGACATAAATTTGCCAGGTGTGAAGAGATGGTTACCAGCACATGAATAAGATCTTGCTACTTTCAAGTTAATTAAATATGAATTCCTGTTTTGAGATGTTAGTATAAAGGTTAAAGTAGAATGAAGAATAGATAAAATAAATCAAACCAAAAGGTCCTCGTTAGAAGCCTTTAATCTGGAAAAGTTACCTTGATGGAAGCACCTTTTTCACGATGGGATATTGTCTTGTGCTTGTCTCTGGATTCTCTGGATTGCATATAGGATTGCTCCCATTTAACTCATAAATGGATCATATATGCTCCTTTCATGCTCCATCATTCTGTACTAGATATGCTAGGAGGTATAAATAAAAATCTGTTATTGCCTGCTGTTGAGGTTGTTATAACTCGATATGTCTGTGTTGCACAATCTGTCTTTTTTTTTTTTGGAACATTTAATTGCTGGCTTTAATGCCAGATATGAGCATCCTCTTCTGATCGAGGGAAGAGACAAATGTGAGTGGATTCTTCCAATTACTGTGCATGCCCCCCCTCCAGTGGCTGCAGCAGCTCAAACTCAAAATGAGAAGTCGTTCTCATTGGAACCCCTCTGGATTCGTACTTGAAGGTAAACGTGAACTCTAATTAGAGATGGTTGAGGTTCAGTTGATCCTTTTTGCTACTCCTATCTGTATACAATCTGGTATTGAATTTAGGTGCAGTTCTCAAGATTTAGCCCCGTTGACTTACATTTTTAAACTTTCCTCAGGTGGGAGCAACTGGTTAAAGGTGCAAGATGCAACAATCCAATTTAACCGGTGAAAGATAAATATTCCATGGCAGTTTGGTCAAATGCTGAACCGCTATAATAACAGATTCTGCCACTAAGGTTGACCTTTGAACGACGTATTGTCAAGTGGACGCAGTCAGTGGCGAGTATGCTTTCCTTTCTGCATCACTGTCATTTAGCATTTTGCAGTCAGTAGCGAGTATGCTTTCCTTTCGGCATCACCGTCATTTAGCATTTTGAATTTACATTGTTTTACACACCGGAAAGATGGAACTCCACACTTTACTATTTTCTGTTTAGTTTCGGGTTTCTTTATCCTTTCTTCATCCTTTTGTTACCGTACTTTTGTCTGCACCTGTACATTTGTAAAAATAATAATTCAGTCGTTTTCCAATGCTTCGAGGCAACACATGCTCTGCCTATATGGATCCCATTTGTTATTTTTGATGTGCGCCAATTTTCTGGATATTAGTGTCTCATTTTTTCTCTGACTGGTCGAGTAGAAAGCAATAACGAAACCAAACACAACAAAAATTGGAAAAGATGGATGAACAGCAGTCGAAAACTACATCACTTTCTCAATTTTATTATCCACTATTCTTGCTTGTATGGACCAATGAAATACACCACCCATATGTTTATAAAAAATTCAGCAAGACACGAGACTTCCAAGTAACTCGTACCAACGCCAAGTCATTGGGGGCAAAGAGAGAACAATATTTGTGCATATTCAATCAATTCGAAATACCACCACAAAAAGGGGTGGATTTGAAAAAGTAATCACTTCTACCTTCTCTCGTTATAAAAGACGAATTTGTCACACTACCACAAGTTCTCAATGTTGATTTCCACGAAGGAGCATGGGTCTGGTATATCAAAGTTATCCAACACCTGTCGTAAACATGAACACGTGCTGAAATACTATATGAAAATCATGGCCCAAAGAGAAATATAAATCAGAAATTTGATTGTATTCATTTTCACCGATTATCAGTAAATCACAAGAATATGTAGTTTTATTAATGCAAAACAGAGTTACAGAAAGGTACTTTGAGGTCTTTCAACATATTGCACAAAGTAAATATTGATATACCTGTGGGTGCACAATGCCAAAAGTGCCTATTTGCTTCCCTTTGTAAATGATGCTCGCTTGTCGGCCTATTAGAAATTCGGGATCCTACAATATAAATTAATAGTAGGAAATTTGTTAAACAATTCCTAGCAAATTCAACAAAGTGAACACAGTTAACATACATACATCTGAACTTCGTATATAGTAGCCAGTTCCGTTCCCAGGTGATACGAATGATGTTCCTGTCACTTCCATGATTCTATCCACAAGACCATGTATAAGCTGAAAAGGGAAAAAGAGAAGAAACTTAGAGAATCATACGTCAACAATTACTGTAAAATGTAAAGGGAAAGTGCACGAGCATAATGTCATAGTTTCGTAAAAAAAATGGAACAATGAATTGCCCAATGTTTCAGAGTGCAAATATCAGCGAACTTAATAGAATAATCAATTTCAGAATTGTATGCGGCAAGCTGAATCAAGCCATCCTCTTGATCAGATTCTAAAGGAAGATCAACAAATACTGGAAAAGAAGAGCTCAATCAAATTTTATCGATAAGAACCCTCCAGATCCTCAGAGCTAAGTATCTCACCCTGGCAAATAGGTCAATAAACAGTGTTGGAAACAATAGGTACCTCAAATCCTGAAGTAGCTCCACAATACAAAGCTGCAAGATGACGACGGTTTGATGCACCGTCTTTTGTCTCATCTAATAGCACCACATCACCCACTTCAAAAATCTACATTTTAGAGGATATCAGATGGATATATAAGTAACCAAAATATAATTATGTAGAACCTGGCACAGGAATCATGTCAGTCTAGTACAACAAATGTCATCCATAGGAATTGACAGAGTGGCTAACTGACTGTCAGACATGCAAGATAGCCACAGCTTTTGACATCAACTACCTCAAGCGATTTATAAATTATAATACTTGCAGATAATAGTAGTACTAGTACCAGATGTCTAAATACATGAGAATTGCACTAGATAGATGTTTCATCAACATCAATCGTTTAGTTTAAAAACCCTCTTTTGATCAAATCAACAAACAATTCAAAGTGAACAATCTACGGAACACAGCCAATCATTGTAAATCCCTTCAAAAATTTCAATTCCCCAAGGCTCTGTACTAACAAGGACATGCAGTTCCACATATCTAGTTTTGGTAGGACCACAGCAGAAACAACTTTTTTCATGCTATGCTCATTTCAGGCAGATAGAACGGTGGACCCTAAAATTCTTTAATAATGAGGCAAACAAGTCTGCTAAACATAAATACAAGGAGAATCACATTAAATATTCTCATTACCTTTAATGGTTTTGGGTGGTCTTTATTATGCCCAATGGTTTTCAATATGCCAGGCATAAGACTGGTACGGAGAACCTGCAAACATTCACAGATAGGAAGTGTTTCTGAGATGTACTAGGAAGTGTTTCTGAGAGAGCGAAAAACAATGATTTTATATTCCATATATCCAAACTATCAAATAAAAGGGATTTTGTGTCTGACTACCAGTAACATTCATAATTCTTCAGAAAGATGAACACGAACTGGAAGTTTAAGGTTCACAAAACTGCGCCCAAATTTTCATCTGAGGACAACAAAGACAAATGAATATCATAGATGCATGTAAAAGGGAGTTTTAAGAATCCAGCAATCTTGCTTGAAAATAGACATTTCACTCCAACAACAATCATCTATATCCGGATTAATCATTATCGAAATGTTCCCAAGGTTTTTGCACTCTAAAAATATACTTCCACAAACCTATATGTTTAAGACTAAAAAGTATTCTACAACCATATAAGCCTGTAGGCTGTAAGTAACAAAAGTTCGGTGAGAGACCAGAGGATAAAACCAAAAACCCAAAAATGGAGTCAAGAGGCACAATTCAATGGCTAGAACCGAAATGCATTTCCAATACATTATACATACACATCTCACTACTCTTTCTAAAGACAAGTGTGAAAACGCAACGATCACGAGGTATGACTTCATTTAAACCTACTCTATTTTGCATGGACACAGATGTACCGATACGTGATTTTTCATAAAAGTAGGACACGGACACATCGGGGATACGTCGTTCTATATATTTTTAAATTTTTAATTATATATTATATACTCATTTTTTCCATTTTTAATATAGGACACGGCACTTTCCCCATCAAACACTTGCCCAAGTAATGTTACTAAAGTATCCCTTGAGCATTAGAAATTTGATAAATTATAAAGAAAAAACATGAAGCTTATCAAACTCATGTCATGCAGTGTCTGAAAGTGTCGGTGTCGACCCAACACGTGTCCAACACATACTTCTATTTTCCCTAGTAGAAGTGTCCGTGCATCATAGACCCCACTATTTAACTCAAAACAAATCACTGTATCCACTACAAACATTGCCAGGTCACTAATATAGAATATACTACAGTACATTAGCACAATGCATTATCCATTTCCCAGGTCTTTTTTCTCAGCCAATCACAAATTTAAAATGATAAAAGATTCTCAAGAAAGCTACACAGGAATCTGCCAGGAACACTCAGTTATAAGACTAAACGAATATATTATTCTGAAATTCATAACCACCAAACCCAAATAAATATGTGACTGAAAAAATTCTTAGTTTAGTTAGAAATTTAGAAACATTAGAAGATAAATATAACATTGAATGCCTCTCAACAACTGACAATCAATTCAAGCTTCTAATATATCTAAATAGCGAAGTAAATAAAATACAGAAAATAAGATCAAAAGAAGCATAAGAGAAACCAAATTATTTACATGTCAAATCAGATTGCAGCACTAAACAATTAAGGAAGAAATAGTTATCACAACATGATTTCAAGAGTACAGAAACAATGAAGACAAAACAAACCTCAAATTCAGCAGAACATGGATTTCCATTGATTGCTGCTGTTGCCTTGTTGTCTTTAAGGTTGAGCATGGTGAAATTTTCTTTATACGAGCACAATATCCACGTTAACACTTCTGTGTAACCAAGCATCGCAATCTAAAGGGGGAATGTGAATAATAACAATCAAATACTTAAAGTTTAATTCGCACAGTCTTGCTTTCACCAAGGGAGTCAAAGAGAATACAGACAAAAAAGTAGCAACTATGAAAATTCCTAGCAGATATGCAGCAAAAATAACTACTCACGGCAAGCTTTAGTGTCATAACTTGGGGTACATAATGTTTACTGCTTTGCTCATTTAGAAGCATGATGAAGGGGACAGTGACAAAACATAATTCCTGTTCTCTACATATTGAGAGAAAAAAGAGAGAAAGGTTGCTACAACCATGAAGTTTGGAATTGAATAATGTTTTTGAGTTCAAAAAAGAGTGAAACACATGAATCAGAAAAGCATAAAATGATGGAGATCTAGCTTTGAACTATCAAATAAATTAAAAGTTGTTCACAATTTATGGTCAAACTGAATCCTTGAAAGATAAGGTAAAAAGTAACAAACTTAGGGAACCATATAGGAAAGTTATCTAGGATAAGGAAATTTTTAAAATCAAAGAAAGGAAATGACATTTGAAGGATATACATTATACAACAATTCATTCCAGGACTGATTTAGTGGAATGTCTTCAAAACTGAAAGAGTTGCATATATTGAGGCAAAACTTAGATCAGTGGTAAAAGCCCAAAAAAAGGAAAATAAATACTAAATGAATAGATCGTATAGAATCGACTAGACGTATAGTAAATTGTAGAGCAAAAAAAAAAGCGATTGAACTCAAGATATAAAGCATGTATAAACTGTACCTCCATTCGAATAAGCTCGCTGAGCTGATTCAAAGATTGTGGTTTCAGAGATGCCAGTTTTGCCTTTGGAATTTCATTGTAACCAAAAGCAATTGCAACATCCTTCAACGGAGAGATTACATTCCATGTCAGTACAAGAGGCAAGGCAAGATGATCTTCTATGAGATAAATACTTTAGGACCAATACCTCAGCCACATCACATGGATGAAGAATATCACTTCTTGTTGGAGGAACAGAAACAATGAATCTTGTTTGCTTGTCTTCTGATACAGAGTGCTCAGCATGTAATTGCATTTTGTTCAACAAACTGGCCACCTGAAATGTGATTCTTTCATACTAGTTTAAAATATATCATTTTGTTGGCGCTTCTTGAGAAAAGTTATAGACAAAGTCCATACAGCAATGCGACTTACTTATTCATTTTTTAAATAACTACGGAACGTAAACCGTCACAAACAATTGACCATGCGACAACCATACAAGCACATAATACTATAGTTTCATCCATCCTAGCAGAAACTGAGCCCTCACTGGAAGCAAAGAAAACCATCGTAAAAAATATATATTTTTAATCTACAATCTCAGTGCTCACACTAGTAAATATCGTAAACCATTTTAACTTCGAAGCTAGCACCCCCCAAAAACTGAAACTACCGAAGCAGGTAACATTGACTTCAATCAGTCAAAAATGAGAACATTATTTTTTTCCCTGTTCACACAAATCTTTTAGAGAGTAATTAACGAAGGGGGCAGAAGGCAAAGTAACAAGCTGAGAAGTATAACATATTTGTGCAATTTCTAGGATACATGTTTTATTTTACCTTTTATCTTTGGATCTTTACGAAAGTATAGAATTTGGTAGTGATAAGCAAGCCTTGGACCTTGAAGTCACATATAAAGAAGGGAGAAAATGACAGGATCAACTTCAAAAGCCATACAGTTGTCACTCGTCAAAGTCCAAAGGGGAAGAAAATGGATGCACGAGCAATGCTAAATATTTTTACTGCAATGATCAAGTGTAGAAAAGACGTAGAACAAAGTTAAGGTACCATGTTTGCTGGCAAGGAGACTCCAACTGTACTGGTAATGTATGATAAAGGCACAACCATTTGGTAAAGTGATAGATCCGGGTATATGAATGATTTTCCATCAGAGTATGTTACTTCTACTGGCTCAACCTCAAATTTCCTTTCACAATACACTCAAAACATGGTTACCTGCAACACTCTTCATGGTCATACAAACATAAAGAAAAAAAGTAGAAAAATTAGAGCACCGAATCAATTCTTTTTATTACCATTGTGTTCAATACAATTTTGGCTTTTGTCAAATCTGTTGCTGTGCATTCAATGAAAACGTTCTTTGTCTTCAACGTAATGGCAGAATGTGCGCCGTTAATAATTGGAGGCAAAGACAAAACTGTTCTGCAGAAAAGCGTGGGGCTTTATCAAATCAAAGGAATTTCATTTATTGTTCCTCATATTTAGTATATTAATATTGTAATAACCATGTTTATAAAATAGATCGCCTTTATAATAATATAAACTTGATATATTTTGAAAAAAGAAAAGGGTCACACTATAATTGTGACATTCACATTGAAATAAACATAAAACTAATGGTGACATCAAATTAAAGGACTCGGAAAAGACCAAAGAGGATACAACACATAAACAAGTGTATGTCTTGAAAACCATAGGCCCTTTAAATTATTCAAATTACCTGTTGCAGTCCTATATGACTGGGAACACTGGTGAATCCTCAATTATATGCAAGAACTTCTTCAGTTTCAGATCCGACTGCAAATGTACCAAAGCATCGTGTAAATCAAAAGCCATAGTAGCACCTAATGAATGTAAGAATCATGCATACAGGAGACAAAGGGTCCTCGACATAGCAGTTGTCAAGTTCGAAGCACCACACACTCATGAAAGGAACTTCATATAAATTCATGTGGGAAGCGTAACTAAGAAAACTCACTTTATAAAAATCCATAAGCTCATCAGCTCTTTGTCTAAAATGTAGTGAGAAAAGAGTTAGCATTTTACACTGTTAGACAACTTAAAATTATTAACAATAACAACTTATGATCAAGAAGCAATAAGCAAAAAAATTACAGCATAAGAACAACTTATTAGGAACACAGAAATACTAAGGGTCCGTTTGATTGCGAAGGTGAAAAATGGGTGGAAAGAAAATGAATTCCAAGGAATTTAATTTTCTAGAAATTGTTTTATTGAGAATTGTAATTAATTGTGTTTAATTGGTATAATTTTTCACCTGAAAAATGTTGAAAGTTTGGTGTCCGTTTAACTTTATTTTTTATGAAAATTGTCTATTAAAGTGATAATTTTTTTTACCATTAGGTTTAAAATTTGTTCCAATTACCAAATTTAAAAAAAAAATTTAATTTTTTTTTTAAAAAAAATTACTATACCGAATACCATTCATTTGATTTTGTTTTGTATGAAAATTATCAATAAAAGTGATAAATTTTTTTTACCACAAATCTAGAATTTTTTCCAATTGCCAAAAAAAAATTTTAAAAATTAAAATTTTTTTTTCAAAAATAAAGCAATTCCATTTTGCCAAGAAAATGGATTCCCACCACTTTGGCAAGAAAGTCAATTCCTTAAAAACATAGAAAATGAATTGATGTGACACAAGCAAGGAAAGACAATTCCATGGCAAATTTTGTCAATCAAACAAGTCAAAAAGTGAGAAATGGAATTTATTTTCCTTGAAAAATTAGGCTTATCAAACACAACCTGTTGACCCCAAAAAATGAGCTCAACAGATATCGGGCCCACTCTTGCCGTGTCAAGTACGGTTCCAGCACGTTTCTACCGGAATGCAATCGGTGGCTTTACTGTTCATGAACGTGGGAAATACTTTCTGGCAAGAGACAAAGATGTTTGGGTTCCGGTAGTAATATAGGAGGGAAATCACACTAACAATGATTTACAGGTTGCTTTTCACTTTTTGAACAAATTCTTCTTCTATGATGGAATATGTGGAAGGATAGATAGGGTGTGAATCCAAGTGTTTTTTGTTTTTTGACAACCCTAAGGCTTTTCTTCTTTTCTCTCCTTTCTTTGTTTGTCCGAAAAATCCTCTCCGCTCTATGAACACAGAAACGAATCATTTATACAATTCCGGCAGACGTGGCGATCGTTAGATCAGATCCACGTGGAGACATCTCCTAAGCTGAGGCTTCACGTCGCTGTCTAATCATCGCATTTAATGTTTGACCGAAGGTCAGCCACTATAGTGACAGGCGGACATTAAATACAACTGCTCACTTTATTGTAGGCATCCCATCAATCAATCCAAAAAAATCTTCGAATCTTCTCGAGGCAACGTCGAGTTCATGACCCTCAGAGGACACTAAGAAGACCTCGGATCACGCATTGTGTCGTCCTTGAGGAAGCGCCTCATGCCGAGGCTATGAGAAATGTTTATTTATTGATGAAGGGCCTCGGCCTATTTCCTTTGCGGGGTTTCCGACCCACTTGGTTGTCCTCTTTGCTCCTTTCTGACCACCCTACACGTGGCTTGCCACGTGGCCATCTTTCTGCAATCCTCGAAACGGGGGGTATAACAATAGTCCCCCAAGTCTAGGCATGACTATTTATAGAATGTATGGACTTAAGAGTGATATTGAGAGAGCTTCAGAAAAGAAGTGGTTCTACTAAAGCTTCGGAATTAGGATGCTCCCTTAGAGTTTCAGAAAATACGATGCTCTTAGAGCTTCGGAAAAATAAGATGCTCTTTTAGAGCTTCAGAAAATACGATGCTCTTAGAGCTTCGGAAAAATAAGATGCTCTCTTGGAGTTTCAGAAAAGACGATGCTCTTAGAGCTTCGGAAAAATAAGATGCTCTCTTAGAGCTTCAGAAAAGAAGGTGCTCTCTTCCTTTAAGGGGCGCCTACAGATTTGGACCAGAATGAGGAATGAAGCTATACATAGCTTTGAATCGAAGGTCATCGTGGTTTATCATTATTTTTGTCAAACGTGATATTTACGAGGCGTTTTAATCATGGGGCCCTAATGATTTGATGCTATGATGCCTTCCCAAGAAGACAACTGGGCCATTACAACTTCCAATACATGCACGAGCCGCCGCATTAAATGCGTGATAATGATCATTTCTCACGCCCGTTCACAAAGTTTCAGATGCGTGAAGGCAAGTGTGAGGCACGTTCAAATCCTACCCCTTGAAGACAGAACGTCAGATGTCGCGGATGGTCTGGATCATAGATCTGACAATCAATGGTTGGATGGCCTGGATTGAGATCCAATGGCTGGGGTTGCACGAGCATTGCCTATATAAAGGGGCCATAACCCTTGAGAAAATTTCCTTCCACTTGCTACACGAATTCTTGCACTCTTTTCCTTCAAGTTTTCATGTTCTTCCTGTGCTCTTTGTTTTTTCTCACCTGCATTTCTGTGATTTCTTCGACTCGTAAGTAACTTATTTTTCACGAATTTTCTTTGGCATTTTTCCATTACTCATGGCTCCTTCTGGGGATGACATAGATGTAACCAAAGTAGGCAGCGAGTTAGGATTCCAAATAACCAGTACAGCCGACTTTAGGAGATCCATGGAGGCAGGCCGAGGCGCCTCCATATCCGGGAGTGTCGCCCAGTGTGATGATGGCATGGGCTGGGGGGCAGCCAAAATTCCTTCATGTGTCGACCCGACCCAACTGGCCAACCTCAGAGAGAAATATAGGATCCCCTTTGACATCGAACTCCTTTCCCCCACTTATGATGAGCGAGCCTGCTTCCCTAGGCAGGGGTGCGTCGCCATTAGCGAGTACCTTCTAAAGGCAGGGCTTCGCCTTCCCCTTCACCCTTTTTTCTGAGCCGTTCTTCGGTTATACGGGTTGGCCCCCACACAATTGGCCCCTAACGGTTGGGCCCAACTAGTGGGTTCATACTTTTTGTGGAAACAAGTATCCTTAGGCGAGGACATGCCCCTCCATGTTTTCCAAACAATCTACCAGCCTAGGTCCTTAGGAAAGGGGGACTCAAAGGGGTGGTATTCCTTGTGCCCATGGGGGGGGGGGGGGCATTCGCCTTTCTTACTGGGTCTTCCTACCTCAATTAAGGGGTGGAAGGAAACCTGGTTCTGGGTTCGGGGGAAGTGGCAGGAGTGTGAGGGTGACACTGTCCCCTACATCAAGGTTCCAACCTCTTACTCCGAACCCAGTGAGTTCTTTGCCATTCTTTTCAATGCCACCTCTTCATTCCGAACTTGCTTCTAACTCGTAATCATTCTTTTTGCAGGGTCGGTCGAGCGTTTCAATTTTGACAAGAGTGACTGGGATATCTTGTCCGAGATTTATCGTCGGCCATTCTCAGAGCGTGACTTCAACCGTTTGGTGGTTCCCCAACGATTCTACGAGGACTTCTGCTTGATGGCTCGACATGGTAAGGTCCCCATACTTGATCAAACTGATTTTACTCATTGCCCTTCTACCTGACTCTTATGTTTTATTGGACTGTAGGTGATTTTGAGAAGAGGAAGGCCCCTACTCCTGACATGGCCACAATCTTGGCCGCCACTTCTACTGCCAGTCGTAAAGGCATGAAGCCTTCATCTACTGGAGGAAAGCAGGTGAAGGATAAAATCGAGAGGGTCAGCAAGGAGGCTGCCCCTCAAGAAGAAGGGCGTCCTTCCCTTGGAGATAGGGGGAAGAAGGTGGTTGTTGAGGAGCCTAAGAAGAAGTTCAGGGTGTCCACCACCGGGGTGGGTAGTTCCAATGACGTTCCCCCTCCTCGCTCCGAAGTCCCTGCGGGGCAGAAACTATTGGCAGGGTCCATAGCTGCAGCTACGGGGGGTCAGAAACGAGCAACCTCCTCTTAGCCCACAAATCAGGGGCCTGCCAAGAAGCCCAATACTTCCAGCGATTCCACTTCGGATCGCACTCAGGGCAAACCTCCATTGGCCAAGAGAACTGACGAACTGGAGCCCGAGGCTATATCCCTTCTGCCTCCAGAGATTCAGATGGCCACGACGACGTTCCACCAGTTCTGGACTCCAAAATGGAAACTTTGTTGAGACAAGTGATGCCGTGGACGTCGTCGCTACTATGGTGGCCCAGGCGTCGAGGTCCTTTGGCATGGCCATGGAGGTGGAGGTTCTTTTCAAAACCCTCCAGAAGAAGAATCGGGATTTCGTTGGCAAAGCTTCCCAGGCTGAGGAAGCGCTAAATAAAGTTAAAGCTGAGGCTGACGCAATAAAAAAGAAAGAAGCTGAGGAATCGGCGAAACTTGCTTCTGCGTTGGCAGAAATTGAGTCTTTGAGGAAGGAGGTCCACTTATCTCAAAGTGAAGTGGCCTCTTTGACGAAGCGGGTGGAGACGTCCGATGCTCACCAAAAAATAACTGCTGAGGCCCTTGAGAGGGCTAACAAAGAAAAGGAGGGGCTGACGGGAGAGGTGAAAGAACTGACCTCCCAATTTTCCAAATTGAGGGAGGAGATCGAGGGGGTTCGGAGTGAGGCCGAACGATTTAAGGCCGAGACGGAGGATCATTTCCTGGCGAACTTCCATCTGACTGAGAAATATCAACAGTTTGCCCTTTATTGGAGGCGATATGCCTATACCGAGGTGGTAGAGTGGATCGAGGTGCATTCCACAAAGGACACCTCAGAACTCAGGGCTGAATTCCTTGACGAAGAGCCGGAAGGGTCTGAGCCTCCAACTCCTTTAGAAGAGCCTCAAGTCATTGAACTTGACGAAGACGTTGCTCCTAAAGTGGCTCCTGACGCCATAGTCCCTTTCGTCGATCCTAAACCCCCTCCCCAGTGAGCACAAGTGTAATGGCCTCGGCCTCAGCTTATGTAATTTTCTTTTTGTAATGAAATTTTTTGCATTTCTTCTGTCTTCTTGCTTTTGAGGTCTTTCATATAATATTTTAAGTGATCCTAGGCTCTTAGTCTTTGAAATACTTGTTTAAACAACATGAGGCTTTTAACCATCAGAATAAGATTTAAACGAATCGAGGCTCTTAGCCTTTCAGATAATGTTTATAGCGAGTCGAGGCCCTTAGCCTTGCAAATAATGTTTATAACGTCTGAGGCTCTTAGCCTTTTAAGAACAACATTTTAATAATTTGAGGCTCCTAGCCTTTAAAACGATATTTAGACGAACCGGGGCTCTTTGCCTTGGAAATGATGTTTATAACGTCTGAGGCTCTTTGCCTTTTAAGAACAACAATTTAATAATTTAAGGCTCCTAGCCTTTAAAATATCATTCATAACGTTCCGAGGCTTTTAGCCTTTTGTATGATGTTGAAAATACCCCGAGGCTCTTAGCCCCTGAAACAATCTTTAAATAACTTCGACATGATATTTAATTAACATTAGGCTCTCAGCCACTGATTTATACAAAATAAACGATCCAGTTGAGGCTCTTAGCCTTTCATTCAAATAAAACAATCAATCCATACAAAATAGACGATCCATACAAAATAGACGATCCATACAAAATAAACGATCCATCTTACTGATAGTACTTCCGCAAGTGTTCCACATTCCAAGGATGAGGCTGTACCCTTCCATCCACATCTTTGATTTTGTATGTCCCTGGTCGGATTTCTTCACATATGCGGTAATGACCCTTCCAATTTGGGCCCAGGGTTCCCGACCCATACTCTTTAGAGGGTGGGAACACCCTGCGAAGAACCAAGTCATCCAATCGGAATGTTTTCTTTTTTACTTTCGAGTTATAGTATCTGGTCATCTTACGTTGGTACATGACCATCTTTTCCTGGGACTCGTCCCTCCTTTCTTCAAGGAGGTCCAATCCAAAGCATCTTGCCTCATCGTTGTCTGTTTCATGGTAATGCATTCGCCTGGGTGACGGGAGGCCTACTTCGACTGGACTCATAGCCTCTGCCCCGTAAGTCATTGAGAAAGGGGTTTCTCCCGTCGCAGTTCGACTTGTAGTCCTGATTGCCCAAAGTACTTGGGGCAATTCCTCTACCCATGCTCCCTTTGATGCATCAAGCTTCCTTTTCAGGGTGTACTTGATTGTTTTATTCACAGCTTCGACCTGCCCATTAGCTTGGGGGTGATGTGGGGATGAGAAATGTTTTTTAATTCCCAGTTCTTCGCATATTTCTCTGGCCTTCTTGTTGTCGAACTGCTTACCATTGTCTGTAACGATAGAATGGGAAATCCCGAACCTGCAGATTATGTTTTTCCAGAGAAACTTGGAAGTATTCGCCTCAGTTATTTTTGCAAGAGGTTCGGCTTCTACCCACTTTGTGAAGTAGTCGATTGCAACAATTGCGAAGCTGGAATTCCCTTTCCCCTTGGGAAGGGGTCCGATCAGGTCGACTCCCCACTTAGCGAACGGCCAAAGGCTGGATACTACATTTAGCTCTTGTGAAAGTTGTCTTTGGACCGTGGCAAAACGCTGACATTTATCACATTTTTTGACGAACTGCTGTGCGTCCTTTTTCAAGGTGGGCCAGTAATATCCTTACCTGAGCGTTTTTTGCGCCAAAGACCAGCCTCCGGCGTGGTTGCCACAAACACCTTCGTGGATTTCTCTAAGCACGTAATCTGCTTGTTCCCCCCCCCCCGATGCACCTTAGCAGGGGCATTGAAAAGCCGCGTTTGTACAAGACATCGTCTTGTAGGACGAAGTGGGCAGCTCTTCTTCGGAGTTTTTGAGCTTCTTCTTTCCCCAAGGCTATTGTGGTCTGGTCTTTTAGGTACGACATGATGGGCGTCATCCAGGGAGGGGTACCTTCTGTCCACATGACTGTTTCGCCGACCTCTATGGAAGGTCTCAGGAGGTGTTCAATTGGGACTACGTTGAGCAGTTCGGAATCTTTGCTACTTGCTAGCTTTGCCAGTGCATCGGCGTGGGAGTTGTAAGACCTTGGTATCTGCATCAACTCAAACCTTTCAAATGAAGGGACGAAGCTCATCACCAGTTTTAGGTAGGCTGCCATGGATTTGTCTTTGGCAGAAAAATTTCCATGTACTTGACTGACAACGAGCTGGGAGTCGCTGTTGACTATGAGCCTCTTTACTTGCATTTCTCTTGCCAAGCGCAGGCCCGCAGCAGGGCCTCATATTCGGCTGCGTTATTAGTTGCCTTGAAGCCGAACCTTACTACACAATTGAGCTTATGTCCTTCTGGACTGGTCAATACGATCCCCGCTCCTGAGCCAGCATCGCCAGCCGACCCATCAACCGAGAGTCTCCAAATCTGAGGCTCCAAAGGCTCCATTTCCACTTCAATGCTGGGGACAGGCGTGAACTCAGCCACGAAGTCTGCTAATGCCTGTCCCTTTATGGCCAGCTTAGGTTTGTAATGAATGTCAAACTCACTGAGTTCCACTGCCCATTTGAGTAGTCTTCCGGAAGCGTCTGGCTTCTGAAGTACTTGTTTAAGGGGATAATTGGTCAATACATGGATGCTGTGTGCCTGGAAGTAGGGCCTCAGCTTCCTAGATGCCGTTACCAGGGAGAGAGCTAGTTTTTCCATATCAGGTACCGAGTTTCAGCCGCTATAAGTGCTTTGCTTACATAGTAGACTGGTAATTGATGCTCACCTTCTTCTCTTATCAAAACCGAATTCAAGGATTCAGGGGTTACTGACAGGTACAAGTATAATACTTCATGGTCTTTTGGTTTAGAGAGGAGATGCGGTTGTCCCAGGTGTTTCTTCAACTCTTGTAAGGCCACTTCGCTTTCATCGGTCCATTGGAATCTATTTCCCCTTTTGAGAATTTTGAAGAACGGCTGACACTTGTCCATTGCTTTCGATATGAAGCGACTTAAGACTGCAACTCGTCCAGTGAGGCTTTGCACCTCTTTCGGTTTTGAGGCGATCTCATTTCAATCAAAGTTTTGACCTTTTCAGGGTTAGCTTCGATCCCCCTCCGATTGACAATGTAGCCTAAGAATTTCCCTGATGATACTCCAAATGCACATTTCAGAGGATTGAGCTTCATATGGTATTTTCGTAAAATTTGAAACATTTCGCAAAGGTGGGTAACGTGATCGTTCGTTCTTAAACTTTTTACCAGCATGTCATCCACATAGACCTCCATGGTTCTGCCGATTAGATTGACAAACATCTTGTTCACCAACCTCTGATAGGTCGCCCCGGCATTTTTCAAACCGAAGGGCATGGCCCTATAACAATACAGCCCTTTGTCTGTGACGAAGGAAGTGTGTTCCTCGTCAGGTGGGAACATGGGGATTTGATTATAGCCTGAGTAGGCGTCCATGAAGCTAAGTATTTCATGCCCTGCAGTCGCATCCACGAGCTGATCTATCCTGGGAAGTGGGAAGCTGTCCTTAGGGCATGCCTGATTTAGATTCGAGAAGTCTATGCAGACCCTCCACTTCCCATTATGTTTTTTGACCAGCACCGGATTGGAAACCCACTTCGGATACATTGATTCTCTAACGAAACCATTGTCGATTAATTTCTTAACTTCTTCTCTGAGGGCCTCATATCTTTCTGGATTGAGGGCTCTTCGTTTCTGTCGATGTGGCGTAGCCTTGGGATCGATGTTTAGGTGGTGGCAACTGTCCCTAGGATCAATGCCCACCATGTCACCGTGTTTCCAGGCGAAAACATCAAGGTTCCTTACCAAGAAATTTTTTAACTCCTCCTTCACCTTAGGTGGCAACTTGCTTCCCACCTGTAGACGCTTAGATTGATCCATTGGATCAATGGGGAAGGTCTCCAGCTCTTCCATTGGGGCTGTCTGGGGCTCGCAATCGATTATGCAGGGATCTAATTCCTCTAGATAAGTCATTTTTTCTACAGTTGCCCCTTTTTCAGGGGTCCCTGCGGTGCTGAAGGGTCCGCCTTCCGCAGGGGCCTCGGTCATGAGAACGTCTCTTGGCATTGGCACAGTCCCTTGTTCAGGGAGATCTTCCATGTCGACGTCGTTAAGGATGACGTTGGTGGTTCTTGGTTCGGCCTTTCTCAAGGAGTTGGAGTAGCATTCCCTAGAACCTCGTTGGTCTCCTCGGACCGTAGCCACTCCACCATCCGTAGGGAATTTCATGCACAGGTGGTGAATTGAGGTTACAGCGCATAATTCCTTTAGCGCGGGTCTTCCCAACACCCCATGGTATGCAGACCTACTATCAACTACAAGGAATTCCATGAAGTTTCTGGTGACCAGTGGTTCGGCCCCAATTTCTATCGCCAAGGTGATCTTCCCCCTTGGAACGACGCTATCTCCCGTAAATCCGAACAAAGGGGAGTTTATTGGGGACAACTCGTGATCAACCTCCATTTTGTCGAACGTGGCACCAAAGATGATGTTGACCGAGCTTCCGTTGTCTACCAACATCCTTTTCAGGCCATTGCGAGCAACAACAGCTCTAACCACCAATGCATCGCAGTGGGGATAATGTACCCCCAGTGCATCTTCTTGTGTGAAAGTGATTGGGGACGAGGACCTACTCGTAGATTGATTCACTATATAGCTTGACATGGCTGGATCAGTTGCTTCCCTGGCATAGTTCTTTTGGGAATTCCTCGAATCTCCTCCCATGTGAGGACCACCGATGATGGTGTCAATTTCCCGAATAGGTTCGTTGCTTGGTTGAGGTCCTCTCCCTTGCCTTTGACTTTCCCTAGGTTCTTTGACGTTGTCCTCTCTTCGTTGGGGGTGGTCATTGTGGTTAGTCCGACGTCGTTCGTGGTTTCCAGGGGGTCGGTTAAGTTTGTAAGGAGCGTTCCTGGAGGGATGCTTTCCCCTCGTTTGGTTTTGATTTCGCGAGTGTCTCGCGACATCCCAGCAGTTTTCCGTGCGATGACCATGGGATTGGTGGTAGGAGCAGTAGTTGGGGGCTTCATCCCTATCTCTAGGTTCAGCTCCTCGTCCCCTACCTTGACCCTTTTGTGGCGGTCGTTGGTAAGGTTGACGTTGATGCATTTCAGCACCAGGATTCACCTCCTCATAGGCTAAAGTGGGTACGGCATTGAGAGTGGCTGCAGCGAGCTCTTGTCCATGATTCAATGGGGCCTGATGGTCCATTAAGTGAGAAGTTGGGCCTTTTCCTCTTTGCATTTGTGGAGGCGGGAGGCCTCGACTTGCCCGGTTCCTGTGATCCTTTAACTCTTCATTCAGAATTTCTCGCCTTATCATTTCTAAAAGTGCGTCATAAGTGGTTGGATCTTTGTTCTGTACGTCCCTCCAGAAGAGGGAGTTCATGTCTAACCCTCCCCTCAGGGCAGTTAACGCTTCCCTGTCTGTGACTTGTACACAATAAGTCATTTCGTCCGTGAAACGGGACAAGAAGGTTTTTAATGCCTCGCCCATTTGCTGTCTCATGTCCTGCAGCCGCTGGATTGGTCTATCTCCCTCCTTGCTTGTCGCAAAGCGTTTTAAAAATGTCTTCTTCATGTCAGGCCAACTTCGGATGCTCCCTTCAGGTAGCCTTGTGTACCAGACTTCGGCACCTCCACTTAACGTTAGGTGAAAAACCCTGCACTTCGTTGTCGGAGTGGCCCCTTTCAAATTCATGTGTGTCTTGTAATTATTTATATGTTTGGCAGGGTCACCTCTCCCATCATACTTCGGGATTTTAGGGAGAGTGAAGTGGTTCAGCATGGGGGCATTTCTTATTGCTTCTGAGAAGGGGGACTGCTCATCATCGTCATCTAGGTCGTAGGATCTTTGGGGTTCGTCTGAGTCTTCATCCTCAACCCTGAAGGGTTCGGGACGAGGCGGTGAGATTGCTGCCTCTTTCCTAGCCTGGCTCCTCCTTTCCCGCCTATTTCTAGGGGGCGGGGCCAGTGATTCATAGCTGCATGCTGGCCGACCTTCATGATAAGGAGGGTCTGGTCGCCATCCCCTGTCTGGATGAGAATGGGTTTGCCTATTTCTAAGCGCGGGAGGAGAGAGGTCTTGTCTATTTCTAGGTGCCTCCGAACCTATTCTGTCAAAAACACTTCTGGCCCTTCGAGGTCGTCCTTTTGGCTCGTGACTCGGGAGGTGGTCAAACGGTGCTCCGTATGGCCTTTCTGGGGCGTAATCTATGGATGTCTCCATTTCTGTCTCTCTTTCTTGAGGGGCTTCCATTCCAGTATACGGGGTCTTGGCCGCTTGGCTTTGAACTTCTTCCTCTTGATAATACCCTTGTGCCTCAGGAAGGATGTCGTCTGGGGCCGTATATGGGGGGCATGATATCCCTGCCATTGCATGTTCGCCAGCATTTCTTGCATGGCCAGATTCTGCTGGGTTATGTTCCTCATGTTGGCGGCCATAGTAGCCATTTCCCTTGTAAGCCTAGCCACCACCCTTCCTCCGCCTCTGGATCCTCCGCGCCTTCGTATCGGAGGTCGTGGGTGTGGAGCTGGAGAAGTGTGCGAGGGCTCCCCTTTTTCAGGGTGCTCCCTTGTCCTTCTTGGGGCTTGATCGTCGGTTGAACTCATGATTTATAAAGCTTCCCTTGTATTCTCAGGTTCCGATCCTTCCTTTCTTTCCGGATCCTGCACCAAAGCAGAGCTTCAAAGTTGTAACTTGGCTTTTTCTTCGTGTGCTTTCGTGGTTAACCGTGTAGTTTTCCACAGACGGCGCCAATCTGTTGACCCCAAAAAATGAGCTCAACAGATACCGGGCCCACTCTTGCCGTGTCAAGTACGGTTCCGGCATGTTTCTACCGGAATGCAATCGGTGGCTTTACTGTTCATGAACGTGGGAGATACTTTCTGGCAAGAGACAAAGATGTTTGGGTTCCGGTAGTAATATAGGAGGGAAATCACACTAACAATGATTTCCGGGTTGCTTTTCACTTTTTGAACAAATTCTTCTTCTATGATGGAATATGTGGAAGAATAGATAGGGTGTGAATCCAAGTGTTTTTTGTTTTTTGACAACCCTAAGGCTTTTCTTCTTTTCTCTCCTTTCTTTGTTTGTCCGAAAAATCCTCTTCGCTCTATGAACACAGAAACGAATCATTTATACAATTCCGGCAGACGTGGTGATCGTTAGATCAGTTCCACGTGGAGACATCTCCTAAGCTGAGGCTTCACGTCGCTGTCTAATCATCGCATTTAATGTTTGACCGAAGGTCAGCCACTCTAGTGACAGGCGGACATTAAATACAACTGCTCACTTTATTGTAGGCATCCCATCAACCAATCCAAAAAGATCTTCGAATCTTCTCGAGGCAACGTCGAGTTCATGACCCTCAGAGGACACTAAGAAGACCTCGGATCACGCATTGTGTCGTCCTTGAGGAAGCGCCTCATGCCGAGGCTATGAGAAATGTTTATTTATTGATGAAGGGCCTCGGCCCATTTCCTTCGCGGGGTTTCCGACCCACTTGGTTGTCCTCTTTGCTCCTTTCTGACCACCCTACACGTGGCTTGCCACGTGGCCATCTTTCTGCAATCCTCGAAACGGGGAGGATAACACAACCTAAGTGAATGTTGTTTAGACATATAAGTTCATTTTACTTAATGTATTCTGGTACATCAAGATACACCCTTAAAATTTTAGGAAAGTCTGTTGATGTGAGTCGAACTACCCAATTTGCAGTAACTATTTTACAAATCAGTGCAACAAGTATTATTAATTTTAAAAGTGCCAACAGAAACTGCTTATTTTCCAAAGAAATGGTGATGGGGCAGCAAAGGGGAGAAACCAGGGGCAGACCTAACACTTGGCGAGCCCCCGCGGCGCCCGTACTGGATCCGTCGAGAACAATTTTTTTTTGGTTGACAATGAATAAACTTTTTAAATTATATACTTGGTAATTTGTTTTATTTTCAAATGTTTCTTGTAGCTCAACTGGGTAGAGCTCCTATATTCATATAAGAGGTCCTGTTTTTGAATCCATTTCTCACCATTTTTATTGTGTAAGATTTTTAATACTTTAATTTTTACCTTTTACCAAAATTAAATGGGATGGAGAGGTGATTCAAAACCGTGACCCCTCCTTAGGATAATGAGAGTTTGACCATTGTGGTACTTCTTGAATTTGATTCTAAATCTACCAGAATAATATATGTTACATTTTAGTGGGTTTAATGCAATTCTAAAAATTTGAACTCATGCTCTTCCTTTGAATTATATGAAACTTGGTCACAATATTATTTGATGAATATTGCTAATTTTTACAACAAAATTATATATGTTCAGTTTGAACAAAATAATTATTATATTTAAATTTTAGACCTTGTTTGATTCTTTTTTTTTTTAAATACATTTTTATTTCTTTTTTCAACCGCACATTTTTCAATAAAATAATATTACATTCAAATTCAAAACTTTTCCTTATTTTTAATCGCATATTTTCCATCGAATTACTATTCTAAAATGCACTTTTTGCAAAAAAAAAATGGGCATCAAATGAGACTCTTAATATTTAATTGCTGACAGGGGTCGACGATCCATGGCCGTCCGTACTGACCCAAATCCTAGGGCTGTCACTTGGAGAAACGACGCCCCATTTTCGTGAACTACCTAACCTTTTCATCTAATACTCCACTAACATTGTTGGAGTCATTAAAAAAAAAACTGTAATGAGGCAATCACCTATCAAAGCTAAAAGATTATACAATTACCTGCTTCAGCGGAACAAAATTTATTCTGGAGGTGTCAAAGCCTAAAATTTTGAATAGACACAGTAATAAAATACTTTCTTTAATTAAGAAAATAAATCATGCTTGAGTAACAAAATAGAGCCAGAAAGAGCAACAACGGCGAAAAAATACCAATAGTCTGTTTGAACCAAATATTTAAAAATATCTTGATTTGCAAATCCAAACAAGAGTACATGTTCTCAACTACCAATCAAACGAGGTATTCCTACAAATCTAGCGCAATTCTAAATCAAAGGTCAGATTCGGACAATGCACTTTTTCAGACCAAAAAATCATGAAAAGTAGCGTTTATCCTAAGGAAACAGGCACGATGAAATACCTCGTATGTGAAAGGGCCTTCTATTATATCCAGGTCATGCGTTCCAATTGCTACCAAGGTTCTTCGCCTACAAGACAGAAGAAGAAAGATGAGAAATCAAAAGGTGCACGGTTAAAGGAAGTGTGGTAAATACTGGTTCCTATTGCAGTGATAAAAAAGAACCAAAAATATGTACATACATATATCGGGACCGTTCCTCATACTCATTAATTTGACACTTATTTGACAAATAATCGTGACATTTAATTTAAGTCAATCCAACGCTCAATATGCGGGTTGGAAGCGTATGTACTTGTCTAAGAGAGGCCGTCTTACTCTCATAAAGTCTACGTTGTCGAATCTTCCTACTTATTTTTTGTCATTGTTTCCGATTCCTGCTGCAGTGGCTAAAAGATTAGAGAGGATCCAGAGGGAGTTTCTTTGAGGAGGAATAGGAGAGGAGAGGAAATTACATTTGGTTAACTGGGGGGTAGTTTGTTCCCCCATAAGGTTGGGTGGTCTTGAACTGAGGAGTCTCGCACTGTTTAATAAGGCTTTGCTGGGCAAGTGGTTGTGGAGATTTGGAGTGGAGAGGGAGAGTTTTTGGAGAAAAATTATAGGGGCACAATATAGTGTTATGGTAGGGGGATGGTGCTCAGTTGAGAGTCGTGATTCTTATGGGGTGAGTTTGTGGCGGTATATACGGCGAGGGCGGAGCGACTTTCGTGATAGATTGTCGTTTGTTGTGGGGAATGACAACACCATCAGTTTTTAGGATGATTGTTGGTGTGGAGATCAACTGCTTAAGGTGAGATTTCCTTCTTTGTATCGTATTTCACTGGTGCCATCTGCTATGGTGCATGATGTATTAGATGTTCATAATGGGAGCTTCAGTTGGAACATAGCTTTTGGACGGAATTTGCAGGATTGGAAATTGGATGACTAACCAAAATAGTTTGCTCCAAATCTCGTTAAAAAAAAAGACACCTTTTGTATAACCCCTGCTCTCATCAGTGTAACTAGTCAATTCAGTAATTAATAATTATGAAGAGAACCTGTTGGCCGGAACTTCAATCTTGTATATCCATTCCTCATCCTCGGATGGATTTTCATCTTCCAAGTGCTTCTCTTTCCAGATTATTGCCTTTTCTGTCGTCTGTATTCACATTTTTTCAAATATAAATCTTAATAAGAAAAGACGACACAAAATTCTGTCCAGAGAATATAACTAGCAGTTCACGTACTAATACCTAAATTGCAATGAGAAATCAATAGCTAAAAAAGGCAATTGAGTGAAATCTACGTTTTCAATGTAAGCATTCATTCCTCTGCCATAACATGATAAAATAAACTGTTTCCCAAAATAGCATATAATCGCACATGTCTAATACAGACACATAAAATGCGATAGTACTTACAACATCATCAAGCTCAATGCCAAACTTGAAACATAAATCTTCAAACTCTTCTTGAGCTGAAATCGACACAAAAAAAATAAAAATAAAAAAATAAATAGAAAAGTCAGATATCTGGCATATATACAAATCTATACATACATACATATATAGAAAAAAACTTACTGTACTCTCGACCTAGGGCTTGGAAGAGGCGATCTCTGCCGACGCTAACAGTAGGCATGGCTGCGAATTGAAACGGAAAGAACTTCAATATGTTGCACTAAGGGTGATTGTTAGTTGACTAATCTTCAGTCGCAATTGGGCAGATTTTCAATTGGTCAGCTTACTTCATATCCCTATACTATTTTATATCCATTTAGACCGCGACATTGATGTGATTATTACGCACTCACGCTCACGGTCGTCAAAAATTAACTTTGAGGAAGTAATATAATTGAAAAAAATCGCTTTACACTGAAAATAATTCAAAACGTACATTTTTGAGTTGTATCACTTCTTCATGTGATTGTTTTAATGGCCGCTGTAATTTACAGCCACGTTAGACAAGAATTCTAACTCTTCTATTCAGGACGAATAGATAGAGGAAAATGTGATCAGGATTCTCAACAGTAATACACCATATGTAATCCGAAAAATTTTCCATAAATAGTTTAACTAAACATTTTCAAAACAAAAAAGCTGAAATACCCATAAATACAATACACTGCGTATAAAATCAGTCCTACAAAACATGCATAATTCATCGAATGATGATTCAGGCAAGAAGAAAATCAATCCTCCTTGTCAGCAGCTCGACGCAGTTCTCTGGATTCTGGCTGGAAGGGAGCGTTCCTTGAATGATCTGTCTGATCCCTGGTACCGACTCTTAATGGTTCCTCTTTACACATTGTAAGGATCAGAATTATTATTACCAGCAAAACTAACATGCTAATGAAAAAATATCTGCCTCCCAATTGTGAGTTAATAAAACCCATCAAGGTTGGACCACTGATCCGCTTTTGTATTACACTTCCTTCTCTATAGTCTTCAAGGAATTTCGAGATTTGGGTGCCGGGATCTGATTCTTCAATGCTTTCTGAACCAATAACCTATTGAAAATATAATGCAACGTGAGAGCCAAGTTAACAGTTTTGGGAGCCCCTAATTGCATGTGTACAAGATAAAGAGTTTTAACGATAAAGGGCATAATATTTAAGTAGATATTGAAGGTTTAAACATCTAAATCAGCAATTGAAAATAATTCATATCAATTTAAGCCAAAGTCAAAAGTTTCGCTGGCAAAATATCACATTCTAATTCAGTCAAATTCTCGTCAAAGGAATATAGATGCATAATGCACGAGTCAAGATGACATTGATATGGATGTCCTTACATTGGACATTGGTAGTCCAGCGT
This sequence comes from Fraxinus americana, assembly GCA_035079005.1. NCBI lineage: Eukaryota > Viridiplantae > Streptophyta > Magnoliopsida > Lamiales > Oleaceae > Fraxinus > Fraxinus americana. The sequence continues at coordinate 727,012 of CM068716.1, read as the reverse complement.
GTATGATTAAATCCATAATAAAGCTTATTACTTTTCCAAAACTCGAATCATTTCCAAAACAGTTATGCAAATATAGCATTGAGAATAGAGTAATGCTCACTTACTGTGTAATACTCCTCATTTCCATCCCAAACAACCATTTTTGGCAGCTGAGTTTTCTTATACACTTCGAATGATTCGGCGAAATCTTGCCACTGCTTGATCCCAACATAACTGAATACTAAGTCACGATTTGCAGATGCAGCAGACTTTAAGACTTTTATTAAGTTAGTGGACTTCTCATCTGTTTCATCCTTCATTATTGTCAGAACAATCTTCCTCTTATCATCTTTCAGCGACCTCAATGAATCTTCATTTATGGGTAATACCAGAGGTAACAAACTTTGTTGTATGTAATCTTCTAGGAATTTATCTGCCATTCAGAATAAAACAAAATATTAGCAAGTTTCTTTGTGTCCACTCTTCTTCGTTGATTGATTCATCGAAGCCTTTATATTCCCATGTTCACCCTCTAACACCGCTCCTCACCTTCTCAAGAAAGGAAACTTCCTGGCTCGTCCCCTTATATTAACACACACATATTTTGTATCTATACATGCACAGACCAGGAAATTGAGGGAGAGCCTGAGAGTTGGGGCCGGGGTGATATTCATCTATTTTGTGCTGTTCACTGGCAAATACAAAACTATCATACAGACATTCATCCCCATTCTTTCATTTGAATCCTTCCCAATCTATACATCAATCAAAATGAGAAAGTGGATATCTTATATTAAGTTCATTGATTTCTTCTCAATGGTCCCGAATCCAAAAAGATTCAAATGCATGTTAGCGATAAAAGAGCATTCACAATTCTCTCAATGTCATGATTTCCAAGCAGTATTTCTGCATATTGTCAACAACTTTCCAAAACATTCCAATGTTTGAAATAGACGGTCCTTTTATATGAGAATCAGGATTCGGTCATCGTGCATTTTAGCATTTAGTTTCAATAAGATCCTTTAACCTACCTACAATAGCTTAAATGACAACAGGATGTGCTATTAAGTATAAACCACAAGAAATCTTGAAACCATAATATATCAAAACGCCATAAGCTTAGGCAAGATTAAAAAATTTCAAAACTACTGCTTTCAAAGAAAAAATATGATACTCAAAGACAAGCTAACCTTCAAAAGGCCCATAAAATATGCTCTGTTCATTGTGGGCTGGATGAGAGGCAATCAAAGCAGGCACTTTATCAAAATCATACGAAGTCATGATATTGTCTGAGAAATCTTTCGCGACTGAAAACAATGCTTTCTTCTTATACTTAACAGCCAAATTTGATATCATGGACTCATTTAAGCCAAAGCCAATGAATATAGGAAAATGAGTACCAGCTGCCTCTACAAAATCGCTAATAGCCAAGTCCGAATCTAGAATAGCAACATCAGGAGAAACAAATTTTGTCAGAGACCGAACAAGTAAGTCGGCTGATCGAGGTCCATAATACTCTGTTGGTACTCCATGCACAAATATCTTCAGAGTTGGATATCCACTGCATTAAACAGATAAACTTTTCAGTATTTTCCACCTTGATCTTAGTGTTAAGATCAAAAACACTCAAAGCAGTAATCTAGTTTTGTACTTAAAATCTCAGCTAAAGTAAAGCAATAAACACCAAATTCAAGCTACAGGGTAATGTCGTTCTCAGATTCCAATTGAATTGAAAGGCCGCAGCAACATACTCAATTTCATGCTTAGAAGCAAGACGTTTATATTTGTCAGCATTTACTTTTGCCAGAATGATTGGTTTCTTTAATCCAGCCAGAACGGGGGCAGCTTTATCCAACTGCATTGCAGCATTTAAATTTGTGAATGTTTTTGTATATCAATTTATAGATGCAATTAGATATAGATATTAACTAAATTTTCTTCTTCCAAAACAAAGGTGAAACAAAATCTCTATAGGCTCAAGGATCTCAGGGAAACAAAAGACATAATACTGGGTGAAACATTTAGTCCTGGTGGTAGAGTCATAGTTAACAAAAATGCTTGTGTGCTGTTGTAAGTTCTATTTTTCTACATGTCCTAAAAATGAAATCATTTTCAATATCCTCCTTCCACGAAAGAGTTTCAAAAGGAATATTCAATAGGATTGCAACTACAAATACAACCAGGTGCTATTACTCCTATTAAAAAGTCCTAATGCATAACTACCAATTTTTAAAAATAAGTTTCATCTTAACAGACTGAAAACCAATATACAAGTAGAGAAGACCTAAGAAATTACACTATTCTTAATCTATAAACATAAATATTGTACCCAAGATATCACAATAAACTGTTACCAACCCATCTCCCTGAATATCAATATCTTTACTCTCTTATTTGCCTCACTCGGACCAGCATGGCAAGAATTACTTGGTTGATCTAGGCATCACCATTGACGAGATATGCTAACCATATCACGGTGCAGGGAAGGATCACTGCTAAATTTCCGCTTCCTTTGAACATATAACAGCTATTGGAATATATTTTCTCCTTTTTCACTAAAATAACCATTCAGTATTAACTTGTGATACTGAATTCAGATAAAGACTCCACCTTTTATACTTTTCCTTGTTTCCTATACAGCATCACTGATACCAGCATAAAGTAACACTCTCTTAATCCATAAATCTTCTATAGGATGACAAAAAATGAACAACAAAAATAATTAACCTCGGGAGCGAGACGCTTGCAGTGGCCACACCAAGGGGCGTAGAAATCAACAAAAATATAATCAAAGGTTGAAATCGCGGCATCAAAATTTGATTCGTCCAGCTCCAACACTTTGCCATCTACCTTGAACGGATTTTCCGATGCATTGATCGTTGGGGAAATTGTCAATAATAACAATAAGAGGAACGCAAATACTGAGAATAAAGGGATCGATTGAGGCATTGGAGATCGGTTTTATAGAATTCTATTAGCAATTGATTGCAATACTTCGATTAGAGATTGAGGGATTGGATTTTCAAGAGAAAACGGAAGTGTCAGACTTGAATTGAATTTTCCTGAAAGAAGAAAATGATTTTTATACAAGCAACTACAACGCGATTTATGTTTACCCGCTCCGTTATATAGTCGTGTGTTCGTTTGAGTACTAACACCGTTTAGATTTCCAGGTTTAGATTATGAAGAAGTCAAAAATCGTGGCATCTCTTGATTCGCCTATTTCAAAAGATCATTGTGATTAATTGACATAATGCTTGTGTTTGACACCCATTTTGGGGAAAGAGTAGATTTTGAAATAGTAATTAATGGAAGAATGTATGGTTAAAAAGTGAGGAAAATTTTTGGATTTATGTGTAATATTATTTTATTGATAGAATGTGTAGTTGTAATAAAAAAAAAAATGAGAAATAGAATGGATGTCAAACAGAGGCATTATCTTTGTAGCAAATACTCACATTCAACTTATTAGTCTACTTGTAGATCAGACATATACTTTAGTGGATGAATTTTCAGAAACATTCAATACTCTTTTTAATCTCTGTATTTATCATCGATGCTCGTACACTAACGTGGTACACATCTCTCATTCATTCCACACCCAAATATATATCTTCAAGTTGACTGACTTGACGTCGGAATGCATGCGATCGCCTCCCTCACCTCCAAAGAACGAAACATCCTTTTAAAGTTTTGTCCAAGTGTGCACTAGTCGTACGCATGTGAGTGAAATTAGAATTTGTTTATCACGTCGTTAAAAACTAGCTTTTTAAAATAAAGTAGCTGATTTTATTTTTCCTTGCTTGAATACTTGTGGACCATTGGGAAGAATTTCAAAATTGGGTTTTAACCTAAAATAAGAGGAAATTAGAAAGATACCTGGCTTTTAACTTCAATATCAAGCGTCAGATTTAAATTTATTATTTTACAAACAAATCAAGTTATAATTAAATTATTTATTAAAAAATATATTATATTATAATTTCTCTCTCCACTTTCTCTTCTCTCTCTACCATTTCTTTCTGCACGTTATCTCTAGCATTTTTTTCTCGCTCTACCATCTCTCTCTACAGACTAAACTCATATTACACCATTTCTTCGTCAACGATGATCCCGTCAACTAGCAAACTGACTCTGCCTCCAATTGTCACCAACGAGCCCATTTTGTGCATTGGAAGTCCGTCTCTACCTGTTGGAAAAAACTGGAATTAAATTGAGTTGTGGGCTGACTTTGGCGTTAATTTTAAGCGGGACCCACTTGGCTATTTTTGAAGATAAAAGTTGATTTGTGTTATCCTCCGTGAATACATCGAAATCATATACTTACTTGTCAAAAATGATGTTCGGGTGAATGAGAAATTGAAACTCAAAGTATGCCATGTGAAAGGAGTTTATGTTGGTGGGAAAACTAAAAAATAAGATTTGTCCCACATAGGAAGTGGATGAAAACTAAAACCATTTTATAAAGGATTACACTTTAGAATGGTGTAATCATGTGTAACATAGAGGCTCTCTTCACGTGCGCGCGCAGAGGGGTGCAAATCTTGCACCGAGATAGGCTTCAGACCTTGAACTTGTGTGTGGGCGCGACCTGCGTACACGAATGTCGGACCGAAATGAGAAAAATTGGTCCCTTAGGAGTGTCCACGTTTTGTTAATTTTCAACAGACTTTTGGTTTTTCAAAATTGTTGAAACTCCTGAAACTCCTGTTTTAATTGCTATGAAATGAATGGGCAGCCAGCCTTTATATGTGTCTCGTTTTTCCACAGTTCAGCACACGAATTTTCATCTGCAAATTCATCTGTATCCAGTTTCTGTTTTCCTGCATTTTCTATTTCTATTCGAGTCTGTGGTGAAATTTTTCAGAAACTTGTTCATTTCGCCAGAGTAGAATCTGTTGTGCTCGGATTTTACTGGTTCCTCCGTTGTATCCTAGGAGACTGACGCTCGTATCATATCTCAAGCACGTACGGTGATGGGGGAATCTGTTTTAAGGAAACTGTGTGTAACACAGGCCTCGGGTTAAAAGTTTTTCTTTAACAGTTTGTTTGGATAACTTATTGTTGATCGTTTTGCATATTACTGTTCTGCAATTTTCTTCTAATTGTTTGCTGCAATTACTTGTTATATAATTTAATCTGTTCTAATGTGCAAATACGGTAATTGTTGTAAAAACCGTGTTTAAGATATTTTGCATCAAGTTATAAATTGTTAATCCGGTATACAAAAATTGAAACAACTATCCTACACTACCTCTGCAGACGGCTACTAATCTAGAGGTTAGGAGATAGGGACAGATGCAATGGGGGGCAGTAGCTCAACCAAAGTCCAATGCTCAATTATTCAATTATGATCAAAATAAATAATTTGGTCTAAATTTGATATTGATAATAAAAAGAATATTTGTTAAAACTTATTTATTTATAAATTAATCTATATATAAGTATATTCTTGAAATTGAGCCAAATATTTAAATCTAATTTCTTTGGGCCTCAGAATTCTTAGTCGATTTTTCTCACTTTGGTTGAGATTTCTTGCTCACTTTGAAATGTGATGATATAGAAGATCGATGAACACAACAAATTGTATTTGAGACAATAACATAAAGACTAGTGATAAAATATTGAATGCGTACTTTGATCAAACTTTCAGTTGTTTAGAAAGATTGGGTCGTCAAAGTTATTAGAAAAGTACTCATTAAGTAATTTTTTTTAAAAAAAATTCATTAGTGGATATGTACTTTGCTTATTTCGATCATGATTCAGTCAATTTATATTTTTTAAGGTAAACGTTGATTTTCTATTTGGTAAGAAAAAAATACAAAGATCTAGTGGGACATCTTAAGGTGAGACTTCTAGAATTTGTTTTATTTCATTGGGTGTCGTATACTTTTTATCGTAAATGTCATGAAAATAGCCTTCGAAACTCAATCTCTTATGGTGTGAGTTCAATAAAAAAAAATTTAAATTTCAGCCTATCCTAATATTATTTTTTGACTCCGTCCCTAGGTGGTGACATCATAGTTAATGATTGTCTGACGATTAGTTAGCTCCACAAATTTGGATGATATTTTTCTGCATATGGACATAGAATTGTTTTTTGTGGGCAGGTTGTGTAGGTAGAATTGGGAATTCGAGGCTATTGTTGGTAGTTATGAATGAGTTGCAGGTGGTGGTGGTCTGATGTTATGGTGGTATTGTTGGTGGTTGTGGTGTTATTGTTGGTGATGGTGGTATGGTGTGATGAAGGTAGTGGTGTTGATCTTCGATTTGAAGTGGATGTGGTGATGCTTATTGATAAGTGTATTTTATACACTTATTCGGAGTCTAAAATAAAGATATTTGGTAATTCTTTTGACAAAATATATCCTAAATTGTTATATTTTACTCAATGGTTGGATAAAGAATTGAAAAAAAGAAGCAAAAATTGGTGAAAATGATGAATTCCAAAGTTTAAGGACCAATTGGTGAAAATGATCAATTTTTTTTTTATCAATTATTATTCAAACTTGATTTTTTGGCAAAGAATAGAAGTCGTAAGTGTAGATTCATCAAGAAACTATTGGAAATATTTAAAACTTCAAAATTTATCTTCATCTTCTCAATTTATCAAAAATTCGAGTTATATCTTTCCAGTTAAATATGATTTCTTGTAATTTCGACATGTTATACTAGTTTTATACATTGTTAAGATGAGATGAACACTTGTTATGATATTTTTAATTTTTAATTGATTATTTTGACTTTAATTTGATTTGATTCGTAGATATTTATTATTGTTTTTATCGTTTTTTCAATTGTTTGATCAACAATTGAATTGTTAGTGAATTTTATTGTTATCGAGAGAGACAAAAGAGTTTAAATACAATATAATAAATATTGTAATGTTCGATAGATGATAGAAATATACATCTATACATTATATGGTTTCAATAAGTATTCTAACACTTGTTAATGCATTTATCATATTTACATTTTTTATCGAGAGATAGAAGGGTCACATGAGGGAATTGATTTGATCGCTATCGTGAGATACTTTCAATTAAATTAGGAATATTGACCAACATGAATGATTTCAAATTGACATTTTAATTGTTGCGCTAAAAATGGAATAACAATGGGTATTCGACATCTTAGCAATGCATATCACATATTTAAAAAAACACATGTACTTGCTTTCACTAGTTTAATTTGATAATTTAGAGATTAATATAGAAAAATCACAAAACTTGTTTGTCATTCGATTAAACTTGCAATTAATTTTAGCTCGGTCAAATACACAATCCCCAGGGGTTCGATACTCCATTTACTACTTTATTACTTGTTTACGATCCCGTTCACTTGCGAAAAATCAAAGGGTCACTTATGGTAGCAATGCGACTATAGGCTCTGCTTGTGTTTGTAGAATTAGTGAATTGGAAGAACTGGTTGGAAGTTGTGGTGCAAGTGGTGGTTGTAGCGATGGTGGTGCGTTAGAGATGGTTGTGAAGGTGGTAGGTTGTGGATCAGAGGCAGTGACAACATTTTGGGTGGTGCGACAGTAGTGGAATGGGGTAGGAGAGAATGAAGGGCAATTTATGATTAGTTAATTGAGTAATTATATCGTTAAATAAGTTGTGATCAATTAATTTAATAAATTTATGATCGATAAATTAACTATCACCTATAAAATATGCGATTTATGATTAAATTTGAATTTGTGACCACTTTTTATGTGTTTGTGATTGTGACGTTCTAGGATTTGTGACTAGTGTGTAAATGTGACCATAAATTTTATGTCTTGTGACATTAACCTATTTAATTAGTCTATGTTTGTCTCTTATTCTTTTAAATTTTTTTTTTCTATATGCTCATTTTCAACCAGACATTTACATAATAAAATATTCTACATATAGAGCCTGTCTGGTGTGGCTTTTTTTTGAATTAAAAGCAAAAATCAATCTATTAGAATTGGTCAAAGGGTCCCACGCAAGAGAGAGCTGGTCAAAAATCTCAGGCTGTAACGGGCAAAAAATGAATTGCTTTCCTCCAAAAATCTTGCCCAGACAGGGCCATAAATTTAAAATTTTCTCTACTTTTTAACCACACATTCTCCCAAAAAATTGTTATTTAAAACAATCTTTTTCCAAAAAAAATGGCCACCAAATAGGGACTTAATACCACCTGATTTTTGAAAGAATTGCATAAATTTGTCGAGTTTGAAAGTATATTTTTAAAGGTTGGTATTTATGTATTTCCTGAAATAATATGATATATGGGCATTTAGGTTTGGAGGGTTTGGATGTATTATCTCAAGATTTTACAATTTTTAAAATGTAAAAATAATAATTTCAAACGTCTTTTAGTTTAAATTAAAAAAAAAAAATCTTGTAGCGACGACACGACTACTCGGGCACGTATGGCCAGGCCAGCCTAAGGATGACCTAGCATAGATTTCAAAGTTGAGGGGTGTCAATTCAACATACTCCAATTTACACCTCTAATTTGAATTTTTAAAATTTTAACATAAACCAATTAACAATTCTAAGGCCAATAGTACTATAATAATGTAGGACTTCAAAGATAATTATTTAACATTTAGAAATTTGAATAATTATTTTTGTTAGCATTGACATACTAACTCGAAACTTCGAAAAATCGATTTTGCGATTTATTTGATTTCACACCGATGCTAAATGATATGTTGTCCCATAATTTGTGCTCTTTGAGTTATAAAAAAAAAAAAGAAAAAAGAAAAAAGAAAAAAGGACTTTCTCGAGTTGCTCTGTTTCTCTACGAGAAACATCCTTGACTATGTTCCACAGGAAAAAACCAAACAGTGAAAAGGACCCAACTTCCACATATAGTACCGTGCAAAATCCATAATCCAACTGCCAGACTCTTCTAGAATCGCCAAAAATACTATTCATTTTCCCAAATCTTCTCTTATAAATCCATCTTCTTCCACTCCACTCTGCAGATTTACACACAAAACCCTTTGGTATCAAGAAAATTTTTCAGTTGACAAATCTCAATTCTCAATAGGCCCAAGAAGTATGGCCTGTGCAACACAAGTTCACTTCCCGTTTTCTCGATCATCAAGTCTCAAGACTCCTTTTTTGGGTCATAACTCATGTACAATTTCAATCACTTCCTTCAATCCTAAAAACAAGAAACAGAAAAATTACAGGCCCTTGAGGGTGGTAAATGAGAAGGTTGTGGGAATAGACTTGGGTACCACCAATTCAGCTGTGGCGGCAATGGAGGGTGGACAGCCCACTATCATAACCAATGCCGAGGGGCAGCGAACGACTCCATCTGTGGTAGCGTATACGAAGTCGGGGGACCGGTTAGTCGGGCAAATTGCGAAAAGGCAAGCCGTGGTGAACCCGGAGAACACGTTTTTTTCAGTGAAGAGATTTATTGGAAGGAAGATGAATGAGGTTGATGAGGAGTCTAAACAGGTTTCGTACAAAGTGGTCAAGGATGAGAATGGGAATGTGAAACTTGAGTGCCCTGCTATTGGTAAGCAATTTGCTGCTGAGGAAATTTCAGCTCAGGTAATTTTTTCAAAATTCTCTCAAGAAATCTGAATTATTTAGTGTTTTTAGATGATCATTAATTACTTTGGTGATAATTGTACGATAATAGCGTTTTCCAGTGTCAATTTTGCACTATATGAGGCTTTACAGTTAAGTCTGTGTATTGACCTACTTTTTGAAGCTTAAGCAGAGAAAGGACAAATTTTTCAACATGTCACGTTTGGACCGGTTATTTATTTATTTTATTTTATTTTATTTTACATGAAAAGCTCAAATGCTTGCAAAATTTTCATAATTAGGCGTCGGGGTACTTGAGCTAAGATTTTGACATGCTTTTACTATAATTAACCACCTAAAAGCTTAAGTTGTGAAGGAGATGACAAATTTATTATTTTAAATTATGTGATCAACACTCTCAAGTTAGGTTAGCACTATATATAAAACATAAAGGAATCACAATGATGAAATTTTTCATGGTTGCATAGATGAATTCACTTTTGGTGTTTCCTTGGTTTGTGTAGAACATAATAAGAATTGTAGATTGCTTTTGAGTCAAACTGAATCATCAGAAGCTAAACTTGGATTCAGGTTTTAAGAAAGCTTGTGGACGATGCCTCAAAGTTCTTGAATGACAAGGTTACAAAAGCAGTAATTACTGTGCCAGCATACTTTAATGATTCCCAAAGAACTGCGACTAAAGATGCTGGTCGTATTGCTGGTTTGGATGTTCTCCGTATCATCAATGAACCAACAGCTGCTTCATTGGCCTATGGATTCGAGAAGAAGAATAATGAAACAATTCTAGTTTTCGACCTTGGAGGTGGTACATTTGATGTTTCAGGTACATGCCACTTTGCTCTGTTTTGTTGCCCTTTTGTTATTCTTTGCATCAGTATAATGTAATGTCCCTTAAGTTATGGTATACGGGTATGCATTTATTTTTGTCTTTTCAGATATCTCCTTAACGTGTTGTGTTGAAAGGCTTTGAAAGCTTGCTTATTACATGTATTTAAACAGTCCAGACTGATGAAAATAATTGTGTAAAAATATTTCTGGATCCATGTCTAAAAGTTCATTCTTTTAGTTTTATTGTCATAAAAATAGTTTTCTTTTGGTTTTCCGATTTTTTAATCTCTGTCCTTTGGTAATCTTTTAACTGGAACCTCAGATACTCGTGTTTCCCTAATTTCAAGAGTTGCACAGTTGAGTAGAAATGTGGTTCTGAGTTTATAGCGAGTTAAAAGAAATTAATCTGGTAAATAGAAGTAAATAAGTTGGAAGTTAAAAATTGTGGATTGATCGACCCTTCCAGTTTCTACAAGCTTATTACTTTCATGAACCTACACAAGATTTTATATAGCCTTTTCACTAACTTGTTCAGCTCTTACTTGGCAGTTCTTGAGGTAGGGGACGGAGTCTTTGAAGTGCTCTCGACCTCTGGAGACACACATTTAGGAGGTGACGACTTTGACAAGGTATGAATCTGTAATGAGAAGCAATTTCTTGTAAGAGTATTTCTTTTGATGATGATGATTACGTTCTTCTTGTGCAATAGAGAATTGTTGATTGGCTTGCTGATAACTTCAAGAAAGGCGAAGGTATAGATCTTCTTAAAGATAAGCAGGCACTTCAACGCCTTACAGAAAGTGCAGAGAAAGCAAAGATAGAATTATCCTCTTTGACCCAAACTAACATAAGGTATGTTGTTCTTCATACATGACAATCTCAGTAAATTCAGTTTGTTCCCGAGTCAATCCAGTGATATTTGTGTTGTGCAGTTTACCTTTCATCACTGCCACTGCAGATGGTCCAAAACATATCGATACGACATTAACACGGGCCAAGTTTGAAGACCTATGCTCGGATTTACTAGACAGGTTTGTCATGTTTTTGTTCATTGTTTTAATATGCTTGTCTACATGGAAACTCATCTTGTGTGGCATTCATATTTATAGGCTCAAAACTCCTGTTGAAAATGCTTTAAGGGATGCAAAGCTTTTGTTTAAGGATATAGATGAAGTGATACTTGTTGGTGGATCGACGCGAATTCCTGCTGTTCAACAGCTTGTCAGGAAGTTGACTGGCAAAGAACCTAATGTTACGGTTAATCCAGATGAAGTAGTTGCTCTTGGAGCTGCAGTTCAGGTATGCATTTTTAATATTTTTTATTTCCCCATTCTCTAATTTGTAAGTTTGAAGCAGTCATTCTTTTATATGCTTGTGTTTAGACTTCCGAATTAGCATGATAGCACTTAGTTGATCTGTGTTTATTAATGTTTCTCTAGGCCGGTGTTTTAGCTGGAGATGTTAGTGATATTGTTCTCCTGGATGTGACTCCATTGTCGCTTGGCCTTGAAACGTTGGGTGGTGTAATGACGAAAATCATTCCCAGGAATACGACCTTACCGACTTCTAAATCGGAGGTGTTCTCTACTGCAGCAGATGGGCAAACCAGTGTTGAAATCAATGTGCTGCAAGGTGAAAGAGAGTTTGTGAAAGACAATAAATCTCTTGGAAGTTTTCGCCTAGACGGAATCCCACCAGCTCCTCGTGGAGTTCCCCAGATTGAAGTCAAGTTTGATATCGACGCCAATGGTATCCTTTCTGTGTCAGCTGTCGACAAGGGAACTGGCAAGAAGCAGGACATCACTATAACTGGTGCCAGCACTTTGCCCAAAGACGAGGTATGTTTCAATAAATTAATGAAAAAAACACTCTTTTCCAACCTGTTCTGTCAAAGACCATTGTCACGGTTAAGACATGTAAGGATATAAGTTCTTTGTTAATAACCTCATTTAATTCATTCTAGGTGGAGAGTGATTATTAAACTCTGTCATGCCTGCTTAACTCATTTAGGCTAAAACTGCTTTAAAAGTTCTTGATTTTTCCCACTCTGTTGTAGACTTTATCTTGACATTTAAGAGCGATTCACATTCTAATATCTTTAGGCTACAATTTTCTATACTATTTGTTGATATAGAACCATGGAATTTTTAAGTAGTCATTTAACTTTTTGTCTTTTGTTGCTTGTGAATGCATTTACAAACTATATGATCCTTTCTGAATTAAAAATGTGTAGGTGGATAGAATGGTTAATGAAGCCGAGAAATATGCAAAGGAGGACAAGGAAAGGAGAGAAGCCATCGACACTAAAAACCAGGCAGAATCTGTTGTATACCAAACTGAAAAGCAGCTAAAAGAGTTGGGAGACAAGGTTCCAAGTGCAGTAAAAGATAAGGTCGAGGTTAAATTGAAAGAGCTTAAGGACGCTATATCTAGTGGGTCTACTCAAACTATCAAGGATGCCCTGGCTGCAGTGAACCAAGAAGTTATGCAGATTGGACAGTCACTATACAGCCAGCCAGGAGCTACAAGTGCTGAACCGTCCACCACGGCATCTGGTTCAAGTGATAAATCATCTGGTGGAGACGTAGATGGAGAAGTGATTGATGCAGACTTCAGCGAAGGCAACTGAAAAAATGTAATTATGCCCATGTAATATTTTACGACTTTCGATATTACTGTAATAGTTTGGCTAGTTTAGTTCATTGACGTTCCACTTCTGTTCATGGCAGTGGATGCTTATGTTTTACTCGCATGTAGTTGTAGTATAAATCACATTAAGAGAGTGGAGTGTACTTGTGTATATATGCAGTAGTTTCACAAGTGATTGCTCTGTTTTATTGAGATTAAATCACAGCAAAAAACCAATTCATCTAAGATCCGAAGAAGTGTATACAGACTTTAAGAATCTGGACCTTCTTCTTCATGAATCTTTTCTTAGAAGCTGATTCAGTAGCAAATTCATCTGCTGCTGTTAAATCAAACTCGTGGTGAATTCCACAATACCCTTCCGGCACTGATCTTTACATGGACAGTGTTCTCTTCGACAAATTCATTCTCAGAATCCTTTGAAGAGACCGGATATTTAATACTTAGAATTACTCTGAAGATTTCACCAATACCGTGTTCATGTTCAGCTTGGGTTTTGGATGGTAGTCTGGTGAACTCTCCCGGGATTTGGAGGGAAAGAGTTATTGAAGTTGAAAACAAAAAGCGGAAAAATCTACGGATTTTGATCTTGGGTTCCCTTTTTCGATCCATTCATTTTGGCTTTCGAAAGTGAGGTAAATGGTTTCATTTGAGAGGATATGGAGAAGAAAATAAGCAGAAGACAAAACTGGAACTGGAAGAATCAGAGTAATGCACGTGAAATAAAAAACCGAATGATGTTGTTACCTTTGGAGTTGTACTATATTTTTAGGATTTTGCTTGGTGTACATAATTATTGTACATAGGGGTGTCCATAACCCTCACATGGGGTGGAACCCCATGTGAGGGTTATGGACACCCCTATGTACAATAATTATGCCATGTGAGGGTTATGGACACCCCTATGTACAATAATTATGTACACCAAGCATTTTTCATATTTTTATGTGAGTAGAGGACAAGAGAAGCAAGTAGGTCGGTAGAATGTCCTTTTGACAAAGGCTCGAGATTGACATTGTTGTTCCGACAATAATGTTCTGTCACTCAAAATGTTTATAAAGAGCGTGTAGGACACATTATCTGCCATAGGCACTAGGGTATTATATTGAGCCGTTATTGATGGCATTGGCGATCGAAACTTGTTAAACACTTTACTCCTGAACTCAATTGAGTTAAACCAGAATCTCTCTTTTCTTATTTTTCAAAAAGTTATCTTTTCCTATGTCCTAAGGGTGCGTTTGATTGCAAGTGTGAAAAATGAGTGGAAAGAAAATATTTTATAGGGAAAAGATTTGCCTAGAAAATGTTTTGCAGGGAAAATGATTTCAAGTGTGTTTGATTGATATTATTTTCTACCCGGAAAATTTTTAAATTTTATATTCGTTTGGTTTTGTTTTACATGAAAATTGTCCATTAAAGTGATATTTTTGGTTATAAAACTTGTACCCATTGCCAAAAAGTAAAAAAAAAAAAAAAACGAAAAAAAAAAAATTGTTTCCTAAAAAATCATTTTTTTCATCAAAGTTTAGTGTTCGTTTGACCTTCGTTTGTATCAAAATTGTTCATGAAAGTAAAAAATTTTTTTACACTTTGTTATGAAATTTGTTTCTATTGCTTAAAAAAAAAAAAAAAAAAAAGTCAAAAATGACGGCTGGGTGGAAAACCAATTCTCACATTTTTTTATAGGAAAAAGGCGCGTGGAGGCGGTGATTCAGAAAATAATTTCCAGCCACTTTTTGCCAATCAAACATGCATTTTGTTGGAAACTTGAAATCTTTTTCCATTTTCCATGGAAAATGGAAGTAATCAAACACAGCCTAAGTTCTATTTGAAACATTGGATCGTAAAGAACTTATGTCGCTTGTCTAGAACTTTTCATCATGCCTGAAGTGCTGGTGCGTCTTGAACATTCCGATTAACTGAAGACAACTCCGTTTCTAGACTTTTCCACACTTCGGCTATTTTTGGCTGCAATAACTTTGCCCCTTATGTTTCAAGTAGCCTTATGTGCATTTGGGCATTCCGTCTCTTAGCGTAGTGCCCCATTTGCGCTAAAATTCATCCCTGGCGTAGAGGGAATGTGCCAGGGGCAGATGTAGGGGTGGACTGGTTATTACTAGAGTTTTTGTATGAATTATAGAATCCAATGATCGTATATGAGGTTCAAGTATTTGTGGCACCATCTCGTCTAAGAGGTTATTATATTAGACACAAAATTGTTAATGTCTAATCATGTACAACTCGAATATATTTTTTTGTAAAGCTTGATAGTTCACAATTTCCTAAGCGGGTGGAGGAAATACTTGAATCCGGACTTTTTGTTTACTTCTAATACTATGTTGAGCCACCGAGCTGAAAGCTTTAAATACGTCGCCAACACTATTAGGTTATTACATTAGTTTTATGAATGTGTAGTGCCTTATAATATTGGTTTGTGTAGAACATAATACGAAAGAAATAGCAACTTCGTACTGCACTCGCTTATAGTTTGTAAGAAAGCTTGTAGACAATGCCTCGAAGTTCTTGAACGAAAAGGTTACAGAAGCAGCAATTACTGCACCAGCATACGTTAATGATTCCGGTGTTGGTTGTGCTGGTTTGTGTTGAAGAAGGGACTCCAAAACTACAAAGATCCGAGCTCAGTATGTTGAATCAACCACCACAATCTCAAACCAAAACACCGAAAACTGGTTGCTTTACGAGTTACCCACAAAGGATAAGTGTGAAGGTTATTGTAGCCTCAAGGATCAGCCACAAAGGCTAGAGAAGAAGGAGAAAAACAAAGCACAGTCAAGCACAAAGCCAAGATAGAGAAACACGAAGCCAAGGGACTCTGTTTTTCTCTCAAAATACGACTAACCAAATTTCACACACAAAAGTAACGGGCAACATATATAAAGGGGGGATTTGGTATGGACTTTTAGGTTAGAAAGTAATAAGGCCCAATAGGAAATATATAAGTGGACTGTCAACCAGAAAAAGCCATCCAAGTTTTAGGTTGGGCCATGAGCAGCACTAATTTAATTAAGCTGCTTCAAATGGTTCAAGTAAATTATATGATTGGTTTAAACAATTGTGGTGTTGATATACAACTTCAGTCATTTGGTCGATACCGACTGAATAAACAATACTTTACATCATCGCCCGAGAGGTCGTTTGACAATAATTTGCCTAACAAACCTCCACCTTGGTGTCAAAGGACCTGCAAAGAAAATTATTACGCATTAGTAATAATCCAGAAAGAGAGAACCAATAAAATTGGAAATTATTTACCTCCACCGATATTTAGAAGATCTTTGTAACTTTTAAACTTCACCAACGGAAGCACCTTAGTGCCCATGTCTAAGGGATTATATTGTGTGTGTATTTTCTCAAGTCTTACAACTTCTTGTTATTGACTTATGGTCGATCTTATGTTTTGATTATAACAAACAAAGTATGTTTATCTCTAACATTGATATTTAAGTCTTCATTGTTATATGTTGCGGACCTAATCAAATTGGAGACAAAACGAAAAGTTGTAAATCAAGAAAGCTCAAAATGGAAATCGATCATTCACAATCGAGAACTCACACCAAATCAAATAGAGACAAACATTGCACCGTTTCAAAATCAAGCAACAAATCGAGCACTCGTGCCAAATTGTTTGAAGATATTGGCACTAGATGTTCTTAGCTCGTTTGTAAAGGTAAAACACTTTAATTCATAGCAACGACACATTGAAAGCTCAAGTGACGAATTTCGTATGAACGATAAATATTCACTTCATTAAAACGTTTGCACAAGAATTATATTTCAAAGGTAAGATTTTCAACATAATCTTAAATACCATTAAACCTCACTTACCTTGAAATATCTAGTAAAAATATCATGCAAAAATCTACTAGCTGCAAACAAACAAAAAAATGGCCTAGAAATATTCTGGCCATCCGGATGGCAAACCGAACGTCCTGTTCGTCGTAACAGTAAAAAATTCGACCGTTTTGACTGATTTTCAATGGCTATTTTTTTGGGGGTCGTCCAGTACTGTTCCAGACGTCCGGATGTGTTGTCCAATTCGACAGAACATTTGACAGTTGAACTGCTATAAATACCAACTCACTTGCCATTCAATCTAACAACTTGAGAGCATTAAAGTAAGACTCTTTTGAGCAAAATAGCATTGATTTCTCATTCTATTTATTATTATCAAATCATTTTATTTGGAAAAACTTTTGATTAAATCAATTATTGAAAATCATTTAACACAATAAAGTTTTTCTAAACCTAACACTTGAGTTTCACTCATTGCTATCCATTAAAGGTGTGTTTGATGGATATTATTGATAAAAGAATGTATTTTAAATAGTGATATGATGTAAATATGTGATCAAAAGTAAAGAAAAGTTATTGATGTAGTTGAAAATATTTTTTTATTAAAAAATGTGTAGTTGAAAATGAGTTTTGAAAGAATGTATTTTAAAAGAATGTGTATCAAACATGGGCTTTGTTGTTATCCTATCATTTATTAAGAGAGAAGTTTTCAATTTGTAAATTCAATTCTCTTTAAACTTGTGGGTTGTGTTGAGGTCCCGGAAAGCTTAACGTTGTAAAAGGATCGGTGTTCCTTGCTTGTAAATCACCGGAAGCATTATAAAGGGTTGGATTGTATCACAAGTCAATCAACATGGTGAAATTGGCCTTGCTCGTGCCGGAGAGCTTGGTAACGGGGGACGTAGATCATTGCGTTGGATCGAACCTTCATAATTATATCTTTTGCACTCTCTATCCCTCTTCACTTATTGCTTTCATATTTTTGTTTGATAATTGAATCAATCAATCTAGTTATTATTTGTTTGATTTTAAGTTAATTTTTCGAAAACATTTTAAAAACTAATTCACCACCTCTTGGTTAGCAAATCTTGGGCTATCATTTGTGACACAATATCTCTAATGAAATATATCTAATATCAATGTGTTTGGTGCATTCGTGAAAATAGGATTCTTGCATAGGTGTATAGATGATTGACTATTAGAATATATTACCACATAATCATTTAAAACACAAAGTTCATGTAGAAGGCCTCTAACCCATAAAGCTTCTTTAATAGCTTCATTAGTAACGATTTATTCAGATTCTGTCGTGGATAGTGCAACCATGTGTTGTAACTGTGATTTCCAACTAAAATAAGAGTTATACAAAGTAAACATATAAGAAGAAGTGAATTTCCTATTATCTCTATCCCCATCATAATCAACATCAATAAAACCCTTCAGTTTAACACCCTCATTATTGACAGAAAATCTTAGACCTACATTACAAGTTCCCTTTAAGTACCTTAACATCCATTTCAAGGCTTCCCAGTGTTCAGGACCAAGATTAGACATGTATTTACTAAGAGTGCTAATAGCAAAAGCTAAATCTGGTCTAGTGCAAACCATCAAATACATAACAGAACCATTCACATTGGAGTATGGAATTCTACTCATGTATTCTATCTCTTTTATATGGAGCTTGATCTTTAGATAATACAAAATGATTATCTGAAGATAAAGTAACAGGTTTGCAATTATGCATGCCAAATTTCTTTAATATTTTTGAAACATATGAGGACTGTGTAAAAAAAAAGACAGAATTTGACCTATCTTTTTCAATTTCCATACCCAAGATTCTTTTAGCTTTTCTTAGGTCTTTCATGTCAAATTCACCATTCAAACTTTTTTTTATGTCACTTATCCATTTAGGTGATGAACCAACTAAGAGCATATCATCCACATATAGCAATAAAAACACATAGTCATTATTATCATCATTATGTTGGAAGTAAAGGCAATGATCAAATTTACTACAATGAAACCCTATGGATAGTACAAAAGAATCAAAACTTTTATATCAATATTTAGGTGATTGTTTTAGGCCATATAAAGATATTTTCAAGAAGCAAACATGATCATGTTTTAATTTGTCTTTAAAACTTCTTTGTTGATTCAGAAAGATTTGCTCATCAAGTTCACCATGTAAAAAAACAATTTTTACATCAAGTTGTTCAAGTTCCCAGTCAAAATGCGCAATCAATGCAAGTATGACCTTAATAGTAGTGTACTTAACAACAAGTGAGAAAATCTCGTTGTAATCAATCCCCTCCTTCTGAGTGTACCCCTTAGCCACTAACCTAGCCTTAAACCTTAAGGGTTCGGATGTGCTAATACCCTCCTTAACTTTACATACCCACTTATAGTCAACAATAAATTTATTCTTAAGTTTAGGTACTAGCTCCCAAGTTTGATTCTTTAGTAAAGAACCCATCTCATCTTTCATTGCCTTAAACCACTCTTCAGATTGTTCACTTTTCATCTCCTCAAAGGTCTTTGACTCCCTATCAACTAACTCCTCATAACTCGCATGAGCAAAAGATAGCTTAGATTCATAACCAAATCTTATGGGTTCTCTAGACTGTCTCCTATCTATCCCTAGTTAAGTTATAATCTGCTAGAGGATTCTCTTTTTCAGAGTGTTCTTCTATTACTACTTCATCTCTATTTTCTATATCTGGTTGTTGTTTCTGAGTCTCCACCTCACTCTGTGTAGCAGGGATGGATATGCTAAGTTTCCGTAACTCCACCTTCAATTGATTACTCTCTTCATCTTGTTTTTCCTCACTCACATGTTCAGATTCAGTTTTAAGACATGGCATTTCGCTCTCATTAAATGTAACATCTCTACTCACAATGATCTTAACCTCCTTTTGGCTTCTATCCCACAACCTGTACCCCTTAACACCCTTATGGTAGACTAGAAAAATACATTTTCTAGCTCTAGATTCAAGTTTTCTCTCACTCTGATGAGAAAATGCAGTGCAAACAAAAGTTCTAAGTATAGAATAATTACTTAGTTTACCAGACCATTTTTTTATGCAGAGTATCACCATTCAATACAGCAAATGGAGTCAAATTAATCAAATAACAAGTATTTATAACAGCTTCGCCCCAAAAAGACGTTGAGACTCCAGAACTTAACATCAAGCAATGCACTTTATCAAGTATGGTTCTATTCATCCTTTCCGCTACCCCATTTTATTGGGAAGTGTAAAGAACCGTTTTATGTCTTGTTATTCCATTTTCTTTGCATATATTATCAAATTCAGTGTTACAAAACTCTAGGCTGTTATCAGTTCTCAAAAACTTAATCTTCTTATTAGTTAGGTTTTCAACTTGTCTTTTCCAATTATTAAAGCTATGAAAAGTGTCGAATTTATCCTTTAAAAGATAAACCCACATTTTTTTAGTGTAGCAATCAATAATAGACAAAAAATACCTATTTTCACCCGAGGTAGGACTGCTAGATGGACCCCACAAGTCCGAATGCACATAATCAAACATGCATTTAGTTTTATGAACACTTTTGGAGAAAGTAATTCTCTGATGTTTACCAAGCACACAATGGTCACAGAAAGATAAATTAGACACACAGTCATTTTGAAAAGCACATTTTTTCATTAAGAAGCTTAATCCCTTTAATACTCACATGTGCAAGTAGATGAGTTTAAACCTCTCATCACTTCGCCAGTAGTTATGTAAATATCATTTTTCCTAATTCCCTTAATAGAGACAAGTGCACCCTTAATCAATTTCAAAATTTCATTTCTAATTTTACCAGTGAAATCAGCTTTCTCAAGTCTTCCTACTGAAATTAATTTTCTAAACAATTCAGGGATATACCTAACATCTTTTAAAGTATGCACAAAGCCATTATCAAACTTTAAAGCAATATCACCAATGCTAACGACATTATAAGTAGAATTGCCACACAACACAACATGCCCATAATTTGATTCATGCAAATTTTCAAACAAATCTTTTTGTGATGTCATGTGAAAAGATACACCAGAATCAAGTATCCATTCATGTAAACGAGAGTTGACAGTTAAATTCAATTCAGTATGATAAGCAAAATGACTTGTAATCATATAGACCTCACCATCACAACTATCGAAAATAGAAGACAATACATTTACCTCATCTTTATCTTGACCCTTTTCCTTATTCTTCTCTTTATAGTAATCCTTTATAAAATGTCATGTGTTCCCACAGCCAGGGACGGAGCCAGTCTTTTGCCATTGTGGGGTCAAAAATTGAAATAAATTTTTTTTAAAACAACGTATCATTAATGAAGATAAGTCAATACACTACTATAACTGCAGCCTACGCGTTTTCATACTCTGAAAACGTCGTATAATTACATCGTTATTAATATGGTCGAATACATCGTTCTCGATATATGCAACCAAACTATCCCTTAACCATTAATCTCCCATTCGATTACGCAGTCAATTCTTGACAATCTTCATTGCAGAAAATACTCTTTCTACCGTAACAGTAGCAACTGGAAGAATCAACGCCAATGTTATAAGCCTGTAAACTAATGGGTACACCTCATTTTTTTCGTCATAACCAACTTTTCCGCAAGATCATTAAGGCCTCGTAACCCTTCAAAATCTTTGTGAGTGCGCATATCAATAATATACGTTTGAATTTGCTCTTCAAGTGCCAAGATCTCTATTGGTTTAAAATCATTGGGATAATACTCATACAATTGAATTAACTTGTGCTTGTCGAAAGAAGAAAATAAATTATCCGGACTTAAGCATGCAATACAAAGAAGTAAGTCACTATTTACCTCGAAGAAACGATCATTCAACTCTTGAATTTGCAGATCAATGACAGCATAGAAGAAATCCACACGAAAATGATGAAGATTTGTTATTCCTGGAGTTTTACGCCGTGATCGACCTAGAGGTATAAACATATCATCCATATTGGGAATATCAATGTTGTGCCTTTCACAGAAACAAGAAACTGTTCTTAAAAATGAGTCCCATCCATTGTCCCTCGTTGTTTGGAGTCGTTCTTTACATATTTTCAATAATTTCATAGCATTAACAATGTCTTGATCTCTTCTTTGTAATGATTTTGACAATTCATCTGAAATACCCAGTACCTTTTTCATGAGATGCAGTCTGAATACAAAATCAAATGTCAACATACATCCTAACAAAATACGCGCTTCATTTCCACAACTAGTATCATCAGTAGCAATCATCTCAATAACATCAACTGTCACAGAAAATATGAGAATCAAGCTAAGTAAAGAAGTATAGTGAGAGCCCCAACGTGTATCACCAGGACGCTGAAGAGTGGTTTCTTGATTAAGGCCCTTTCCACTTGACATTTCACCAAGATTTAATGATTCAACAACTTCAAGCCTCTTCTTCTCTCGAAGAAGATCGCACCGCTTAGCCGATCCTCCAACAATATCCACCACTTTATTCACTAAAGTAAAGAATGTTTCAATATCTGCATGCTTGTTTGCTACAGCTACAAGAGCTAGTTGTAGCTGATGAGCAAAACATTGAATATAGAAAGCACTTGGATTCTCTTTCAAAATAAGTGCTTTAAGACCATTATACCCACCTCGCATATTACTTGCCCCATCATAGCCTTGACCTCTTAAACTAGATATACTTAAGTTAAATCCAGAGAATAAGTTATCAATAGCATCTTTTAGCGAGAGAGCTGTGGTACAGACACATGTTCAACACCGATAAAACGTTCCATTACTTGTCCTTTCTTATTCACATAACGTAAAACAATTGACATTTGCTCCTTTACTGAAACATTACGGGATACATCAACAAGTATAGAAAACAACCATCACCTATATCTTTCATAATACCATCAAGTGTTTCAAATGCAATAGCACTCACAATATCCTTTTGAATACTAGGTGATGTTAGCTGAAGATTTTCGGGAGCATTCTTCAAATAAACAGCCTTAATCTCATTATTATGATCACATAACCACTTCAACACTTCTAGAAAATTCCCTTGATTTCTTGAATCTTCAGATTCGTTATTTCCACAAAATGAAAGCCCTTGCCGTAGAAGCAATCGAACATAATCAATTGACGCATTCAAACGAATCTGATACTCATCTTTTGTTCTTTTCGACTTTTTAAAGAGAACACAATCAATATTTTGTTTCTGATTAGCAAAAGTCTCACACTTAATCCGCGCTTGATTGTGTGCACTACCAGTTTTCCCAACATGAGTTTGAAGCCTTCTTTTTTTTTTTTTTCCCAATTTGAGAACCCTCCATCAACAAAAGAATCACCACCACCGTGTTCTTCATTATTTGGTTTGAAGAGATAACAATAAAAGCAAAATAGAGCATTTTTTGCTATACTGTATTCCAACCAATCAGGGAAGTCATTAAACCAAGAAGGTTTAAATCGCCGTAATGACGAATCTCCAAATTCTTTCTGTGGATACATGTGATTTCGAAGCTGACATGGACCCCTTTGTACATATGCTCTTCGAATTTCATCCCAGACATTCACATTATAATTCATAATTGGAGTTCTTAATCCGGGATCCGAAGGAAGTTGAGCTAAATCTATTTCATCATTAACGTCTCTTTTATCCCCAATATTTGATTCTTCTCGACCATCTATTTCATCTTGAACACTCGATTCAACTACATTTTGCTCTCCACTCGAAAATACGGATTTTCTTTTAAAATATTTCTCCATGGCTGTTACAAAATCAAATTCATATTAGTTATTACTTAAATCACATATTCACAGCAAGAAATTCTGAGAAACCAGCAACTAGCAAATAAACAGAAATTGAATGTAGAAAACCCATTGTACTGGATCTCTATGTACTTTCAAAATAAAAATTGAATTGGGGAACCCATCAAGGGTGCGTTTCCACAGCAAATAGCAAATAAACAGAAATTGAAGAAGGCGGGTAAGTAAGAAATTGGAATAAAATTAGCATTTAACAAGAAGTGGCTTGAACCCATGTCCCGAGCAAGAAGAAATAGAGCGTTAAAAACACATTTCAAGAATTCCACATAAACAGATAAATATACAAAACCAGCAAGGCAGCAACTATAAGTCTATAAATTCAACTGAGATTCTGAGAAAATGCCAAAAAAAAAAAAAAAAAACCAACCTGTTGCCTGTGGGAAATTTGAATCGACTGCACGCTTCAGAGAAGATGGCTGCTCCTGTGCTCCACGATTTCAAATGTTAAATGTGGAGTGGTGATTGGTGAATGAGTTGGGTTAGGTTATAATTGAATTGGGTAAGAATTAAGATTTTGGGTAATGGGCTCAAATTTTTCTAACTGGGCTTGTCCCAAACAAAAAAAAAAAAAAAAATTACAATTGGGTTGGGTTATAAAAACCAGAAATTTGAGAACATACAAGTGATGGGTTGGATTTAAAAAAAAAAAAAACCAGAAATTTTTGTGGGGTCATTTGACCCCACATGACCCCATGTGGGCCCGTCCATGCCCACAGCCATAACATTTCTTAACCTTGGTCCTAGATTTGGATCTAGGCCTACCCTTGCTCTTCCTTCTACCTCTATTATGACTAGACTCGCCATTACTTTGATAATCATCATGACTGTTTTGACTAAATTGAGTTCTACCCTTCATCATGTGAGTCTCACCGCTTTTCCTATCATGTTTTTCAGCTCTAATCTCCATCACCATCTAAGGGAGTCAACGACAATTTCGGACGTCAAAGTGTCTCTACCATATTTAATAGCATTTTTTATTTCTTTATAAGTATCAGGTATAGCATTCAACAAAATAATAGTCTTATAAACTTCAGACACTGACTCTCCATAGTTAACAATATTTTGAACAGATTTGTTAAGTACGTCTAAATTGTCATCAAAATCTTTTGAAGAATCCATTTTGAAATTGAAAAAGAGCTAAGTAAAGCTTGTTTGGAGTAGATTTGAGTAAATACAAGTCTTCCAATTATTTTCAAAATTCTTTAGTGGTTTTCAGTTTACCCACTTTTCTCAAAATTAATTTAGCCAAGTGTAAAATAATTGAGGTATAAGTAAGCTCATCAGCTTCTTCTTTTTATTCTTTAGAAAAAATCAGCGAAAAAGTTGCCATCAATGACTTTTGAAACATTTTGTTGAATCAAAATATCTCTCATTTTTTGTTGTCAGATGTTCCTAAATCAAAATTGTGCGTTGTCATTTTTAATAATCAATCAAAAATTTAAGCCACAAGACCTAGGTTTGCAAATATACACCGTTTTAGATTTCCAGGGTTTCATAAGATTCATGATCTTAAATTAAGGAAATTTTCAAACAGGCAAGATCTAGGTATTCTAATAACTTAGCAGTGGAACAAGAGTTATGTCAACTAAACAGTTTCACTCACGATATATCACATAAGATAATATGCTGCAATTTATCAAATGAACAATTTCAATCACGTGGTAACGAAGAGCAAGAAATTCCTAATTTCTAGCATATGCAATGGTTACCCCACACGATAACCTCAATCCTATTGTCACCTCACATAATGACGCGCTAGTGCTGAAATTTAAATGGGATTAGCCAATTTACCATAACCTATATGAGTCCGTCAATTACGAGAGATGCGAATTTATTGCTTTAAAGCCGCGATTTTTGGCCTAAAGTAATTCAGTAAATGTATAAAAATTGTGACCGTTAACCCATCAAGGACAGAATCGTCTAACTTTTCCTGCGTAACCTGAAACACGAAACCAATAATATCAGTACGTTCAGGAAATCAAAATAAGGAAACTGCCCGAAGAGTGCTCATTGAGATCAGTCGCCACGTGCCGCTGGCAACCTTCTCGACCACGCACACCACTGCCAGACGCGCCTCAGCCTACAGAACATGAATATGGCCTCAGATATTCCAGCCGGTCACTGGTTTGGCCGGAATCGAAAGAAGCAGGTTCAGTTGTTTTGGGAAATCGCGAATTTTAGCCATCTTCTCCATCGATTTCTCACATAAATTCACACCAACCAATGCTTTGATACCAAATGTTGAAGAAAGGACTCCAAAACTCCAAAGATTCGGGCTCCATATGTTGAATCAACCACCACAATCGACAACACAATCTCAAACCAAAACACCCAAAATCGGTTGCTTTACGGCTAACCAAATTTCACACACTTATCAAAAGTAACGGGGTAGCATATATAAAGGGGGGATTTGGTATGGGCTTTTTAGGTTAGAAAGTAATAAGGCCCAATAGGAACTATATAAGTGGGCTGTCAACCAGAAAAAGCCATCCAAGTTTTGGGCTGGGCCATGAGCAACATTAATTTAATCAGGCTACTTCAAATGGGCCAAGTAGATTATATGATTGGTTTAGACAATTGTGGTGTCGATATACAATCCCGGGAGTCGTTTGACAACAATTTGCCTAACACTTTGGATGTTCTCTGTAACATCAATGAACCTACGGATGCTTAATACATGTAACAATAACTCAACAATCATCCAACAGAACTCGAGTTGCAGGTATACTAATATTTTTGCGGATATACTCATAATTTGAATCTCAATCCAGACGAGGGATTAATCCACAATATAAGAAAAACACAAATGAAACACTCTCTTAAGGATATATGCAAAAAGCTCCATTCTTCACATTTGCAGAGTTTGTACAGCAACATTACAGTAGAATGATAGACCTATATATATCCATTGCCAAAGAAGATAGATAATCTAAAGCTGAAAAAAAGTCCAATCTTACAAGAGAACGACATATCCATTGCTAAATACGATAAAAAGAAAACAAACAAAGCTTTATTCCCAATATACTTAGGTCAGCTACATGAATCCTTGTGCACCATTCTGGTCCATTCATTTTCTACAAGGAAACCTTTTCAAGTTTTCAACAGGCGTTTGGAGATCTTATAATGAGAGGTTCTGCATCAATAAGCATTTTGACGACTTCTTTCATATTCGGTCGAAGATTTGGAAGTTTGGTTGTGCATAGTGCAGCAATCTCCAAGAACTTAATCATATCTCCCTTGACAAAATCAGAAACCACCTTAGGATCAAGAACTTTAACAATGTTGTCTTGGTCATTTAAATGAGTCGAAACCCAGTAAACGATATCCTTTCCTTCACCATAAACCTCCTCGATTGGCCTTCTACCTGTCACTAATTCCAACAGAACCACTCCAAAACTGTATATGTCACTCTTTTCAGTGACCTTGAAGGAATATGCCAACTCTGCAGAGAAATGTCAGTTAAAACCAAAAAAATAGCTTTTAAATATCAAGATCCCTAGTCATGATGAATTTGAGAGATTAACAAATTTAAATTAATGCGGAATGATTTTAAGTGAAAGATCATAAGTAGTGAATAGTTTCAAGTATCTTAAAACTAACCAGGAGCAATATATCCATGAGTTCCTGCGAAACAACTGCATTCAGATCCTCTAGGAGAAACTTCTGCAATCTTTGCAACACCAAAATCAGCAATCTTGGCTTCATAATCCTCACCTAGTAATATATTTGTTGATTTGATATCCCTATGAATGATTGGTGGGGAGCAATCATGGTGTAGGTAGGCTATTCCTTTAGCAGCACCCAATGCGATTTTGTACCTCTGGTACCAATCAAGCTCCGGTCTTCCCATCTTAATTTCTCGATGAAGGGCCTGAAACAGGTTTCCGTTTTCCATGTACTCGAACACCAAAAAATTTGAACCTCCTTTCATTAGACAAGCATATAGCTTTAAAATATTTCGATGCCTAATCTTTCCAAGAATTTCCATTTCAGCTGCGAAGAGTTTCACGTTGTTTCCCTTCCATAGCTGCTTCACAGCAACTGTACCACAACCTTTCTTCAAATCTAGGCGATAAACTTTTCCAGTGCCTCCACTGCCAATCAAATTATCCTCATCCAGGCCACTTATCTCATCCACATCAAATTCCACGTGGTGGAAGCTCTTGAGCTTCCATTTCGGACGTATTCCCTTTTCTTCTTCCGGGTGCTCTTCTGCATCAATTCGACTTTGCTTGAAGGTCAAGTAACTCACGAGCAGTAAACCACCTAAAATAACAACCAGAGCAAGCAATATAACACAGAATAAAACTAATTTACTTTTGCCGAAGTTTTTGTGACTTTTCTTTCCATTGCAAAGACCTAACCCTGAGTTCATTGATCTTTTGATGCTTTCATCGACACAAAGTCCTTTGTTTCCAACAAATGCCTTGTCACCTGCCACTGTCAGAAAATCAGAAGGAACACTTCCCGATAGCTGGTTATTTGACAGATCAACTGAAGACAGCTTCAACTTATCCAATTTATTTGGAATTGATCCTGTGAGTCTGTTTCTTGAAAGATTCATAGAGTTTAGAGTGGCCATTGTTGAGAAAGTATTGGGAATGCTACCGGTCAGAAAATTTGAAGCGAGATTTAACTCCACAAGCCGAGTACATTCTGCTAGTTCTGCCGGTATCGATCCAGTTAGTGCATTTCCTTCCAAATGCAAAGATGATATCTGTTTTAGAGCACCAAGCTCTAACGGAATTCTGCCAGAAAAGTTGTTATTATCCAAGTATAGCCGTTCCAATTGCACGAGTTTTCCAAGTTCTTTTGGGAGATCTCCTGAAAATCTATTGTTTGACAGCACTAGCCCTTGCAAATTCAGAGAAGCCCCAATTCGCGGAGATACACTGCCAGTGAAATCATTATCACTGAAATCCATCATATTCACATTAGGAAGCTCCCATATGCCATCAGGAATACTTCCAGTCAGCTGGTTCTGACTGATTCTCAACCGTTCCAAAGGAAAACATTCTGCATAAGTATCTGGGAAGCTCCCGGAAAACTTGTTTTCCAAAGCGAGCAATTTCTGTAAATTCTTGTTCTGGCACAAATATTTCGGGAATCCACCAGAAAAATTATTTTCAGATATGTCAACACTGTTTAATGGGGAAAAGCGGCCAAGATTGGGCGGCAGTTCTCCAGAAAAACTGTTCATGTATATAGAAAAGGCATTGAGTTGCTGCATATCACCAAATGCTGATGGGATTTCTCCAGAGAAATTGTTCTTGAATAAGTGAAACACCGCTAATTTCTTCAGATTGCCAATTTCTTGAGGAATTTCACCGTACATTTGGTTTGCAGATATATCAATTTCTTGTAAAAGAGTGAGCTTTCCAAGTTCTTGTGGAATTTCACCTGTCAAATTGTTCTGATAAAGCTCAATTTTCCACAATTTTTTTAGCTTGCCAATGGACTTTGGGATGTTTCCAGTAATCTTATTCATGCAAATATCCAATGTCCCCAATGCCTCCAGTTCAAAAATAGATTCCGGGATTTCCCCCCGCAAGTTTGATCCAGCCAGGTAAAGCCAGTACAAGCTTTTCAAATTACCTAGGCTATCTGGAATTTCGCCCTCAACGTAGTCATTGTCCCCAAGGCCTAATGAAACCAAACGAGTCAAATTTCCAACCCAAGCTGGGAATTCACCGGAGAAATAGTTATCCGAGAGATCAAAAATCTCCAAGTTGATCAAATTGGACAAATCAGGAATGCTGCCATTCATATTGTTAACAGATACATTCAAAACCTTGAGATTGGTGCATTTGCTCAGTTCCTTCGGAAGAATTCCCGATATAAGGTTTGAAGGTAGAACTAAAGAAGTGAGGTTTTGAAGTACAGAAAGTGATGGGGATATTACACCAGAAAGAGACTTGTTATTAAGTGAAATATGAGTGACCAATCCAGTTTTTCCATCACATGTAATGCCATTAAATTGGCAAGGAGAATCTGAATCTTTCCATGAATCTAAGTAATTCAAAGGATCATTAAGCTGCTTTTTAAATTCAAGTAGGGCCTGACTTTCTATTGGCAAGCACATGAATGGCTGGACATGGAATAAGAAAATTAATATAAAAATAAAAAATTGAAGAGGAGATTTTGGTTGGCAGGCCATTGAAAGTATTGGAAGTGGCAAAAGAGTCATTTGACAAGGGTAAGACAGAGCCAGTGAAGGCCTCCATTATTGCCATGGGTCTCCATCCTTTGGGAGCTGAAAACAAACAGTATCAAACATAAACTCAGCACCTAATAAATGGAAACAAATAACTAAAATATACTATTAATTTTACTGCTAAAAAATAAATCATTATGAATATGGTACTTAATTTGTGTTTGACAAAAGCATATACTGCTTTAGCAATACCATTTTCTTATCATATTCGTAACAACAACAATAAATTAAGCCTTGTCCCGGTAAATTTCCTACTTGGTTAACATAATCTCTCTGTAACAAAGAATCATTAAGTTCTAAACACCTTCATCATCTCTGAAAGTGTTGAGTTATAAGACTGATGTAAAGATGACAAATTGTATTTAGTTGGGGATTAAAATTATGAGACAAGTCTCCCTTTTAAGTTTGAAAAAAGCAAGATACTTTTCACCAAAAGAACAACGCTTTTAAATCATTAAACTTGTTTGAAATTATTAGTCTTAGGAAGAAAATCAAGACAAAATAAGCTACTTTTGAACAGATACACACGAGAATAGTGAATTTTACTCATTTTTATGCACTATCATTCTCTATATAACCCAGAAAAACATACAAAACTGAAAGAAATGTTACCTGTAATTCTGATGATTGTAAATTGTTCAGCTAATTATGAAAAAGAACTTTCCATTCTAAGCAGAATCAATGAAAAATGATACCAAGAAATCTGAGTGGAATTCTTGGGATTTGAGGAGATAATTATTTGTCTATAATGGGATTTTTAATGGGGGAAGTTTCAAGTGGAAGAAAAAGAGAAGAGACAAAGCAAGCCAGAATGAGAGAAGATAAGAAGATGAATTATGTATATTTATCTGAGATCAACTCTGTTGATGAAGGAGAAAAATGATAAAAATATGGTCAAGGAAAACAGTCCGTGATAAAAATCCAGAACTGCCAAAAAGCTTTTACTTGATAATGATTTTTCTTTTGTTTAGTGAATGAAATGGAAGGACTATGCGTATACGTGGGGGACAGCACAACCAAATATATGTGTATATACAATTTAACATTAATTGTGAACATTGTATCCATCCTCATCGGATTTCATAGACATGTCTTATCATTTATCAAGAATTGTAGGAGTGTCTGAAAAATAGTATTAGCCACTCAGTGATTTGTCTTGTTATATTGCTTATTTTTAAAGTCAAGAGTCCATCTTAAGGGACTTTTTAGCAAGATTTATCGCTCGCCATATCGCAAGAATTTTAACGTTATAAAAAATATAAATCACATGCCGATAATCCATCTTCCATTTGATCATTTAGTATAAGAACTTGAGCTATACAAAGAGGACACTTACATATTCATGTAAATAGTCTGCAATGCCTTTCAAGTGTAAAATGAATTCATCTTTTGCTCAATTTGGCGATGCACAATTTTCATACATAGATGATCGTCAAGTTTTAATAACACATTTTTTTTTAAATCTTATTTAAAACTTAAAATTGTTACAGAAAAATTGCTCAAATAATTATCTTCAAAAGTTAATGGAGTTCAATTTCTTTCCCAATTCAACCATTATCGCTGAGTGGTGGATGCAGAATGCAGTGGCTCCACTGCCCATTGCCTGAGGTCCACACCAATTATTGATATTGCTCTAACCAATGCCAATAACGTTAAAAAGTTGAGCTGGCTCTTTCTCACAAGAGGACCTAATTAAAATATACTTGTCTTATATAATAATAGTTATGTCGACGCGACTTGACTCTATTTATAAGACGGTCAAAGAAACTGTTTTAAATAGCGAAATTTTAAAAAAAAATTATGCGGGGAATATAAAACTCGAGATTTAATGTGTAATGCTATTTATCTTCACTGAGGTTACAAACACAGTATATGTGACGTTAATGTAACATTAAATGATAGGTGAAATTAAATAAGTCATTTAATTACACATTTCATTTAACTTATCATTTAGAGTCACCTAAACTGTATTTGTAACATCACTGGGGATGAATAACATTACTCTAATATTTGTCGCCCACATGAATTAGAGTATTCCTTAGTGGCAATTATATTTCACAATAAAAGGGAAAAATGGGAGTGGTTAGCAATGACCACATCATTCTTTTTAAGATTCCTCAAAAAGTGCTTAGGTTAGACTTTAGGGTTCATAATAATGGAGGACTTCAATTCAAAATTTTGTAATTAGAGATCTGAAGTGCATCAATTGTTTGTTCACATGCATAACATGACTACAATTACCTTAATCTAAAATATTTACAAAAAATTATCTATTTAATTTAGGGAATTATAAATTGAAATTATACTTATTTAAGTTGTATAAGTAAAATTGTCGAAATCAATATTTTTTCTAGAATAAAGGAACGAAGCACTCATTCATTTTATGTATTGTTTACGACACTCACATATATTACATATTTGAATATTTGTTTCTAAGTGATGTATACAATATCCCGTATTAAAACTCAAATGGACGTGTAAAGAAACAAAGAATAAATTAATTTATAGAGTATAAATTGACAAGGATATTAGCATAGATTCCCCATTGCAATAAGAAGAAGTTAATTTAGTAAAATTTGGACAACCTTTTAAATTAATACGTCAAAATCAGTCTTTTGTCGGTCTCCTAACCTATTCTATGGTTCTATATGCTTTGTGTGAATTGAATTGACCCATTACCTATCTTCATCATTCTTTCATATGGGATTATATAATTATTAATTTTGTATTAAACTAGCTTTCCTTTCATTTCTTGTTTATTGTTAATTTTATAGGGTTTAATATTCTTAATATTTTTTTTTTTAATTCAACGGGATTATTAATCTAGACAGACGGACATGAGTAATCACAAACATGCACCATTCATTGTTGACGTTACATCAATTTTGTGCGATAAACAAGTAATAACGTGTTCGACTATGAGACAACTAGTGAAAATTCTTAACGAACTCGCAACTTATTTGGGAGGTCAGTATCGACAATTGACCAAACTAAATAAAATAAAAATGTGCAAGAGGATGATCTACTTCGGCCCTTGTGTTGACACGACTTGAATTGCATGTTAAATTCGGATCTATCATTGCTCCTCATAGATGGACTCACATGTTCATGAATTAAATCACAACAACGTCAATAAGCCTTTCATAAAAGAAATAAATCCAGCACCAAATTACTAAAAAAAAAAAAAAAAAAAAAGAGGGGAGAAAGAAAATGAATAATATAACTTAACAATCAAACAATTAAAAATTGAAGTTGTTGATTCCTTAATAATTTCTTACTTTATGTATGATGACTCAAATATGTCAAAGAAACAAGGAAAATCTTGAGAGTTAGCATAAAATCTTGGTTGATGCAAGGACTGACTAGGACGCATTGGGTTTAATGATATTACATTTAAATTGATTATATTATATAATTGTTGTCTGAATTTAGAATAATTTATCGAGAACTGGCTATGAGGATCTTTGTCTATGAAATTACATCCAATAAGGTTTTAAGAATGAATTGATTTACTCCAAAAATGAGTTGAATGCAAGCAAATTCTTAAACAAGTAACGTTTCTATAGATTCGAGACGAACTTCAAGAACATTCAAAAATAAGTTAAAATATTGTATTATAAGCATGTAAATTACTTGTAAAGATGAGATGTAAGACAAATTGGATGAATACATGATCATAATTTTTATTTATTTTTACACTTATGTTTAATCTTTTTTATCACATTAATCTTTCGTTAATTAGCAGATCTTGTCACTGATAATGATTCTCGTACAAAAATTATATTAAAAAAAGACTTATTTGTCTCTCATACTTTTAAAATATTGGCGGAAGTGAAAGATGCAAACGAATAAAAGGCACTATAAAAATAAGAATACAATTAACACAACCCAAGTAGTCAAGACACAAGTAGCAAACGTAACTAGATTGTGGGTCATTTTATTTCCATTACGAGAAACAAAGTCGTTGAATCCAACTTCCTGAAGATGAACTACAATATCTAAATAGTGTAGGATTTATATTCTTGTAGCACAATATAAGGGTCCTTAGAATTATGTAGGGGTGGGCGCGGGTCGGGTCGGTTCGGTTCGGTTCGGTTCGATTTTTTTCGGTTCCAGAAATTTTCGGGTATTTAGTAAATGGAACCGTCGGTTCCAAATATAATTTTGGAACCATTCGGTTTCGGTTCGGTTCGGTTCGGTTCGGTTCTATTCGGTTCCGTTCGGTTCCGTACTATAATTAAATTTTTTAACATTTAAAATAATATTACATAAATATACCTTAAAGTGGATACCAATATTAATAACAAAAAGTAGATACAAATACCAAGTTCAATCTTAACTTTTACAAATTAACGTAATCTAATTTAATAACATATAAATAATAAGTTGTCAAATACAAATACCAAAAAGTAAATATTACTAATAAAACTTCGATATTCATATCAATAATTCATTTGTTTCAAACCTTCAAATCTACATAAAAGTGAAATATAAATTAGAAGTCACAAATATAAAATATTTTAAAGTATTGATAATACTTACCAACTATTTAATGTAATTATTAGTTGGTTGACTTTCCATACTAACTATTAAGAAACTATATAAGAAAAAATTGAAAAAAACACAACTAACAAACGTAAATAAACTCTAAATTGTTCAACTAATAAGATTTAATAAGAAAAAAATTATTAATTTGTTTAGAAAAAATAAAAGAAATTAATTTATCCAATATAAAAAAAAAAGTTCGGTTCTTATTCGGTTCTTGGTCGAGAACCGAGAACCGAACCAAACCATTCGGTTCTCGATTCGGATACCCGTTCGGGTATTTCATTTTAAAAAACCCGCTCGATTCGGTTCGGTTCCGGTTCGGTTCGGTTCGGTTCGGTTCGGTTCGGACATTTTGCCCAGCCCTAGAATTATGTACAAAGATTAATTTGCAGCCAAGAAAAATAAGAATTATGGCTAAGGACATCTTTAAATATATCTATGGTGGTACTATTTTTATTTATGTGAAAAGTTACAATTATTATTACATTATACGTAACGTGAAAGCATACCAACTAATTAAAAACAATTTCAACACCAAATTTTGTTTTTGTCTTCTTCCATTAGACAGCTAACACGAATCTATTTGTGTTTTTAACTTAGAATCAATTTTTGAGCTACAATACAAATAAGCATGAAAACTTTTACACACCAAAAGCATTCCAAAGTGAGAGAGAGTTTACAAACTATAAAAACAATATTTACACTAAGGGCATGTTTGGTACAGATTTTCATTTTCTACAGTAAATCAATTCTCATTTTTAACCACACATTTTTCAATAAAATAATATTTTCCATCACAGCAATACTTTTTTTTTCTTTTTCAACCACACATTTCCCATCATATCACTATTCAAAAATCAATTCTTCCCCCAAAAATCCTTACCAAACACACTCTAAATTAAGTAAAAAATTCGCTCAATTAAACCATTTTCAAGCAAGTTCGAAAGTCTAGATAAACATGTAAAATACATTTATCAAAATCACTCGAGATAGTGGGAATAAAGTCCCATATCCACTGGTAATAAGGATGATCACGAGTTTAAAAAGCGAGTTGTTCCTCTCTATATGCTAACCTTAATTAGAAACTACAAGCCTCAACACGGTATCAAAACAATGCTCATCGTTTGAGCCTTGAGGATACTTCGTTTGAGGAGAATTTCTTGAGAAGTTGCAAACAAAAGTCCTACTTGAGCTAGACATGCATATCATCTTGAACTTATAAGGAAATTGAACTAACCCTCTTGAAGGTTTAATTTTTTAATGAACTCCAAATCTCAAATAAGTGAATAATTTGTTGACACAAATATTAAAGGTGAGATACATGCTAATAATATATACACAAGTATATTTCAATATTTCGACACATGCTTATATTTGAAGTTTGTAGTAATTTTACAAAAAAAAAAGGGCATAAAATTTTTCACGACACCCATAAATCACTTGTTTTTATATCTGCCTAATATGTTTAGAGCATCTCTCAGAGATTCTATAAACATAATATGTTTTCTATTTTAAAGAGTCAACTTTTAAAATTATGCTTTATATCAACATTCAATTTAGAAACTCTCTAAAATTAAATGTTAACTTTGTCTCCACTATCGGAAGGCACGCCTTGTGCTGGTCATTTTCTACAGCAGTAGTCAAATATCATTTGATATTATGATGGCCAAATATAAGATATAAAAATTGACTCAATATCAAATGGATTTTTCACGATGGTTTCTTTTCTTCTGTATTTTTCTTGTTTTGCAATTCATATTTTACATTTTAGTGCATTTATTGATGAAATAACTTGATGTATTTGTTGTTAGAAATATTATATAGCATGCGATTTAGATAACAAAATTAAAATGAAGAGAAGGAAATGACAAACCGAATAAACGCTAAACAAAATTGCAGAAAACAGTAGATTGAGGCTAGAGTTCGACTCTATTTCCTTAAGATGATTTTGGCCTACTACGGTGCTTACAGTTGACGCCAATCGCCTCCCAAGATACAACAATCTTTCACTTGCGGTGTAGAAGCACTCTAACAGCAAGAACGGCGAACCAGAAAACGATTCGTACTCTCTCAACGAACGGAAAAATATTTTAGTTATGCAGAATGCAAGACAAGAGAATTATGATTTTTGAATGAATGAAATTCGGAAATCAGGGGTCCTATATATAAATTTCCAAAACTTGCAGGCCAAGAGTTGCAACTTTTTGAAAGTTATTCCTGAATAGACACAACTATTGGTTTGTGTCCGTTTTAGTTCAAACAGTTTCGAATAGATTAGAAAAAACACACCTTTTCACTTAATCAATTTCCGAAAATAAAAATAAATTAAATAAATAATTTTAATTTATTTTGTCCAAAAAGAATATAGGAACCAACCACGACCCACGACCCGACCCGACTCGTGCTCATGCCGTGCCGAGCCGAGCCGGCCGGTCGGACGGACGGCGGCGGCGGCGACCAGTGCGTGCGGGCTTTGGACTAGTCTAGACATTGTCTAAGACTTCCCCCTTTCAAAGACTATTGGTACCCCTTGGGGCCCAAACCCATATCCAAACTTGAGGTATATAAATTGGTCCAAAATTCTTTCAACTTCCTATGTGGGATTAATTCCCACACTTGATTTTAAATTTCAGGATTTTTACTTTCAAGTTGCCAACTTCTAGCATTAATTTCTCATTCATTCGGAAATGGTTTTGTGATATTAAATATATCTCAAATATCTACTCACGGAGTAGAACGCGTTTGACCATTGACCCGTACAAAACGGATACCGGGTCCCACCCGAATTATTGGTCAAACTTGACCCATTTCCAACAATCCCCCACATGAATGGAAATTACCGAGACTATGCAAATGAAATGCAGATACTAGAGAGAGTACAAACAGAAAGTTATTGCATTAGGAGAGGTAGCTTGCGGCTTTGAACCTGCCTTAGTGAAATACTATCGGATTTACTTGGCTAGTCGGTGAATGTGATGTCTTGAACCGTCCAGCCGTTGGTGTAAACCAAGACAACAGTACCCACACAATAACATTCCTAACAATTTCTTAGGTTCTCATGGTTGTGTTCATTTTGGCCTTGAACAACTCTTGGGTTTCATAAGTGCTTTAGAGAATTCAAGCCCCATAATTCTCATAGAAGCGGCACCACTTCTCACTTATATAGGTTATCTCCTATTAAGGGTATTCTGCCTTACTCCACTTGATGTATTCAAGCTATAGGAATCATTAAAAGTTAAGACTTAACCTCACACACTCTGCAGAACGCACTTTATATATCGTAGGAATGGATATGATTTTTACTCCTAAGTGCTCAACTGAATCTTCATAATTTAGTTATCCCATTGAACCAAGGTCTTGTGATCTCCAGTCAACAAGATTGGGTTACCATTACAAAGACTTCATGCGTAGTGGGCTTTTAATCCCATTCTCTTCGATAAGCAGTATACTTGATCTCTTGGTAAACCTTTAGTAAGCGAATCCGTGAGATTCTCTTTTGATTTTACGTAATCAATAGAGATAACACCATTTGAGATCAACTGCTTAATGGTATTGTGTCTACGACGAATATGTCTCGACTTACCATTATAAATACTATTTTGTGCCCTTCCGATAGCCGATTGATTGTCGCAATGGATACTAATAGAAGGTACCGGTTTAGGTCAACATGGAATATCCTCTAAGAAGTTACGAAGCCATTCTACTTCTTCTCCAGCTTTATCTAAAGCTATGAACTCTGATTCCATTGTTGATCGAGCTATACATGTTTGTTTAGAGGATTTTCAGGACACAGCTGCGCCACCAATGATAAAAACATAACCACTTGTGGACTTAGAGTCTTTCGTATCAGATATCCAATTTGCATCGCAATATCCTTCTAATACTGCTGGATATCTGGTGTAATGTAATCCAAAATTTAAGGTATATCTTAAATATCGAAGTACCCTATTCAACGCCTTCCAATGGTCATTGCTTGGATTACTAGTGAACCTACTTAGTTTATTAACTGCATACGCAATGTCCGGACGCGTGCAGTTCATAATATACATCAGACTACCAATAATCTGAGAATATTTTAATTGATATACGGGTTCACCTTTATTCTTGGCCAAATGTAGACTTACGTCTACGGGTGTTTTAACTGGACTTTCATCATAGATATCAAATTTCTTAAGAACAGTCTCAACGTAATGAGATTGTGATAGAACAAGTCCATTAGGTGTTTTAGAGATTTTAATTCCTAAAATTACATCTGCTACACCCATATCCTTCATGTCGAAGTGTTTTGTCAACATTTTCTTAGTAGATATGATCATAGTATGGTTGCTTCCCATAATTAGCATATCATCCACATATAGGCACACAATGACATATGCATTAGGTGTGTTTTTAATATAAACACATTTATCACACTCGTTAATTTTAAAACCATTTGACAGCATTGTTTTGTCAAATTTTTGGTGCCATTGTTTTGGAGCTTGTTTTAACTCATACAAAGACTTAACGAGTCTACACACATTTTTCTCCTGTCCAGGAGCTATAAACCCTTCAGGTTGTTCCATGTAAATTTCTTCTTCTAACTCGCCATTCAAGAACGCGATTTTTACGTCCATTTGATGGATTCCAAGATTATGTAATGTAGCAATTGCAATAAGGACTCTAATAGAAGTAATCATTGTAACTGGTGAGTAGGTATCGAAGAAGTCAAGGCCTTCTTTTTGTCTATAGCCTTTTGCTACCAACCGGGCCTTATATTTATCAATAGATCCATCCGACTTTAACTTTTTCTTGAAAATCCACTTGCATCCTAGATGTTTATTTCCAGGTGGAAGATCAACCAATTCCCAAGTGTGATTTGACATAATAGATTCTATCTCACTATTAATAGCTTTCTTCCAAAATGGAGCTTCTGGATTAGACATTGCTTCACTAAATGTCTTTGGATCATTTTCTACCATATAAATTAGAAAATCTGGACCAAAAGATGTAGAAGTTCTAGTCCTCTTACTGCGTCTAAGTTCATCTTCATCGTTTAGATGTTCATTATTAGCAGTATCATAAGTTCGCTTATTTGAACTTATTTCGTTCTTTTCCTTACATGGAAATATATTTTCAAAAAATGCAGCATTCCTAGATTCAATAATAGTACCTTCGTGTACATCTGGTATGTCTTACTTATGAACAAGGAATCGATATGCACTACTGTTATGAGCATATCCTATAAATATGCAATCAATAGTTTTAGGCCCAATTTTAACTTGTTTAGGCTTAGGTACTTCTACTTTAGCCAAACACCCCCACACTCTTAAGTGTTTATATGTAGGCTTATGACCTTTCCATAGCTCATAAGGAGTTTCATCCTTTTTCTTTTGAGGTATTTTATTAAGAATGACATTTGCAGAGAGGATAACTTCCCCCCCACAAATTCTGAGGCAAACCAGAACTTATCAACATAGCGTTCATCATCTCTTTAAGAGTTTGATTTTTTACGTTCAGTAACGCCATTTGACTAAGGTGAATAAGGCGCCGTTGTTTGATGAATAATTCCAAAAGTAGAACAAAATTCTTCAAACGGTGCTCCATATTCTCCACCTCTATCACTTCGAATAATCTTTATTCGTTTGCTAAGTTGATTTTCAACTTCATTCTTATACTGTTTGAAAACATCTAAGGCCTCATCTTTACTTCTTAAAAGATAGACATAACAATATTTTGTGCAATCGTCAATAAAAGTAATGAAGTACTTTTTACCACCTCTAGTTTGCACAAACTTTAAGTCACAGATATCACTATGAATCAATTCTAAAGGTGTAGTAGTCCTTTCAACAGAATGAAAAGGAGCTTTGGCTAATTTAGCCTCAACACAAATCTCGCATTTATGGTTAGGATCAAATTGTAAAGAAGGCAGTAAATTTAAGTTCATTAATTTACGAACAGATTTAAAGTTTGCATGTCCTAATCGATTGTGCCATAAACAAGAAGACTCAACGATGTAAGCAGAAGAAGATGTATTATTATTCTTCATAGTTTTTGGTACAATAGTGAGGACGTTCATTTTGAACATCCCATCGCTCAAGTAACCTTTCCCCACATATACATCATTTTTGGTGAGTACAAATTTATCAGCCACAAAGACTAATTTAAAACCATGTTTACTAAGTAAAGCCCCGGATACAAGATTTTTGCCAATGTCGGGCACATGCAGCACATCGTTGAGGACGAATTCCTTGCCCGAAGTCATTTTCAGCACCACCTTTCCTTGTCCTTCAACTTTTGAACTTGATGAGTTTCCCATAAATAACTGTTCTCCATTGATGACATTATAATTAGAGAACATCCCTTTGTCGGCACAAACGTGACGGGTAGCTCCAGTATCTACCCACCATTTCCTGGGATTTCCAATATTGTTGCATTCAGATACAATAGCAGACAAGTTCAGTTCTTGTATATCATTGGATAAGGTATCTCTTTCAGTCATGTGTTCTTGAGCATTCTGCTTCTTTGGATTGCGACATTCACTAGCACGATGTCTAGTTTTTCCACAGTTGTAGCAGCTGCCTTTGAACTTCTTAGCATTCTTCTTATTGTCCTTCTTAGGAACATCACCAGAAAACTTTATTTTCTTGTTCTTCTTTAAACTAGATTCCACCATGTTTGCCTTTTCTTGCACAAACTGTCCTCCAGATTTCTTTTCTGATTTCTTATTATCTTTTTCAATCCTTAGCTGAACAATTAATTCTTCTAGATTCATTTCCTTCCGTTTGTGTTTGAGATAATTTTTGAAATCTCTCCACAGAGGAGAGAGTTTCTCAATTATGGCAGCCATTTGGAATGATTCACTGACGGTCATGTTTTCAGCATGTATGTCATGAAGAAGAACCTGCAATTCTTGAACTTGGCTAATAATAGTCTTGGAATCTACCATTTTGTAGTCGAGGAATTTTCCAACAATAAACTTCTTTGTACCAGCATCCTCCGTTTTGTATTTTTTCTCCGAAGACTCCCAAAGTTCTTTTGCAGATTTCATAGCACTATAAACGCCATATAGTGTATTGTCCAGCCCATTGAGAATATAGTTTTTGCATAAGAAGTCTGAGTGCTTCCATGCATCCAAAGCGATAAGGGACTCTCTGTTGTTTGTTCCTTCTTGAACTGCCGGAGCATCCTCAGTTAGGAACTTTGCCAAATTCAGTGTGGTTAAGTAAAATAGCATCTTTTGTTGCCATCTTTTGAAACCCATTCCACTGAATTTTTCTGGTTTTTCTCCATGTGAAACCGGAGTGGTTTGAACAGGAACAACCATAGGTGGAACCGTAGTATTGTTGGTTCCAATAGGAGAAATTACATTACTTCCACTTGTTACATCCATTTCTGTTACGAAAATAGAAGATATATAATTATAATCAAAGTACGACAATGATTATAAATAATCGATTAATAGATTATTAAGATATAATGTTGGGTCAAAGTATAAGTTATCCGAGAACACAATATGTATATATAATATTATGTAATTAATATGAATTATGCAAAACCGGATTTAAAATAGATGACGTTAAATAATCAGTTTATGCATGCAAACAATAATAAATACATGCAAACGAATTATAAAGTCACGCTAGATTCGAATTCTATAAATGCATGCAAATAATAAAACAAACTAAATAAAAATCGTCTTAAGATTGTTAGAAATATTATATAGCATGCGATTTAGATAACAAAATTAAAATGAAGAGAAGGAAATGGCAAACCGAATAAACGCTAAACAAAATTGCAGAAAACAGTAGATTGAGGCTAGAGTTCGACTCTATTTCCTTAACACGATTTTGGCCTGCTTACAGTTGACGCCAATCCCCTCCCAAGATACAACAATCTTTCACTTGCGGTGTAGAAGCACTCTAACAGCAAGAACGGCGAACCAGAAAACGATTCGTACTCTCTCAACGAACGGAAAAATATTTTAGTTATACAGAATGCAAGACAAGAGAATTATGATTTTTGAATGAATGAAATTCGGAAACTAGGGGTCCTATTTATAGATTTCCAAAAGCTGCAGGCCAAGAGTTGCAACTTTTTGAAAGTTATTCCTGAATAGACACAACTATTGGTTTGTGTCCGTTTTAGTTCAAACAGTTTCGAATAGATTAGAAAAGACACACCTTTTCACTTAATCAATTTCCGAAAATAAAAATAAATTAAATAATTTATTTTGTTCAAAAAGAATATAAAAACGACCCACGACCCGACCCGACCCGACCCGACCCGACTCGTGCCAAGCCGAGCCGGCCGGTCGGATGGACGGCGGCGGCGCGCGGGCTTTGGACTAGTCTAGACATTGTCTAAGACTTCCCCTTTTCAAAGACTATTTGTACTCATTGGGGCCCAAACCCATATCCAAACTTGAGGTATATAAATTGGTCCAAAATTCTTTCAACTTTCTATGTGGGATTAATTCCCACACTTGATTTTAAATTCCAGGATTTTTACTTTCAAGTTGCCAACTTCTAGCATTAATTTCTCATTCATTCGGAAATGGTTTTGTGATATTAAATATATCTCGAATATCTACTCACGGAGTAGAACGCGTTTGACCATTGACCGTACAAAACGGATATCGGGTCCCACCCGAATTATTGGTCAAACTTGACCCATTTCCAACATTTGTATCAATTTAGAGAGATGGGTCATGGGACTTCTGCAAAATAAGTAGCTCGGTTAGTCTTGCAAGGTGGTCAAGATTAAATGCTCGGAGTTGTCTAAATGTTTGTGTAATTGACATAAACACCAATATTGGATGGCTTACAAGTCTCGAGATCACTTATTTGGCTCAGCACTAATAAATGACTAGTAGTTCCACTACTAAAAAAATAGTTTTTCACCGACGGATAATTACCGGTGGATTGCATCCGTTGGTAATCAGATTATTTGTTGGTAAAAGTAATCCACTTTTAACTACGGTGACTAGTATTTTGAAGTTATTCGATTGATGAAGTGGAACGGTAATATATGTTAACGTGTCAATATTTATGTTATTCTTTGTAATAACAATTGATAACATTGAATGACTAGCACTTTGAAGTTATTTGAAGAGTAACATGTTTTAACGCGTCAATATTCATATTATTCTCCATAATAACAGCTAACACCTATACCTTTAAATTATCGTGGCTAACTTCTAAATACAATCTAGCTAGTATCATATCGAGCTCGTTAATTGAAACTACTCTCATATCACGTTATATAAATACTTTTAGTTATGATCTTAGTGGATTTCACGAGTTAATATAATGGACGAAAGCTCAGCTCGACTATTTATCACATAATATGACCGTATTTAGTGCTTGTTTGGTAGGGATTTTTAGGGGAAGAATTGATTTTTGAATAGTGATATGATGGGAAATGTGTGGTTGAAAAAGAAGAAAAAATTATTGATGTGATGAAAAATATTATTTTATTGAAAAATGTGTAGTTGAAAATGAGAATTGATTTACTGTAGAATTTGAGAATAAAAAACAAACAGGCCCTTAATGTTTATCCTACTTCGTATCCATCCTTAAATTAGAAAATTATTGTTGTAGATGTCTTATATATGACAAATGAAATCAAGGAGTCGGCAGGAAATGACCATTAGTGAGTCCCGCATCTTTGCTTGTGTTTTCATCAAAGAGGTCCAAAGAACTATTGTTAGTCAACTGATTAATCAGTTGAGTAAAATCTCTAAACCCACGTGGGACTTTGTTTCTTTTTTGAAAAATATACATAGGCGATGGAATTATCACAAAATGCGTCGGTCAAGTTTACGGTA
Organism: Fraxinus americana; assembly: GCA_035079005.1. Classification (NCBI taxonomy): domain Eukaryota; kingdom Viridiplantae; phylum Streptophyta; class Magnoliopsida; order Lamiales; family Oleaceae; genus Fraxinus; species Fraxinus americana. The sequence continues at coordinate 682,826 of CM068716.1, read as the reverse complement.
TGAGATATAGCACTTCTAGTAGATTTCTCTTATCGTACACAAATTTCAAGTCTAAAGTATTGAGCGAAATCTGATCTCAGTATTGACTCGAGCTCGAAAATCAAGAAATGTAAAATTTGAGCACTCAATTAACGTGGAATGAGAAGTAGCAATTTATTATCCGTCTCAACACATAAGACGTTTGAATTAGGAGTTGACTGAATTTTTTTCTTAGATCGAACTAATATATAGAGAGAAAAATTTTCACATAATGTTTTTTACATGCAAAAATGTAATTGGGCTTGGGTTGCCCTGTATCACCACCACCTGGCCCGATTCATGTCCAAGCCCAGACCATTTCACATGGTTCAAATTATTTTTTAAAATAGAAAATTTCATATTTAAAAGATTAAGCATGACCCTTTTAACATTAGAAACAGGGTTTAAAATTTAAAAAATTAGATATTAATTAAATTTTATTTAAGAAAAAATTAATAAAAAATATTTTTTATTAATTAAATATATTAATGTCACAATTCCACGTTACGAACCATGGAATTGGCTAGCAACAGATGAACACATCTCATTTTTCAATTCCTTAGTTGTCCTCACGAAGTTCAAATATCATCTTTAGAATTTTTTTAACTGACAAAACTTGAAAAAAATTGTATTCTTATCCTTCAAAAATTTGAAATGGTAAAAGTTCTTGTCGGGTTATATTAGTTAATTTACATTTTTATCCTTTTCTCCTCTTACATTTACACACACTCGTCACCCCCTCGTAGCAAAAAATCGAAACCTAAAAAATTTTCTAATCTCAATGACCCTCAAAAGTTCCAAAAATTACGTCTTCAACTCCATCTTCCGTCCATCCAAATACTATATATATCAATCTGTATAATTACAATTTGTATTTGAAGACCCTTTGCAAATTCAGAGCATATCAGTTTCACATAAGGTACGCGAATGTTTGATCCCAATTTGATGCCCAACTTGAATAGACGCCGCCGTGCTGAAATTCAGGTACTGAGCTAAATTTATTTATCCTGCTTGTGGGTTTTTGTATATAATTCTATTTACATTCAGATAGGCGTAACTAGTGATATGAATTTCAAGTATTGTAGTTATATGTGTTTTCGCATTTCATCAATTTGGTTTTTTGATTTGCAGATACCCTCTCGGAAATTCTGGATTCATTTGGATATAATTCTCTCTGGGTACTTTTGCGATTTGAGGTAATTTGGACGTGGGGTAGGGGGGGGGGGGGTGATTTTGGCTAGGTGGGTGCACATTGGGAAGTTCCATTTTTTGATGCAATTTGGAATTTGTCAGCGAAAAATTCCATTTTTTTAATTCTTTTTTGAAGATTAAACAATGATGGATTTTGCTTTCGACATGGTTGAAGTTGTGTCTACTGTATGAGTATATGAAAAATAATGGATGGTCATACATTGATCTCGGTTTTGAATGCAAATGCTAGTGTTACTTTGGCAAGCCGTACTTTTTTGATTGGAGAAGATGTATCAGCAGTGTCCAATGAGAATGCAGGTATTGCATTGGCAAACCATACATTGTCGATTGGGCAGGAGTTCCCAGATGTCGACACTTGTAGGAGGACATTAAAAGATATAGCTATTGCTATGCATTTTGAGATTAGGATAGTAAAATCCGATAGGAGTAGGTTCATAGCCAAGTGCTCCAAAGACGGTTGTCCATGGCGTGTCCATGTGGCTAAATGCCCTGGAGTTTCCACATTTACCATTAGGACACTTCATGGGGAGCACACATGTGAAGGTGTTCAGAACCTCCACCATCAGCAGGCATCTGTGGGTTGGGTTGCACGGTCCGTGGAAACACGCATTAGGGATAATCTGCAGTATAAGCCAAAGGAGATTTTGCAAGACATTCGGGATCAACATGGGGTTGCCTTGTCTTATATGCAGGCATGGAGGGGAAAGGAGCGTAGTATGGCTGCACTGCATGGGACTTATGAGGAAGGATATAACCTTCTTCCTGCGTATTGTGAACAGATAAGGAAGACTAATCCTGGTAGCATTGCCTCAGTTGTTGCCACTGGACAAGATAATTGCTTTCAGCGACTATTTATTTCATATCGTGCTGCAATTTATGGGTTCATAAATGCTTGTCGGCCACTTTTGGAACTGGAGAGGGTTCATCTCAAAGGAAAGTACCTGGGAACGTTGCTTTGTGTTGCTGCTGTTGATGCTGATGATGCGCTGTTTCCATTGGCCATAGCTCCTGTTGATGTGGAGAGCGATGAGAATTGGATGTGGTTCATGTCAGAGCTGCGGAAGCTTCTTGGAGTAAATACTGACAGTATGCCTAGACTCACTATTATTTCTGAGAGAACGATCGGTATGGTGGAAGCAGTCGAGACACATTTCCCTAATGCATTTCATGGTTTCTGTCTACGATACATCAGTGAGAATTTTCGGGATACATTTAAGAACTCAAAGCTGGTAAATATATTTTGGAATGCTGTTTATGCACTTACATCAGCTGAATTTGAAAGTAAGATCTCTGAGATGGTTCAGATTTCACAAGATGTTCTTCCGTGGTTTGACCATTTCAACCCCCAGCTGTGGGCTGTGGCATACTTTGAGGGGGTTCGTTATGGTCATTTTACATTGGGGATCACAGAATTTTTGTATAATTGGGTATTGGAATGCCACGAGCTTCCTATCGTACAAATGATGGAGCATATCCGCCATCAATTAACGTCATGGTTCATTGATCGCAGAAATATGAGCATGAGAATGACTTCAATACTTGTTCCGTCTGCGGAGAAGCGGATTTCAGAGGCAATCACTGATGCTCGCTGTTACAGAGTACTTCGTGCAAATGAAGTTGAATTTGAGATTGTCTCGAGTGAGCGGACTAACATTGTGGATATAAGGAGTCGAATCTGCTCATGTCACCGTTGGCAACTCTATGGTCTCCCATGTGCACATGCTGCTGCTGCACTCACCTCTTGTGGGCAAAATGCCCATTTATTTGCGGAGCACTGTTTCACTGTGCACAGTTACTGTGAGACCTATTCACAGCTGATATATCCCATCCCCGATAAAAGCCTTTGGAAGGATCCTGGTGAAGGAACTGATGGTGGAGGTGCAAAAGTTGATATCACAATTCGTCCACCTAAAATTCGTAGGCCTCGAGGAAGACCCAAAAAGAAAGTTCTTCGCATGGAGAGTTTAAAACGCCCAAAGAGAGTCGTTCAATGTGGTCGCTGCCATATGCTAGGACATTCTCAAAAGAAATGCACATTGCCAATGTGATCCTCACATTGTGTTCTTGTAAGCATGATTTAACGACGTGTACTTGTTAAATGTCAGGATACTAGCTTCAGTGGCATAGTTTCACCCAGTCGCGCTACTCGTCCAGGGTGCTGCAAACCGAGTGAAAAACAGGATGACATGGAAAGTGTATGTTTAAAAAAAAAAAAACAAAACAAAAATTGAAAATTCACTGAAGCAAACCCAAACACCCCAAACCCAAATGGAACCCAAGAGAAGCCACCCCCAAATTCGAAACCCTACCCACAACTCACCATTTGGAAATCGGCAAGCTGATTCCCGAAATTGATATCCCCAATCACAAGTCACCATCTCCGGCCACACTTGGTGTCGAAATTTTGCCGCGCCGCACGACTGTCAAAACATGCAGCGTCGCTCGACCTACTACATCCGAAAGCCGTTGAAGCCATCACCATCTCCGAACGTCGTTGCCTGCGTGAAAGGCGTCGCGTCTGGAGTTATCCGAAAAAATTAACGCCATCTCCTCAGCCTAACAGCGCGTTCTCGTTACCGATTTCCAACAATTTTACAACATAGCCTTCTTCGTGAATCGTTGTTCAGCTCTGCCCAGGTAGAATGTTCTCTATTTTATCAGAAATTGATTCTCCAGTGTGATGGTGTGGATGAAATGGGGGCAACATGCCTTTTGATTTTGCTTGGCATTGTACTGTAATTGATGAGTTTCGTTAACCTGTATTGTTTAATTCTGAAATATAGTTGTGAATAGCTTATCTAGGTTGGATATTTGCGAATTTTGTCCTTGAACGGCTGAATAAAAAGGGGTGCGAATTATATGAAATTGGTGAGAATTATGTGAATTTTGCTTTGTGGTTTTGAGTGTTTCTGTTCGGAAGCTAAACTGGTGCTCATTTTATGAAATTGGTGAGAAATACATGAAATTTGCTTTGTGTTTTTTGGTGTTTCCTTGCCGGCAGCTAAATTGGTGCAAATTATATGAAATTGGTGAGAATTATATGAATTCTGCTTTATGGTTTTGGGTGTTTCATTGTTGGCAGCTAAATTGGTGCATTCTTAATCCGTGCCACCTGAAGAAGTAGACAACGTGACCATCTGCAGGGGCAAAGGAAGCTTAGACGGGATTGCAAAAGGAAAGGGCCGAATTGATTCTGAGCTCCTATTAGTTGAACGTGTTATGCACAAACTTATCGAAGGATTTTATTTTTATGTTGTTCATATGAGTGAAGTATGTAGTTAGCGGATTATGGTTGAAAACAATGTAACTTTTACCATTTTCTTATGCTAATGTCAGTTTGTTGTTGTTCATTATCCCATTTGATAATGTTTTAACGACAATGTATCTTTTACCAATTTCTTATGCTAATATGAATTACATCAAAATGGGTTGCTGCATTCATTCACTTGCAATAGATAATTTTAAATAGGAATTACATGAAAATAGGTTAACTACCATCACTTGCTATAGATAATGTCAACGAGAAATTACATCAAAATGGAGTCACTGCTATCACTTGCTATAGCTAATTATAGGCAAGTGCCTTTGTCCAATAGATAATTACATTAAACATCAAAATGGCTCCACTTGGTTTTTCTTCATTGAAGATGTCAGCTAGAGGAGATATCAGAACACTGCTGCCTCCAATCTGCAACATAATCACAAAAATGCATAAAGGCCGATACGGGGGAGGGAGAAAGGATTAATGAGGGAAGGGCAAAAACAGTAATCTGTTACCATTAAAGGAGCAACTTCAAACCAACAAACAATTGCAAAAACCTTTGATTAGATAAAATGGAATTCACCCATGACAAGGAGCAACTTCAAACCCAAACCAACAAACAACTGGAAAATGGAATTCATGTAAGTTGCAGTTAGGATTTGTATTGAACTTGTGGACTCAAGCCTTCTCAACATTCAATGTCATCTTACAATATTTATCCTGTGTAATAACTTAAATTGTATTTATAAGTACATATTAAAAGGGCATATATGTTTTCAGTCATATTAATGTTCAGTTCTTTTCTTGGCATGACAATAACAGCAATTATTCTCACCTTACAAGGAAGATGCTATATCGACCATCAATCATGAGTACCAAGATCAGGGACGCAGAATTCAGCAATGTTGAAGCAGGAAGGCAGGCAGCCAACATAAAAATAATATCTGTAGAGGTTTCAAATGAGTTATTAAACAAGTCAAGTAGTAGGAAACAAGGCAGGCAACCAAGAAAGTCCTTACTCTCGAGGACATAGCCACTGGATGCCTCCTCTACACCATTGATTTACCAAGAGCTCTCAACAATGGGAGGAAATCGAAGAGGACGAAATCGGAATTGCTGAAAATGAAGGTCAATAACCCATGCTCCTTCGAACAGTCGGGAATTCGAGATGTGGGAGTTATGTCTTCTAACAAAGATTTCTTTCTCAGAGGAAATGGGTGCACAGATTTCTTTAGCACACAAATTTGGGGGAAATTGGGTGCCAGGGAAAGTTTTTGTTGTAAAAGTGGGTTTCCCTCCAAAAAGAAGAGAGAGAAAATAGTTGACACGTAATGAAAATTTGAATCCCTGTTTTTAAGTCTGGTCTCTACCCTGGCCAAGTAGCATTTTTCTAGTTTCACCTGTTCTTTGTTGTGATCCTTGTAATCATATGACTATAAACCTAGTTGTCTTCTCATTGTTTAACTACTTAAGTTCCTTCCATTTCATCTTTGTACAGCTATTTATCTTGTCTACTGATTTTGGCTGTCTCAGAAATTCCTGTTTTCTACTGAATGCGAGTGATGCAGAAGTAACACAGAATCTCGCTCCACGCTCTTCATTAGAGGTGAGGTGCAAAACCGAAGCCTTTCTCCCTATATGTCTTCATCACAGAAAAAACCAAATCTTGACTAAAATGCTGTATATTCTTCATTAGTATTACATACAAGAAGCGTATATTTGAATAGAGACTGCCAAAAAAAAAAAAATTAAAATTCTTGACGGTAAGTTCGAGGAATTAATGAACTAATATTTCCAATGTTCAGTTAAACCAGCAACTAAGCGAATACGCAAAAAACTCTTATCTATATAATTCATTTTGTCAGTGTTTTTTTACGACAGACAATAGGTGTGAGTGTGAACTAATTTGCACAATCCTTGTTGCTAACCGCTTCACAAGGCTTTTGAATTTCTCCACAGCCTCGCATAGTCTGCAGGGTAAAGTGTCTAAGCTAGCTGCTCGGGTTCTTCTATAATTACCCAACACACCACATCTCCTCCACGCTTGATATTCTGCATAAGCTACTGGATCATTAGCTAGAGCCTTGACATAAATAGCCAATTCCTCCATAGAACCAAATTGCTTCCCGTCTATAATGGAATGAGGAGGTACGAAGTCCTAAACGTTCGGGGCGCCAAAATATATGGGAAACGCTCCATAATCCAGTGCATAAAATAGTTTCTCCGCCACATAACTATCAGTCATTGTGTTTTCAATTGCAAGGACAAACTTATAATGGGACATGGCACAATGTAAATGATCCCACCATTTAGGAGATTTGTAAGCATCCTTCATGCACTTGGGATAGAGGGAGAGTGCCTGGTCGAGGCCTCCAACATTGTTCAAGAACTTTCCAAACGAGTGCTGGGGCAGCAACCTGAGAAGGCTTTTCGCAAGCTGGTTTCTTTGAGGAGGAAGAGTATCCTAAAATATCAGAATTTTAATTAGTTACATTATTTACGTACAATAGCTTAATGGAAATCACACAATTGCTCAAGTAGCAAGTTGGTTCCCAACCTTTAAAAAGAAACAAGTTGGTTCTCAACCTTTTACTACAGTTCCACAACCAGTTCCCTACAACAGGTAAGTCCGAAAAACTCAGTTAAATAGTCATATCTCATGGAAACATAGCCCACTTCAACGGTCTATAGAGAGATTCCAATAAAAAAAAAAAAAAAGTACCAACGCAACATCGAAAGAAAAAGCAATCAACTATATGCTTAACTCATGCCCCCAAGAATCCCTGGACACAGGGGGGAAGGAGCTAATCTTTTACTAGAGGGAAAGCTGGGGAAAAGCATAGAGCATGAACCTTTCATAACTAAGACTTGGACAGTTTGTGCAAATATAATCAATGTTCAAGACCAACTTGCTACTCCGGCAATATGTTATGGACTAGTAGTGCAATTTTCCCTAATTTCATACAGTTTCACTGTATTGACTGACTACATAACGTAAAAGAAATATAATCACAATGAACAATAGGGAGCAGTTACATTGTTCTTAACAGAAGATAAATGATAATTTCGGTTGTCATGAAAGAGTGCCCCAGCATATGTAGACTGCACATCATCTTTGGCATGATAACTAATAAAAATGTCCTCATGACCTGACCTCATCTTGCCAGGTTCAAGATCCGTATATACACGTAGCGGATCTCCAGCACGCCTCTGCCAAACAATGTTACCGACTGAACGATGTTATATTGAAAATTGACTGCACGTGATGTAAAGTCCAGCCTAGCCCCTTTTGTTGACTCCAACTTTCAACCATCCAGCCACAAATTTCTTACTGCATCAATTTTGGAAGAAAAATTCTTGCAACAGCCAACCACCAATTAATTGTAAATGGTTGAAAATCTCTTCCCATTTTCACCTCCCGTTGGCTATAAATAGAGGCTCAATTTCATTTGTTTAGACACACCCAAGTGAGGAAAGAAACATAGATTAGAGAGAGTTTGAGAGGTTTTTTGATAGAGTTTGTAAATTCTCTTGTAACATTCTATTCAAGTAAGAAATAGAATAGTTTTTCCTCTTATAACTCATTTTTCGTGATCGGAGAATCACAACACGTGATGGTGTAGCAAGGGGACGTGAAACAGTTTTTTACACCATGTAGCTAGATAGGTTTTGTTTGTAACACGAAAGTGTTCAACAAACTAGAACTTGCAGTTGATGAAAACACTTGTATTGTACTATTCTGCATATGCCTTACCGCTCAACATTTTATTATGTATACAAATTGGATTAAGAAAGAAAAAAATTTTACTTCTGGCATTAAAATACACTTAATGCCTGCTTACAGACAAGAAGCATGAATTAATAACATCAAACTGAATCAGAATGAATTTTATTTAAACAGGGGTATATCAGATTTCTTATCATTAAAAATAAAAGGTAAATGACAAATACGGCCTGATTACACAACTTTTTTATTGTTCAGTGAAGAATTCACGTTGAGAAAGGCCTTCAAGGAACAATTGTCTGGCCATATCTGGCAGTTTTATCGACTATGCTATTTTCCCAATTCTACAGGAAGTATATGAGCAACTGACATGAACAAGTATCAAGATGTACACATAATCTCCAACAATAGTCAAAAGATAAACAGCACTGAATTGCGTATGCATTTCTACTTTTTCATGCCTCCATTACCAGCCTTTTGTCCAACGAAATTTGAAGTTGATAACAAAGAAACAATCGAAAATCGTATCAGCTGATTACGTAAACAAATCAGTGTACTGAGACAAAAATATTTATGGGCATAACATTTCAAGAATTCAGGTTTTCCAAGCGCAAGAAAGTATAGAATGTTGGAATATAAACCACTCACCTGTTCACGAACCAGCAGCCCAACAGCAAGATAAACAGCCTCCAGTTCATCAGTAAACCTTCACTCCAGTTCACCAGCAAGTTGCACGTTCCAGTTCCTCCAGATTCTAGCATATTCTAGTTCCTTCTTATGTTAGTTAGATTGTTAGTTAGTTAGATAGTTTGTTAGCTTTTCTCTATAAATAGACTAGTTTACATTGTAATTTCTTAAGTTGATTGAATGAATTTTCATTTGCTTCCCTGCTTCTAGCAGGCCTATCTTTCGGCTTCTGTCTCCATTTTTCTCTCTGTTTATTTTGTTCCAATAATTTCAACTTCAATTTCTGTTCTCCTTCCTTGATTTTATCATGGTATCAGAGCGGGTTTCAGATCCTTTCATCTGAAATTCATCTTTTTTTTTTCTTTTCTCAATTGAATCTATCAAAACCAAAACAGATTACTAGAAAACAGAATAGTGGCTTTGCTCACTAGATGTTCGACGAAATGTTGGAACATGACTGAAAATTCCCAGATAGGGAATTGAAACCGAAAATTGAAGATTGAACCTGCTGGAATGGTAGACTTCTCAGATCTTCATGATTGATTTTGTCTTCTGAATGAAGATATGAAGATTTTTGAAGAAAGATTTTGAAGATGATTTGAAACAAGGAATTGTTTCATTGAAAATGGCTTCCCAAGAAGCTTCAAAGACAAAGTATCTGTGATGAGAACACAGGTACTGATGAAGATGATCCAAGGCAGACGAAGTTCTGTGATGAAGATTTTAAAGATGATTTGAAACAAGATACTCCTTGATTGCATCTTTACTCTCTTCCTCTATGGTTCAAGATGTTCCATCTTGAGGGGGGAGTGTTGGAATATAAACCACTCACTTGTTCACGAAACAGCAGCCCAACAGCAAGATAACCAGCCTCCAGTTCATCAGTAAACCTTCACTCCAGTTCACCAGCAAGTTGCACGTTCCAGTTCCTCCAGATTCTAGCATATTCTAGTTCCTTCTTATGTTAGTTAGATTGTTAGTTAATTAGTTAGTTTGTTAGCTTTTCTCTATAAATAGACTAGTTTACATTGTAATTTCTTAAGTTGATTGAATGAAATTTCATCTGCTTCCCTGCTTCTAGCAGGCTTGTCTTTCGGCTTCTGTCTCCATTTTTCTCTTTGTTTATTTTGTTCCAATAATTTCAGCTTCAATTTCTGTTCTCCTTCCTTGATTTTATCATAGAACGATCCACAAGTGAGACAAAAACATCCTAACCCACAGATAAAATGATTTTTTTTCCCTTCACTCTTGGTTCTTTCTCATTTACACGATACGAACTAAATTAAAAATTTATCGCAAACAGAATAAGTATTAAGCCATTGGTGAATGGTGATCTTTCCTAAGTAAATAGGCTGGAGAAGCAATTCTCGAAAAATATATCTAAGAGTAATCTGGCAATGACAATATAATTTTGGTTCTTGCTGTTAAATATATATTAATCTCTAGTTTCAAACTAAATAATGTTTGTTCAATCCCTATATCAAATAATAAATCAACATAATCATAGGATACCTCCTTATTTAGGGACTATTCTCAAACAGAATTAGTATTAAGCCATTAGTGTCTAATCTTTGATTGTTTGGTTCTTTTGCCATCACTTTTGGTAGATCTTGGATTCTAATGTTATTTTTTGGCATGATTAGACTACACCGTAGTAAGAAAAAAAAGAGTTTCGATCTTATTCGTTGTCAAGTGATGATCAAGTACAATATGCCAACATGTAGTTGTTAACTGCTAAGAGTATCCTTAAGAGACTTTAAATAAAAAACGCTCTTTATTTTAGAGAGTCAACACTTAAAAATGAGTTCCAAAAAACTCTATTTGAAATAGAGAGTGGGTTTGACTCCACTCTCTATTTTTAACGTACGATGATTTGCATTTTATAAATCACATATTTTAATACACTATTTTTTAAATTGTTCAAATCACATTTAAATTGATTGGTCAACTGACATAAAAAAAAATATGTTAAAACAAAATATGAAGAGAAATCAGTAAATGTTTCTTGAGAAAAAGCAAAATGAAGAGTTAAAATAGAGAGCTCATTTGAGTGTATAAAAAAGTAGACCGGCTAAATTTAAAGATGTTCTTTATAAATAAAGAGTCTATTGAAAATGCCCTAAGAATATCTGCAAGAGTTAGTACTTAAAAATAAGATTCGAGAGATTCTCCATCTTAACTCTTTAAAATTAAAATAGAAAGTGAGTTTGTCTATAAAAATTTAGAGGGTTAAATTTACCCTCTATTCTTAATGTTTAATGATTGCATTTAATAAATCACATATTTCAATATTTTACTTCTTAAACTATCCAAATCAAATTTAAATTGATGGACCACTGACATATAAAAAATTATGATATATTATAGTATGAGGAGAAATCTATAAATGCTTATTGAGAAAAGCAAAATAAAGAGTAAAACAGAGACCATTGCTGTATTGCATAAAAATATTGACTCTCTAAATTTAAAAATAATTTCTATGACATATAAGGGGCTCTTTACGGATAAAGAATCTCTTAGAAATGTTTTCAACTCCTAAAATGCAATCCTTCAGTTGGAGCTCTCGAGCAGGGTTGATGCTGGTTCTCCACTCAACATCAATATGCTCCGACAATTGGCCGTGGAGGAATTGCTTAGTCACTTCCGATGAGCTTGGCAACTCAACATGTCCTAGTTGTCATGCATATCAGGATTGTACTTCAATGGGAAGTAATTCAAATAAAAAATCTTAAAAAAGTAAGAAGACAAAAACAATATGTTTTTCAATAGTTGTTTAATGATTATATCCTTATTTCGAATAAATATTTTTCACACTATAACACCTTTTTCATACTTAGACAAAAACAGTTTTTTTCAAACGTAAGTAAATCAAAATCACTCCTAATGGGTGCTGTTACATAAATAACTAATGGAAGATTTCAATATCTTATCATTAATTTATAGAAAGTGCTTCCTCGTCCAAGATGATTAAAGCACTTTGCTCACACGAATCACCTAATACTTGGAGTATTAGACACGTCTTGTTCTTATTTAATCATATGACCTGACTCAATGTGCTTGGACTTGATAGGCGTCATCATAATCGTCGTTGTCAACTTCTTAAGCAATGCATTACTCAATGAATAATCACTCTGTGAAACAATTAATAATGCTAAGTAATCGGTCATTGAAGAAAATGTTTAGGGTAAAATTAAAGACAAGAACCCAAACTTTTTTATTTAGAATTATTGTCTCCTCCACGTTTTCCAAGTCAGTATTCAACCTTTCACACTACAAAACTCTTTAGCCACCTTATCTACCTTCCACTGACATACAATTCATAAAGAAAAGTAGCAAAAAGAAATTAAATGAATAATTAAATAAATTGTGTCAAATAAACGTTAAATTATAAATAGATAAAAAATGCATTAGTATTACTCGTGGATTTCATAAAATATATGATAAAAATCGATTTGGAAATTTATAAACATGAGCCAAACATTGAACGTAAGTAATATGTGTTTGACTTTCACATGAAATGATAAAAGAAAAGGTGACTTCAAATTATTAGTAATTGACTACTAATCCATTTCCATTATCCTCCATGTACCAGATATTGAAACACAGATGACAAACTGTCAAGTATCCAATAAGAACGATGAAGTGTGTGTGTGGCTGTGGATACAGCAAATTCAAATCACGAAGACAGCTAAATTGTACTGTATTTCATTCCTTACAATTAGACCCCACGAGTGACCTTTAGCTTCTGCTATATTTATTCGTTTTTTTCTTCAGGTCCCCACCTGCCACCACCCCACTTGGACCCCCCACCCCACAATCGCACACTGATTCTCTTTAGCTTTTTGTTGGATCCCACAGTTACTCTCTAGTTCTATCACAAACACAGAGAGAGATTCTCTCTCTAAAGACAGCAGTCAACCACTGAGGAAGAAGGAGAGAAAGAACCATACCCTACCCCCACCCCACTACTTCCACTTGTTCAGTTGGCTAAGAAAAGCTTCATCACTAAGATTCATCAATTGACAATTGGAATTCGACCATGTTTGGAGTTTCAAGAAAATTCACTTGAAAATCTTCACTTCCACAGAGGATGGAATTTAGGGAGCCACATGGCAAAACCCAAGGGAGTGGCAGTGGTTCGGACCATCATGCCCCAAATCAAGAACCATCTTCTCTCCAACTAGTTTCTCTTCACCACCAAAGTCAACCTGAACCTAACCCTGGGTCCGGCCAGGCCCCAGCCCATGGTCCCTTCATGGGCTCCATCTCCATGCAATCAAGAACCAGCTTAGGTTTATCCTCTTCTACCACCACCACCCCCCCTACGACCTCCGCCGTGAACAATAAAGTGGCCAAAAATCCATCGAAAGATCGCCACACGAAAGTGGACGGCCGGGGGCGGCGCATCCGCATGCCGGCCTTGTGTGCAGCTAGGGTTTTCCAGCTGACAAGAGAATTAGGCCATAAATCGGATGGTGAGACGATAGAGTGGCTTTTGCACCATGCTGAACCGTCAATTATAGCTGCCACTGGTACAGGTACAATTCCAGCTAATTTCTCCACCCTCAACGTGTCTTTACGCAGCAGCGGCACCACCATTTCAGCTCCACCGTCCAAGTCTGCTCCTCTCTTCCTCGGAGGCTCCACCGGGATGCTAGGGTTCCACAACCAGCTATCTTCCAACACCGGGTTTGGGCAAGATCCGGAGGAGAATTACATGAAAAAGCGGTTCAGAGAAGATAGCAGTGGGGCAGCTTCACCTACAGCTTCTAAACTGGGGAGATCAGGGGTGCAAGATCAAGAACCGGGTTCAGAACAAAAACCCAGTTCAACACAGCCGTCCAATTTCCTCCCGGCTCCCGCCATGTGGGCGATGGCTCCGGCTGCCACCAACGTAGGCAACGCCTTCTGGATGCTGCCTGTGACGGGAGGAGCCACCACGACCACGGTGGGTCCAGGGCAGCAAGAGCACCAGTTATGGCAGTACAAGGCATCTCCCATGCAGAGAATTGGTGGCTTCGAGTTCCCAAGTGGCGGCCGGTTCAGCCCTGTTCAGCTTGGTTCTATGGTGTTACAGCAGCCACCGCCACCGGTTCAGCAGCTCGGACTCGGCGTGCCCGACACTAGTAACATGGGAATAATGGCCACCATTAATGCATATAGTAATAGTAGGATTGATTTAGGCATGAATTTGGAGCAGCATCACCATCATCAAAATCAGCCACAAGGCAGCGATAGTGGCGATGAAAATTCCAAAGATTCTCAATAATGTCGGTATTAATGAATTATCAGAATGTCCCGACTGGTCAAATAGAATCATCAAATTTCAATATTGCAAATTTTCTGCATTTTCTGATTGTAGAATTCTTACCTTTTTCATAGGTGAAAGTTTCAGATTGGTGCGAATAATTTTTTCTTGTTAATTATTTGTTTTCGTCCTTTGAATTGGTTGTTATATCAATATGTAAAACTGAATTCATTCTGCAGCAATAATCAACTTCAAACTTTCCCATTATAACCCAGGGCAAAATCCCTACATATAGCAGCTCTCCTTGTATAAAACATATTTATTTGACTAAAAAATAATTATTTCCTACATATCTCATAATTTCTTCATTCATAATTACATTTATTTCTATATATAATATCTATCAAATTAACATTTTAATTAAACCCAATTATTTTAAAATTTCTCAAATTAATTAATATCTATTTGTTTAAATTACACACAAAAAGTGCTACTTCTATTATGTATTTTAACCAATAATGCTGTGTGTACTGATACTCGGATGTACACGTAGCAAAATTGTATTTTAACATACAACTTATATTTGTTTCATGAAGTAATGCTAATAACTATTTTAAATGACAAATAATGATAAATATTAAGTTATAAACCTTTACAATATTAATTGATATTATTAGGAGTTTAATATATAAGCACTTATTGACTTTAATCAATTGTGTGTGTGTGTATAGCACTCATTGACTTTAACTAATTGCTTAAATTGTCAACCTGTGTTTAGCACAAAGTGGAGAGAATAATTCCAACGGAATTAAGCTGTTAATCCACCAAACGCATTGGAAAATATTTTTTGGAAGAATAGTCACATTTAAAGCCAATTGTGAATTTATGTCATTTCTCTGTCACCAATACATACATAGCCCATGTTTGGTTTCCTTTAAAATTAATTTTTCAGAAAAAATGTTTTTTGAAATAGTGGTTTTTTTGAATAATGTATAGTTAAAAGAAAAAAGAAAAAATTTGAAATTTACATGTAATATTATCTTATTGAAGAATGTAATTAAAAAAAAAGAAAAATATATTAAAATTTTAATGAAATCCAAACTGGCATAAATACGTATACATGTATGTAGAGGTCTTTTCACGTCAATGATATCCAAACAAAAACCAGAATAATTTAATCAATAATTGAAGGAGCCCCAATAAGTGATTCAGTGTTCCACTTGCACAATTTTTTATAGTGCTTCAGAAGTCTTGAACTTATGTTTAATATTGAAATATTTTGCGTTACGATATCGAAAAAATAGCATTTCAATTTGTACGTGAACACAAAACTTTGATATAGTAGTAGAAATGGTATAATCAAATATGATCTTCTGTAAATTGACAACTCGAAACCTAGGGGTCGTGAGACAAAGCTTTTGATAAAACTTTTAACAAATTTAAGTTGATAGAAATTGATGAAATGTCTGGTTAAAAAATTGTGGATCAAATAAAGATTTATCAATCAAGCACAGCTAGAAAAGTGTGGCACTTTATTGGCCAATAATAATTGGTTATTACAGAGAACTTGCAGGTTCCAATTAAGACTAGCGCATTTGATTTATTTTAAAATTAATGGTTGATGATCACATGATCCATGATGAAGGTCTACTTTAATTTATATAATGCACTAGGAATTTAAAATAATATTGTGATTATTGCTATATCATATTAAAATGATATAATTTAAGGTTAGGAGTATCTAATTCAACACTCCACGCCTAGCTTTTACAATTCAATAGTTAATCGCTTCTTGTCCATTATTATTGTCTAATAGAAAAAAATAGCAATGTCGTTAAAACATGTTAACCTGGGAAATTGAAAAGTTTAGAACGATTACGAAAAGAAGTCAAGAATCCACCAATTTACACCTTGTGTTCTGATATGTTATGCAAAGATCAAACATAAATATATAGATCGAAGAATCTTAAACCCTATTACAATCGAACCACCCTAATACATCAATCTATACACAATAACTACTGAACATCGAATGCTTTACAGAAAATAGGCTCAGAACATCAATCCAAAACTCATTCGACACTGTCAGACCCAGATTTACACAGAACCCCCCACAGTCAACCAAGTAAACACTAAATTACTACCATGAGACTGAAGGATTCACACTACCAACAAAGAGGCCCTACGAATATACTGATTTCACAAAGAAAACAACTCAAGAAATGAATTCCTGAATAAACTTCACACAGAAGAAGATGAAAGAAGAGAGTGCACTCAAAAGTCTTCAGAAGGACGAGAGAATACCAAAAGAATAGAAAATGAATCGAAACCCTTGGAAACCCTCAAAATATCAAGACCTCGAGATGGAGTAGATCTCATCCAACGGCTCAGAGCAGCCGAAGCTTTAACTTAGTTTGGACCAGGTATGGGCCTGGTGTCACTGGGTTAACTTCAGGCAGTATTAAGTTATACTGAAATAGGCTGAATGTCAATCATCATCTCCTTAAGTGGGCTGGACTATGGTATCACAACCTCACAATCTCCTCCTAAACTGAATATTCAATGAGACTATTCTTTTCCAAAGGGCTAAATTAGTTATATACTAGTTGTAATTTGTGGATCCATTTTATCTAAAAGAACAATGTTATGTACAACTATTGGTGTTTAGCACCTGGCATGATAGGTCATAAAATTGAACATGAAGTGAGTAGAAAATATAGAAATTATTGTGAGAATCGTGGGAAGTCTAGAGCTATTGCTCTCATTTTAATTCTTTTTTCAGCCCATTTGAACAAACCAATTCATTGAGGGAAAAAATAAAAAATAAGGCGTTTAAGTTTCTAAATTCAAAAATCAGGTTTATAGTTTAAAAATTCAAAATCAGGTTTTATTTTTATTTTTATTAAATAAAGATAATAAAGTCACATTTTTGTGATTAATGGTCACATATTCATAGTTATAAGTCACGAATTTATTTACTGGTCACATATCGTCAAATTTTTTGGTCACATATTATTTTGAGGTCACAGATCCAAAAATTTGTACGTCACAGATTATTTTGAGGTCACAGATTTTTAAATTAGTTGGTCACAGATTATTTTTGAGTCACATTTGTTGGTCACAGATTATTTTTCAGTCACATAGTCAAAATTTTTAGGTCACAGATTAAATATTTGATCACAGATAACCAAATACTTGGTCACACACCACCAACAACAACCACCAACGTCGCCGCCCCCGCCACAAAATCGCCACCACCACCACAACCACCATAGATCCACCAACAATAACAACCAACGCACAGCACACTACTGATTTTTGATTAAACAAACTTTGCACCTGATTTTTAAAAAGTAAACTTTAAACCCCTGATTTTTTATAATTTCCCATTCATTGAGCCTAGAATGACCTGCCATCAAAGGCTGTCTAGCCTGCAATCAGACCTACTATGGGCCGAGATGGCATAGACTCCTAGTTCTTGGTTATTTTTACAGGCCAGGTTTCCCTGACCTAGGTATGCCTGTCAATTTTTAAACCCCTATTCCTTGTTTGATAATGTACTTCTATTTCTTAAGATCAATAATTTCACAAATGTACAAATATAAGTTCCCAGAATTAGTTTCTTACAATTGTTGCTTTCATTTGGGAAGAATTAATTTGTAGACAATTTAAATATTTTAAAATAAATCGAAATGAGTAATAGACAGTACTTGTAGGTTCATTGGAATGTGTGATTAGACTATTATAAGTGACTTATTAATTCTGCCAAGTGGCTAAGTGTCATATACAGGAGCGAAAAATTCAAACTTCGACCACTTAAAAGGACAAATTGGTAGAACAAGGAAGAAATCCAATTTAAGCACAAAGTATTTGTTATCCTCGTATCACCTTCCATCACCCATTGGTAGAATTATATCATTCCTCATGCTATCATACACAATACCACTGCTATGGCTGTCAACACTGGAAAAGGTATTAAGTTCCACAGAAAGAAGGGATTCCATCTCTTCTGTGTTGGATTCATTTTGTGCCCACGAGTGTTTTGCTGATAGTCTCAGACCTTCAAGTTCCATAGCTATTTCCTTCATACAAGGTCTATCCTCTCCTCTCACGTATAAACATCTTTTCGCAAGCATAGCAACTGCTACTAATTGCTCACTATTTCCTTCACTTACGATATTATCATCAAGAATTTTGAACAAGTGGCCTTGCTTAAGTGTAGAAAGAAAATAACTAGCTAAATTTCTCTCCTCCTGTGGTTTGTCGTAGCTCAATGCCTTTTCTCCTGTTAATAGCTCCACAAGGACTACACCAAAGCTATATACATCACTTTTCTCAGTGAGTTGGTTCGTTTGCATGTATTCAGGGTCTAAATATCCAAATGTTCCTTGCACCATAGTAGATAATTGGGTTTGATCTAGCGGAACCAATCTTGATGCTCCAAAATCAGACACTTTTGCTGTGAAAGTAGTGTCTAAAAGAATATTTGCAGATTTGATATCTCGGTGTATGATTGGAGGTGAAGCTGCAGAGTGCAAATACGCAAGCACACCAGCAGCTTCTGAAGCTATAGTTACGCGTCTGTCCCAAGAAAGAGTTCGTGCCTTTTTTTCATTGTTTATATGTTCAAAAAGGGTGCCATTGTTGATGAATTCATAAACTAGAAGAGGAACTTGGGTCTCTAAACAACAACCAAGGAGCCTGACAACATTCTTGTGGTTGATTTGAGAAAGAACAATCACCTCATTGATAAATTGTTCGACTTGGTTTGGATCAACTTCTTTGGACTTCTTGATTGCAACTGTTCTATTATCTGATAAGAAGCCTTTGTATACAGTGCCAAAGCCTCCTTGTCCTATAATCCTACTGTCGTGGAAGTTGTTTGTTGCCTTCTTGAGCTCTTCAGAAGTGAATATTTTTGTATGATCTGGTGACCTCTCTCTTCTAGTGAGTCGTTCTTGCAACAATAATCCTCCATTTTGAAGAAAAAATTTCTGCTTCATCCTCACCAACTTTCTTCTATTGAGTTCCAAGTATAACAAACAGGAAGCAAGCAGAAGAACACTGACTCCTATAGCAATCCCTGTCATTAAAAGTTTCAAAGGACGAATATAATAGATTTTAGCTTCTATCTCTACTGTTTTGTTGATGAATGGGGTACAAATTATATGTGAACTATTCCTAAAGTTCTGCTGACAGGATAACCCTTAAGAAAAAAAATGGAAAAATTGGTTAACACAACCTATGGAACAGTCTTACTGACCTGCAACAAGTTTCAAGGTAATTGATTCACCACGAATGCGAACACAACCTTGTCCATCTGTTTTCCCTTTGCCTTGGTAACCTTTCGGGCAGACACACTGAAAATTTCCTACTGTATTTACACAGCGGTCCTTTTCACAATCGTTGAGACTTGGATCTTGACATTCATCAATATCTGCATCAACAAAATAATAAGAAAGAAATGTACTGATCAATTCATTGTGAAAAACATGATGCTAGACCATTGAGAAAGAGAGTGATATGGTCGTATTTCAGGATAATACATAGGGAAAAATTCAACCCAACCATACCTTGACAACCATCAAGGAGGTATGGATTTCCTCGATAACCTTTCAGGCAATTGCAGCGATATCCATCGCCATTGTTGGGTTTGAGACACTCTGAGTTTTCGCTTTTACATGCATAACTGGAGAGGTTCTTTTTAGCATCCTCACAAGTTCCATTCCCAATTGCCCAGTCAAGCACCATAGGAAGCTTCGTTACATTTCTCAGGAGGGAAAGATTCCTAGGAGAAAAACTGAAAGATGTTTCCTCAACAACAAATGCATAGCTGCAAGAATTGAAGACCCACGTACTTCTGCGATTATCATAGTTCTTGTATTGATGAAAGCTCCCCAAGCTCATCTGAACTCTCCAGACATTTTTGGGGATAGACGTCTGGCAACAGCCGACACCAGAACAAGAGCCGTTCACCAGATCCTCCTCGCTGGCACAAAGGGAACTGCACCCTGTAGTGTAATTCCTGTTTGCCCGTTTCCCAGATACAAAACCCCTTGTATCACAACCAACGACAGTGAACTTATTCGCAGTATTATTGACCGTCATGTTGGGAATCGTTATCCAGGGGTCATTATAGTGTAAAGTGGTGCCATTCGGAGAATAACAGCGTTTTGCAATGAATTGCAAGACTCGCAATTGGCCCTCCAGGGATATGCTCGTGATATTTATGGCTGAGTGTCGTAAGAATGCTTTGGGAGGATTGTAGTGGGTGTCATTACAAGTGACGAAGAAACTCTTACTGAGGTAACAGTCTTCTGTCGTGCCAAAAGGGAAGGGAATACTAACATTTCCACAACGATCCATACAGTTTGGCTTCGCTATTGGGAAATTTACATCTTTGGTGGAACTTGAAATTGATATTGAGAAAAATATAAGCAGAATTGCCCGAATGAATTGGGTTTTCACAAAATGCAATCCAATGGGCATTTTGCAATTTTTCCTGGGTTGTATATTTGTATTGTACGTAGTAACAGAATAAAACATATTTCAATAAGAGATATTTATATAACTTGCAAATTCTCACATTGGAAATTAACGCGTAAAAAGTCTATTTGTAAGTTCTTTGAACAAATCAATTTCTTTAGTCCTCCTTCCAAGTTTGAACAATATCCTGTGGGCTATAGAATTGTAATGTGAAGAATAAATAGGTTCCATGGAAATCTTTATGTCTAAATACAGGTACAATTTTTATTGAGAAAAATATAATTGGGTTTTCAGAAAATGCAATCCCATGGCCATGGAGACTTTCAGATTGTTACTTTTCCTTGGTTTTGTATGTAGTAACAGATCTACTAGAAGTGAATGTAGTGTGTTTGAGACATTCTTTTGAAAGAATGTATTATTGAATAGTAAATTGATGGAGAATGTGTGATTAAAAATGAAGGAAAAGTTATTGATGTGATGAAAAATATTATCTTATTAAGAATATGTGGTTGAAAATGAGTAAAAGAATGAGAATGAAAAAAATATAACATGCAGAGTCTCCTCTTGGCAAGTCACTGCAAAGTCTCCTCTTGATATAAAAAGTCTATTTGTAAGTTGGTCGGAGAATTAATTTCTATAGTTGTCAAGTTTGAATAACATCCCGTGGAATGTCCATCTTTAAAGCCGTTGTTTCAAATTATGAAAACTTCCAAGTGGGTGTTTGGTGGACATTAAGATTAGATTTTTAGTAAATCGTGATAGAAGTTTTTAAAATGTGTGGCTGAAAAGCTGTGGAAAGATGTAGTTAATATTGATTGTTTGACTTTGATTTAGATTAAAATCTGATTTTAATACGAAACAAATAAGGCCTAAATATTTAATTAAACTATTCTTTTCCAAATACTAAATTAGTCATATACTATTGTGAAGAATAAATAATCAACCTATAGCGTGGAAACTTCTATCTTTAAATAATTGATCTTCGAGATGATGACTTGTTCATTAACTTAGTTCTTATCTCAATTTTTCATAATAAACGTGTCATCAACCTATTAACTTTATGATAAGTCCTAATAAGCTGCACAAAATTTCTATTTAGCACGCAATTAACGACTTTGGTTTAAAAAAAAGGTAAAATTATAGCCTTATTTCAGTTAAATGAAAAATAGATCCATTTATTTAGTAGTTACTTTAGTTTTCTATGATTAAAAAGGCGGAGGGCATAAAAATTGGTAGTCGTTGAACTTATAAGTCACTGAACCCTCTTTTCTGACATTGCAGTTAAACTTGACGAATGCTGAGCTAATTGACATCTATCATGACAAAAAAATACTGTTGAAATCACTTTTTGTAAGGGTGCCATGGCCGCTCCTCGCACATTCATGTAGCTCATTCCTATACACTTTGACAAACTGTTAGAGTGTACGATCGATCTTCGTTGGTGGGAGAGGCGGTTGCACTCATTCCGAAGATCAAGTCAGCATATGTAAGAGTATATATTTAGGTGTAGTGATGGCAAAAAAACCCGTCCTGCCCTGACCCTGCCTCGCTCCGATGGGTTGGTGGGGCTGGGTGGGGAGGGGGTGCCCCGCCCCGAAGTGCCTCGAACCCGCCCGTAGAGAATAAAAAAAATAATTAACTACAAATGAAAAACAAAAAATAGTTAATTGGAAGTTTTTGAAAAAAAATAATAAACGGGACAGGAAACGGGGCAAGCCCGCGCCCCAAACCGCCCCGCCCAGTCTAAGGTGGGGCGGGGCGAGGGCCGGACGTGACGGGACGGGACGGGACGGGACGGGACGGGGTGGGAGAGTGGCGGGGAGGGGTAGGGCGAGGGTACCCCGCCCCAAACCCTCCTCGTTGCCATCTCTATTTAGGTGTGGGACGTGCTATAAACATGAGATACTTTATGTAAAAGGGGTTCGAATCAGGGAATAATAGAGATTAAAGAGAGCAAAGTTAAATGTTGAGAGTATAAACTTGCATTATCTTTAAATGACAATAAGTGTAGGTTTTTATAGTAGAAAATGATGAGTAAGAGTCGTTGGATCAAGAGACACGTAGCCTCGTCCTAGCGACTGGGGTCTCTATCGTAGACATCCATCAATCATTCACAAGTCATGTTGCATTTAATGCTGTGACGGCCTGACAACCCTAGGCCTGACATGTAAGACTAGATTTGACATGTTTGGTTGAATAGAACTGCCTATTTAGTAAGTTGTCACATCACCCACTTGCAATGGGACGTTTTATGAAGGCTATCCTGAGGCTCCTCATGTGGTTCGCCTCAGTTGAAGCGACTCGGTCGCAACGAATGGACCGGGTTCCGTAATGTGAGTTGGGATACAAGTTCGGCCCTGTCAAATTGGCTCGGCCTATAACAGCCATGTGGCGCCTGTGCTCATAGGTTTTTGCAATGTGGCTCTGACTGGAGCCTTATTGACAAGACGTAACGGAGCGCAGAATAACATACAAGTGGGAATGTAACGAGGGTCTTTGAAAATATTGGCGCTTATTGAACTTATAACGAGATTTAAATTATTTTGATTTCAATAAGGTTACGCAGAAATAAAAAATTTGAAAACATGCAGAGAGTAACCAATGTGAGATAAACGCGGAGGTTTATTGACAAAAATAAAAATTAAGCATTCTAGTAACCCAAACGAGATTTCATTGTAAGTTTAATGACTACCATATAAATAAAATTTGGTTCAGCAATGTAATATTTGGAAATCTTATTTTACATATGCTGCAATTTTATAATCTCTAAATTATTGGAACCTTGAGCAATGGCGGATCCATGAATATTTGTGAGCTAGGGCGGCCATTGACCACCTTTGATAGTCAACGTAATAGCGAGGTCGTCTATCAACTTTTCAATCATATATTTCATCAATTTATATATGAAAATTTAATAAAAGTCTGATTTTTCTCAAAATAAAACATGGCTTAGCTAATTTCCCTTTCTATTGCAGGGATTGAACATCAATGACCTTAAAAGAGCTATGTAGTCAAACATTATCCTACACCTTCTAAAAATTGCCCGAGCTGATAATTGCAAGGTCGATACATTATATAGGCTCGTCTTTATGGGAGTAGATGGGCTCGATAGAACGGTACACATCAAGATGGTGATTGGTGGCAGATCCATGATTGAAGGTCAGTTCGGGCGGTCGTCGACTGTTGACCGTTTACCTTTGATAGTCAATAGCAGTAATAGTGAGATCGTTTATTAATATTTAATTAAATAATACTAAAAATTCATAACTCAGAGATGACAACTATCTTAGTACTTCTATTCAAAATTACACAGAAAAAATGATGTTCCCAAAACTCCATTAAATGTTTAAAGAAATGTTTTTTTAACTTCAATTAGAAATCTTTGTACAGACCCATGAAATAAAGACTACAAACTCATGCAAGACATAGTTAATAAAAATTGGGTCTTTCGAACTATATACTCGTGAGTAAAATAAATTGTTGCACTCTGGTTATTGGTTAAAATAGACAAATAAACAAATTCCATTTCATCTCTGTAAAAATTACTCAATCTCTAAGCCATCTTTTTTTTTTTTGCTTACAATTTGGAAAATGACAGAGAACTTTTCTAAAAATCTCCACCACCCATCATAACTTTACTCAAAAATCAAACACGAAAATAAACGTAAATTCTCATGAACTAAACAAATATAGACACGTTGACACTAACAGTAATAACACATAAAACATAAATCATAACTCATAATTCATAAATGATAAATCAAAAAAGAACTAGAGTCTAAAAGAACCAAAAATAGAAAAAGAAAAAAGAGGCATCAAATAGAAAGAATTATATGGAACGTTGATGACCTATGAGCTCAATAATGCCGAGATCAAGGAAAAGAAAAAGAAAAGTAAAGAGGAATCAAAAGAAACTCCTAAATGACAAATTGCTCTAAAATCGGCAATTTATGAGGAGACGCCAACAAGTAACACGAGTGATGAAGAGCTCGATGATCTAGTACTTCTCGTCAAAAAATGGAGAGGCTTTCGAACCAACAAAAAGTTTCAAAGAAAAGACGACAAAGGAGAAGAAAAGAGTAAGAAAATTATTTGTTATGAATGCGACAAACCCGGTCACAAGAGAATCGAGTGCCCAAACAAAAGAAAAAGCTCACGAAAAAGGCATTTCAAGCTACTTGGGCTGATAGTGACAATGAAAATCAAAATGAAAGTGATGACCAAGATGAAATCGCTAACATGTGCTTCATGACCCTCGATGATGAGGTAAGAGCAAAAGAAAAATTTTCTTATGATGAACTACTTAATTCTTATGATGAATTGTTTGAAGTTTTTGAAAAACTTACCTTGAGTCATTCTATTCTTAAAAAAAAAATTCTCTTTTGAAAGATGAATTAAAGAAAACTTTGAAAAAATCAAAAGAAAACCTTGACCATGATTTATTGATTAAGAAAAATAGTTCCCTAAAAGAAAAAGTTGATGATTTGACAAAAATAGTTTATAAATTTACCTCAGGAAAGAAGAATTTTGTTTTAATGCTCGGAAATCAAAAATGTGTTTTTGACAAAGGGGAAATCGGATTCAAACCATTTTTAAAACAAAAATCTCTTAAAAACATGTTCGTCAAAACTTCAAACACCACTTGCACGTTTTGTAATAAAATTGGACATGTTTCTTTTAGTTTCTTAGTTAAAAAGAAACTATATTTTGAAAACATAAATAAGTGGATTAAAGAATTCTCACAAACTAACTATCAAGAGCCCAAGTTTGTATGAGTACCAAAAATAAAAAATCAAATTGTTTTTGTAGATACCAAAATAAACCAATAGCAAGTGGTTCTTGGATAGTGGATGTTCAAAACATATGACCGGAGATCGATCACTGCTTTCAAACTTCAAAATAAAGGATGGAGGTCATGTGACTTTTGGAGACAATGAAAGAGGAAGATAATTGGAATCGGCAACATCGGTAATCACCTATCCCCATCTATTGAAAATGTTTTGTTAGTCGATAACCTCAAACATAATTTGCTAAGTATTAGTCAATTATGTGATAAATGTTATATATAAAATTTGATTCTTCCAAATGCCTAATTAAGGATGCTATATCAAGAGATGTGATTTTCATAGGGAGTCGAAACAAGGATGTGTATATCATTAATATTGAGCATGAAAATAATGAACATTGCTTGCTTGGATTTAAAGACAAAACTTGGCTTTGGCATAGTAAGACTTGGTCATGCAGACATGGAACTTATCTCGAAAAATTCTAAAAATTGTTTTGTGAAAGGATTGCCAAACTTGAAATTTGAAAATGACAAAATTTATGATGCATGTCAATTTGGGAAGCAAGTCAAAAGTTCTTTTAAACCAAAAATATTTTCTTCAACAACGAAACCATTGCAACTTCTCCACATGGATATTTTTGGACTGTCAAGAATGGCTAGTTTAGGTGGTAAACACTATGCCTTTGTTATCGTTGACGATTTTTCTAAATTTACATGGGTAATATTTTTAAGTACAAAAGATGAAGCCTTAAAAGCCTTCAAAGAATTTTGTAAGAAGGTTGAAAATGAAAAGGGTCACACTATTACTATGATTAGAAGTGACCACGGTGGAAAATTTGACAATCTTGCATTTGATGATTTTTGTAACAATAATGGACCATGATAAATGAAAATAATTTACCAAAATATTTTTTTGCCGAAACCATTAATACCGCATGCTATATCATTAATAAAGTTTTGGTTAGTCGCAAGAAAACCAAAACTTCGTATGAGCTTTGGAAAAATAGAATACCCAACATTAGTTATTTCAAAGATTTCGGTTGCAAACGTTTTGTCTTAAACACAAAAGACAATTTGGGAAAATTTGACTCAAAATCTGATATGGGATTTTTTCTTGGTTATTCATTGACTAGCAAAGCATATAGAGTTTTCAACAAAATAACTCTAATCGTTGAAGAATCAATGCATGTTACTCTTGATGAAACTAATCTACTTGATTGAGAGAAGGGTATTGATGATGATGTAGGTTTAGAGACTCCTCTTGAACAAATGAATGTCCGAGATAAAGGAATGCCTAATGAAGAACAATCAAAGGAGCCCAATGATCAAGAAAGAGAAGAAACACCAACCGAAGCTCAAGGTGACTCCACCTTACCAAAAGAATGGAAGTTTGTCTCGTCTCACCCAAATGAGTTAATAATCGGCGATCCATCAAAATGTATTACTACTAGAACTTCTCTTAGAAATCATCTTGGTAGTTGTGCCTTCATTTCATAAATTGAACCCAAAAACTTTAAAGAAGAGAAATTTGATGAATTTTGGATTCTAGCAATGCAAGATGAACTTAATCAATTTGAAAGAAATCATGTTTGAGACTTGGTCGCTAGACCAACAAATCAAACCATTATTGGCACTAAATGGGTTTTTCGAAACAAAAGAGATGAAAATGGAATCATTATGCGTAACAAGGCTAGATTAGTGGCCCAAGGTTACAATCAAGAAGAAGGAATTGATTATGAAGAAACTTTTGCACCGGTAGCTCGGTTAGAATCCATTTGCATGCTTCTTGCATTTGCATATCACAAAAACTTCACGTTTTATCAAATGAATGTTAAAAGTGTATTTTTGAATGGATTTATTCAAGAAGAAGTATATGTTGAGCAACCACCCTGTTTTACAAATCATAAGTTTCCAAATCATGTGTTCAAACTTAGAAAAGCTCTTTACGGCCTCAAACAAGCTCTTAGAGCTTGGTATGAACATTTGAGCAAATTTCTACTTTCAAATGGTTTTTTTATTGGAAAAGTGGACATACTCTTTTTATCAAAACCAAAAAAAAGACATGCTCATTGTTCAAATTTATGTTGATGACATTATTTTTGGTGCAACAAATATTCAACTTTGTGAAGAATTTTCTAAAAACATGAGTATGGAATTTGAAATGAGTATGATGGGTGAACTCAAATTCTTTCTCGGACTTCAAATTAAACAAGCATGTGATGACATTTTCATAAATCAAAGTAAGTACATCTTAGACACGCTAAAGAAATTCGAGATGAATGATCTAAAACCGATGAATACTTCGATGAGCACTTCTGCAAAGCTTGACAAAGACGATCAAGGCACTTCCGTCAACATCACCAAATAACGAGGTATGATCGGATCCCTTCTTTATTTAACCGCAAGTAGACCCAATATCATGTTTAGTGTATGCTTATGTGCTCGATTTCAATCAAACCCTAAGGAATCCCACCTTAAAGCCGTAAAAAGAATTTCTAGATATCTTAGTGGGACTCAAAACTTAGGACTTTGGTATCCGAAATGTACCCACTTTGACTTACTTAGTTACTCGGATGCCGATTGGGCCGGTTGTCAAGTTGACCGAAAAAACACTAGTGGCACTGTCACTTTTTCGGTGTTGCTTTGGTTTCATGGTTTAATAAGAAACAAAACTCCGTAGCCCTATCTATGGCCGAGGCCAAATACATTTCCACCGCGAGTTGTTGTGCACAAGTGCTATGGATGAAACAAACCCTTAGCGACTATCACCTATCCTATGATCATATTCCTATCATGTGAGACAATACAATTGCTATTAATTTATCCAAAAATTCCGTTTTACACTCTCAAACAAAGCACATTGAGATACGACATAATTTTCTAAGAGATCATGTTCAGCACGGTGATATTTCACTTGAATTTGTTGACACTGAACATCAATTAGCCGATATTTTCACAAAACCCCTTACGCTTGATCGTTTTCAACTATTCGACGAAGCTTGGGTCTTATCGAGCTAATATAATTTTCAAAACTGTATTTTCTCTATATATTCCTTATTTTGACATTTCTATTTGTAAAAAAAAAAAAAAAAAAAAATACCGGACGTCCGGTATGGACTGTCCGGTAAGGCAGAACTTTTTCTGCCTTTTGATTATCTTTTACCGGACGACTGGTATATATAGCAGACGTCCGGTACTGGAAAGTTCCAATTTTTAAAACGCGTATTCGCCCCTTTTCTTCTCCATTTCCCTTCTCTCTTCTCTTCATCCATTGTTCCCCTCTCCACTAACTCTAAAATTATCTCACAATCATCTTTCAAAAATCAATTTCCATCCACATTGGATCAAAATTTCGAATCTAGAATTCAAACTCTTCATCGATTTCTCTTCCAAATGAGCCCTAGTTTTCTAATCTCACACTTCCCTTTGTTGTTTGCTCAACATTTGGCTATTACTCGACATATCTACCCCATTACAAATTATTCTAACACTCTAGATCTTCTATTCAAAGTCTGTCATCCAAAAATTTCGAAATCCCCCTCTTCAAGTCAATATTTTCAAAAATTCCAACTATTTGTGCAAAATGTCGACTTCACGCGGTAAAGGGAAGAGGCTCAAGCAAACCGTCCAGCGTCCACCTCCATCTCCATCTCCATCCTTCGACGAAGCAATGGACTTTGAAACCGAGACCACGCCAACGAATCCCCTAGCAAAGTCACCAATTCTTCTAAGTAAAAATGTCAATCTCGTCTCTTTTTCCTTTGATGCCCCCACATTTAGGATAGAAGAGCATATCACGACTATGGGTTGGACTTCAATTTGCACAATTCATGAAAATGCATATCCGGACTTAATTCGCACTTTTTACACAAATATGACTATTAATCCTCGTTCGGGAGATATTTCCTCTTTTGTCAAAAATGTTCGTATCATGGTTTCCAAACACTCATTCGTACTATCCTTGAGCTCGACCCCTGCAATATCCAAAAGTTTCTACACAAAACCCACCCTATGGTGGAGGGGTATAACCCGACCGACGCATGTCATCATGTAACGGGTAAGGATTTTGAAAACATCACCAAAATTATAACAAACCAACTTACTCTCCCATGCAAAGTTTTACAAAATATCATTGCAAATGTCATTTTGCCTCGGAAGGGTCATCGGGATGAAGTAAACTGGTTTGATCTCTTTCTCCTCGACTCTTTCCTCATCGGTCGGCGAGTTGATTTCCCGACTATTGCCTTAGGCCTTATGAAACTCATCCATTCCTCACGTATCTCCAAGGCACTTCCCTATGGCATGCTACTCACTAAGATTTTTAGGCACTTTGAGGTTCCTCCTCATGATGAAGCCTTTATTAAACCACGCCCCACCGACGCTATTAGTTCCAACACACTTAAACGAATGAAAATTGTTAAGAAGGACGGACAATGGGTGTCTGAAACTAAGGGATTCGATCAGGCTTCGGGGCCTTCTACCTTACCATTTGAAGAAGAGGACCTTGATGATGATGACGACGAAGGAGCACCTCCTACTGGAACGTCACGATCGAGAGCTTCCCGACTCGCTGGACAAAGACATGACGAGGACCAGTTTGCACTTTTGAGTGGACGGATCGAATCTCTTACTACGACGGTTGATGGGATGAGCGGTGAACTTCGTCACATACGAGCTCAGCAGGACACGATTACCGCTCAGCAGGCTACCATGTAGGATTAGATGACCGCCTTCTTTGCCGACATGTTTGCTCGGTTTCCACATCATCCTCCTCCGGCTCCATAGTCATTTCCTTTTTGTATTACAAATGTTTCAAAACTATGGTCGACCTTTTGATTATGTATTAAACTTTGTCATAATTATGAAATGCTTATCCGTTATGTTTATTATTATTGCTTATTCTTATATGATTGTGTACTTTTTACTTATGCCAAAAGGAGGAAGAAATAGAGATTTGCACGATTATATTTAAACAGGGGGAATACATGCTAAATAGATAGGGGGAATGTGTATATTAACTATCAATTTGTTTTGAATCTAAATAGATAGGACATGAAGAACGATTTTACAAATCCAGCAAAAGGTTGCCTCAACGAAAATCGAGACACAGTCGAAGTACCGTCAAGCAATGCGCATCAAATATTCAAACTAAGTACTTAGATGTTTCACGATTATATGTAAAGGTAAAACGCATTAATACTTGATAATGCATCGTGACAAGCTCAAAGTTTCGATTTTAGAAAATTCACGACAAAAATGTTTTACTTGAAAATTATGTTTTTCAAAAGTAAAAAATCATAACACATATTTTTAAATATGACAAAAACTTTGAAAAACATCTTAAAAGTCCTTCCAACACTTACATTTGATAAGATTTAAAAACGAGGGCGTTTCGAGCAATTTTGGCTCACCGGACGTCCGGTATAATCAAAATTGCTCCAGCGGTCCTATTTTCTAACAAAAAATAACGGCTAGTTGACCATCCGGTATTTTACTGGACGTCCGATAAAGTGAGTCCGGTACGGCAGAGTTTTTGACCGTTTGTATGCTATAAATACCTCACTATTCCTTCACTTGTATTAACAATTCTGGAGCAAAACAAGTGAGGCTTTTATTGATCACAACTACCCTATCTCCATCCTTAAGAAGATCAAAAACATCAAACTCTTGGAAAACTTTTGAGTGATTTAACTTTTTGAAAATCTTTAGTTCTTCAAGAAGTTTTCATCTTAGCACTTTGAGCTAAAATCATTACCATCTATTGTAGTGTTTGCCACTTCTCTTCTTGTTATCAATCTTGATTCTATCATTCGATAAGAAGAGAAGATTTCACTTGTAAATTCATTTTGAATTGTGGGTAACGTTGAGGTCCCGGAAAGCTCAACATTGTAAATGATCGGTGCTCATTGGTAGTAAGTTACCGGAAGCGTTGTAAATGGTTGGATTGCACCACAAGTCAATCAACATAGTGAAAAATGCCTTGCTCGTGATGGAGAGTTTGGTAATGGGGGATGTAGATCGTTGGGTTGGATCGAACCTCCAAAACATATCGTTTGGACTCTCTAATTCTTTACTTAACGTTTTACTTTGTGCAAGCTTATATCATACCATCTATGTGGGTATTTTCATTTAGTTTATTTCTTTATCATTTGTTTAAAATTTCGTAGTAGTTAACGAAAAAGTTTTAAAAACCAATTCACCCCCCTCTTGGTTAGCCTATCTTGGGCTTACAAGGAGTTCATGAAGTGGTCGAGGAACGGGTGAAGAAGCCACCTAAACCCCGACCTTAAGGGCATTCCTAAAAAAATGTATTCTCTCCCTCTCGAGCATCTATAACTATCCCAGTTGTGTCGGGGGCCTAAATGTCACACATGGGCATAACCCCGAATTCCCTAGCTGTCTTAATAATTATATGCCTTTTATACTTAGTGGATTCTTTAGAATAGGCCAGGACAATTACATCATCAGGGTGCAAGCTAATAGATATGGTCATTGGAACAAGGGACGTACCTACGCCTTTGAGGCCTCCAGTGGTCGAGCTCCCATATGAACGACTACTGCTATCGCTACTACTGCTATCACTCAATCCCATATTGCTACCACTCGACATTATACTACTTACAAAATTAATACCTTAAAAGGCTTGAACGCTTACTTGCTAAGGTGGTCGCTCACAAAACCCACTAGCCCTTAACTCGAATTGTTTTTACTAGAGTTGAGAGTGAAAAATGGGGGTGAAAAGTAGGGTATTTATAGGGGTCTTAGGAAGGTTAAGGGTTGTTGAATCTCAACCCTTGAATGTATGTCACGTGTTAATCTTCTAAGATCGCGTGCTGCGTGCCCTACACGTGTCACGCCTCCAACGATAACCCACGACCCGTGTCACACCTCCAGCAATAACCCAAGACAAGGAATGGAGTTCATCCTCAAGATGTTGCACCTCATTGCATCTTACCTCGCAGCTCAAGTACGTAACCGCTAACTTTGATCTAGATGCACGGGGCCTGTGATGAGCACAAATATTGCAATACCATATCTCAAACTTAAAAGCCCGATCTTGTCCTTCCTCAATTATCAAATGATTGAGGCCAGACTTCATGTTGTGGTTGGGCCTCATAAGGTTGGGTCATAATTCTTAAGAACGATTTTCCTGTCCTTATCTCGCACTTTTTAGAAACATTAATTCTACTTCGATTGTAACTCACTATAACACTTACCCTCATCCAAACTACTTACCTATCACAGCTTGATTCAAACTTAAACAAGACTCTTTCAATATAACTCAAACACTTTACATGATAAGGATAATGATTACAGGTGGTTTGGTCCTTTTTGAACTCAACCATGAACATCTATAACTTAAGTAAGCTTTTACATAATTTTTAGCATATAGTCTTACGCATGAGTTCCCTCTCTAACTTAATTATTAGATAGGTGACAAGGCTATACCTCGAAACCTTTGTTTTAGATATTGAAGATCAATTTGTGCAATATTGAAACATTCAATTCAAGATCTAGCAGGTTTAGATTTTTGGTAGCACCAATAATAATTAAATTGAAAGGTTGTTTGATAGCTTATGCTCTAGGGGCATTTCTAGATGAATATTAAATTGATTTTTATTGATGATGATTTCCTAGTCAGGCCTATAGTTTGACTTCTCATGTTTAGAAGATGAACAATGCTGGGGTACCAGGGAGGGTTTGACACACTCCCTAACAGCCCCCTCACAATAGGGGAGGAGGGAAATGTGGGAGAATTTTTTTTTCTTTTTTAATTCATATGGGTCTCGCGTGGGTCCCACCACAATGTGAGAGGATGTCACCTAAAGTGTTAAATTTTTTCTGGCAAAATGGTTTAATTCTTAGAAGATAGTGGATCAGCATTGTCATAAATGCGAGACCATTTTCTGTACTTAAGTAGTCTAAGTGAATACTATTCATGGTGAATACCATGTATTGACCCTATCCTCAAGTTAGGGATTCATTTTATATTGAGTAGTCATGTTCAGAATTTTCTGTAAAATTCGAAGTTGACCTCGACTTCAAGTTGCAATAGTTTTGATTTCAATTAGTTTGGGTCTCTGGCCTTGCGAGTTGAGGCCAAGAGCACATCGCCCATAAAAGAAACTAGATGACCTCTATATACCATAGGTGGGCTGACCCAACCCAACTTCTAACTACAAGATATTGCAATAACTTAAATACATTATATTGGACCTAGAATTACGATGGATGATTACACTGAACTTACCCTTCAATAGATCCTCGCTATAAGATTTAGATTGTACTCATTCCAATTACGAGACTAGTAGAGCTCCGTGTTTCTTTCAATTTTTTTACGTTTGAACCATTCGACCATACTTTCTTGGAACTCAAATACTTTGTTTTTTCAAGAGGTGCTGGTGGTTCCACCAATATCCCTAGTCACTTGACATTATTTATGGTTGTGACTCGGATGTTATGTAATTGTCTTCGAATTTTTAACTTTTCTTCTTGATGTGAGCGTCATGGCATGCCATCTTGTAGCCTTGAGGTGTTTGAATAATTTTTTATAGAGGGCAAAATTGGAAGAAAATTTAGAAATAATTACTTAGAGATGGTAAAATTGGAAATAAAAATGTGGGCCCACCACATGTGAGTGTTATGTGAACCTCCATGGATAAAAATTATGTACACATAACATCACTCTTGGTAGAATTATATCATTCCTCATGCTATCATACACAATACCTTTGCTATTGCCCTCAACACTGGAGAAGGTATTAAGTTCCACAGAAAGAAGCGATTCCATCTCTTCTATGTTGGATTCATTTTGTGCCCATGAGAGTTTTGCTGATAGTCTCAAACCTTCAAGTTCCATAGCTATTTCCTTCATACAAGGTCTATCCTCTCCTCTCACGTATGAAAACCTTCTCGCAAGCGTAGTAGCTACTACTAACTGCTCACTATTTCCTTCACTTACGATATTATCCTCAAGAATTTGGAATAAGTGGCCTTGCCTAAGTGTAGAAAGAAAATAACTAGCTAAATTTCTCTCCTCCTTTGGTTTTCGTGGCTCAATGCCTTTTCCCCTGTTAATAGCTCCCACAAGGACAACTCCAAAGCTATGTACATCACTTTTCTCAGTCAATTGGTTTGTTTGCATGTATTCAGGGTCTAAATATCCAAATGTTCCTTGCACCATAGTAGATAATTGGGTTTGATCTAGTAGAACCAATCTTGATGCTCCGAAATCAGACACTTTTACCGTAAAAATAGAGTCTAAAAGTATATTTACGGATTTGACATCTCAATGTATGATTGGAGGTGAAGCTACAGAGTGCAAATATGCAAGCACACCAGAAACTTCTGGAGCTATTGTTAAGTGCCTGTCCCAAGAAAGAGTTTATGCCCTTTTTTCATTGTTTATATGTTCAAAAAGGGTGCCATTGTTGATGAATTCATAAGCTAGAAGAGGAACTTGGGTCTCTAAACAACAACCAAGGAGCCTGACGACATTCTTGGTTTGGATCAACTTCTTTGGACTTCTTGATTGCAACTATTCTATTATCTGATAAGAAGCCTTTGTATACAGTGCCAAAACCTCCTTGTCCTACAATCCTACTTTCGTGGAAGTTGTTTGTCGCCTTCTTGAGCTCATCGGAAGAGAATATTTTTGTATTATCTGGTGACCTCTCTCTTCTAGCGAGTTGTTCTGGCAACAATAATCGACCATTTTGAAAAAAGGATTTCTGCTTCATTATGATCAACTTTCTTCTCTTGAGTTCCAAGTACAACCAACAAACACCAAGCAGAAGAACAATGAAGCCTAGAGAAATACCTGTTATTGAAATTTTCAAGGAGAGTTAACATTAACTTCTTTTTTCCCATTTTTTCTTTCATTGAACCAACATGCTAGAATGTTTATTGGAAATATGGTTGATACTAAAGGTCACACAATTCCCGAGATTCTGTTGGCAGGGTACACTCGTTCAAAAAAAATGAGAGAAAAGGTTAAGATCTACCCAAAGAATTTATACTAACCTGCAACATGTATGAAAACAAGTGATTCACCACGAATGCAATCTCGTCCATCTTTCAACCCGTCGCCGTGGTAACCTTTCGGGCAAATACAACTATAATTTCCCGCTAAGTTCTCACATCCCTTTTCACATTTATTGTTTGGATCTAGACATTCATCAATATCTGCAAAAGAGAAAATAACAAAAATAGCAAAGCAAATGAGGGTATATTCTTCAAACACTGCAAATAAAATGACATTAGATGCTCAACGAGAGCAAGCTATGTATGCATATCAAGAAATTACCAAGGGAAAAAAAAAATTAAATCTAACCTACCTTGACAGCCATCAATCAGGTATGGGTTTCCTGGATAACCCTCCACGCAATTCGAACTTTGACATGCATAACTAGACATGTTATTTCGAGCCTCCACACAGGATTCTGGTGCCATTCTGATAACAATTGTTCGTGCAAACCCCGCAAGTTTACAAGATCGTTGACAAGTAATACGTGATGAGTTAAGAGTTGTCGTCCCACAGGGAATAAATTTCAATCAAGTGTATTGGTCTATATTCAGATTCAAAGTGAGCAACCAAAATAGAATTGTGGTTGATAATTATCCTAAATTATTCTACGAAAGCTTGTAAAATTCGAGTTTTGTATTTATATGGAATGAATGTATTGGATTACGAATCCACCTATTATTACCTTTTCAATTCTCAAATATGTAGTTAGTTGTAATACTCCAGACCAAGAAAGTTTAAGAGATTTGATAGGTACTACTCATACCACAAGGTGCATTTTCTTTTCCGGAAGTCCATCGTTGGAAACTCCACAGTTAAGCGTGCTTGGCTTGGAGCAATTCTATGATGGGTGACCCCCCTGGGAAGTTTTCTCGGGGAGCGTGCGAGTGAGGACAAAGCATGCTGAAAAGACCCATGTTGGTACAGTGAGGACAGTACGTCGTCGATCTAACGGCCAGGACAGCCCATTAAGTGGGACCCGGGTCGTTACAAATGGTATCGGAGACGTTTGCCAGTCGGAAATCGGGAACTAAGTGCTATGCGGGACAAAGTGCTACGCCATAGGACGGGAGCCACCTCTTGAACTCGTAGGAGCCACCTCTAGAATCCCCACGCCTGGCAACAGATCCTCAGATGGATCAAGAGCGACGAGGACGTCGCGAGTCTAATGGGGGGTGATTGTAATACCCCAGACCAAGAAAGTTTAAGAGATTTGATAGGTACTACTCATACCACAAGGTGCACCTTCTTTTCCGGAAGTCCATCGTTGGAAACTCCACAGTTAAGCGTGCTTGGCTTGGAGCAATTCTGTGATGGGTGACCCCCCTGAAAAGTTTTCTCGGGGAGCGTGCGAGTGAGGACAAAGCATGCTGAAAAGACCCATGTTGGTACAGTGAGGATAGTACGTCGTCGATCTAACGGCCAGGACAGCCCGTTAAGTGGGACTCGGGTCGTTACATTAGTATCATTCATGCATTCTTGACAATTGATAAATCTATAGTAATTAATTTTATTTTCCAAGACAAATTAAATCTATTTTGATCACGACCCGAATCTATTCCTAGTCCAAATTCGAATGAATAGAATGCATTAGAGTTTAGATTATCTCATAAATTGCACAGTGATAAATATTATTCCTAATATCTATCGTACGCGTGTTAATCAAGTAATGTTCTATACATATTGTGAAACTCCCAGCACTACCACAAACAACTATATATTTAATTGGTGATCAAACAATCAAACAATAAAATTATGCATGCAAGATTAATCAAGAAAAACACGAAATTAATTAACTACTTGTCTTGAATTAAAAATAAATAATCACAGGTTTCATCTTCATCCAATACATTAAAATACTTAGCTTAGCATATTGTTATGTAAATTACACAAAAAAATACAGAAAAACATCATCCGGAATGGAAAACAAAGAATTGAAAGTGGAAAACAAATTTCTTCTTCTTAAATCTTCAACCCGGCTTTGAATCTTCAATTTCTTGTGTTAATTGCCATTGAATCTTGTGATAGCCTCTTCCTTGTGGTGAAAAATAGGATTTTGATGTGTTATCTCTAGTTCACGCTGTTCTCCCCACTACAGAATATGTTAAATTTGATTTTTATAAGAATTTGGATAAGACCACGAATTTCGGCCGTTCAGGCCCAGAAATAGTATACGCGCGCGTGCCATATAATCCCTTATGTGGGCGACGTTATTGAATTTTGGGCTCGGTAAATAAACCTCATGCCCGTGCGCTCGCGACTTTATAGAATTTTCCATTTGTTGCATTTTGGTCCCCGAATTCTCATTCCTTGGTTATTTTGGTTTTTTCTTCGTATTTTCTTGATCCTCCATCTTCCATCTTCATCTAATTTGCTCCAACATCCCTCCAATCATTGATACTAGGTTCGAATCATCTATTATCATTTTTCAATTTAGTCCCCAAACTTTGGATTATGTCAATTTTAGCCAATTTTTTGCTCCCTTTCTTCAATTTCATTGTTTTTCATCGAGATGCACCTAACAAACAAAATATATACAAAATTTAGCCACAAATCATTTAAAATAACAATACTTGCTCTAGTTTAATGGTACGGTTAAGTGTATAAAATACGCTTATCAACAATCTTTCGCTATGTAGTTTAGGAGGCGCAATTGGCCCTCCAAGGATATGTTAGTGATTTCGATGTTTGAGTTTGGTACAAATGCTTTGGGAGGACTGTAGGTTTCATTACAAGTGACTAAGAATGTACCGTTATGGTAACATCCTTCTGTAGTGCCAAAAGAGAAGGGAATACTTACATTTCCACAACGATCCATACAGTTTGGCTTTGCTATTGGGAAATTTTCATCTGGGATTGAACTTGAAATGGATATTGAGACAAATGTAAGCAGAATTGCCAGAATGAATTGGGTTTTCAGAAAATGCAATCTCATGGCCATGGAGACTTTTAGATTGTAATTTTTCTTTGGTATTATTTGTATTGTAGGTAGAAAAGTCTTCTCTTTGTCAGTGTCTAATCTTAATGTATAAAATACACTTGTAAATTGGTGAAAAAATTAACAAGCATGCTATGTTGCCAGAAGGGGTCCTTTTGACCGACCTCTTCACATTGGGGGTTGACATTTTTTAATGCACTTTAATTAATGGATAATTCTATTTGTACTGAAAATGGTGTATAAAAAATGTTACACCCTCTCACATGCACGTGGGCCCGCGTGAATAAAAATTTCCCAAATGTGTGGTCTTCACACCCTGTTGTGAGGAGTAATGTTATTTAGCTCCACTGGGGTTACAACCAGTTTAGGTGGCGTTAATGTGACATTAAATGATATGTGACATTAAATAAATTATTTAATTTCACCTTTCACTTAGACTATCATTTAGAGCCACATAGACAGATTACAACCCCAGTGAGGATGAATAACATTATTCTATTGTGAGTGTAGGTAAAAAAAAAGGTGTAGTATTGTCCTTAATTTATTGCACATGGGCCGCACATGGATCCCACCCCATATGAGTAGATGAAAAGAAAGGTGTCAAAATCCTTCTGGCAAACAAGTTTAATTCAAAGATTAATTTCTTCAGATTATTTAAATTGCCACCCTGTGTTTAGCACAAAGTGGAGAGAATAAGTCCAACGGAATTAAGCTGTTAATCCACCAAACGCATTCGAAAACATTTATGTAACACATTTAAAGCCAATTGTGAATTTATGTCATTTCTCTGTCACCAATACATACATAGCCCATGTTTGGGTGCCTTTAAAATTAATTTTTAAGAAAAGTATTTTTTGAAATAGTGATTTTTTTTTAAGAATGTATAGTTTAAAAAGAAGAAATTTTTTGGAATTTACATGTAATATTATCTTATTGAAAAATTTGAGACTAAAAAAAAAAGAAAAATATATTAAAATTTTAATGAAATCCAAACTGGGGCATAAATACGTATACATGTATGTAGAGGTATTTTCACGTGTCAATGATATCCAATCAAAAACCAGAATAATTTAATCAATAATTGAAGGAGCTCCAATAAGTTATTCAGTGTTCCACTTGCACAATTTTTTATAGTGCTTCAGAAGTCTTGAACTTAAGTTTAATATTGAAATATTTTGCGTTACGGTATCGAAAAAATAGTATTTCAATTTGTACGTGAACACAAAACTTTGATATAGTAGTAGAAATGGTATAATCAAATATGATCTTCTGTAAATTGACAACTCGAAACCTAGGGGTGGTGAGACAAAACTTTTAACAAATTTAAGTTGATAGAAATTGATGAAATGTCTGGTTAAAAAGTTGTAGATCAAATAAAATATCATGTTAAAAAAAAAAAAAGTTTAACAAAGATTTATCAATCAAGCACAGCTAGAAAAGTGTGGCACTTTATTGGCCAATAATTGGTTATTACAGAGAAATTGCAGGTTCCAATTAAGACTAGCGCATTTGATTTATTTTAAAATTAATGGTTGATGATCAGATGATCCATGATGAAGGTCTACTTTAATTTATATAATGCACTAGGAATTTAAAATAATATTGTGATAGCATATTAAAATGATATAAT
Organism: Fraxinus americana; assembly: GCA_035079005.1. Lineage (NCBI taxonomy): Eukaryota > Viridiplantae > Streptophyta > Magnoliopsida > Lamiales > Oleaceae > Fraxinus > Fraxinus americana. The sequence continues at coordinate 642,811 of CM068716.1, read as the reverse complement.
TTAAGGAGAGGAGTATCTAATTCAACACTCCACGCCTAACTTTTACAATCCAATAGTTAATCGCTTCTCGTCCATTATTATTGTCTAATAGAAAGAAAATAGCAATGTCGTTAAAACGTGTCAACCTGGGAAATTGAAAAGTAGAGAACGATTACGAAAAGAAGTCAAGAATCGACCAATTTCCACCTTGTATTCTGATAGAATGAGTGGATCTACAATTTCCATTGCTGCATTGTGTACATAATTGTGAAGCAGTGAAGGCTTGTTTGTTCCATGAGTGCATGATCATCCATTGGTCTCAGGTTTGTGAACTACATCTCCAATAGAAGAATCCCATAACTGTATTCATCCACTTGTGCGGTCATGCCATACTCTGCATTTGAGGTATTTATATTTGATAGAGAGAAAATTAGTAAGAAAGTCTCTATGTTAAATTCTGAGTGGCAATTATTATACCTCTAATTCAACGAGAGCTCCACGTGAGCACTAGCATGGCAACAAATGACAAGTAAGTTTCCCATCAAGTCAAACCAGGGATATGGCACATTTACATCTGCTCTCGCCTATGACATCATTCCTTTGGTTTTTGCACGGCATCACACATCAGCCGAACCAATGACGGCCAATTGACCTTGGACGAAAGTCTTCAATGAGGAAACTACCTTATTAAGTTCCTAGAATTCCACGCGTGATCTTCAAGAATCAAGGAAAATATTCCAGAATCAATCTCTACAAGGAAACCCAGTTGGACGAGGAAACAAAATCATAAGAAACCTACCATAACCAGCAGCGAGTCAAGCGAACCAATGAAAGCATGACACGTGGACTAGGACTACATGCTCTATGACTTGCTCCTCGAGGTTCTTTCTCCTATAAATGGGAAATGTTGTGTACATAGCATTTCCCATAAAAGCTCTAGTCAAATCTTTGCTTGTCTCTCCCATACCCAACTTCCTCTCTACAACTTGTATTGACGGTTGAATTTAGGGCTGTAAGCAAAAATCGCCAAATCGGAAAATCGAACCGAAACCTCATTTTAGAAACCGTCGGTTTCGTGCCACGTGGACCCGTCAATGAAATGATTTTGAACCAAACCAAACCGGTCAAAAACGGTTTGGTTTAGGTTTGAGAATTTTAATTGCGGTTTAAAACCAAACAGGACCGGAGAAAAAATATATAAAAATAAAAAAATAAAAAAAATGATTTTTTTTTGAAAATTCATCCAAATATGTAAAATTCAATAGTTTTATCATTTGTGTGTATTTTTATCAATTTATAATTTTCTAATACATATATATTATTATTACCAAATAATCCTAATTTATATCTAATAATTTCAAGACTAACCTAATCTATCAAAAAACCCTTTTCCTCTTCAAAATTCAAATTTCTACCGTTGCTTCTGAGTCTGCATTCTCAACTGGAGGTCGGATACTTGATTCATTTAGTAGTTTATTAAGTGCAAGGATGGTTGAGGCTTGTATATGCGGAAATAATTGATTGCAAATTAAGAATGAACCTATAGTGCTACGCCAATATTTAGATGAAGTGGAAACATTTGATGATTCAATAAAAGTTGTGGCAGGTGGTTTATATTTTCTATTACCACATTTTCAAAGATTCTCTTATCTATCTAGTATCCATACTATGATGATGTAACAAATGCATTTGTTTGACAATGGAGACTATGAATCATGTGTGACAACAGTTGATGTTTGAGTATATGTGAGAAACTGAATTCGTAACAATATATAACGGTAAGCTTGTGTAATTGTTATGTTCAGATATTATAAACAATTGATTTATTATTATGGTTGGTTATTCTCTCTGTCTAATCAGTAGTTTTGTTTTTCAGATATAAAGATCACGAGGTTTGTTGAACATCATTATGTTTTTTGAGCTTTATATTTAGTTTAATAGACTTGTATTGTAACGTTATCGTAACGTCTTAGCCTACAATGGCAAACAAAAAACTATATTTTAGTCTATTGTGATTTCACTTTGATTTAGTTGGTATTTAAATTTGTAGTAGATATATTTAGTTTGTTTTAGATTTATTGCTAGTAAGATATAAATATATATTAAATTCAATGAATTAATATCATAAAAGTAGACGGACAAAAAAATATACGGCGAAACCGGTGGTTTAAAACCGGACCAAACCGTTATGTTTAGGTTTGAGTTTTTTTCAAACCGTTCAAAATGGTTTGGTTTAGGTTTGGGTTATTCTCAAACCGGTTTAAACGGTTTGGTTTGAAAATTTGTCAAAAATCGGTAAAATTGGACAGCTTACACCCCTAGTTGAATTGACCATCGGAGTACTAATGGTTGCAAGCTCCTTTTTCTTCTTGGCTCGGTGATCTTGGTGCTATGTAGGTAACATACAATTTATCAGGTTTTCCTTTGAAAATTATATAATTGACAAATTTTAGGAACTATTTTAATAAATGATTTTTAGAATGACTAGAAATTTTAAATAATATTAAAATAAAAAAAATGCTTTATGCTTTTTAGAACAATGTATAAGATTAAGGAAACACCTAATGCTTTCTTTCCTGTTAGTAGCTCCACAAGGACTACTCCAAACCTATAATCATCACTTTCTCAATCAATTGATTATTTGCATGTATTCAAGATCTAAGTATCCAAAGGTTCCTTGCACCATAGTAGATAACCAATCTTGATGGTCCAAAATCAGAAGCCTTTTCTGTGAAAGTAGTGTCTAACAGAATATTTTCTGATTTGACATCTCTGTATATGATTGGAGGAGAAGCTGCAGAGTGCAAAATATGCGAGAACTCCAGCAGCTTCTGCAGCTATTTTTAAGCGCTTGTTCCAAGAAAGAGTGCGTGCTTTTGTTTCACTGTTGATGTGTTAAAAAAGGGTGCCGTTCGTAAACTAGCTGAGAAACTTGTGTTTCTAAACATCCAAAAGCCTAACAACATTCTAGTGGTTTATTCGGGAAAGAACAATCACCTCATTGATAAATTGCTCGAATGGTTTGGATCAACTTGTTTGGACTTCCTGATGACAACTACTTTATTATCTGATTAGCCTTTGTATACAGTGCCAAAGCCTCGACCAATAATCCTACTGTCATGAGAGTTGTTTGTTGCTTTCTTCAGCTAACAGGCTGGAAAGGCTACTTGAAGAAAAAGTGAATGGACTTCCCTCAGCAAGAAAACCATAGCTGCAATTATTGACGTCCCACTCTTCAAGAGTAATTATAGTAGCTTCTCAATTTCAGGTTTGCTATCCACACTGTTAATATTTGGGATTCCATCTTAAAAGGTCAACCTTATTAAGATGAGTAACCCAATCCTTTATAAGTTGGTCTTTGTTTACATCTTTATTCAATGTGTGATTCTATCCCTTAATACACACCTCCTTTGGAGATAGAAGTTTAGCAGCAGCCTGGACCAGAACATATCCCGTCCACAAAAACCCCCCGGTAGAAATTACACAGTCCCATAAAATTCCCATTAAACAGGTAGTACTGAAAAGCATAATTATCACGACCAATACCAATTAACTTATTCGAAGTTATATTGATGGTGAGGCTCCAAGTGAGTTGTATCTAGGAACTTGATACCACAGCATTCTGGTGCCATTCCAATCCTAACAATGTATTGCTATGTAGTCTAGGATGTGAAATTTGCCCTCTGAGAATATGTTTGAATTTGCTAAGAAAGCTTCGGGAGGATCATAGTGTGTCACTACAAGAGACCAAGAATGTTCAGTTAAGGTAACCCTTTTGTTGTGCCAAAAGGGAAGGGAATACTTACATTTCCTCAATGATCCATACAGTTTGGCTTTGCTATTCGGAAATTTACAATTGTACAACTTGAAATCAATGTTGAGACAAATATAAGCAGGGTTGCCAGAATGAATTGAGTTAGCAATCCCATGGGGAGTTACGATTGTATTTTTCATAGCTTGTACTCTTTTCAATAAGGACTTCGGAAGTCTTCTTTTGGTCATTATTTAATCTTGATTTGTTCAATATCCCAAGTTATGTCCTCTCAAATACTATTTTTGTCAAATTTTGTTTAAATTTTACGTTTTCACAAGACAATTATTTATTTCCTTTCCAACATCAAATATTTAGCATAATTTAATTAAAGAACCTGAATATAAACAGCTATCACATTAACGAAAATTCTTTCATTTGGCACTCATATGTAATCTGCCGATGCATATTCTGCAATTACCACCTCTTCATATATAGAAACGTAACTGTATTAACTTTAATACAAGAGAAAACCTACGTATAACTGAAGACCATAGAAAAAATCTTCTGAGACAACTCTGGGGAAACATGAACATCTACTTACATTGTATGCATATGTTGTTCACCAAGGCATTTGGTGCTTTAGTTGTCATATACGACACAAAAAGAAAAAAAATTATTTACGTAACACCCACACTATTAAGTTTGTCACTCCATCTAAAATAGAAGTACTGTTGGATTGTGATGCCATTTGTGACATTTACATTTCAACCTTTTGGGCGATGATGAATTGGGCTTGGCCCATTGCTGGAATGTTTTTGCCATTGCCCGATAACGCATTGAAACTGGCCCAAAACCCGGCCCATTTCTTGTTGAATTTGATGCTCCAATCTTGTGATTTCCGGGCTCAGCTAACCAATCAATCAAATACCACAACCAACCAATCGACAATCACAAACCGGCACCTCCCAAACACACACTTGGTTGCTCCAATTTGTACAGCCCACTAAGGACTAAGGTGAGAAGATTACAGCCTAGAAGAAGTAGCCACAAAGGCTAAGTAGAGAAGATGATCTCCCAAGTAAAGCACTAAGCCAAAGCACGAAGCAAAGAAGAGGAAGAATCGGTTTTCTCAAGAATACACGGCTGCTCAACAATCTTTCACACAATAATAGTGATAGACAACCAAGTTAAATAGGTTAGGGATAGGTTTAGGCTTTAGGTCAAACATTAGGGCCCAATAACAAAGGGGATAAGTGGGCTAACATCTTAAAGCCATCTAAATCGTTCGGGTAGGGTCATGAGCAGCACTAATACAATTAGGCTACTTCAAATGGCCCAGTGGGTTACGTGGTTCGATTGGTCCGATTGTGGTGTCAACATATCATTTCAATCATCGGCCGATGCCTATGAAATATTATCCAACTAAAATACCGATTTAACATCAAAGCCCGGATTTATTGGGTATCAGAACCCAACAAATCTCCACCTTGATCCCAATAAATCTGCAAGTAGACAAAACACACAGTTTACACTTGCACAATCAAGGTAACCAATAAAATTGGCATCACAAACCTTACCTCGTGTCTCCACCTGAAACACATACCATACTTGTTTCATATACTCACTAGGGCTAAGGTTACGAACACCCAAGTAGAAAGAAATAAGCACAACAATCAATCAAGAGCAAATAAAACATGCGACGGAGATATCACACGAGATAACATAGAGATCTTATCACACCCGTTCACACAGAACAACAGATTAAAAAGTTAATCAACAGGCCAACACATACGCAACAAATGCATAAATGACCTCACACAGATCTCACCACACTTATCCTATCCCATTCCGTGTTACTCACTCACCTCGAGAACACACATCTCACCTCATCGCCCACCTGCTCACTAGACTAATCACTCAAACAAACAAACAAACATGTCTAACGGTAAGCCTCTATAGATCCTAAGTTCTCGGGATAATCCTCTATCAACACATCACTTCTCCAACCTATGTGGATAATGGGTCTCCACCTAACAGAAGTGATAGAAGTGTCTCACTTACACTCCACCTGATCAGGGTCTCTTCCAGATAAAGGATTCTAACATTTGATCACATCTCCAATGTGATCCAAATGCCACACTCCACATCCCACAGTACAACCAATGTACCCCTAGGCATCTATACTCCACCTTACCAAAAGACATACACACACACACACACACACTGCCAAATGCATCACAAACCCACTATGCATGCAAACGCATTACACCAAGTAATAAGATCACTCCAAATCATGTCAATGCACATATCAAACACATTGAAATGCAACATATAGCCATGCAGTGGAAACGAGCAATCACACACATGAAGAAATGATTACACACAGATGCAAATGCAGTAACTAAGGTTACACTCAGTAAACCTCACTAGGGTCATCACTCGACCCTATAAGCAAATTCGCATCACCTCTCAACTTACTCTTCTTCTTGGGACAATTCCTAATGAAGTGTCTAGACTTACCACAGCTGTAACACCGTCTACCACCAGACTTGTCCCAACCCTTGCTCTTCTTCTTATCACCCTCATCACTCGAGTCACTACTCGAATCACTGTTATCTTGAGTTCTACCTAAACTCATTTGCTTAAACTTCATTCTACTCCTCATCATATGCAATTCACCATTTCTCTTATCTTCCTTTTTAGCTTTAACCTCCATTTCCTTACTCCTAAGGGAATTTATGACAATTTCAGGGGTTAAGGTGTCCCTACCATACTTAATAGCATTTTTAACTTCATGATAAGTATCAGGTATAGCATTCAACAAAATAATAACCTTGTAGGTTTCAGACACCGACTCTCCACAGTTAACAATATCTTGAACAAGTTTGTTAAACACATCCAAATTGTCATCCAAATCTTTTGAAGAATCCATTTTAAAGCTAAAAAATCTTTCAAGCAAGTACAACTTATTAGGAGTGGATTTAAGCAAATATAAATCATCCAACTTTTTCCAAAGTTCTTTGGTAGAATCAAGTTTTCCAACTTTTCTCAAAACAGTGTCAAACATGTGTAAAATAATTGAAGTATATGTAAGTTCATCATATTCTTCTTTTTGTGCATCTGTAAAATTTTCCGGAAATTTGCCATCAATGGCCTTTGAAACTTTTTGTTGACCCAGAATACCCTTCATCTTTTGTTGCCAAATTGAAAAATCCCCTTTCCCGTTGAAAATCCCAATTTCGAAATGTGAAGACATTTTGAAGAACAGAACAACCAAAAAATGCACAAGTAGGTCACACAGAGTAAACCTAAGGCAACAATATACACCATTCTAGATTCCCAGGATTTCGTGAGACTCAAAATCTCAGATCAAGAGAACGTTCGAATGGGTCAAATCCAAGGTGTTCTAACAGGATAATCAATGCAACACGAAGGTATGTCAACAAAATTCAAATTTCCACGCAAAGGAATCTCACACAGAGACAAAACAACAGTTCCAGCACAAAAGCAATTACCAACTTACAGTTAAATTCAACACTTCAAATAGAGCAATTAATTCCTAAAATTCTAGCACAAGCAATGGTTACCCCTTCACGGTAACCCCAATCCTAATGTCACCCCACACGATGACGCGCTAATGCTGGAATTAAACGAGGATCAGCCAATTTACCAGAGCGGACTTATCTGAGTCCGTAAATTACGAGAAATATAATTTTAACACTTTAGGGCCACCACTATTCGCCCTAAAGTTTCCAGCAACTGCGGCAATCGACCGAGCGACAATTGGACTACGAATGTAGGGGCAAAATCGTCCAAATTTTTTCTGCGCAACCTGAAACACTAAACCAAAAATATCAGTACGTTCACAAAATCAAAAGGAACAAACTGCCTGAAGAAATCGAGGTCTGAAAATGCCCCACGTGCCTCTGCGCGTGGCCCCCACGCGCCACCACACGCGCCGTCGGAGAATCCCACGCGCCGGCCACCCAGCACCGCCTCGACCTGCTGAACACGCTGGTGGTCTCTGTTTCACCAACCGACCATTGGTTTGGCCGGAAAAGGGATTTGCAGGTCCGGTTTTTTCAAGAAAATCTGGGCAGATTCGTTTCTTCAGTTTCTGCCTGTTTTTGCTCAATTTTGTGGTCGATTTCTGGCTTAAAAAATACGTATTTGATTGATTGGTTAGCTGAGCCCGGAAATCACAAGATTGGAGCATCAAATTCAACATTTCTTTTCCCACTTGAGCTGCTCTGGACCATCGATCTTCATGGTTGATCTAAGAACTGATGCTTGATATTATATATACCAGCCGAAGCGTCATTCTTGAGCCCTAACTTTTCATTGTTTTCTCTCCTTTTGTCTGTGGAGCTTCTGGGGCTTTCTGTTCTTCGTGCTCTCTCTTCTCGTTTCTTAGTGATACTTTGTGTATGGATTTAAACCTCTGGTTTTAAATCTTCAATCTGTGTAGTTGATGCCTTTGTGGTTCTTAGAGAGCGAGCGTTTTCCATTGGTTTTGGCCGTGTGTTTCTTCGAGCCACTGAGTAGCCATAGGGGTTTGGTGTGCTTGAGGCTGTTTCTTTGTACAAAAGGGTACAATGAATGTTTCTGGGCCCTCAATGAAATAAAGGATTCGTTTCTTGATTGTGCAATGTCTTCTCTGTAGCTGTGTTCTTGTGCTTCCGTTGTGAATTTGCCTTTAGTGCAATTGCTTGAACAAAAGAAAATCAAATAATAACATACCAAAATGAATTCTTATCCTCAAATAAAATAGCAACTTGCAACCAGTATTTCCATGACATGATTTACCATAACGAAGGAGCCACATCTGAATATACACTAAGAACAGAGGAGACTCATAGATGTTATCTAAAATACCTAGAAACTCACTTCAAATGAACTACACAATTTGTTGAACCCCTTGGAAGCTCTAGCAATTGTTTGTGAATCTCAAGTTTTAGTTCCGGTGGGATATTCAACGTTAAGATCCTTAGCTCCTTCAGAACTCGAGCATTAGCCAACAAATACTTCACCATCTCCATCTCACGTGTCTTACCCTCAAACACTAGTAGATTAATAATTTCAAGGCAGGATACCAAGCATTCAGGCACCATTTCTAGGTCACTAAGGAGGCCGGGTTGATCTCTAACGAAATACTTTTTACTCATCTGACATGAGACACGTTATAATGAATATTAAAGAACTTTCAAACATTTTCAAGTGGAAACTAAATAATTATGTTCACTGTAACTACTTTACCTCATAAATTACGACTAAATTAGTTATATACTAGACTATATGCATAGCTAAAGTCTTCAATAGCATGGAAACTTCTATCTCTAAATATCAGTAGAGCTTACATGCTCTTGTATAATTGATTTTCGAGATGACGACTTGTTCATTAACTAGCTCTTATCTCAATTTGTCGTACTAAATGTGTCATCAACCTTCTAACTTTATGGTAAGTCCTAATAAGCTGCACAATTTTTTATATTTAGCAAGCAATTAGTCATTTTGGTTAAAAAATTATAGCCTTATTTTCATTTAAATAAAAAATAGATCCATCTATTTCGTAGGTACTTTAAAATTTTTATCTTACATTTTTTACAGCATACCAACATATATGCCGCAAGAAATTTCTCCTTTTCTTTTCTTGCACTTTTACGGCGTGCAATTATGTATGCCGTAAAAAATCCAGCTGCTCCTTCCCTTTTTTCTTTAAAACACTGTAATGGCGTGCAACATGTATGCTGTAAATAATTTTTTTTTTTAAAAAGAAAAATCGTAAATATTTTTTTATCAATCTATACGACATGCTTCAGAATTACGCTGTAAATATTAAGCTTTTACAACATGCCCAAAATGCAAGCTGTAAATTATTTAAGTAATTGATCGTTTACAAAAAAATAAAAAATAAAAAATAAAGAAGAGGTTTCAGATTCTATCCCTTTTCCATAAGTTCTGTGCTGAAATGTATGGTTCAACGGCGGAAGATGCATTTGAAGAAATAGCACATGTAGTCGTAATTTGTGAATCCGTCTTGTCTAAAAGAACAATGCTATGTACAACTATTGGTGTTTAGCACCTGGCATGATAGGTTACAAAATTGAACATGAAGTGAGTAGAAAATATTATGAGAGGACAGAAAATATTGTGAGAATCATGAGAAATCTAGAGCTATTGCTCTAATTTTAATCTTTTTTCAGCCGATTTGAACAAATCAGTTCACTGAGTCTAGCATGACCTGCCTTCAAAGGCTGTCCAGCCTGCAATCAGACTACTATGGGCTAAGATGGCATAGATGCCTAGTTCTTGGCTAATTTTTACTGGCCAGATTGTCCCTGACTTAGGTAGGATTAGTCCATTTTGAAACCCCTATTTCTTAAGATCAACAATTTCACAAAATGTACAAATATAAGTTCCCAGAATTACGTAATAATTATTGCCTTTGTTTGGGAAGAATTAATTTGTTTTAGTTTAAAAATAAATAGAAATGAGTAATGAGTAGGTTAATTGGAATGTATGGTTGGACCATTATAAATGATTTATAAAATTTTGCCAAATGGCTAATTGTTCTATACAATGACAAATGACAAATTGGTAGAATGAGGAAGAAATCCAATTTAAGTACAAAGTATTTTTTATCCTCAGATCATCTTCCACCACCCATTGGTAGATTATATCATTCCTCATGCTATCATACACGTACAATACCTTTGCTATTGTCCTCAACACTGGAGAAGGTATTAAGTTCCACAGAAAGAAGCGATTCCATCTCTTCTGCGTTGGATTCATTTTGTGCCCATGAGTGTTTTGCTGATAGTCTGAGACCTTCAAGTTCCATAGCTATTTCCTTCATACAAGGTCTATCCTCTCCTCTAACGTATAAACACCTTTTTGCAAGCATAGCAACTGCTACTAACTGCTCACTATTTCCTTCACTTATTCAAGAATTTGGAATAAGTGGCCTTGCTTAAGTGTAGAAAGAAAATAACTAGCTAAATTTCTCTCCTCCTCTGGTCTGTCGTAGCTCAATGCCTTTTCTCCTGTTAATAGCTCCAGAAGGACTACTCCAAAGCTATATACATCACTTTTCTCAGTGAGTTGGTTCGTTTGCATGTATTCAGGGTCTAAATATCCAAATGTTCCTTGCACCATAGTAGATAATTGGGTTTGATCTAGTGGAACCAATCTTGATGCTCCAAAATCAGACACTTTTGCTGTGAAAGTAGTGTCTAAAAGTATATTTGCAGATTTGACATCTCGGTGTATGATTGGAGGAGAAGCTGCAGAGTGCAAAAATGCAAGCACACCAGCAGCTTCTGAAGCTATAGTTAAGCGTCTGTCCCAAGAAAGAGTTCGTGCCTTTTTTTCATTGTTTATATGTTCAAAAAGGGTGCCATTGTTGATGAATTCATAAACTAGAAGAGGAACTTGGGTCTCTAAACAACAACCAAGGAGCCTGACAACATTCTTGTGGTTGATTCGAGAAAGAACAATCACCTCATTGATAAATTGATCGACTTGGTTTGGATCAACTTCTTTGGACTTCTTGATTGCAACTGTTCTATTATCTGATAAGAAGCCTTTGTATACCGTGCCAAAACCTCCTTGTCCTATAATCCTACTTTCGTGGATGTTGTTTGTTGCCTTCTTGAGCTCCTCGGAAGAGAATATTTTCACATTATCTGGTGGCCTCTCTCTTCTAGCGAGTTATTCTTGCAACAATAATCCACCTCTTTGAAGAAAGAATTTCTACTTCATTGTGATCCAACTTTCTTCTCCTGAGTTCCAAGTACAATCAACAGACACCAAGCAGAAGAACAATGAAGCCTAGAGAAATACCTGTCATTGAAATTTTCAAGGGGCAAAAAGAGTTAACATTAACTTCTTTTTCCCACTTTACTTTCATTGTACCAACATGCTAGAATTTTTTTTGGGAATAAATATGGGTTGATATTAAAGGTCACAATTCCCGAGATTCTGTTAGCAGGGTACACTCGTTCAAAAAAATGATAGAAAAGGTTAAGATCTACCCAAAGAATTCATACTAACCTGCAACAAGTTTGAAGACAAGTGATTCACCACGAATGCAACCTCGTCCATCTTTCAACCCGTCGCCGTGGTAACCTTTCGAAAAAATACAGCTATAATTTCCCGCTGAGTTCTCACATCCCTTTTCACATTTATTGTTCGGATCTCGACATTCATCAATATCTGCAGAAGAGAAAATAACGAAAACAGCAAAGCAAATGAGGGTATATTCTTCAAACACTGCAAATAAAATGACATTAGATGCTCAACGAGAGCAAGCAATGTATGTACATCAAGAAATTACCTAGGAAAAAAATTAAATCGCCATCAACGAGGTATGGGTTTCCTTGATAACCCTCCTCGCAATAACAACGATACCCATAACCATTATTGGGTTCGTTGCACTTGGAATTTGATCTTTGACATGCATAACTAGACATGTTATTTCGAGCCTCCACACAAGTTCCATCTCCAACCGCCCAGTCAACCACCATAGGAAGACGTGTTACATTCCTCAGGCTGGAAAGGCTACTTGGAGTAAAATTGAACGCACTTTCCTCAGCAAGGAAACTATAGCTGCAATTGTTGAAATCCCACATTTTTGAATTGATCATAGCTCTGCAATGTCAGGTTTGCTATCTGCACCTCTTTTGGGATAGAAGTTTGGCAGCAGCCTAGAACAGAACACATACCGTCTGCCAAATCCCCCTTGGATCCGCAATACGAATTACACCCTGTCCGATAAAATTTATTGTTAAACCGCGTACCATGCACAAAAGCATTAGTATCGCAACCAACCACGGTGAATTTATTCGCAGTATTATTGATGGTGAGGCCCCAGATTAATTGTATCCAGGAACTAACATACGGGATTCTGGTGCCATTCTGATAACAATCTTTCGCTATGTAGTTTAGGAGGCGCAATTGGCTCTCCAGGGATATGTTAGTGATTTCTATGTTTGAATTTTCTACAAATGCTTTGGGAGGACTGTAGGTTTCATTACAAGTGACTAAGAATGTACTGTTATGGTAACATCCTTCTGTAGTGCCAAAAGGGAAGGGAATACTTACATTTCCACAACGATCCATACAGTTTGGCGTCGCTATTGGGAAATTTTCATCTGGGATAGAACTTGAAATTGATATTGAGACAAATGTAAGCAGAATTGCCAGAATGAATTGGGTTTAATGAATTGGGTTTTCAGAAAATGCAATCTCATGGCCATGGAGACCTGTTGCGTATTTTTATATCGCAAGTGTACGATATCGTAACAAGTAATATAGTGGACCTAAGAGTCCGGATTATCGTTCCCACGAGGACTATACCTTAGTCTTAATCTACTTTTCTAACTCCTATTTGATAGAAGTAAACAAATAAAGAATTGTGATGATTGGAAAGATTGATTCTCTTAAATGAACTAAATGCCTAAAACTACTGAAAATTATGCTGAAATAACAAATACAAATAAATCAAATATTCACGCATGTAAGAAATATTAGGGCAAAACAAATTCATCTATCGATCACCTTAATTCCTTAAATCAAGATTCATAACCTAATGTAGTGTTCCGTCGAATTCTCCTATGGTATTCAATTTACCCCTCTCGAGTTCTCATTGAGCCTATTTAACTAATTCAATTCCATATCTCTATGCGAATTCTCCTTGGTTAAACGAGTTAAGGCACTAGGAATTCACATAACGACCGCAGCACTTAGTATAGGTATCTCTACACGTTATACCTTATTACTGGATTTTATTACACGTTCTAAGTCTCGAACTCACCTCTCGACTCGTAAGAAACTCAATGGATCATCAAATTATTGATCAGGTAATTTAATGCATTAAACTCATAATAAAATCAACACATAAATAAATAAATCACATAAATTTTGAATAAAAGAATTAAGGGTCACAAGTCGATTACATTGTTTTCCCTAATATAAAAATTAGTTATTCATGACAGAAAAAGAAAAACAAGAAAAAGTGGGAAGATAGCACCAAAAATTGATCAAACATGAAAACTTCTGGCTTTTGCCTTTGTCCTTTTTCTTCCTTTCTTCTCTGCGCCAGCCTCTCTCTCCTTTTTGTTCTTTTTCTTTTCCTGGCTTTTCTCCAGCAACTATTTTCCTTGACTTTTCTTCTTCCTTTGTTTGCTACAGTGCCACAATTTCTCTTGTCCTCTGCGTCCTCTTTTCTGCTTTTGGGTCTGTATGTATATATTAATTTAAGCTCCCAGCACCCCCCTTTCTGCCGTGTCTGTCTGCATGTATATATACTTGTTTTCCTCTTCAGAAGCCAAATAATTGGAGTATAATTAGAATTCTTTAGCCATCAATCCACTTTAGTATAATTAGAACTCCAATTCCAAGTGATAATTGGCGTGATAGTCCAATTGCAATTCCAACTCTTTAACTTTATTTTTTCTCCAATTCATCTCTTCTTTAGAACTCATGCAATTTAGTCCTTCAATTTTTATAGTGTAGACTTTAATCCCCAAAATTGCAGATTTCATTCAATTTCATCATTCTTTTCCCAAATTCTTCGTTAAACATAAAGTTTTACCTACAAAATATAATTTAACATAAATTAGGTAGAATTTAATCCAAAAGACAATTAAATATCATGATTTAGGGCCATAAATAAGTGTACAAATCGCACTTATCAAATACCCCCAAACTTGAATATTTGTTTGTCCTCAAACAAAATTAAAACCTAACAAACACACAAACAAACAATGCTAATTACCTAATTGGTGGCCAATCAATCAAGTAAAACAATAAAATTTAGCTAGCTAACCTGGTTTTTTATCTCATGATTGAAATCATAATATCAAATCTATGCACAACTTCAAAATCACAATACAAAAATTAAGATTCACATTTCCAATGTAAAATCAACGTGTGTGTGTGAAGAATTAATCGTAGCATCATGAATTCATAAGTTGTTTCGATTCCCGACCCTCAATGGTCAAATATGTTCTTTCATCACTCGTAAGACTCACACACCCTAAACTTAGAGCTTGTTTGTGAGGGATTAAAATCAGATTAAAATTGAAAATATAGTCGTTGGAGTTGACTTTTATTAGACGAGTGGGACCCAATAACGGCTATATTTTCAATTTTAATTGGATTTTAATCCGTCTCAAACAAGCTTTTATTATTTTCGCTCTTTTCCTGTATGTGAACTAAGGTTGAATTTTCTACTATTCTCACCTCTCTAGTTTGACAAAATTTCACTAATCGCAGTTCAACGTTTCAATAAACAAGGATTCTCCATTAGGTTTGATTGCTTCAATCTCTAGGACTTAACTAGGCTAATAATCCCTTATCAAAAGTCGAATTTCCTTAAATAAGTGTTTGAGACATAATCAAGGCATTTGGTGCGTCTTCTGTTTCATGCACCTACTTTTTCTGATTTTTTTTCAATTTTTTTTTAATTTCAACAATTTTTTTCCTCATTTGAGGCATTCTCTCCCTTAAACTTTCTAAATGACCCATGTAACAAGCTTTCGGCCGACGACTCCCAAGTCAGATGACTATAGGGCTCCAGATTTTAAAGACTCTTGCAGGCTTAATTGCTCAAGTCATAAAGGCTACGTAGAGAATTTTTCAAATAAATTTTTTTTTTTTTTGTTTTGCCATGATTAGTGCAATGTCCCTCATTAAACACTTATCCAAGTAAACCAACATTTAATTTAAGATTTTCACCAAATTGCATCATATTGACCTTAGACAATCCACACAAGATTTGTAATTTCACACATGGAATCCCTATTTATCTCAATATCTCCCTACAACAGTGAAATCTCTTCAAACTATTCTAAATTTGGTCAAATACTGTACAATATAGTGGTTTTGGGTTTAGCATCTATGGTCCACTATTTCAACCTATCCAATTATGAAATTAACTTATGCTTAACTTAATTCATGTGCTCAATATATATCAAATTTCACATGGAAATGTAAAAATTAATCTAAGCAGGCAACTTATTCATCATTCATAGATCAATTTATAATTCAATATATTCAGCGTTTTTATGTGATTTCATTGCTTTAGTAAAAAAAATTTCAAAAAAATTTCTTTTTGTGTGCTTGTGTGAGTTAGTTGGTTCATCCGATCTCCACACCTCTTCTTTGCCCTTTTCAACATAATAGGACTTGTCTATTCCATTCGGCTCAACTTCAACTATGTAGATTTCTATCTCCTCGTCAGGCCCAATCACAAAATCAATTTTTGGACAATCAATAAAGTGGGAAAAATGTGAGTTGATTTCCTCCTTATTGATCGCCAAATCCTCGTTTAGCTTCGTTGTGATTAAACCTTCACTCATTTTTGACTCTTCTTCAATTGTTGAACTCTCATCGGGTGGAGTGTTAGGTTCGCAATCTAAATCCATGGGCAATGAGAAGTCGGTCCTGATGACCCCTTGAAGTGGATTGTATCCCCATTGTTGAAATCCTCCCCAGTACATGAAATCTCCCATAAGCATATCTTTTTCATCCAACTTGGCAAGTTCGTTAAAGTACTTTGCAACTACCTTCTCGTTCAATAGGGGAGGACCATCTCCCACAAGTTTGATGTCCTCTTCCCAATCGTCGGGCACAAAATCTCCCACGAGCATGTACACTTCATCAGAGTTTTCAATTGCTTGTTTTCTACATATCAAATATTTTCGAAATCTCAGTAGTTTCGGCATGTGTAAACTAGAGAACAAGCATTGCCCAGTACAATGGACCTCCTAACAATTTTCACAACTTGGATATCCTCCAAGCATATCTTGATAATCCATGTAGAGATTTGCCATTGTAATAATTTTGTTACTTTACCAATGTCGGAATCATGCATAATATCTGAAAAGTACAAAAAGAGAATACAAACACAAGATAGATTAAAACCGTAGGGGGTGAGTTAAATGATATATAAAAAAGGAAAACAAAGAAAAACAAAATCAAATCAAATAACAGTTAAAAAAAATAAATTAAGACTAAAAGTAAATAATCCCAGGCAACGGCGCCAAAAACTTGTTGCGTATTTTTATATCGCAAGTGTACGATATCGTAACAAGTAATATAGTGGACCTAAGAGTCCGGATTATCGTTCCCACGAGGACTATACCTTAGTCTTAATCTACTTTTCTAACTCCTATTTGATAGAAGTAAACAAATAAAGAATTGTGATGATTGGAAAGATTGATTCTCTTAAATGAACTAAATGCCTAAAACTACTGAAAATTATGCTGAAATAACAAATACAAATAAATCAAATATTCACGCATGTAAGAAATATTAGGGCAAAACAAATTCATCTATCGATCACCTTAATTCCTTAAATCAAGATTCTAACCTAATGTAATGTTCCGTCGAATTCTCCTATGGTATTCAATTTACCCCTCTCGAGTTCTCATTGAGCCTATTTAACTAATTCAATTCCATATCTCTATGCGAATTCTCCTTAGTTAAACGAGTTAAGGTACTAGGAATTCACATAACGACCGCAGCACTTAGTATAGGTATCTTTACACGTTATACCTCGTTACTGGATTTTATTACACGTTCTAAGTCTCGAACTCACCTCTCGACTCGTAAGAAACAAAATAGATCATCAAATTATTGATCAGGTAATTTAATGCATTAAACTCATAATAAAATCAACACATAAATAAATAAATCGTATAAGTCTTGAATAAAAGAATTAAGGGTCACAAGTCGATTACATTGTTTTCCCTAATATAAAAATTAGTTATTCTTGATGGAAAAAGAAAAATAAGAAAAAGTGGGAAGATAGCACCAAAAATTGATCAAACGTGAAAACTTCTGGCTTTTGCCTTTGTCCTTTTTCTTCCTTTCTTCTCTGCGCCAGCCTCTCTCTCCTTTTTTGTCTTTTTCTTTTCCTGGCTTTTCTCCAGCAACTATTTTCCTTGACTTTTCTTCTTCCTTTGTTTGCTACAGTGCCACAGCTTCTCTTGTCCTCTGCGTCCTATTTTCTGCTTTTGGGTCTGTATGTATATATTAATTTAAGCTCCCAGCACCCCCCTTTCTGCCGTGTCTGTCTGCATGTATATATACTTGTTTTCCTCTTCAGAAGCCAAATAATTGGAGTATAATTAGAATTCTTTAGCCATCAATCCACTTTAATATAATTAGAACCCCAATTCCAAGTGATAATTGGCGTGACAGTCCAATTGCAATTCCAACTCTTTAACTTTATTTTTTCTCCAATTCATCTCATCTTTATAACTCATGCAATTTAGTCCTTCAATTTTTATAGTGTAGACTTTAATCCCCAAAATTGCAGATTTCATTCAATTTCATCATTCTTTTCCCAAATTCTTCGTTAAACATAAAGTTTTACCTACAAAATATAATTTAACATAAATTAGGTAGAATTTAATCCAAAAGACAATTAAATATCATGATTTAGGGCCATAAATAAGTGTACAAATCGCACTTATCAAATACCCCCAAACTTGAATATTTGTTTGTCCTCAAACAAAATTAAAACCTAACAAACACACAAACAAACAATGCTAATTACCTAATTGGTGGCCAATCAATCAAGTAAAACAATAAAATTTAGCTAGCTAACCTGGTTTTTTATTTCATGATTGAAATCATAATATCAAATCTATGCACAACTTCAAAATCACAATACAAAAATTAAGATTCACATTTCCAATGTAAAATCGACGTGTGTGTGTGAAGAATTAATCATAGCATTATGAATTCATAAGTTGTTTCGATTCGTAACCCTCGATGGTCAAATATGTTCTTTCATCACTCGTAAGACTCACACACCCCCAAACTTATTATTTTCGCTCTTTTCCTGTATGTGAACTAAGGTTGAATTTTCTACTATTCTCACCTCTCTAGTTTGACAAAATTTCACTAATCGCAGTTCAACGTTTCAATAAACAAGGATTCTCCATTAGATTTGATTGCTTCAATCCTAGGACTTAACTAGGCTAATAATCCCTTATCAAAAGTCGAATTTCCTTAAATAAGTGTTTGAGACATAATCAAGGCATTTGGTGCGTCTTCTGTTTCATGCACCTGCTTTTTCTGATTTTTTTTTTCAATTTTTTTTTTATTTCAAAAATTTTTTTTCTTATTTGAGGCATTCTCTCCCTTAAGCTTTCTAAATGACCCATGTAACAAGCTTTCGACCGATGACTCCCAAGTCAGATGACTATAGGGCACCAAGTTTTAAAGACCCTTACAGGCTTAATAGCCCATGTTTGGGTTCCTTTTAAATTAATTTTTAAGAAAAAATATTTTTTGAAATAGTTATTTTTTTTGAATAGTGTATAGTTAAAAAAGAAGAAAAAATTTGGAATTTACATGTAATATTATCTTATTGAAAAATGTGTGATTAAAAAAAAAGAAAAATATATTAAAATTTTAATGGAATCCAAATTGGGGCATAAAGACGTATCCATGTATGTAGAGGTCTTTTCACATGTCAATGATATCCAAACAAAATATGCGAGAACTCCAGCAGCTTCTACAGCTATTTTTAAGCGCTCGTTCCAATAAATAGTGTGTGCTTTTGTTTCACGGTTGATGTGTTCAAAAAGGGTGCCGTTCGTAAACTAGCAGAGAAACTTTTGTTTCTAAACAACATCCAAAAAGCCAAACAACAATCTAGTGGTTTATTTGGGACAGAACAATCACCTCATTGATAAATTGCTCGAATGGTTTGCATCAACTTGTTTGGACTTCCTGATGACAATTATTTATTATCTGATTAGCCTTTGTATACAGTGCCAAAGCCTCGACCAATAGTCCTACTGTCATGAGAGTTGTTGCTTTCTTCAGCTCACAGGCTGGAAAGGCTACTTGAAGAAAAAGTGAATGGACTTCCCTCAGCAAGAAAACCATAGCTGCAATTATTGAAGTCCCACACTTCAAGAGTAATTATCATAGCTCCTCAATGTCAAGTTTGATGTCCACGCCTCCTTTGGAGATTGAAGTTTAGCAGCAGCCTGGACCAGAACATATCCCGTCCACCAAATCCTCCCTCCCGGTAGAAATTACACCACCCGATAAAATTCCCGTTAAACAGGTAGTACACAAAAGCATAATTGTCACGACCAATACCGATTAACTTATTCGAAGTTATATTGATGGTGAGGCTCCAAGTGAGTTGTGTCTAGGAATCTTGATACCACAGCATTCTGGTGCCATTCCAATCATAATAATATATTGCTATGTAGTTTAGGATGCGAAATTTGCCCTCTGAGAATATGTTTGAATTTGCTAAGAATGCTCCGGAAGGATCATGGTGTGTCACTACAAGAGACCAAGAATGTTTAGTTAAGGTAACCCTTTTGTCGTGCCAAAAGGGAAGGGAATACTTACATTTCCGCAACGATCCATACAGCTTGGCTTTGCTATTCGGAAATTTATATCTGGGGTAAAACTTGAAATCGATGTTGAGACAAATATAAGCAGAATTGCCAGAATGAATTGAGTTAGCAATCCCACGGGGAGTTACGATTGTGTAATTTGTAGCTTGTACTCTTTTCAATAAGGATTGCTCAAATTTGGAAGTCTTCTCTTGTTCATTATTTAGTCTTGATTTGTTCAATATCCCAAGTTGTCCTCTCAAATACTATTTATGTCAAATTTTGTTTAAATTTTACGTTTTCACAAGACAATTATTTATTTCCTTTCCAACATCAAATATTTAGCGTAATTTAATTAAAGATGAATGATTTAACTAAACTGAATGCAAATGATGTTGAATCTAATTTGGATTTTTTTTGAATGTATGATGAATGTACTATGATCACGAATTCCTATGCAATAATATTTTTAAACCTAGTTTTACACCTTGACATATGGTTGAAATATTGAAGAATCAAAGCTCCTAAACTATTTAACAGTCTCTCTCGAGTAAAGTTAAACCTATTCCGATATGTGATTCGATTATATCTCTATGACGGATTCAAACATACAAGAACTCATGAGTTTTTATGAACCCTTAAAGATTCACATAAGGCATAGCGGTATATTTCTATCCCCTATCGGACCCTATGATGATTTATATATGTCGAACTTATTCCCCTTCTTTCAAATGCATGAAATAAGCCACCAAACTCACACAATCATTCGCGCATATAATTGTGGAGAAAAATAAATTCATATAAATCATTCAACTATCCCAAAACGTGTTTTTGATTGTCAATAATGTAAAACTTAGAATTAAAAACCATATTACATAATTCATCTAACCCTAGTACAAAATAAATCTAGCCTAGCATGGTGGAGAGAAGAAAATCAGAAATATAGATGAAGAACGACATCACCCTGATTGAATCTTCGTGTTTTTAGAGTTGATCTTCCCGTTCTTGCCTCTTTTCTGCTCTCAAAAAGTCTTCTCCTATCTCTCCCCTCACTTTTGGACGGCCCTAGGGTTTTAAAAGACGCCCCAAGATTCGTTTCCATAAGAGCTGGAGTCAAATTAGGAAACCAAAATTTTTTTTCTTGATTTGGCCTAGGTGGGTGCCTAGTACAAAATTGGGCGGCATTCCAAACATAAAATTTTGTTCCTATTAATGGGATTGAGGGTTGGGCGGCCGCCCAACCTATATAACTGGGCGGCTGCCCAATTATAAGAAATTTTGCGAATTTTCCTTTCAGCCATTTTCTTCATTCTTTCTTCCATTTTGGTCCTCCACATCAAATTACTTCAATGCTAGTGCTTTAACTTTTACCCAAATGCATATTAGTCCCCGAAATTCCATCAATTTGCCAATTTATCCTTCTTTCTTTTCCAATTACTCAGAAACAGGTCCAATACTGAAATAAGATAAAATTAACCTAAGTTAAGTAAAATACAATAATAAAATGACACAAAAGCTTAGTAATATCTTCTATATATTAAAAGTGGCTATGTAACGGAATTTTTTGTTTTTAACGGAAAAACTAACGGAATTTGTTGTTTTAACGGACTATGTAACGGAATTTCTTATTTTAAACAGACAGCTGCACCTTCCTTCAGCATTTTTATCATAACTTTGTATTCCGATGTCCGATTAAGGCGATTCAAAATGCGTTGGAAAGCTAACTCATCTGGCTAAAACTTTGAACCAGACATCGTTCTCCAATGAGATCACTTTCTATGCCAAATATAGGTCTTAATATGAGACTAAAATATCGGAGCATAACTTTTCGGTTGGAAATTGATTTGTGATCATCTTTTGACTAAATTTGATTCCATTGATGTCTTCCTTTATCCAATTGACTCCTAGCACTCTCAAATCTTCATCGTGAGATTCGGCACAACTTTTAAGTATTCACATTTTAGTCCCCGAACTTTGGATCCCTTACAATTTAGCCATTTCTCCAAATTTGTCAACTTTTGCTTATTTTCTTCGATCTCACCAACTTACATCACAACATCAAAATCACACATCTAATTATTTATCAATTACATAAACATTACATCATTAATTATTTAATTAACCAAAAAAATTACATCTTTATTAATAACAAATTAATTCTTAAACAAAACTATTAAATATAAACTAGGCAAACGTGCATTGCACGTTGCTTGCACCTAATATATATATATATATATATATATATATATATATATATAAAGTGCCTATGAAACGAAAATTCTTGTTTTAACGGAAAATCTAACGGAATTGGTTGTTTTAACGGAAAATCTTTTTTCACCGTTAGTTTTATTGTTTCCATTAAATAGCAATTAAGCCACCGTTTGTGGCAATTGATGTTGTGTCTGTTGGAATTCCATTATCTAATAATAAATGAATGGGAAATGCAAAATGCTTTGTACTACTACATTTTAGTCACTAGGAAAAAATTAAACTAAAAAAACAAAATGGACGTGGAGATTATCAGTTTAAAAATGCTAATAATTTATTTGGTAAGGTACATTGAACTTAATCAAGAAAAAATATTTATTTATTTAGTTTTGTATTGTAATGTAATGTTATCTATTATTTTATTATGTACAAAAGGTTCATGATTAAGTGCAAAATTTGATATAATATAATAGTACGAAACACAAACTTATACATTTTTTTGTCTTTACACTAAAATTCATTGTAAAAATTGATTATGATTAATGTAGAAAGCAAAATTCTGGATATGGGCTAAGATAAATGTGATTGAGTTTGTCCAAGTATTTTATTACATGTCATGCGTTGACTGTAATAAAGGAACTGGATATAAATATAATGAAAGTTTAGTTTGTATATATTGCAAAAGCCAATGGGTCTACAACCACGGTATGTATCTTACAATTTTAATTTAAAATTGATATCTGATTTAATTTAGAATTTAACACTATTCAAATTAAAATTAATATATTCAATGCATTTAAAGTGTTAGGGGATATGTTCAACTGGACTATAATACTAGAAAACTAGCTGCTACTATGTTTGGTGAAGTAGCAGAACATTCACTTGGTTGTTCAACAATTGAATTGATGGGACATGCTGGAGAGGTATTTTTTAAATTTTTCTTCAAAACTTGATTTTTATTATAATGAGTTATTTAAAAATAATTGGGTTTTTTTTTATTAATTATGTAAACATATTCAAAATTTATTTTGTAGGAAAATCGATCATATGTTAAAAGTGTTGCAGAGAAATTATCAAAAGAAATTTGGAAGATTCAAGTTTATGTAGATCCAGAGAAACTAAAGGAGAAAAAATATAGGCAGTTTAATGTCCTCTCTATTGAAGCAGTGCAAGATGAGGAAAATGCTGAATCGTTATCTTAGAATCAAAATTATCTCAAACAGCTTTCATAAAACTATGATCGATGTTTATATATAGGACGATGCTATAGATTCTATTAATGCTCTTTTTTTTTTAATAAATCACAATGTGTAATTATTTATCAATTACATAAACATTACATCATTAGTTATTTAATTAACCAAAAAATTACATCTTTATTAATAAAAATTTAATTCTTAACCAAAAAAATTATATATAAACTAAGCAAATGTACATTGCGCGTTGCTTAAACCTAGTAACCTTAATAAGTGCATAAAAATGCACTTATCACTTAGCTCCTTCAGAACTCGAGCATTACCAACAAGTACTTCACCATCTCCATCTCACACGTCTTACCCTCAAACACTAGTAGATTAATAACTTCAAGGCAGGATACCAAGAATTTAGGCACCATTTCTAGGTTGCTAAGGAGGCCGGGTTGATCTCTAACGAAATACTTTTTACTCATCTGACATGAGACACGTTAAAATGAATATCAAAGAACTTTTTCAAGTGGAAACTAAATAATACGTTCATTGTAACTACTTTATGATGAAGGCAAAATAATAATTCCATTTAATTTCGGGTTTGTCCGTTTTTGGTGAATTACTAGTCTAATTAGATTGAAAACAGGCCAATGATCACAACTTAGGGCCTTTGGCCCTAAAGCATGTTAAATTTTGGGCAGATTCCGTCGTTTAGGCATTCAATTAAGCGTTTTTACCGTTTATAGCTATTTTTTTTTTGGCAATATCTTAGTCAAATAAACTCGAATTTGATTTTCATTTATTGAGGGATGATCCTGGTGATTAGGAGAATCAAGATCCGTTATTATCTCAATCTTTTCCATTTTTGGAAAAAATAATATTTTCTCATTATTATGTAATTTTTCCGAATTTTCTTAAGTTTTTCGCTATTTAAATGTTGTAAGCCCTTTGAGGCAACCCAATTTTGAATGAAATAAAGTTTTCTTGAATTTCTCTTCGTTGAAATTCTTTTTGTGTAGATTTTTGTCTTTCCTATAATCTTCCACTGCATCAGTTGATATCAGAGTCGAAGTTGTTCCTTCACCATGCCGTCAAGGAGACGTCAAGAAGCTTGTGAAACCCTAGTAGAGGAGGTATATAGACGTGATAAAATCACACAGCTACGTCAACAAGTGGAGTTGCTGACACAGCAAGTTGCTGCACTTATGCCACAGTAACATGCGCCTGGAGGTCGTGGTCGCCGTGGGTAGGTTCCGATTGAGGACGTCCAACACCATGATTGTAATATTCACATGCAAGTTGCAGAGTTAACCCAGTGCCCAGCGGCTCGTGATTTGGAGAATCGTGAGGTCTCCGATCTCGATTCTTATTCCGCTGTTTTTGAAAATCCCTACCACCAACGTTATCTATCTGAGGAGGAAGAGTTTGATTATGAAGGTCCGCTTGTATTTGACAATGAAGACATTGAAGAAGCAACAGAGGAGGAAGAGTTTGATTATGAATGTCCGCCTGTATTTGACACTGAAGAAGCAACAGAGGAGAAAGGGTTTGATTATTACGGTCCGCCTGTATTTGACAGTGAAGGTGTAGAAGAAGTAGAGAGAAGGAGGAGTTTTTGGTTGGTGATGTGGGTCAGGCATTGGTGGTGAGGCGGAGTTTTCTGACGTCCCTGGAAAATAACACCAACTGGTTGCATACTAATCTCTTCCAGTCGACGTGTACTATTAGGGAAAAGAAAAGTGTGTTGCTTCCAGATAAGGGCTCAGTAAAAACAATTAGGGATGGCGCCAATTTACTAACCAGAGTGAAGTTCGAGACAAATATGGAATGATATGAGGTAGTGTATGTGCTGGTGGAAAATTCAGTTGATAGTGAGCAGGAGGTCACTTGTAGGGTTCAGTTATTACTAGAGGAGTTTCATGAGGACTTCCCAGAAGAGCTTCCAGATGGATTGCCGCCAGAGCTTCCATTTGGTGGTGATAATTCTGATGATGATGAGATTTCTTCCCCGTCAAATTCGAGGGCGAATTTTTCTCAACCCGGAGAGAATGATGAAGGCAAAATAATAATTTCATTTAATTTCGGATTTGTCCCTTTTTGGTGAATTGCTAGTCTAATTAGATTGAAAACGGGCTAATGATCACAACTCAGGGCCTCTGGCCTTGAAACACGTCAGATCTTGGGCAGATTCCGTTGTTTAGGCCTTCAATTAAGCGTTTTTGCCGTTTATGGTAATTTTTGTTTTGGCAATATCTTAGTCAAATAAACTCGGATTTGATTTTCGTTTGTTGGGGAATGATCCTGGTGATTAGGAGAATCAAGATTCGTCATTATCTCAATTTTTTTTCATTTTTGAAAAAAAATAATATTTTCTTATTATTATGTAATTTTTCCGAAATTTCTTAGGTTTTTCGCTATTTAAATGTTGTAAGCCCTTTGAGGTAACCTAGTTTTGAATGAAATAAAGTTTTCTTGAATTTCTCTTCGTTGGAATTCTTTTTGTGTAGATTTTTGTCTTTCCTATAATCTTCCCCTGCATCACTTTACCTCATAAATTATGAAATATTAAGAAGATAGGCTATCATTCACTGATAAATGTTAACATCTGCGGATAGCTCTATACTGGTCAAATTATAGAAAATAGGTATATCACGTCGTCGAGCAGAGTCAAGTACCTTCAAAGAGGGAGAGAACGGTAATGAAAAATAGTCAAATATGGAAACCATAAATTTCCGCAAATTGAGATACAAAATCAAATAGATTGCCAAGTCATGTTGTGAGTCAAATAACTGGCCATACCGTTAATGTTTCGATTAATCATGGAGAAAAATCGGAGAAATTCAATGGCTTGAATTTCAAGAGGTGGCAGAAGAAAATGCTATTTTATCTGACCACATTGAATCTTACGAGATTCTTGACTGAAAGTGCTCCAAAACTTAATGAGGGTGCTTAGCAGACTCGCTATACAACGTGTATAGTAATATGAAAACTGTTAAGGAGCTGTGGGAGTCTTTGGATCGAAAATATGAAACTGACGATGCCGGGGCTAAACATTTCATTGTCAGCAAATTCTTAAATTATAAGATGGTGGACTCCAAAATAGTAATCAGTAAAATTCATGTTGAAGGGATGATGTTGAGTGACACTTTCCAAGTGGCTGCAATTATTGAAAATTTGCCACCCGCGTGGAAAGACTTCAAGAACTATCTGAAGCACAAACGAAAGAAAATGAACGTCGAAGAACTAATTGTTAGACTTCGAATTGAAGAAGACAACAAGAGTTCCGAGAAGAAGTGATTCAATCCTGGTGTTACTAAATCTAATGTTGTGGAGCATGGTCAAAGCAGAAAGACCTACAAAACTAAGTCTGGGTCATCCGGTGGCAAATGGACCAAGCTAGGACCTAAAGGTGGAATTTCTAAAAGGAAGTTTCAAGGAAAATGCTTCAATTGTGAGAAAGTGAGTCACAAGTCTTCAGAGTGAAGATTCCCAAAGAAGAATAAAGAAGTAAATGTGGTTGACTACATGGCACATGATGTGTCGGAGATGAGTCTCACATCCGTCATTTCTGAAGTGAATATGGTGGGTTCAAACCCAAAAGAATGGTGGATTGACACTGGAGCTACGAGGCATGTGCGTTATGATAAAGAGTTGTTTACTGCTTTCGAAGCAATTGAGAATGGAGAGAAATTGTTTATGGGAAATTCAACAACTTCTAAAATCAAGGGTCAAGGAAAGGTGGTTCTAAAGATTACTTCGGAAAAAGAGCCGACTCTTAACAATGTGCTATATGTGCCAGAAATAAGCAAAAACCTTGTGTTCGAGACGTTTTTGAATAAGCATGGTTTCTGTATTGTATTTGAGTCAGACAAAGTCATTTTGTCAAAAAGTGGAATGTTTGTCGGAAAATGCTATGTTTCCGATGGTATGTTTAAACTAAATGTAATGGTTGTTAAACCAAGAATGAATAAAGTAATCTCTTCTGCTTACTTGCTTGAGTCTTCCAACTTGTGGCATGCTAGACTAGGACATGTTAACTATGATACTTTACGTAGACTAGTTAACTTGAATTGCATACCTGAGTTCCACATTGATTCCAAACATAAGTGCAAAACTTGTGTTGAGACAAAATTGACAAGATCATCCTTTAAATCAATTGAACGGAATACATGACCACTTGATTTAATTAATAGCGATATATGTGATTTAAAATTTGTACAAACAAGAGGTGGTAACAGGTACTTCATTACTTTTTTTGACGATAGCACAAAATACTGTTATGTGTACTTACTTAAAAGTAAGGACGAAGCTATAGAGAAATTTATTTTTTATAAGAATGAAGTTGAAAATCAACTTAATAAAAAAATTAAGGTACTGAGAAGTGATCGAGGTGGTGAGTATAAAGCACCATTTACTGAATTCTGTGCATAACACGGAATCATACATGAAACCACCGCACCTTATTCAAAGCAACAAAATGGTGTTGCTGAAAGGAAAAATCGTACCTTAAAAGAAATGATGAATGCAATGTTAGTAAGCTTTGGGTTATCTCAGAACATGTGTGAAGAAGCGTGTTATCAGCAAATTACCTTTTAAATAAGGTTCCCCGAAAGAAAATGGAAAAGACTCCTTATGAGTTATGGAAAAGAAGAAAGTCTTCCTATAAATACTTATGAGTGTGGGGTGTCTTGCTAAAGTGGTTGTTCCAATACCAAATAATGTAAAGATAGACCCGAAAACAAGTGTCTTGCTAAAGTGGTAAGTTATTGGCGAATGATAATTGTACCCATGCAGCCCTAAAAATTATTACCATATGTATCCCTAATCATTCCCTATAAATATAGAGCTTTGGTTTTTATTATTACACACATAAGTCTATTGACTTCTCTTTTTCTCTCTTTTCACAACACGTTATCAGCACGATAGCTTAATTTTTCAAAATTTAGTGAATGTAGTAATTTTTTAAAGTATAATCATCTACTACATGTACCAAAATTAATTTAGTGACATGCAAATTTTTTTTAATATACACATACATCATAACGGTGCAAACTTGCAGTCAGATTCTAACTTGCCTTTTCAATTCATGTCTATATCCATTCATGTTTAGTCAATTCATGTATGTACATATGCATGATCTATGATTTATGTCTTTGAATTCATGCATGTACATAAAATCACGTCTTTGAATTAATCGTATGAAGTCGAATTCTTCAATTTCTGCTTAATCACATGTCTTCGAATTAATTCATGTTTATATAAACCGTCATCATGATTTTTTGCATTAATAAATGTCTTTATACGTAAATATTCTACAGTATGCTTTTGAACGTATTTCATTCTACAATATTCTACCATTAAATTTGGTATATGAAGATTTTTTTCCTAATGCATGTTTGGAAGATTTTTTTTGCTAATACATTTTTGGTAATTAATTTTTCTATATAAATTCATATTATGTCTATATGGTAATTAAATATTTTTAGATATTTTTCTATAAATTTTAAATAAATAATTCATTACGTTGTTGCTCCTGAAGTAGCACAATATTATAATTAATATTTCAGAAGAATATTAATCGTAGATCTATCCATTATAGATCTATCCATTATAAATAATTTGTTGTTGCTCCGGAAGTAGCACAACATTATAATTAATATTCCTGAAAAATATTACTTGCTTCTGAAGAGTATGAATTATATTTTTCTCATAAGAATATTGACATGTGGTTCCTGAATAAGCACAACTCTCTAAATATTATATTATCATAGAAAATATACTCTTGAAGAGTTAATTTTTATAAATAATAATTTATTGTTGCTCCTGAAGTAGCACACTATTATTTATGTTCTAATTATTTTTTGTTTGATTAAAAATTATGTTTTTACTCCCGAAGAGTAAATTCTTATACAATTTATTATTTTAATAATATGTTATTGCTCCTGAATAGCATGACACTACGATTCCAATATTAAAAAAAAAAATGATATATTGCTTCAGAAGAAGCAAAAATAAGATATATTAGTATTCTTGAAGAATACTGTATTGTATTCCCGAAGAAGCACAAATTTATACATATTTATATTTTCGAAGAATGTTATAATTAATTTAAATAAATCGATATTCTTGAAGAATATTGTTATATTATTTGTGAATAATCATAATTAGGTATATATCAATATTTCAGAAGAATATTCTTTTGTTATAGAAGAATCAATATTGCGTAATGTAGGAGAATAAAATTTTACTATTGATAGTATTCTCTACTAAATTAAAGAGAAACATGCTATGTTTCTAAAATGTGTGGTACAATTAAAATAATATTATATTGAACCAGAAGTTCAATATATTTGGTATGACTAGTTGGATCATCACTGAATCAATAATGATGTGAAATAAGAATTCAAATGGACATTTAACGAAGAACGAACCAAAAAATTCTTCAATCCAAAGAAATCATATTTGATGTTTGTTCTCTTTATTGAAAATTGGTCGTTGATCGTTACTGTTAAATAAGGATTGAATTTTCTATATTTATGAAATTTAATTAGGGTGATATATGGGGTCCTGTCACCCTCCACGTTGACCGTCTATATAGTATTTGTATCTAATAGATTTGATACAAATATTAGATGATTGGATGGTGTTCGCAACCGGAAGTTTGCGAAAGTGCTCCTCAAATTAGGAGCATAATTTTCAAATTATACAATTAAGACAATATGTCTTTTTAATACTAGTAATCCTAAATCTCAAATTTTTAATAGGTGTTAGTTGAGATGTCGATAAATGGTTTAACATTATTGTTTGTTAAACGCCTCCAATTAATTTAATTGAGAACCAAATACTTCCCATTTCAGTTTAGGGAAAGTCATTACGTATCATGCCAACATCATAGTTCACCTAGTTATAACTTGGCTTATGGCCAGAGCCTAATTTTTCCATCAAATTATTTCGATAGTTCAGTATATGTAAAATTAATCCACCACAATGCACTGAGATGGAAATTAAAAAATGCTGAGAATAAATGAGTTGTATGAACTCTTATCCCAAATGGGTGATATTTTATAACGCTGGAAAAATGATTGTCAATTTGATTGGACAAATCTCTCGGCATTAGGGGGAATTAAGAAGTTGAAAATAATGTACAAATGCATAATTATCTAAATACTCGCAAAAGACAATTCCAACCAGAAGTTCGAAGAATAATTCATTTAGATACATTTAATGAACAAAGAGATTGACAATCTCACACATCAGCTTTAAATGCTCCAAATCTAATTGATTCCTGGAAGGACAATTAGTTAATATTATATTTGATAAATTTATGGCACACTTGAAGCGTGATGATATTCGATTCTATTACAAAATCCTCCAAACGAAAATGGAGCAATTGGTAAAGATGGTCTTATTAAGGAGGCACATACTCTTAATGGGTATTTAGACATAACATATAATAAAACCCCAGAAGAGGTTCAGGTACCTGGAATAATGAAAATTGAGATATTTCAATAAGTTATGTCATTATAGAAAAAAATAGAATCGAAAAAGATAAGAAAAAGTTGTCGACAACACTTTTACACATGATGTACTACATCATATTATGAATAGCGATGAATCGAAATAAATTCGTTGAAATATATCGATCGAATAATTAGTCATATAAAATGACGTGATCCTAGTGAAAGAATTTACTAGAGAAATATAAAGTTTCTGGATCTACAATCTGAATACATAGAGGTGTATATTTATGCGAAATGAACATAGAAAAAGTAAAGTCGTAATACGAAATGTATGATTCTTTATAATGAATTCCGTGAAAACATGTGTAAATAGATAAATTATCACGTGGTGGATGCAGTCACAAGTATTTAATTTATTAGTCTGACAATGCATGAAATTTGACATGCATATAATAAATTTGATTATAGCCAACTTATTTGGCATGTCTATTAATGTTATGCTGAAAGATTTAATATGCTTGAAGTATATAATTCAAATAATATTATCATGAAGGGGAGTAAACACACGTTGTACTCTTTTTTCCTTGACAGAGGTTTTGTCACATCGGTTTTCCTGGCAAGGTTTTTAACGAGACAACTTTTGTGGCGTATTCAAAGGAATAAATGTACTCTTTTTCTTTCATTAGGATTTTTCCCACAGGATTTTTCTTAATAAGGTTTTAATGAGACATTCTTTGTGTAATGAATGTCTATAACCTAAAAGACATTTACCCTCAAAATAATACTATGATATATATGAGACTCCTGAAGAAATCAACAAGAGCTATTTTTCAAATCATCATATTACTGCTGTCATCAAGTTTTGTCGCTCTGAATTTTTTTGAAGACATTGACGTACAAGATATCAATATTGAAGACATTGACATACAAGACATGAATCGCTTGATATAATAATTGAAATCAAGGGGAGTAGCTGTACTCTTTTTCCTTCGATCAAGTTTTGTCCTTCTAAATTTTCTTGACAAGGTTTTAATGAGACAACAATTTATTACTCTTCATATTTGTATTCTTTATTGTTGGCATTTTTTTCTTATCGGGTTTTTTGCCAAATAATGTATCAAGAAGATAGATATTTTGTAATGTGTCATTCAATGGGGAGTGTTGTAAATGGTAAGTTATTGGTGACTGACAATTGTACCCCTACAGCCCTAGAAATTATTACCATATGTATCCCTAATCCTTCCATATAAATATAGGGCTTTGGTTCTCATTATTACACACAGAAGTCTATTGACTTCTCTTTTTCTTACTTTTCACAAAATTTTCATATTATTTTTCTTAATATACCCATACAATAATGTAATCAATATTCAAGGTAATTAAATTATGCATGCAATATTCAAGGTAATTAAACTATTTTTGGTATTAGTCATTGTTTAATGTAAGAATCAAGGTAATTAATATTCCAAAGTCATCCAATACAAATACAAATAAATAAATGTCATGAAAGATACAAATGTTATTTTAGTTTTTAATTTATTGTTCCAATTACAACAGAATAATGAAATTGTCTATATTTGTGATAACAAAACACATTAAACATAGCATATTAAGAAACTAATATATTAACTACACTCTCAAATAAGAAACAAGACTATGATTTGGGACACACAAAAATGGAATATAGGAGTATTCATGGGACTAAGGGAGTAACTTGTACAAAGGCAATTTTTATTTTATTTTATTTTTTTAAATAAGTAAACAGATTATCTAGTCTACCTCGTCTAAATCTTTGACAAAAAAGAAGGGTTAGGGTTTTATTCAAAATTTTCACAATAAAGAAAAAATGAAATCAAATTCAGTAGTACCTTAAAGGAAATGTTGAGGAAGAGAAAGGCTTCTTACCAAGAATCTGGAAAAATGTTAAAGAAACCAGAGCATCTTCAGCTTCAAGCACCGAAAGGAAATTTTTCAAAATGCCCTCTGATTTAACTGTGACTGTGAAAATATACATTGTTGTGAAAATTGAATGAGAACTAGGTTAATTAACTTCTTCTTCTTCTTCTTCTTTTTTTTTTTTGTAGATTCTGTATAGATTAATGTTTTATTTTAGTTGTTCATGTTAAAAAGTAAAAACGACTTCCATCTATATTTGTTATTATTTTAGTTTTTCATGTTAAAAAGTAAAAACGACTTCCATCTATATTTGTTATTATTTTCTTTTTAAATTCTCGTTCAACTTAATCCAGGAGATCGCGCAAAATCTCATCCAGCTCGATGTAAATAGTCTAGTTGTCCGTGTTTTTACAAGAAAAAAAAAGGAAGGAAAAACAATTTTCAAAACAACAATAATCCAACACCTCAACACCTAGAAAACTTCGTTCTTTTAAAAAATACTAGTTTGACACACGTGCGATGCACGTGCCGTTGGTGAAGTTGGGTATTAAATAGTGTATTGTTTAAGGAAAAAAATGAAAGAAAATGAGGAAGGTTTTGACATAATTTGTAAGTGTATTGTAATTATACTGAAAAAATATAGAATATATGTAAGTGGTTAGAATATGACATCCACATAAATTGGGGATGCATCTCTACTGGGGATAAATAGCATTTTTCTTAGAATATATGGACAAACCAAATTTTCCATACCACATCATCATATTCATTAATCTGATAAGATGGAGTGCCTCAATTGAATAAAAAATTGAAGTCTAACGATGGTGACAAAAGTGAAACAATGAGTGGGTGAACTTCAATGCATTTAATGACAAAAAACATACTAACTACAAAAGTACATAAAATCAAGTTTTTCTTCTCTTACAGAAATAACGCTTTGATGCTATAATAAATTGATTTAGAGCATGAAATTAAGTGGGTATCATGAGATCATGTTAAAATACGCAATATCCATAGGTAGATATGTTATAACAGCAAAACATCTCTACTATTTCCAGTTATGCACAACCAGATAACATCTAACTTTAAGTACCCTCTCACAGAGGAAAAAGAAAGGGTTAGATGCACACTCACAGATGGACTAAAGAGGCATGATTCTGGAAGTAAAAGGTATGGCCATTGCGTGAAGAAATGGAGAAAAATTGAGAGGAAAAAGAAAGGGTTAGATGCACACTTTTTTTAATTCAAAAAATATGGACATTTTTTCTCTTATTTATAATTAAACATTTTCAATAAAATAATATTACACGTAAAATAAACAATCACGACTTTACGTTTTACAATTAATGTAAAATTATTTTTGACATCACCCACAAATTTTTAAATCGCTTAAAACGAATATTCGTAACTTAAAATACTGAATCAAACGTAAATAAAAGGAAGTTCGTGGATACTGTCTACATCAGTGTTGCTCAGCCAACTGAGTTTGTCCTCTTTTTTTCTTATCTTTCTTCTCATGTCAATTCTTCAATTGAATGATAAAATTTGATGACATCAGTCCAAAAAAAATGATATGATCATGTGCAATAGATCCAAATAGGTTGAGGATAAATAATATTTATTATAGTGATATGTTCAATAAAAATCCATTTTGACGCCATAAATTTACCCATTTGAAATGCAGAAACTGAAGAAAAATGAAGTTGGAGGAAATTGGTGTAAGTATGGGGTTGACGGTGGGTTAGAAAAGAGAAATTAACTTAAAATTCTGAATCGGGCGCAAAAAGAAGGGGTTTTCACAATTAATGTAAAATTTTTTTTGACATAAAAAATAAATTTTTAAATCGCATAAAACGAATATTCGTAAATTAAAATACTTAATGAAACGTTAAAAAAAAACCTTAGCCGATCCGACCTATATAACAAAAAAGAAAAAAAAAAGCCTTGGGCGAGTCAACCCATAAAGTCATTTGGAATCAAAATCAAACGTAATTAAAAAAAAAAAAAAGTTTGGCGAGTCGACCATATATTTAGGATGGCCGCACTTCAACATTTCAAAACAAAATTAAATCGCTTAGAACACATATTTAGAACCTAAAATATTGAAGCAAACGTAAAAAAGAAAAAAAATAAAAAACCGGTTCAGCGGCTTAACCGAGCCAAGACTAAAAGTCTATCGGCTCGGTTTGGAAAAGCAAAAAAAAACGGCCGAGCCGACGGCTTATGAACAGTGCTTATGAAAAATGAAATTGGGAGAAATTGGTGTAAGTATGGGGTTGATGGTGGGTTAGAAAAGAGAAATTAACTTAAAATTCTGAATCGGACGCAAAAAGAAGGGTTTTCACAATTAATGTAAAATTATTTTTGACATAAAAAATAAATTTTTAAATCGCTTAAAACGAATATTCATAAATTAAAATACTTAATCAAACGTTAAAAAAAAAAAGCTTAGCCGATCCGACCTATATAACAAAAAAAAAAAAAAAGCCTTGGGCGAGTCGACCCATAAAGTCATTTGGAATCAAAATCAAACGTAATTAAAAAAAAAAAAAAAGCATGGCCGATTCGATCATATATTTAGGATGGCCGCACTTCAACATTTCAAAACAAAATTAAATCGCTTAAAACGCATATATAGAACCTAAAATATAAAAGCAAACGTAAAAAAGAAAAAAAAAAACCGGTTCAGTGGCTTAGTCGAGCCGAGACTAAAAGTCTATCGGCTCGGTTTGGAAACGCAAAAAAAAAAAAAAAAAAACAAAACAAAACAAAAAAAAGGAAAGAAAAACCGCCGAGCCGAGCTAAATTTTTAAATCGCTTCAAACGAATATTCGTAAATTAAAATACTTAATCAAACATTAAAAAAAAAAAGCTTAGCCGATCCGACCTATATAACAGAAAAGAAAAAAAAAAGCCTTGGGCGAGTCGACCCATAAAGTCATTTGGAATCAAAATCAAACGTAATTAAAAAAAAAAAAAAGCTTGGCCGAGTCGATCATATATTTAGGATGGCCGCACTTCAACATTTCAAAACAAAATTAAATCGCTTAAAACGCATATTTAGAACCTAAAATATTAAAGCAAACGTAAAAAAGAAAAAAAAAACCCGGTTCAGTGGCTTAGTCGAGCCGAGACTAAAAGTCTATCGGCTCGGTTTGGGGAAAAAAAAAATGGCCGAGCCTAGCCGGCGGCTTATGAACAGTGCTTATGAATAGTAAAAACTCCTTCACTCTTTTATTTAAGTAGGATATATAAAGAGGAATGATCTAATGAGCACCAGTGCTCATCTTTGCTCATTAGATCATTTCTCTTTCTCTATATATAATCCAACACCTCAACCACTAAACATGATTGGAGACTAAGGGAGAGAAATGTGTTACAAAATTTGATAAGATAATAGTCTATTATTATTACACAGATACATGATTACAAGAAATAAAAGTGAAACCAACAATAATAATGTTAATCTTCAAAGATCATCCATATGGTAATATTCCAATATTATTACCAATAATGGATCATCTACCGCCACCCATTGGTAACAGTATATGATCCCTCGTGCTATCATAACCAGTACCTATGGTATTACCTTCACCATTTGCAAAGGCCCAAAGAGAAGGGATTCCATCTCTTCTGCTTTGGGTTGAGTTTGTACCGAATAGTGTTTTCTTGATAGTCTTAGACCTTCAAGTTCCATAGCCACTTCCTTCATACTAGGTCTATCCGCTCCGCTTATGTATAAACACCTTTTCGCAAGCATAGCAACTGCCGTTAATTGCTCATTGTTTCCTTTCGATACAATGTTATCTTCAAGAACTTGGAATAGATGGCCTTGATTCAGTCTAGAAAGAAAATAGCTCGCTAAGTTTCTCTCCTCCTCTGGTCTATCGTAGCTCAATGCTTTTTTTCCTGTTAACAACTCCACAAGGACTACTCCATAACTATAAACGTCACTTTTTTCCGTCAATTGGTTCGTTTGCATGTATTCAGGGTCTAAGTATCCAAATGTTCCTTGCACCATAGTTGATAATTGAGTTTGATCCACAGGAACCAATCTTGATGCTCCAAAATCAGACACTTTCGCTGTGAAATTACTGTCTAAAAGAATATTCGCCGACTTCACGTCTCTGTGTATGATTGGAGGTGAAGCTGCCGAGTGCAAATATGCAAGCACACCAGCAGCTTCTGCAGCTATGGTTAAGCGTTTGTCCCAAGAAAGAGCGCGTGCTTTTGTTTCACTGTTTATGTGTTCAAAAAGGGTGCCGTTGTTGATGAATTCATAAACTAGCAGAGGAACTTGTGTTTCTAAACAACATCCAAAAAGCCTGACAACATTCTTGTGGTTTATTTGGGCAAGAACAATCACCTCATTGATAAATTGCTCGATTTGGTTTGGATCAACCTCTTTGGACTTCTTGATGGCAACTATTCTATTATCTGATAGGAAGCCTTTGTATACAGTGCCAAAACCTCCTTGGCCAATAATCCTACTGTCATGAAAGTTGTTTGTTGCTTTATTGAGCTCAACGGAAGTGAATATTTTTGTTGCATCGGGAGAGTAGTTTCTTCTAATGAGTTGTTCTTGCAACAACAATCCTCCATTTTGAAGAAAGAATTTCTGCTTCATTGTGATCAACTTTCTTCTCCTTAGTTCCAAGTACAACCAACAGGCACCAAGCAGAAGAACAATGAAGCCTAGAGCAATCCCTGTTATTGAAATTTTCAAGGGGCAAAAAGAATTAACATTAACTTCTTTTTTCCCTCTTTATTTTCATTGAACCAACAGGCTAGAATTTTTTTTTTTGGAAATATGGGTTGATATTAAAGGTCACACTAATTCCCGAGATTCTGTTGGCAGGGTACACCCGTCCACAAAAATGAGAGAAAAGGTTAAGATCTACCCAAAGAATTCGTACTAACCTGCAACAAGTTTGAAGACAAGTGATTCACCACGAATGCAACATCGTCCATCTTTCAACCCGTCGCCGTGGTAACCTTTCGGGCAAATACAGCTATAATTTCCCGTTGAGTTCTCACATCCCTTTTCACATTTATTGTTCGGGTCTAGACATTCATCAATATCTGCATAAGAAAAAATAGCAAATACAGAAAAGCAAATGAAGTTATATTCTTCAAATACTGCAAATAAAATGACATTAGATGCTCAACGAGAGCAAGCTATGTATGTATATCAAGAAATTACCTAGGAAAAAAATTAAATCTAACCTACCTTGACAGCCATCAACGAGGTATGGGTTTCCTTGATAACCCTCCTCGCAATAACAACGATACCCATAACCATTATTGGGTTCATTACACTTGGAATTTGAACTTTGACTTGCATAACTAGACATGTTATTTCGAGCCTCCACACAAGTTCCATCTCCAACCGCCCAGTCAACCACCATAGGAAGACTTGTTACATTCCTCAGGCTGGAAAGACTACTTAGAGTAAAATTGAATGCACTTTCCTCAGCAAGGAAACTATAGCTGCAATTGTTGAAATCCCCCTCATTTTTGAATTGATCATAGCTCTGCAATGTCAGGTTTGCTATCTGCACCTCTCTTGGGATAGAAGTTTGGCAGCAGCCTAGACCAGAACACATACCGTCTGCCAAATCCCCCTTGGATCCGCAATACGAATTACACCCCGTCTGATAAAATTTATTGTTAAACCGTGTACCATGCACAAAAGCATTTGTATCGCAACCAACCACGGTCAATTTATTCGCAGTATTGTTGATAGTGAGGCCCCATATTAATTCTATCCGGGAAGTGACATATAGGATTTTGGTGCCATTCTGATAACAATCTTTCGCTATGTAGTTTAGGAGGAGCACTTGGCCCTCCAGGGATATGTTAGTGATTTCGATGTTTGAGTTTTGTACAAATGCTTTGGGAGGACTGTAGGTTTCATTACAAGTGACTAAGAATGTACTGTTATGGTAACATCCTTCTGTAGTGCCTGATAAGTGTATTTTATACACTTATTCGGGCTCCAAATTACGACATTTTATGGTTCTTTTAATGAGATTATAGCCTAATTTATGATATAATGTGTTATTAGGTGAAACTCGATGGATGATGAAGAATTGGAGAAAAGAATGCAAAAATTGGCGAAAAAATGGAAAGATCCAAAGCTTGAGGGTTAAAGTGCAAATACACAAAAGTTGTGTCGAAGCTCACGATGAAGATTCAAGAATGCTAGAGGTCAAATGGATGCAACGAAAGATCAAAAGGAGTGAAAACAAATCAATTTCCAACCGCACAAGGATGTCTAAATTTTAGTTGGAGATTGAGACACATTTTTGGCCTAGATAAAGTTCGAATTGAAGAAGAGCTATTTCTATCAAAGTTGTAGTCCTTCGAGTTATCTTTCTAACGCAACTTGAATCATCTCAATCGGACATCGGAAGGAAAAGTTATGACAGAATTACTGAAACAGACGCAAAGTGGATAGAAACTTGGCGCCCGAGCGCTACACACTCAGCGCTCAAGCGCTGCACTAGCCAGAAAATGGATTTTTTAACAGATTTTCAGCGCTCAAGCGCTTCCCATAGCGCTCAAGCGCCGCGCGCCACCACAGATTCTAGGTTTTTATTGTTTGGACCGCGAAAACTCCACAAAAAGACTCCAAATTGGCCAAGAACGGACATGAAAGTATAAATAGACCTAAGGAGGCTTGGAAAGAGGGAGTTCCCACCCTAGTTCCAAACAACACAAACACATGGAATTTTGAAGATTTGGGAAGGAATTCAAGGAAGAACACATCAAAAGGATTTATTCTACTCATTGGGAGGGAAAGTATATACAATTGGAGATTCAAAGGCGGAATTCAAAGGAGGAAAACATCGCGCAAACCACGTTTTGAAGCATCAATGGGAGTTGGAAGAAGATCTTAGTGCAAGATTGGATTCTTTTTCTACATTATTCTTCTAAACCCGGTGATGTACTCTATAATAACTTTATATTTCTCTTTCATTCCCATGAGTAGTTAAATCTAATTTAGGGCAAACAATGTAACCAATTGGGATCCTTTATTTCTTTAAATTGAGATTCTTGTGCTTTTATTTGATGTGTTGATTTAGCTATGTTCTCAATGCATATGTGTCGATTTTGCTATGTTCTCAATGCATTTAATTACTTGATCACTAATTAAATGATTTCGTGAACAATAATTACATAGAGATGCGGATTGTTGTTTAGACCGAGTAGTAAATTCCGGTAAATTGGCATAACGTGTAGAGATACCTATGTTAATTGCTGCGGTCATAATTGAATTCTTAGAACCGATGTTTCGTTTAACTAAATGTCAATTTGCATAGAGATATGGAATTGAATTAGTTAAATAGGCTCAATGAGAACTCGAGAGGGGTAAATTGAATACAATAGAAGAATTCGACCGAACACTACCTTAGATTGTATGAATCTTGATTTAAGGAGTAAAGGTGATAAATAGGTGAAATTGTTCCGCCCTAATATCCGTTATCCTTTGAATTTCCAATCAATCGCTTTTTCATTCAATTTAATTGCAAGTATTTCAATTCAAAAATTCACAACCAATCATTGTTCATTTGTTTATTCCCATCAAATAGGAGTTAAGAAAAGTAGATTAAGACTAAAGTATAGTCCTCGTGGGAACGATAATCCGGACTCTTAAGTCCACTTTATTACTTGTCACGATCCGTACACTTGCGGGATATAAAAATCGACAACAAGTTTTTGGCGCCGTTGCCGGGGACTATTTACTTTTAGTCTTAGTTTATTTTATTTTTACCTGTTATTTGATTTTATTTGTTATTTACTTTTCTTTAATTTCTTTTTACGTTTAAGTAACCCCCTACAGTTTTAATCTACCTTGTGTTGGTATTCTCTCTTTGCATTTTTCAGGTATTTATACATGATTCCGACTTTGGCAAAGTGATAAAATTGTTGCAATGACAAATTTCTACATGGATTGTAGAAATATTTTTGGAGAATATCCAAGTTGTGAAAATTGTTACGAGGTGTATTGTTCTGGACAATGCTCGTTCACTTGTTTACACACGCCGAAACTTATGAGCTTTCGAAAATATTTGATATGTAGAAAACAAGCAATTGAAAAATCTGATGAAAGGTATATGCTCATGGGAGATTTTGTACCTTACGATTGGGATGAGGACATCAAACTTGTGGGAGAAGGTCCTCCCCTATTGAACGAGAAGGTACTTGCAAAGTACTTTAAAGAACTTGCCAAATTGGATCAAAGAGATATGCTTATGGGAGATTACATGTACTGGAGTGGATTTCGACAATGGGGGTACAATCCACTTCAAGAGGTCATCAGGACCGACTTCTCCTTGCCCGTGGATTTAGATTGCGGACCTAACACTCCACCCGATGAGAGTTCAACAATTGACGAAGAGTCAAAAATAAGTGAAGATTTAATCACAACGAAGCTAAACGAGGATTTGGCGATCAATAAGGAGGAAATCAACTCACATTTTTCCCACTTTATTGATTGTCCAAAAATTGATTTTGTGATTGGGCCTGACGAGGAGATAAAAATCTACGTAGTTGAGGTTGAGTCGGATGGAATAGACAAGTCCTATTATGTTGAAAAGGGCAAAGAAGAGCTGTGGAGATCAAATGAAAAGTGGATCAAAGCCAAAAGAAGAAAAATGGACAAGGCATCAAAAGCCTTCTTTAGGTGCCCGTGATCGACCGCCGTAGAGTCGAGCTAAAGACTATAAAAAAGCGCTTCTTGGGAGGCAACCCAAGCTTTCTTTTTATTTATTTATTTTGTCTTTTAAGTTTTAGGATAGTTTAGTTTATTTTTATTTGGGACTCATCAACCTTACCCATTTTCCCCTTAGGTCTTTGATAAGTTAGTTGGATTATTAGATGTTAGAGCTAAGTAACACGTGTTCCAGTTATTTGATTTTAATGACTTATTTGACTTTTCAGGAACATGACGTCGCGGAACATTTAACCAACATTGACTAAGGAGCCAACTGAAAAATATGAAAGATAGCCATGGAATTACACGCCATATTAGGGGAGTCTTTTCTTCATATTCTTCCCCACCCCTTTATATATGAATTTAGGATTAAAGACATTGAGGACAATGTCTAGTTTAAGTTTGGGGGTGGAAAACATGAGTTTTCATTTTATTTTTGTGTTTTTGTGTGAGTTTTCTTTTTGTTTTTGTGTTTTTGTGTGCTTTAATGTAAAAAAAAAAAAACTGAAAAATTTCAATTCTTCATTTTGTGTGCTTGTGTGAGTTAGTTGGCCTGGCTGGCAATGATGAATATATTGAATTATAAATTGATCTATGAATGATGAATAAGTTGCATACTTAGATTAATTTTTGCTTTTCCATGTGAAATTTGATATATATTGAGCACGTGAATTGAGTTAAGCATTATGTAGGAATGAGTTGATTTCATAATTGGATATGTTGAAATAGTGGACCATAGATGCTAAACCCAAAATCAATCACTTTTGCATTCTTAGACCAAATCTAGAATAGTTTGGGGAGATTTCACTGTTGTAGGGAGATATTGAGATAAATAGGGATTCCATGTGTGAAATTAAAAATCTTGCGTGGATTGTCTAACGTCAATAGGATGCAATTTGGTAAAAATCTTAAATTAAAGGTTGGTTTATTTGGATAAGTGTTTAATGAGGGACATTGCACTAATCAAGGCATAAAAAAAAATATTTTATTTGAAAATTTCTCTTCGTAGCCTTTATGACTCGAGCAATTAAGCCTGCAAGGGTCTTTACAACCTGGTGCCCTATGGTCATTTGACTTGGGAGTCATCGGCTGAAAGCTTGTTACATGGGTCATTTAGAAAGTTTAAGGGAGAGAATGTTTCATATAAAAAAAAAAAAAAAATTACTCATATGAACTAAAAAAAATAATAAAACTAGAAAAAGCAGGTGCATGAAACAGAAGACGCACCAAATGCCTTGATTAAGTACCGAACACTTGTTTAAGAAAATTTGACTTTTGATGAGGGATTATTAGCCTAGTTAAGTCCTAGAGATTGAAGCAATTATATAGAGAATCCTTATTTATTGACATATTGACTTGCAATTAGTGAGATTTACCTAGACTAGAGAGGTGATGATAGTATAGACTTCAACCTTAGTTCACACGCTTGAAAAGAGTGAAAAGAATAAGTTTGGGGGTGTGTGAATCTTACGAGTGATGAAAGAACATATTTGACTTTTGAGGTCGGAAATTGAAACAACTTATGAATTCATAATGCTATTCTTAATTCTTCACACACACACGTCAATTTTTCATTGGAAAAGTAAATTTTAATTTATGTAGTGTGATTTTGAAGCTGTGTATAAATTTGATATTATGATTTCAATCTTGAAATAAAAAGCCAGGTTAACTAGCTAAATCATTTTGCATTGCTTGATTGATTGGCCACCAATTGGGTAATTAGCATTGCATGTTCGTTGTTTATTAAGTTAGGTTACGGTTTTGTTTGAGGACTGACAAATGTTTAAGTTTGGGGGTGTTTGATAAGTGTATTTTATACACTTATTCGGGCTCCAAATTACGACATTTTATGGTTCTTTTAATGAGATTATAGCCTAATTTATGATATAATGTGTTATTAGGTGAAACTCGATGGATGATGAAGAATTGGAGAAAAGAATGCAAAAATTGGCGAAAAAATGGAAAGATTCAAAGCTTGAGGGTTAAAGTGCAAATACACAAAAGTTGTGTCGAAGCTCACGATGAAGATTCAAGAATGCTAGAGGTCAAATGGATGCAACGAAAGATCAAAAGGAGTGAAAACAAATCAATTTCCAACCGCACAAGGATGTCTAAATTTTAGTTGGAGATTGAGACACATTTTTGGCCTAGATAAAGTTCGAATTGAAGAAGAGCTATTTCTATCAAAGTTGTAGTCCTTCGAGTTATCTTTCTAACGCAACTTGAATCATCTCAATCGGACATCGGAAGGAAAAGTTATGACAGAATTACTGAAACAGACGCAAAGTGGACAGAAACTTGGCGCCCGAGCGCTACACACTCAGCGCTCAAGCGCTGTCCCATAGCGCTCAAGCGCCGCGCGCCACCACAGATTCTAG
Source organism: Fraxinus americana (assembly GCA_035079005.1). NCBI lineage: Eukaryota > Viridiplantae > Streptophyta > Magnoliopsida > Lamiales > Oleaceae > Fraxinus > Fraxinus americana. The sequence continues at coordinate 598,854 of CM068716.1, read as the reverse complement.
GTTTTTATTGTTTGGACCGCGAAAACTCCACAAAAAGACTCCAAATTGGCCAAGAACGGACATGAAAGTATAAATAGACCTAAGGAGGCTTGGAAAGAGGGAGTTCCCACCCTAGTTCCAAACAACACAAACACATGGAATTTTGAAGATTTGGGAAGGAATTCAAGGAAGAACACATCAAAAGGATTTATTCTACTCATTGGGAGGGAAAGTATATACAATTGGAGATTCAAAGGCGGAATTCAAAGGAGGAAAACATCGCGCAAACCACGTTTTGAAGCATCAATGGGAGTTGGAAGAAGATCTTAGTGCAAGATTGGATTCTTTTTCTACATTATTCTTCTAAACCCGGTGATGTACTCTATAATAACTTTATATTTCTCTTTCATTCCCATGAGTAATTAAATCTAATTTAGGGCAAACAATGTAACCAATTGGGATCCTTTATTTCTTTAAATTGAGATTCTTGTGCTTTTATTTGATGTGTTGATTTAGCTATGTTCTCAATGCATATGTGTCGATTTTGCTATGTTCTCAATGCATTTAATTACTTGATCACTAATTAAATGATTTCGTGAACAATAATTACATAGAGATGCGGATTGTTGTTTAGACCGAGTAGTAAATTCCGGTAAATTGGCATAACGTGTAGAGATACCTATGTTAATTGCTGCGGTCATAATTGAATTCTTAGAACCGATGTTTCGTTTAACTAAATGTCAATTTGCATAGAGATATGGAATTGAATTAGTTAAATAGGCTCAATGAGAACTCGAGAGGGGTAAATTGAATACAATAGAAGAATTCGACCGAACACTACCTTAGATTGTATGAATCTTGATTTAAGGAGTAAAGGTGATAAATAGGTGAAATTGTTCCGCCCTAATATCCGTTATCCTTTGAATTTCCAATCAATCGCTTTTTCATTCAATTTAATTGCAAGTATTTCAATTCAAAAATTCACAACCAATCATTGTTCATTTGTTTATTCCCATCAAATAGGAGTTAAGAAAAGTAGATTAAGACTAAAGTATAGTCCTCGTGGGAACGATAATCCGGACTCTTAAGTCCACTTTATTACTTGTCACGATCCGTACACTTGCGGGATATAAAAATCGACAACAGTGCCAAAAGGGAAGGGAATATTTACATTTCCACAACGATCCATACAGTTTGGCATCGCTATTGGGATAGAACTTGAAATTGATATTGAGACAAATGAAAGCAGAATTGCTAGAATGAATTGGGTTTTCAGAAAATGCAATCCCATGGCCATGGAGACTTTTAGATTGTAATTTTTCCTTGGTTGTATTTGTGTTGTAGGTAGTAACAGAATTAGGACTCTAATAATATAATAATAAGAGACATTTATATAATTTTGCGAAGTCATCTCTTACTAAGTCCATGGAAATTAACGAGTATTCTAGATTGTAAAAACTCTATCCTTAACTTGGTTGAAAAATTAACTTCTTTAGTTATTTTGGAAAATTGACTAGTTCCATTATGTTTTCTTGGCTAGCCAAGTTTGAATAATACAAATATAGATTTGTTCAATGTTCCAAGGCGAGTCCCTTTTCAATTCTGCTGTTTCACATTATGAAAATTTTTACTAGCGATTGATAAATAATTATAGAATGAAAATAAATAAAAGTAGTTACTTTTACACGGAGAGATTCTTTCCTACACGGAATATTCAATTTTCCAAAGGGCTAAATTAGTCATATACTAGTGTGAAGAATAAGTTGATTCCATGAGATGATGACTTGTTCATTAACTAGCTCTTATCTCAATTCTTTCCTACACAGAATATTCGTCATTTTGGTTAAAAAAAAAATTATAGCTTTATTTTCGTTTAAATGAAAAATAGATCCATCTATTTAGTAGGTACTTTAACATTTCTATTGTTATAAAAATAGGTAGTCATTGAACTTGTAAGTCACTGAACTTTTTTTGCATTAAACTGATTACTCAACTTTTGCGTTTGCTCTTCGTTAATCATTCCGTTAGTTGCACTTGGTAACACTAAAGGGAAAATCTGACATTGGAGTTAAACTTGACAGAATGCTGACACGACAAAAAACATTGCTGATAGGAGCACACAACACGTGGGAAAGTGATTAGGGGCATTGAAAAATTGGAGCTTAAAACGAGATTTACGTTCGGATACTAATATTTTGTTTTCAATGATGTCAAATCTATCAGTTCAGATTAAAGAAAAGAAGAGGTTTCAGATTCTAGCCCTTTTCCATGAGTTCTTGTGCTGAAATGTATGGTTCAACGGCGGCAAATGCATTTGAAGAAACAGCACATGTAGTCATAATTTGTGAATCCATTTTATCTAAAAGAACAATGCTATGCCTAACTAGCACCCGGCATGATAGATCACAAAATTGAACATCAAGTGAGTAGAAAATATTATTACTAGTTCTTCCCCAAAGGACTAAATCAGTTATGATGTCATTAGTTAAATCAATGAAGAACATTTCGTTCGGGGCTAGAAAAAGTCTTATTGTCAAAACAACAGTTTGTTCATTAACTAGTTTTTCTTCAAATTGTTTTGAGTAAATGAGTCGTCAAGTTTTAATTTTGTAGTAATTACGTCTTCAAAGATGATTTTTGTCAATAATTACATTTTAGCACGCAATTTGAGATTGTTGCCTATGTTTGCTACTTGGGCATGTCAAGCTCTGGCCTCTCAATCTTCCAGAATCCCATATTTTGTCCCTCTAATTCCCTTGTTTTTGATCATGATAGTCCTTTCCCGCTGGTTAAACTAACAGAAAATGCAGCTGTTAAACATGATGAGTGTTGAGTAGACGTCTAACATGGCAAAAAATATTGCTGATCCAAGACACATCAATAAACACGTGACGGAGTAATAAGGTTTGAAATTAAAAAATATTGGCAGTATTGGATTTAATTTATATAAAATTTCAATTGGCTCACTAAACTTTTGTTTTTGTTTCAATATGATGATTATTGGGGCTCCAATCACACCAAAACCAGGCTCAGTCAACACCAAACTCGACACCACAATAAACACCAAAACCTCCCAACTTTTTCTTCGCAAACCGGTTGCTTCCAAGATTCTACAAAGGACAATGGGAGGTGAATGATATAGGCACAATAACCAGCCACAAAGGCTAAGAGAAATGGGGAAGAGGATGGCACAAAGCCAAAGGGAAACCACGAAGCCAATCGACACTCTTTTCTCTCTTTTTCACACGGCAGCCCAACATTCACACACACCAACTATAATAATGGGGCAAAGTATATATAGGTACCAAGTGTGGGATTTTAGGTTAGAACATAGTTAGGCCCAATAGGAAATAATAGGGCTACCATCGAAAAGCCTTCTAAGGTAATGGGTCTGGCCATGAGCAACACTAATGTAATTAGGTTACTTCAAATGACCCGAATAAGTTGTAGGAATGGTTTGTTCGATTGTGGTGTCGACATTTCACTTCACTCATCGGCCAAGACCTATGAAGTATAATCCAATAAATCGGTTTAACATCATCGCCCGGATTTATTGGATATCAAAACCCAACACAATAATATCACCAAATTTAAAAATAATAATAAATATTTAAAGTTTAAATTATTAAAAATGGAATAAAAAACCAGGGTTGGTGGGATCGTATGGATGAAAGGTTGGTGGGGGAAGGTGGCACGCGCAATGCACATGTTAAGTTGTAATAGTGTTTATATTAACGTTAATACGAGTAAGTAGAAAATGTAATATTTCTGAATTTCTGGCCACAATATGAGCACAAATGTTAATTGTTCAAAGAATTCCCCAAATTTACGTATAAAGAATTGAAGCATTTATCCGAATGCGTAACCCATATGTTAATAACATATAATATAGGTTGAAAATGAGTAATAACAGCTTTTATTGTTGGACATAAATTGAGTATTTACTTCATTGAGGAAGTTGAAGTTGAAGCTGAAGTATTTAATGTCTCCTTCAGAAGAATTCTTTTCTATTGGTGAGGAAGTTTCTCAATCCTTGATATTCTTGCATACAAGGTACTATTGGAGCAGTTTTGGCTGAAAAAATGATTCTAGGCTTTAATTCAATTTCCAAAAGCAAATGGACTCAGGGAAACACTGATCTCTCCAACTATGAAAGCATCAGAAACACAAGTTACCATGTAAGGATCTAGTAACATATACAAAGAAATTTCGACAACAGAACAAAAATAGAGAATGATATGAAATTATGATAAAACGTTATTTCTTTACACTACTATATTTTAGTGGTTGCAGTCCTTCTTCATAGCAATAAAGTTTGCAAATATATTGGATTTTCCAGGCATCGGCACCATTGTTTTTTATCTCAGAACAAAAATAGAGAATGATATGAAATTGTGATAAATGTTATTTGATAGCTCTCTTGCGCTCTTGGGGCTTTTGTAGATGAATATTAAATTGATTTTATTGATGACGATTTCCTAGTGCTCATGTTTAGATGATAGTGGATCAGCATTGTCATAATGCGAGACCATTTTCTGTACGTAAGTAATCTAGGTCAATAATATTTATGGTGAATACCATGTATTGGCCCTATCCTCAAGTTAGGGATTCATTTGATCTTGAGTGGTCAGGTTTGTCTGTAAAATTCCAAGTTGACCCTAACTTCAAGTTGCAATAGTTTTGATTCCAAGTAGCTTGGGTCTGTGGCCTTGCCAGTTGAGGCCACGAGCACGTAGTCAGTAAAAGAAACCAGATGACCTCTATATACCATAAGTGGGCTGGCCGACCCAACCCAACGTCTAACTACAAGCTTTGTAATTGCAATAACGTAAATATATTACATTGGAGCTAGAATTACAAATGGATGCTATAAGATTTACCCTTCAATAGATCCTCGCTATAAGATTTAGATTGTACTCATCCCAATTACGAGACTTGTAGAGCTCTGTGTTTCTGTCAATTTTTTTAAGTTTGAACTATTCGACCATGCTCTCATGGAACTCAAAAGACTTTGATTTTTCAAAAGGTGCTGGTGGAATATTGTTTCCACCAATATCCCTAGCTAATTGACATCATTTATGGTTGTGACTAGGATGTTATGTAATTGTCTTCGAATTGTTAACTTTTCTTCTTGACGTTAGTGCCATGGCATGCCAGGTTGTAGCCTTGAGGTGTTTGAATAATTGTTTATAGAGGGTAAAATTGGAGGAAAATAATTTAGAAACAATTATTTAGAGATGAAAATTGGAAATAATTTTTTTAGAAAATTGTCATCCAAGCTTCATTCCTTTTAAGGGTGGATCTTAAACTAATTATTTTAGAGAGGAAAATATTGGAAGAAAATTTGAATTGAGACATTTATATAACTTGCGAACCATCTCTAGCTAAGTCCTTGGAAATTAGCGTGTAATCTAGATTGTCAAAAGTCACCTTAAGTTGGTTGTAACAATAACTTCTTTAGTTGTTTCGGAAAATTGATTAGTTCAATTATGTTTTCTTGGCTAGCCAAGTTTGGATAATACGAATATCGATGTGTTCAATGTCCCAAGGTGAATCCCTTTTCAATACTGATGTTTCATATTATGACAAAATTTTGTTTGCAAGTGGTGATTGATAAATAATTACGTAATGAAAATAAATAAATAATAGTTACGTTTACATGGAGAGATTCTTTCCTACACGGAATATTCAATTAGGCTATTCTTTTTCAAAGTGCTAAATTGGTCATATGCTAGTGTGAAGAACGAGAAGATCCCATGAGACTGTATGAATAGCTAAAAGGTCTTAGGAGACTTGTATCTCTAAATATCAGTAGAGCTTATGTGCTTTTTTAAGTTTTAAATTTTCCTTGGTTGTATTTACATTGTATGTAATAACAGAATTAAAAGTCCAATAATAATATATAACATATTTCGAAAAAGAGATAATTATCTAACTTGCAGAGTCTTCTCTTGGTAAGTCCATGGAAATTATATGTAAGGTCGTCGAAAAATTAATTCTTTATTCATTTTGTCAAAGTTTGAAAAACAAATTATTTTTTTAACAACTCATACATTGTTAACAATGTTGTCATCCAACATTGTACAAATAGTTTAACAGTTAATACTATGGATAATTCTTGTTGTACACTTTTGTGTACAACAAGTTTGACACTCCCCTCACATGGGAGGTGGGGCCCGAGATTTTTAAAATCGCTAGCCCACCCCTCTTGTGTGGGGAGCATCAAACTAGATATACACAAAAGTGTACATCTAGCATTACTCTAATACTATTTTGTTTTCAATGAGGTCAATTCTATCTGTTCAGATTAAAGAAAAGAAGAGGTTTCAGATTCTTGCCCTTTTCCATGAGTTCTTGTGCTGAAATGTATGGTTCAATGGCGGAAGATGCATTTGAAGAAATAGAACATGTAGTCGTAATTTGTGAATCCATTTTGTCTAAAAGAACAATGCTATGCATAACTATTGGTGTTTAGCACCCGGCATGATAGGTCACAAAATTGAACATGAAGTGAGTAGAAAATATTATGAGAGGACAGAAAATATTGTGAGAAATCTAGAGCTATTGCTCTAATTTTAATCTTTTTTCAGCCGATTTGAACAAGTTAGTTCACCGAGTCTAGCATGACCTGCCTTCAAAGGCTGTCCAGCCTGCAATCAGACTACCATGGGCCAAGATGATATAGATGCCTAGTTCTTGTCTATTTTTACTGGCCAGATTGTCCCTGACTTAGGTAGGATTAGTCCATTTTGAAACCCCTATTCTTTGTGGTTAACATCATTTGATAATGTACTTCTATTTCTTAAGATCAACAATTTCACAAACGTACAAATATAAGTTCCCAGAATTAGTTACTTACAATTATCTCCTTTGTTTGGGAAGAATTAATTTGCGTGTCCTTCAATTTGTGATTATTGCGTGTCAAGATAGCATATTAAAATGATATAATTTAAGGTTAGTAGTATCTAATTCAACACTCCACGCCTAACTTTTACAATCCAATAGTTAATCGCTTCTCGTCCATTACTATTGTCTAATAGAAAGAAAATAGCAATGTTGTTAAAACGTGATGGACCGATCTATCTATTAACCTGGGAAATTGAAAATTTGAGAACAATTTCCACCTCGTATTCTGATAGAATGAGTGGATCCACAATTTCCATTACTGCATTGTGTACACCTTGAGTGCATGATCATCCGTTGGTCTCAGGTTTGTGAACATCTCCAATAGAAGAATCCCATAACTGTATTCATCTCCTTCTGTGGTCATGCCATACTCTGCATTTGAGGTATTTATATTTGAGAGAGAAAATTAACAAGAAAGTCTCTACATTAAATTGTGAGTGGCACTTGTTACACCTCTAACTCAACGAGAGCTCCACGTGAGCTCTAGCATGTTAACGAATCACAAGTAAGTTTGCCATCAAGTCAAGCGAGGGATATGACACATTTGCATCTGCTCTCGCCTATGACATCATTCCTTTGGTCTTTGCACAGCATCACACATCAGCCGAACCAATGATTGCCAATTGACATTGGACGAAAGTCTTCAATGAGGAAACTACCTTATTAAGTTCCTAGAATTCCACGCGTGATCTTCAAGAATCAAGGAAAATATTCCAGAATCAATCTCTACAAGGAAACAAAGTTGGACGAGGAAACAAAATCATAAGAAACCTACCATAACCAGGAGAGAGTCAAGCGAACCAATGAAAGCATGACACATGGACTAGGACTACATGCTCTATGACTTGCTCCTCGAGGATCTTTCTCCTATAAATGGGAAATGCTGTGTACATAGCATTTCCCATAATTGTGTCCATAATGGACACCTTTATGTTATGAGTTATATACCCCCTATAAATACAGAAGCATGTAAAGGGCAATGTACACTTTTATTTTATATCAAAGCTCTAGTCAAATCTCTGCTTGTCTCTCCCATACCCAACTTCCTCTCTACAACTTGTATTGACGGTTGAATTGACCATCGGAGTACTAATGGTCGCAAGCTCCTTTTTCTCCTTGGCTCGGTGATCTTGGTGCTATGCAGGCAACATACAATTTATCAGGTTTTCCTTTGAAAATTATATAATTGACAAATTTTAGGAACTATTTTAATAAATGATTTTTAGAATGACTAGAAATTTAAAATAATATTAAAATAAGAAAACGCTTTATGCTTTTTAGAACAGTGTATAAGATTAAGGTAACACCTAATGCTTTCTTTCCTCTTAGTAGCTCCACAAGGACTACTCCAAACCCATAAACATCACTTTCTCAATCAATTTTTCTTTTTTTTTTTAACAAACAAGTGCTCTCTTTTATAAATAGAGCCTCACTTGTGGCGGAGGAATACCATGGTTACAAAACCAAATAAAACCAACTAATTTTTTTCCAAACTCCATGTAATCTAAAACAACATTGGAAGATTTAAAGTCAAACTGTAGGGAGAAAAACCTCTTAAATAAGGTATGCCCAGTTTATCCATACACAAACCTCCTCTAACTGATGATGAAATAGCAGTGGAATCCATCCAAATCTGTGAAACGCTAGACGCTCCCATCTTTGACAAGATATCAGCTACCGAATTACCCTCGTGATGTATGTGTTGAACTCTACATGAGATAGTAGACAATAAGTATTGTATTTCTTCCCAGTAATCCTCTAAATACCAAATATCGCAAACCTTCCTCTTTAGCCAATTAATGATAACCAGTGAGTCTAGCTCCACTTCAAGTCGGCTAATCCCCATCCTTTTAGCATGTCGGAGCCCATATAATAATGCCTGTAGTTCAGCACCATTATTGGTGCCCTCACCGAGATTCTCAGCAAAGGCTATGACAATATCACCATTCTCATTCCGAATAATACCTCCAGCACCACAAATTCCAGGATTGCCCAGGCAACATCCATCAGTGTTAAATTGATTGTTTGCATGTATTCAAGATCTAAGTATCCAAAGGTTCCTTGCACCATAGTAGATAACCAATCTTGATGGTCCAAAATCAGAAGCCTTTTCTGAGAAAGTAGTGTCTAACAGAATATTTTCTGATTTGACATCTCTTTATATGATTGGAGGAGAAGCTGCAGAGTGCAAAATATGCGAGAACTCCAGCAACTTCTGCAGCTATTTTAAGCGCTTGTTCCAAGAAAGAGTGCATGCTTTTGTTTAACTGTTGATGTGTTCAAAAAGGATGCCGTTCGTAAACTAGCAGAGAAACTTGTGTTTCTAAACACCCAAAAAGCCTAACAACATTCTAGTGGTTTATCCGGGAAAGAACAATCACCTCATTGATAAATTGCTCGAATGGTTTGGATCAATTTGTTTGGACTTCCTGAAGACAACTATTTTATTATGTGATTAGCCTTTGTATACAGTGCCAAAGCCTCGACCAATAATCCTACTGTCATGAGAGTTGTTTGTTGCTTTCTTCAGCTCACAGGCTGGAAAGGCTACTTGAAGAAAAAGTGAATGGACTTCCCTCAGCAAGAAAACCATAGCTGCAATTATTGACGTCCCACTCTTCAAGAGTAATTATAATAGCTCCTCAATTTCAGGCTTGCTGTCCAAACTGTTAAGATTTGGGGTTCCATCTTAAAAGGTCAACCTTATTAAGAGGAGTAACCCAATACTTTATAAGTTGGTTTATGTTTACATCTTTATTCGATGTGGGATTCTATCCCTTAATACACACCTCCTTTGGAGATTAAAGCTTAGCAGCAGCCTGGACCAGAACATATCCCGCCCACAAAAACCCCCCGGTAGAAATTACACCGTCCGATAAAATTCCCATTAAACAGGTAGTACAGAAAAGCATAATTATCACAACCAATACCAATTAACTTATTCGAAGTTATATTGATGGTGAGGCTCCAAGTGAGCTGTATCTAGGAATCTTGATACCACAGTATTCTGGTGCCATTCCAATCATAACAATGTATTGTTATGTAGTCTAGGATGCGAAATTTGCCCTCTGAGAATATGTTTGAATTTGCTAAGAATGCTTTGGGAGGATCATAGTGTGTCACTACAAGAGACCAAGAATGTTCAGTTAAGGTAACCCTTTTGTCGTGCCAAAAGGGAAGGGAATACTTACATTTCCTCAACGATCCATACAGTTTGGCTTTGCTATTCGGAAATTTACAATGGTACAGCTTGAAATCGATGTTGAGACAAATATAAGCAGGGTTGCCACAATGAATTGAGTTAGCAATCCCATGGGGAGTTACGATTGTATTTTTCATAGCTTGTACTCTTTTCAATAAGGACTTCGGAAGTCTTCTTTTGGTCATTATTTAATCTTGATTTGTTCAATATCACAAGTTATGTCCTCTCAAATACTATTTATGACAAATTTTGTTTAAATTTTACGTTTTCACAAGACAATTATTTATTTCCTTTCCAACATCAAATATTTAGCGTAATTTAATTAATGCACCTGAATATAAACAGCTATCACATTAACGGAAATTCCTTCTTTTGGCACTCGTATGTAATCTGCCGATGCATATTCTGCAATTACCACCGCTTCATAATAGAAACATAACTGTATTAACTTTAATACAAGAGAAAACCTACATATAACTGAAGACCATAGAAAAAATCTTATGAGACAACTCCGGGGAAACATGAACATCTACTTACATTGTATGCATATGTTGTTCACCAAGGCATTTGGTGCTTTAGTTGTCATATACGACACAAAAAGAAAAACAATTATTTACGTAACACCAACACTATTAAGTTTGTCACTCCATCTAAAATAGAAGTACTGTTGGATTTGCCATTTGTCACATTTACATTTGAACCTTTTGGGTGATGATGAATTGGGCTTGGCCCATTGATGGAATGTTTTTGCCATTGCCCGATAACGCATTGAAACTGGCCTAAAACCCGGTCCATTTCTTTTCCCACTTGAGCTGCTCTGGACCGTCGATCTTCGTGGTTGATCTAACGGCTGATGCTTGATATTATATATACCATCTGAAGCGTCATTCTTGAGCCCTAACTTTTCATTGTTTTCTCTCCTTTTGTCTGTGGAGCTTCTGGGGCTTTCTGTTCTTCGTGTTCTCTCTTCTCGTTTCTTCGTGATACTTTGTGTATGGATTTAAACCTCTGGTTTTAAATCTTCAATCTGTGTGGTTGATGCCTTTGTGGTTTTTAGAGAGAGCGTTTTCTGTTGGTTTTGGCCGTGTGTTTCTTCGAGCCATTGTCGTGAATAGATTAGGGGTTTGGTGTGCTTGAGGCCGTTTCTTTGTTCAAAAAGGAACAATGAATGTTTCTGAGCCCTCAATGAAATAAAGGATTCGTTTCTTGATTGTGCAATGTCTTCTCTGTAGTTGTGTTCTTGTGCTTCCGTTGTGAATTTGCGTTTACAAGTACAATTGCTTGAACAAAAGAAAATCAAATAATAACATACCACAATGATTTCTTATCCTCAAATAAAATAGCAACTTGCAACCAGTATTTCCATGACATGATTTACCATAACGAAGGAGCCACATCTGAATATACACTAAGAACAGAGGAGACTCATAGATGTTGTCTAAAATACCTAGAAACTCACTTCAAATGAACTACACAATTTGTTGAACCCCTTGGAAGCTCTAGCAATTGTTTGTGAATCTCAAGTTTTAGTTCCAGTGGGATATTCAACGTTGAGATCCTTAGCTCCTTCAGAACTCGAGCATTAGCCAACAAATACTTCACCATCTCCATCTCACGTGTCTTACCCTCAAACACTAGTAGATTAATAATTTCAAGACAGGATACCAAGCATTCAGGCACCATTTCTAGGTCGCTAAGGAGGCCGGGTTGATCTCTAACGAAATATGTACTTTTTACTCATCTGACATGAGACACGTTACAATGAATATTAAAGAACTTAAAAACATTTTCAAGTGGAAACTAAATAATTATGTTCACTGTAACTACTTTACCTCATAAATTAAGACTAAATTAGTTATATACTAGACTATATGCATACCTAAAGTCTTCAATAGCATGGAAACTTCTATCTCTAAATATCAGTAGAGCTTACATGCTCTTGTATAATTGATTTTCGGGATGACAACTTTTTCATTAACCTTTTAACTTCTATCTCAATTTGTCATACTAAATGTGTCATCAACCTTTTAACTTTATGGTAAGTCCTAATAAGCTGCACATTTTTTTATATTTAGCAAGCAATTTGTCATTTTGGTTAAAAAATTATAGCCTTATTTTCATTTAAATGAAAAATAGATCCATCTATTTAGTAGGTACTTTAACATTTTTATCTTACATTTTTTAAAGCATACTAACATATATGTCATAAGAAATTTCTCCTTTTCTTTTCTTGCACTTTTACGGCGTGCAATTATGTATGCCGTAAAAAATCCAACTGCTCCTTCCCTTTTTTTTTTTTAAACACTGTAATGGCATGCAACATGTATGCCCTAAATAATTTATTTTTTAAAAAAGAAAAATCGTAAATATCTTTTTATCAATCTATACATGCTTCAGAATTACGCTGTAAATATTAAGCTTTTACAACATGCCCAAAATGCAAGCTGTAAATTATTTAAGTAATTGATCTTTTACAAAAAAAAATAAAAAAATAAAGAAGAGGTTCCAGATTCTATCCCTTTTCCATAAGTTATTGTGCTGAAATGTATGGTTCAACGGCGGAAGACGCATTTGAAGAAATAGCATATGTAGTCGTAATTTGTGAATCCGTTTTGTCTAAGAGAACAATGCTATGCATAACTATTGGTGTTTAGCACCTGGCATGATACGTCACAAAATTGAACATGAAGTGAGTAGAAAATATTATGAGAGGACAGAAAATATAGTGAGAATCGTGAGAAATCTAGAGCTATTGCTCTAATTTTAATCTTTTTCAGCCGATTTGAACAAATCAGTTCACTGAGTCTAGCATGACCTGCCTTCAAAGGATGTCTAGCCTGCAATCAGACTACCATGGGCGAAGATGATATATATAGATGCCTAGTTCTTGGCTATTTTTACTGGCCAGATTGTCCCTGACTTAGGTAGGATTAGTCCATTTTGAAACCCCCATTCTTTGTGGTTAACATCATTTGATAATGTACTTCTATATCTTAAGATCAACAATTTCACAAATGTACAAATATAAGTTCCCAGAATTGGTTACTGTTAGGTTCAAAATTGTAATTGGCAATTCTGTGAACAAATAGGACTTAATTGGACACGTGTAATAGTTAAGGAGTGAAGTGCAATTTTGTATAGTTGAGTTAGGTAGCTTAGGGTTCGAGTTCGAGTTTGGAAACAAGGAAAAAGCGGCGCCGGAATTTCGCTAGCTTCACGCTTGGCCATCGCTCGAGCGACATAAATAGAACCATTGTCGCTCGCTTCTCGCCCAGGCGTCGCTCGAGCGACAAACCCATCGATCGAGCGACTGACCCTTCGCTAGAGCGACATGTCCCCCTCACTCGAGCAACAGTATTATGCGGCTAACCCTAGTTGGCGATTTTGGAGAGTTTTACACGGCCCATACTACTCATACACTTCCAACTATAAATACAGAGAGTCTTGCACGATTTTTGTGTGGTTGTTCATTATATTACTTCTTCTTATCATCCTTTGAAGATCCAAGATATTCTTACATTGATTCTATCTTTTGATTCTTGAGATCATACAACCACCTGTTGGGAAAAACATCAATTCCTTAAACCGAAATACCACATACTTCTTATTGGTCATAAGAAGGTACTTTCTCAGTTGGATTTCAGAAGGTTCTGGAGGTTGGACTATAAGCGCAGGAAAAAGAACGGGAATAGGTGATTCCTGGGTATCCACTTGGAAGAGACGTGTGCAGAAGAACGTGAGACTGCTACAATATATCTTGGTAGCAGATTGTGAGTCTGTAAGTATAGCAGAACTTGGAAGCTACAGGAGATAGATCGGGAGATCTAGGAGGTTGGCTAGACAATATCTACGGTAGCAGATTGCAAGGCTGGAATGAGCAGCAGATCTTGGAGTTGCAGGGTTTACAACAGCTAGTGGAACTAGTTTGGAATTGAACTGTAACCAACATTGTCTATAGTGGAGATAACCCGGAGTTTTTACCCAGTTGGGGTTTCTCCGTCATCATATTGGTGTTATTTATTGCTTTCCATATTACAAATTGTGGTAATTCAACTTAGGATAATTGAACTGTTTGTTTAACCATCTAGAAACAATTAAAAGTGACTTGTTGCTTTTGATTGATTAATTCCGCACTAGGGTCAAAATTAAAAATGGATAATTAATAACTATTCGGTAACTTAGTTAGCAAACCGCGTTTTTCAGTTACTTACAATTATCGCCTTTGTTTGGGAAGAATTAATTTGTTTTAGTTTAAAAATAAATAAAAATGAGTAATGAGTAGTACTTGTAGGTTCATTGGAATGTTTGATTAGACCATTATATATGATTTATAAAATTTTGCCAAATGGCTAATTGTTCTATACAGGAGCGAAAAATTCAAATTTCAACCACTTAAAATGACAAATTGGTAGAATGAGGAAGAAATCCAATTTACGGACAAAGTATTTTTTATCCTCAGATCATCTTACACCACCCATTGGTAGAATTATATCATTCCTCATGCTATCAAACACAATACCTTTGCTATTGCCCTCAACACTGGAGAAGCTATTAAGTTCCACAGAAAGAAGCGATTCCATCTCTTCTATGTTGGATTCATTTTGTGCCCATAAGCGTTTTGCTGATAGTCTCAAACCTTCAAGTTCCATAGCTATTTCCTTCATACAAGGTCTATCCTCTCCTCTCACGTATAAACACTTTTTTGCAAGCATAGCAACTGCTACTAACTGCTCACTATTTCCTTCACTTACAATATTATCATCAAGAATTTTGAATAAGTGGCCTTGCTTAAGTGTAGAAAGAAAATAACTAGCTAAATTTCTCTCCTCCTCTGGTCTGTCGTAGCTCAATGCCTTTTCTCCTGTTAATAGCTCCACAAGGACTACTCCAAAGCTATATACATCACTTTTCTCAGTGAGTTGGTTCGTTTGCATGTATTCAGGGTCTAAATATCCAAATGTTCCTTGCACCATAGTAGATAATTGGGTTTGATCTAGTGGAACCAATCTTGATGCTCCAAAATCAGACACTTTTGCTGTGAAAGTAGTGTCTAAAAGTATATTTGCAGATTTGACATCTCGGTGTATGATTGGAGGTGAAGCTGCAGAGTGCAAATAAGCAAGCACACCAGCAGCTTCTGAAGCTATAGTTAAAGGTCTGTCCCAAGAAAGAGTTCGTGCCTTTTTTTCATTGTTTATATGTTCAAAAAGGGTGCCATTGTTTATGAATTCATAAACTAGAAGAGGAACTTGGGTCTCTAAACAACAACCAAGGAGCCTGACAACATTCTTGTGGTTGATTTGAGAAAGAACAATCACCTCATTGATAAATTGCTCGACTTGGTTTGGATCAACTTCTTTGGACTTCTTGATTGCAACTGTTCTATTATCTGATAAGGAGCCTTTGTATACCGTGCCAAAGCCTCCTTGTCCTATAATCCTACTGTCTTGGAAGTTGTTTGTTGCCTTCTTGAGCTCTTCAGAAGTGAATATTTTTGCATGATCTGGTGACCTCTCTCTTCTAGTGAGACGTTCTTGCAACAATAATCCGCCATTTTGAAGAAAGAATTTCTGCTTCATCCTCACCAGCTTTCTTCTATTGAGTTCCAAGTATAACAAACAGGAAGCAAGCAGAAGAACACTGACTCCTATAGCAATCCCTGTCATTAAAAGTTTCAAAGGACGAATATAATAAATTTTAGCTTCTATCCCTACTGTTTTGTTGATGAATGGGGTACAAATTATATGTGAACTATTCCTAAAGTTCTGTTTACAGGCTAACCCTTAAGAAAAAAAATGGAAAAATCGGTTAACACAACCTATGGAACAGTCTTACTGACCTGCAACAAGTTTCCAGGTAATTGATTCACCACGAATGCGAACACAACCTCGTCCACCTGTTTTCCCTTCGCCTTGGTAACCTCTCGGGCAGACACACTGAAAATTTCCTTTTGTATTTACACAGCGGTCCTTTTCACAATCGTTGAGACTTGGATCTTGACATTCATCAATATCTGCATCAACAAAATAATAAGAAAGAAATGTACTGATCAATTCATTGTGAAAAACATGATTGTAGACCTTTGAGAAAGAGAGTGATATGTTCGTATTTTCAGGATAATACATAGGGAAAAATTCAACCCAACCATACCTCGACAACCATCAAGGAGGTATGGATTTCCTCGATAACCTTTCAGGCAATTGCAGCGATAGCCATCACCATTGTTGGGTTTGAGACACTCTGAGTTTACGCTTTTACATGCATAACTGGAGAGGTTCTTTTTAGCATCCTCACATGTTCCATTCCCAATTGCCCAGTCAAGCACCATAGGAAGCCTCGTTACATTACTCAGGAGGGAAAGATTGCTCGGAGAAAAACTGAAAGATGTTTCCTCAACAACAAACGCATAGCTGCAAGAATTGAAGACCCATGTATTTCCGCGATTATCATAGTTCTTGTATTGATTAAAGCTCCCCAAACTCATCTGAACTCTCTGGACATTTCTGGGGATAGACGTCTGGCAACAGCCAACACCAGAACAAGAGCCGTCCACCAGATCATCCTCGCTGGCACAAACGGAACTGCACCCCGTTCTGTAATCCCTGTTTGCCCGTTTCCCATATACAAAACCTCTTGTATCACAACCAACGACAGTGAACTTATTTGCTGTATTATTGACCGTCAGGTAGCGAACCCATATCCAGGGGTCATTATAGAGTAAACTGGTGCCATTCGGAGAATAACAGTCTTTTGCTATGAATTGCAAGACTCGCAATTGGCCCTCCAGGGATATGCTCGTGATATTTATGGATGTGTTCCCTAAGAATGCTTTGGGAGGATCGTAGTGGGTGTCATTACAAGTGACGAAGAAACTCTCACTGAGGTAACAGTCTTCTGTCATGCCAAAAGGGAAGGGAATACTTACATTTCCACAACGATCAATACAGTTGGGCTTTGCTATTGAGAAATTTACATCTTGGGTGGAACTTGAAATTGATATTGAGAAAAATATAAGCAGAATTGCCCGAATGAATTGGGTTTTCAGAAAATGCAATCCAATAATTACCTTGAAAGGGTTAGTATCTTTTTCAACTGTTGCATGTTTATTTCAATTTTTGCCGCTGTTTAAAACTTGAACAGTAGTCAGTATAGCAAGTGGTGGTTAAAAATTAACCATAGAAAGAAAATAAATTAGTATAGCAAGTGGTGGTTAAAAATTAATTATAGAAAGAAAATAAATTAGTTAATAATCATGTAATTGTTTTTACATGGAGCGAATCTTTCCTCTATGTGACTAGTTCTTCCTCAAAGGTGATCACTTATGCAGTTAATAGTCAAATTGAGGAAGAACATTTCATGGGACTATGTTGTGGCTAGAAAATGCAATCTCATGGCCATGGAGACTTTTAGATTGTAATTTTTCCTTGGTTGTATTTGTATTGTATGCAAAAAAGTCTTCTCTTTGTCAGTGTGTAATCTTAATGTATGAAGTACACTTGTAAATTGGTGAAAAGATTAAGAAGCATGCTATGTTGCCAGAAGGGGTCCTTCTGACCGACCCCCTCACATGGGGGGTTGACATTTTTTAATGCACTTTAATTTATGAATAATTCTATTTGTATCGGAAATAGTGTACGGACAATGTTACGCCCTCTCACATGCGCGCGTGGCCCGCGTGAATAAAAATCTCCCAAATGTGTATTGTGAGTGTGGGTAAAAGATTAGGTAAAAAAGAAGGTGTACGTGTAGCATTTTCCTTAATTTATTGCACGTGAGCCCACATGGATCCCACCCCATGTGAGTAGATGTAAAGAAGGGTGTCAAAATCCTTCTGACAAACAAGTTTAATTCAAAGATTAAGGCCATGTTCTTTTTGCTGTTTTTAAGTCGTTTTCTGTTTTCGATTTTTTAAAACAGTGAAAACGCGTCCTCCTATTTCGAAAATGCATTTTTGAAAAAAAAAAAAAAAAAAATTGTACTGAAATCACAAAACATCCAAAAGCACGTTTTGAGCATTTTCAGTACAAAACACGTTAATTTCATAAAACACGGGAAACGCCATTTTCTAACTTATCATTTCTCCCCCTCTCTGTGACCCAACTTCCCCTCTTCCTCTGATGTTAATTTCCTTTCTCCCCCTAAACCCACATCTCCCAGCCTCCGCAAGAGAGCTTTCTGACGCCGGCCCACCTCCAAATTCCCGACGCCTTTCCACCTCAAGTGCATGTCCGCTCCTCCACTTTCATTTTTAAGGTGATTTTTTCAGCTTTGTTCATGAAATTTACCCGTCTCTGTTTTTACAAGTTCAAACAATTTATATTATTAAGGGCATAGATTTTAAAGTTATGGTTGAGGTGGAAAGCTACTATTTTTAGGATTATAGATTTTTTTTATTATTATTATTATATATTTTTTTTTCTCCTTTTGAGGTCGTGGGAGGCTAGGGGGTTAAATTGGAAAAAGTTGTTTATGTTGGTTGGAAATATTTATGAAGCAGAGTGGCACACAATTAATGTTGTCCTAGGTTGAGGATTGGTTTGGGATAGAAGACAAACTTAATTGTGGGGGTTTTTTTTTTTTTTTTTTTGCCCTTCTCAACTCTGCAGTTTTCAGTTTATTGTGGTCGATAATAATTATAGAGAGATGCTGCTTTTTTCTGCCCTATCTGGATTTGGTTTACACCAGCGGTTGCTATTATACTTCGTATTTCTGTTGGCCCAAGCTAAATTACTTAGTTTAAGGCTACAAAGCACATGAAAAAAAAGTAGTAGCGTCTGCGATACAAGTGTAATTCCAGGTTTCTTGTTTGATTTCTGATGCACATTAACATGTTTCTTTGCATGTGGTAAAATCCCAAGTGAGAAGGTTACATTCTGACTAAGCTTGAAGGGAGATATCATGTAAGCTAATCCATCCTTCCTCGTTTCCTTTCAGCTATATATATATATATATTAGAAATGATCTAATGAGCACCGGTGCTCATTTTATCCTAAACACCGATGAGTTGGCACATTAATTCATTGGTGGATTGAAACTCACAAAATCTTTATCCATCAATGAATTAATGTGTCAACTCATCGGTGCTTAGGATAAGATGAGCACCGATGCTCATCAGATCATTTCTATATATATATATATATATTGTTAAGGGATAGAATCCCACATCGAATATAGATGTAAACATAAACCAACTTATAAAGAATTGGGTTACTCCTCTTAAAAATGTTGACCTTCTAAGATGGAACCCCAATTCTTAACATGGTATCAGAGCCCATTAAGCTCTAACGAGCAATTCGATCTGATTAAGACTCCAAAAGTGAGCAATACGGATTTCAAGATTGGTCTGCCCAAACGAGCCACCATCTTGTGAGTGCATGTTAAGGGATAGAATCCCACATCGAATATAGATGTAAACATAAACCAACTTATAAAGAATTGGGTTACTTCTCTTAAAAAGGTTGACCTTCTAAGAAGGAACCCCAATTCTTAACATATATTACCCTTTTCTTTAAAGTACGTGTGCGACTGCTACATGTGGGGTATATTAAATTCCTTTAAACTGGAAGAACATATAAAAAATGATGGGCATGTTATATAACTGTTTAAATGATCTCAGTAGGCAGATGTGATACATTCTTGACATGTTTGTCTCTAGTTTTGTTCAATTCAGATAATTTTTTATCTCTTTCTGTTCAGATTTTTATACAAAGTACTAGAAGTATTATGAGACAAAAATGATATCCTCTTGAAGACGTGTTTTCTAGAGCATCAGATAATGATGTCAAGGGCCAGTAAGAGTTTTTAACTTTTTTCTGTCAACTTATTTCTTATTTTTACTGGTCAACTTATTTCTTATTTTTACTGAGTGAAATGAGTTACTTCCAACCCAATTGTTGTAATAAGGTAAAAAGCATTTTGGGGGTAAATATTCAAATCTGTTTGTCGGAATATTGGACTCCAATTTCACCCAACCGAGCTCAGAAAACCAACCAATCGACCACCACAACATCAAAACCATCTCCTCCAACCGACACCACCCAACACCGGTTGCTCCAGCCAAACAGCCCACAAAGGGCTCGGTGTGAAGAGTAAGGCAGCCTCAAGAAACAGCCACAAAGGCTAGAGGAGAAGGAGAAACCATGCCAAGCACAAAGCAAGACCGAGAGCACAAAGCCACACTCCTCTCTCCAAACTCACGGCTCCTTCTTTTCTTCAACACACACAACACTAGAAACCGGGTAGCACATATAGGACGAGGGAATGGGCTTTTAGGTTAAACACAAAGTAGAGGCCCAATAAGTTCAACAAACGAGTGGGCTATCAACTAAAAGCCGTCCAAGGTAATGGGCCGAGCCATGAGCAACACTAAACAAATTAAGCTACTTCAAATGGCCCACTTAGAGTGTCGGGATGGTACGTTCATTGTGGTGTCGACATTCCACTTCAATCATCAGCCGAGGCCTATGAAGACCAATCCAACATAAAACCGGTTTAACATCATCGCTCGGATTTATTGGGTATCAAAAAACCCAACACTGTTTTTGGAGAATGATGCAACAAACCAGTTTGGCCCTATTAGAGAATGCCAATTATTTCCTATCAGAATGTGATTCTTCACAATTTTACTAAAAATGGAACAAGAATATTGCCATGTTCTTCTTGTTGTCCCGAGTGGCCAACAAGAAGAACATAATTATCCCAAGGCATGTGTTATTGGCTGTGAGGAATGAAGAAGAGTTTGGAAAATTGTTGCAAGGAGTGACCATTGCTCATGGCGGAGTGCTTCTGAACATTAACCCACTATTGTTGCCAAAGAAGAATGGTGCAGACAAAGAACCAAAATCACCCTCAAAGGCTACTAATTCTCCTAAGAAGGCTACTGCTTAGTTCAATAAGAATTTACTTGATAAAACTTTTATCATGTATTTAGCTTAGCCTTAGAATGAGTTTTTAGAAAAATTGGGTTGGAGAGAGTTAAGATTGTAATATGTTGTCATTTTTCTTTAAATCCACGAATGAAAAGTAAAATCCCTTGTTTTAGTTCTTGAATTTTTTCTTGTTTCTTTTGATTTATTTGAGTGTTAAATTCATCAATCAACACTTAATTTTATACTCGGTGTTATCATGGTTATTTAATGAGTACCTAATTTTATATTTAGTGTCATGGTCATTTAATTTCATATAATGTTTTATTATGATTATTCAATTTTATATAATATTTCACTATGTTTATCAAACTTTTTTCATCATTTTTATTAATTTTAAACAAGATAAAATGATAATTTTAGCATTCCAACAACACGATACACAAATGGTTTAAACGAGTGATAAGAGCTATTTGTTCATTTGGCACAGAGATAATCTGTCCAATTTCTAATTGTACCGATTGACCTGTTTTGCCTAATTTAATTTATGTTGTGTTTTTTATATCAGGAAAAATATTTTAAGATTCACCAATTTCAAATTTTATATGTTATTTAATATTATATGAACATTAAACTATTAAAATTTATTGAATAATCAGATTTCTTGAATAAAACATTATAAAAAAAAATTCTCAAAATTTCAAAGTAAACATTTTTTCCATTTTCCTGTTTTGAGAAACCGTTTTTCAGAATGACAAAAAGAACGCATTTTCAACAATTTCAAAACAGACACTCAAAACACAAAATACAAAATGAAATCAATACTCAAAACACAAAAACACGAAGAGAACAACCCCTAATTTCTTCATATTATTTAAGATTGGTCATTTTTAAGCTACTTGCCGAATTGATGTGGTTCAATTATGTTTTCTTCGCCATTCAAGTTTGCTTAATACGCAGCTCGGTTTGTTCCATGTTCCAGGAGGGTCACAGATAATTACCTTGAAAGGGTTAGTATCTTTTTCAACTGTTGCATGTTTATTTCAATTTTTGCTGCAGTTGAAAACTTCAACAGTAGTCAGTATAGCAAGTGGTGGTTAAAAATTAACCATAGAAAGAAAATAAATTAGTATAGCAAGTGGTGGTTAAAAATTAATTATAGAAAGAAAATAAATTAGTTAATAATCATGTAATTGTTTTTACATGGAGCGAATCTTTCCTCTATGTGACTAGTTCTTCCTCAAAGGACTAGATCAGTTATGAAGTCATCAGTTAAATTGACGAAGAACATTTCATGAGACTATGTTGTGGCTAGAAAAAGACTTCTTGTCTTTAAATATCACTAGGGGTTAATGGCTCCTGTATGATTGATTTGCGAGACAACAATTTGTTCATTAACTAGTTTTTCTTCAAATTATTTTGAGTAAATGAGTCGTCAAGTTTTAATTTTGTAGTAATTACATCTTCAAAGATGACTTTTGTTTATAATTTCATTTTAGCATGCAATTTGAGATTGTTGCCTATGTTTGCTACTGGGTATGTCAAGCTCTGGCCTCTCAATCTTCCAGAATCCCATATTTTACCCCTCTTCTTCTTCTTTGCTCATGATAGTCCTTTTCCGCTGGTTAAACTAACAGAAAATGCAGCTGTTAAACATGATGAGTGTTGAGTAGACGTCTAACATGGCAAAAATGTTGCTGATCCAAGACACATCAATAAACACGTGACAGAGTAATAAGGTTTGAAATTAAAAAAATGTTGGCAGTATTGGATTTAATTTACATAAAATTTCAATTGGCTCCCTAAACTTTAGTTTTTGTTTCAATAATATCACCAAATTTAAAGATAACAATAAGAATTTAAAATATTAAAAAAGCAAAAAAACCCTAGGTTAGTGGGATTGTATGGATGAAAGGTGGCATGCGCAATGCGCATGTTCTAGTTTTAATTGTGTTTATAATAACGCTATATGAGTTGTGTTATTTAGGTGGGAAATTGTTAGTTACTAGTTCAACCCTAATGCGAAATTAAAATTAACAATTAATAAATAACAAGTCACTTTTAATTGTTTCTAGATGGTTAGTCAATCAATTCAATTTTCCTATGATTTGAATGCCGCAGTTATATAGAAAGCAGTAAATAACACAAAATATGATGACAAATAAAACCGTTAACTGGGTAAAACCTTCGGAACCAAGCCAGTAGTTTCCACTATCGACAATGCGAACTTACATTAATGATAAATATTAAGATAAAAACATGTCATAAACCTTTACAATATTAATTGATATTATTAGGAGTTTAATATATAAGCACTTATTGACTTTAAGCAATTATGTGTGTGTGTGTGTGTGTATAGCACTCATTGACTTTAACTAATTGCTTAAATTGTCACCCTGTGTTTAGCACAAAGTGGAGAGAATAATTCCAACGGAATTAAGCTGTTAATCCACCAAACGCATTGGAAAATATTTCTTGGAAGAATTGTGAATTTATGTCATTTCTCTGTCACCAATACATACATAGCCCATGTTTGGGTTCCTTTTAAATTAATTTTTAAGAAAAAATGTTTTTTGAAATAGTGATTTTTTTTTTTGAATAATGTATAGTTAAAAAAGAAGAAAAAATTTGGAATTTACGTGTAATATTATTTTATTGAAAAATATGTGATTAAAAAAAAGAAAAATATATTAAAATTTTAATGGAATCCAAATTGGGGCATAAATACGTATACATGTATGTAGAGGTCTTTTCACTTGCCCAATTTTTTATAGTGCTTCAAAAGTCTTGAACTTATGTTGATATTGAAATATTTTGTGTTACGATGTCAAAAAAACAGTATTTCAATTTGTACGTGAAAAATAGAGGTGTCAATTTGGGTAGTCCGGGCCGGGTCGGCCCGCCAACATATGAGCCTTGTTCCGGGTTGGCCTATAAATTTTGGACTACAACTCAAGTCCGCCCGCTAATCCATTCGGGTCGAGCCCATGCGGGTCACGGGTCGCGATTTGTTCCTGTTTGGCCCGTATGATTGTATAAATAAAATTATAAAAATATAGAATTTTTCATATTTATAGTAAAAAATATTTTTTTTGTTAAATGTAAACTAAGAATTGAACAAAATGATAAATTCATATTTATACCAAGAAATGTTTACATAGAATTCAAATTTAATGTTACATGAATTATTTATAATTTTGCAAAGTTAAATTTAACTTAAACAAATAACAACTAAATGCATTTCTAATCACTATTATCAAATATTTATAGCATAAGTACATCCCTACTAGATTGACACCTACTTTTTTTCAATTTTTTTTAATTTTTTTTAACCCGCTGGCCCGTGAAGGTGTAACCCGTGAAGCCTGCGGTTCACACTTCCTTGACCCGTGAACCGTCCGCTCGGGTCACGGGTCGGCCCGCGGTCCCGGGTCGATCCGGGCTGGTTTTTACGGGTCTGATCGACCCGTCCGTCTTGACACCTCTAATGAAAAGGCACTGAACACAAAACTTTGATATAGTAGTAGAAATGGTATAATCAAATATGATCTTTTGTAGATTGACAATTCGAAACTTAGGGGTCGTGAAACAAAGCTTTTGATAAAAATTTTAACAAACTTAATTTGACAAAAATTGATAAATGTCTGGTTAAAAAGTTGTGGATCCAATAAAATATCATGTTAACAGTTAAAAAAAAAAAAAATAACAAAGATTTATCAATCAAGCACATAGCCAGAAAAGTGTGGCACTTTATTGGCCAATAATAATTGGTTATTACAGAAAAATTGCAGGTTCCAATTAAGACTACCGCATTTGATTTATTTTAAAATTAATGGTTGATGATCAGATGATCCATGATGAAGGTCTACTTTAATTTATATAATCCATGATTTATTTTAAAATAATATTGTGATTATTGCGTGTCAAGATAGCATATTAAAATCATATAATTTAAGGTTAGGAGTATCTAATTCAACACTCCACGCCTAACTTTTACAATCCAATAGTTAATCGCTTCTCGTCCATTATTATTGTCTAGTAGAAAGAAAATAGCAATGTTGTTAAAACTTGATGGACCGATCTATCTATTAACCTGGGAAATTGAAAATTTGAGAACAATTTCCACCTTGTATTCTGATAGAATGAGTGGATCCACAATTTCCATTACTGCATTGTGTACACCTTGAGTGCATGATCATCCGTTGGTCTCGGGTTTGTGAACATCTCCACTAGAAGAATCCCATAACTGTATTCATCTCCTTGTGTGGTCATGCCATATTCTGCATTTGAGGTATTTATATTTGATACAGAGAAAATTAGCAAGAAAGTCTCTACGTTAAATTGTGAGTGACAGTTGTTACACCTCTAATTCAAGAGAGCTCCACGTGAGCACTAGCATGGCAACGAATCACAAGTAAGTTTGCCATCAAGTCAAGCGAGGGATATGACGCATGTGCATCTGCTCTCGCCTATGACATCATTCCTTTGGTCTTTGCACAGCATCACACATCAGCCGAAACAATGATGACCAATTGACCTTGGATGAAAGTCTTCAATGAGGAAACTACCTTATTAAGTTCCTAGAATTCCCTGAGTGATCTTCAAGAATCAAGGAAAATATTTCAGAATCAATCTCTACAAGGAAACCCAGTTGGACGACGAAACAAATTCATAAGAAACCTACGACAACCAGGAGCGAGTCAAGCGAACCAGTGAAAGCATGACACGTGGACTAGGACTGCATGATGTATGACTTGCTCCTCAAGGATCTTTCTCCTATAAATTGGAAATGCTATCTACATAGCATTTCCCATAATTGTGTCCATAATGGACACGTGTCCATAACACCTTTATGTTATGAGTTATGTATTCATAGCATAACTTCCTATAAATACAGAAGCATGTAAAGGGAAATGTACACTTTTATTTTATACCAAAGCTCGAGTCAAATCTCGGCTTGTCTCTCCCATACCCAACTTGTGTTTCTAAACATCCAAAAAGACTAACAACATTCTAGTGGTTTGCTCGGGAAAGAACAATCACCTCATTGATAAATTGCTCGAATATTTTGGATCAACTTGTTTGGACTTCCTGATGACAACTATTTTATTTATCTGATTAGCCTTTGTATACAGTGCCAAAGCCTAGACCAATAATCCTACTGTAACGATTGTTGCTTTCTTCAGCTTACAGGCTGGAAAGGCTACTTGAAGAAAAAGTGAATGGACTTCCCTCAGCAAGAAAACCATAGCTGCAATTATTGACGTCCCATTCTTCAAGAGTAATTATAATAGCTCCTCAATTTCAGGTTTGCTGTCCACACCTCCTTTGGAGATTGTGTTAGAACTTTATTAAAACTTAAACTTTATGAATTTGTCAAGATCTTCGTGCCAAATCATCAAGAAACTGAATTAACGCGGAACATATCTCAATCAATTGATTTCTGACTTGAATAATGAATCTTGATCTGTAAATTTTCAATTTGGTTGCTTCAAAACTCCTTCTTAATTCTTGATTGTGGGTTTATGGATCTTCCTCTTCATATGCTTTCTCTTGTATTCTTATGTTGATGAGATGTGACAAAGAATGAGAAAATCACACTTGAATTGGGGACCATAACCTTTTATATATTTCCATATATATTCGGCCTATCGTCAAATACAAACCCTAATGGATCCGGTCTCTACACATATAGTCCGGCCCACACTTTATTTAGATACTTAAAGCCAAATTACTTAATTCCTTATTAGATCACTTTAATTTTGGGCTTGACTTTAAGATAACATTTATACACAATTAATTACATATGTTGGCCCATCACGGCAAATTAAATAATTTCCCAACAATCTCCCACTTGGGCCACATATGTTACCTTATAAATGTATATAACCTTATGAGTTCAAAACTTTTGCTATCATAATCAAAAGTATCTCCGAACAATCTCGTCCATTGATTATATCAACATAGGATCAAAGCGGTCTTCGTTATAAGTAATTTAACTAAACCCATCAATGGTCACGTACATCAATACAATCAAATGACATAGATCAAGTGTGGATGTGTAGCATGGAAATTACATGTAATGTGATCTAAACATGCCTATTTCCAACTGGTCCTACCTTATTCCTTAATACCTTATGAGATCAACTATAAACTTTAATCAGAGTGGAACTGAATTAAATACTTTATTTTTGAAATGAACTGTATGTGCACAACCAAAATTATGTGTAAAAAAAAACAACATCCAAAATACAAACTCCCACTAAACTGGCATATCATCAAAAGATGCAACACCCATGTGAGTATCATGCTCATGAAAGACCTTGGGTGGTAACCATTTAGTAAATGGATCCATGATTATAGAGTTTGTCCTTATATGCTTTATAAAAACATAACCACTCTGAATTCTTTCCTTGACAACTAGGAACTTAATGTCTATAAACTTTGACATCATCATGTTCCTATTGGAATACAAGACTGTTATTGTCACAAAATAACTTAAGTGGTCTTTCATTTCCATCCAAAATATGCAGCCTAGTGACAATATTTACAGTCAAATTCCATAATAAAAATCAGAATATCCAACGATCTCCAATTGGTCTGATTTTCCTGAATGTGATCATGTAATTCTTTGTTCTCTATAGATACCGAATAACCTGATGGTTGCTTTCCAAATTTCCATCGCAAAGTTAATTAAATATTTGCCTAGCATTCCAACAATGAATGCTATATCCGAATGTGTGCAAACCCGAGTATACATTAAATTCTCAATTGCTAAAGCATATGGAATTTGATGTATATCATTTTCCTTTAAATTTATCATTGGGGCATTAATTGAGACTAAAGTTGTCTCCCTTAATTGTAGGGGTGTCACTTGATTTTTATATCTGCATTTCAAATCTTTTAACAACCTTATCAATACAACTCTTTTTGTGGTAATCAAAAAATATACCAAGAACAATTCTAGTGCATCTATATCCTTAATACAAAATAGGTATCACTAAAATTTGCTTACTTCTACTGAACTTGTGATATCCACAATCATCAACTGAATGCATCTCGAAACCAAATGAGATAATTATTTGATAAAATTGTGATACCATTTCGGGAAACCAGCTTAAACCCATAGATAGATTTCTTTAATTTGTAAACCATCTAATGCAACTTAAGATCAAAATATGTCACATATGCCATAATTGTTCTAAAAGAATTTTCATAGAAACCGAAGAAAAATCTCTTTATGCATTGCATCAATCCACTTTTTAGAATTATTCCTTTGCATGACTTGATGAAAGTTGATTGATAAATTCTTCTTTCGTCAATCCATGTCATCCTTATTTTCTTGGAGAAAGACTATAAAATTATTCAGAATTGTCTTTCTTCTTTTATAGTGGATTTCCTTAATGACATTTGTTCTTGAGGTTGTTGAGTTTGTTTTTCTGGAACAATCTCTTGATTGTGTATGAGGGATTTTGTAATATTGTCTTGATCCGAAATTGCTTATTGAACAAGATCTGGAGCAAGAATTTGTCTCTGAACCAAATCATTGTCAATTGCAACAGAAGGAATATATAAATATATAAATATTCTTCATCTAAGACAAAATCATAACCTTATAACCGTATCTCCCCTCACAAACTCTACATCCTCAAGAAATCAAACATTTTCCATTTCGAAAATTGACCTGATAGTGGGACCTTCAAAAATTTGTAACGCCTTAACAATTACTTTACTTGGAACTTTGTTGAGAACTTAAGCTGCAGTCTTTAATACTTATACCTAGGAGGATCCTGATGTACTGTGAGTAAATTCCACATTCCTCTAGGAATATTGCGAAAGACCATGGACATTGTTCTCCTAATTCGTCATATCTTTCATAGTATTCACCACTATGATAATATCTGACTTGTTAAATTCTTTTACTGAGTCGATTTTCGAACTCAGTCTTGTATGCCTTGAACATGTTCAGTGTTTGGGATTTCTCATGGATGAAATATAGGTAGCCATATTGAGAAAAAATCGTCTATGAACGTAATAAATGACTGTTGACCATTCCAAGAAGCCGAAGGGAATGATCCACAGATATCCGTATGAATTAGTTCTAAGACGTTTGAAGTCCTATTGGTACCTAATATCCTTATGTTTGTTTGTTTTCCTTTGATATAATTTACTTAAGTCTGAAAATATCAAGGGAATCAAGAATTCTTTCTGACACAAATCTTTCCATTCTCTTTTGAGAGATGTGACCTTATCGCTTGTACCATAATAAAGCAGAATTCTCATTGGTTAATTTATGTTCAATACCACGTGAATCCACATACAAGGTTTCTTTATAAGAGGCAATCATATTAAACAAATATAGGTTATCGTAACCGGATAAAGAACTGACACCCACAATATTTGAATTAAGAAAAAGATCAAACTGACTATTTCTAATTGAACAAGAGTAACCAAAGTTGTCCAATGTAGAAATAGAAACCAAATTCCATCCAAAAGGACGGTACCGCAAATGTCTCTTTCAAATTCAAATAATAGTCAGTCTTTAATGATAACCTAAATTCCCTAAAGCCTCAACCTTAATTGATTTGCCATCGCCCCAGATAGATGAATCTTTCAGCATCAATTGGTTTTGACAGTTCAGACAACCCCGCATAGACACACTTATGTTAGTGGTGGTACCGAAATTTATCCACCAAGAGTGTCCAGGTATTGACATTAAATTTACCTCAAAACAAACCAAAGTGAGAAATATACTTTTCTTTACACGCCAAGCGTGGCATTTAGCACAATCTCTCTTTATATATTCCAGATTTTTACAAAAGTTACAGCTAAATTTATTTCGCTGTTAATTTTGAACCGAACCAGAAGCAGCTTTCTTATTCTTTCTTTTCTTGAACTTGTCCTTAGAGGTACTAGCCAAGTGAGCACTTTCAGTCCCGTCTTGCTTCAACCTTTCTTCTTCTTGCACACAGTATGAAATGAGCTCATTTAAAGTCAATTTCTCCATTTGACAGTTATAAATGACCTTGAATTGTACTCCCGAATATTTCCTTTACTCCCGAATATTTCCTTTACTTTTATGCCTTAGTGAAACTAAGTATGCCAAAAGCGTACTAGTTTCAACCTTATCGCTCTTTGTAAAGCGTTTTTCAATTTCAGCAAGAAATTTCTTGGCAGTAATTACCTTATCGGAGACAGCGCCCCTGAATGATTCTGGAATACCACACTTCATGATCATAAGGCTCATGCGGTTTGAAGAATCCCACTTATCAAAGTCCCTGTTTTCATCAACAGAACTTTTATCTGTAAGTGCAGCGGGTTGTTCAGTCCTTAACACAATGTCTAAGTCCATGCAGCCAAGAACGATTAGAACGTTCTCTTTCCAGTCCTTAAAGTTGGTTCCATTTAACACGGGAATGGAGTTGATGTTGACAAATATTGTGGAAGTTGATGGATTAACTGAATAGAGAACTAACACTTAATTAACACGTTCACATAGGAATCCGTATTAAACAATTAATCAATTCAAATAATGGTAAACCCCATCACAAGAGACCGAGCACAACATTCATATTTAGTCTTTGGACAGAAATATCAACTTGTAAGTGGTACTCTTGGTGTAGTAATCAAATATTGACAATAAACCATGTTAAACAATAAACCTATCTTAGGACCGATTTATTGTTCACATAAAATAAAACCTTATAACTGTCACATATTTATTACCACAAGTATGTAAATAATTCGGTCAAATATTAACCTTCCTTTGGGCAGGTCAATACCCGCATGAATTACGTACACACAACATTTCCAATATTCCAAATAAATCAATCTAGGCAAGAGAGGTCACTTTGGTGACATGTTGCTTCAATTAATGTATTTAGGAAAATTAGTAATCCAAAAGATATACCAAAATTTGAATTAAAATTGTTAATCTTTAATTCTTTTATTTTATTTTGAAACTTTAGGGGCCTAGAGTTAATAATTCAGAACTTTATGGACCCAAAAATAATTAACCAGAACTTTAGGGGTCAATAATTAATTATTGAAAACTTTATGAGTCAAAAATTAATTATTCAAAACTTTAAGGATCCAAAAATTAATTATTGAAAAAAACTTTAGGAGTCAAAAATTAATTATTCAAAACTTTAGGGGCCAAAATTTAAAAAATTTAAAACCTTTGGGGCCAATTAGAACAAAATCAGAAACTTTGAGACTTTAAATGCAAAATCAGAACTTTAAATGGCCCAAAAATAATTAATTTTAAAACTCCAAGGGCTGAATTATCAAAAAACATAACCTTAAGGCCCAACTTGAATGAACTTTAAACTTTAGGGGCTGAATAACCAAACTTGCAAACTGTAGGGGGCTTAAACATTAAAATTAAAACTTTAAGGGCCCAAAATTAATTGATTTTAAAACTTGATGGATTGAATTATTAAACTCGAAACTTTAAAGGCCCAATTGGATGAATCTTTAACCTTAGGGGGCTAAAACTCCAAAACCTTAAACTTAAGGGGCTGAAACTTTAAATACTTAACCATAATCTGAAAATTGCAATCAAGGACCTCAAAACTTCAAATTTACAGCCCATGCCCCGCCCCCAAAAATTCATCCAAACCCTTAAAACCCTAATTTAAGAACCTGGGGGCGGGCTCGCCGACGTCGCCCCCCTAAAATCCGGAGCAGCGCTCGCCGGTGCTACTCCTCGCCGGTACTACTCCACGCAATAGCAGCGGCGTCGCTGCTGTTGAAAATCTGCATCGGCGAGAGAACTGCAGCAACTCTTCGCTGCTGTAGCCACGCTGTTGTTATTACACGCAATCGCTGCCGCCGAGGCCGTGCTCTAATTTTTTTTTTTAAAGCTGAAATTCTGGAAATCTTGAAAATCAACCGAATAATTTTCAAATTTAATAAATCTAAATTCGAAATTATTAAATTTGAAAACCATGAAAATATACAAGAACCAAATTAAAATTTTGTTTCCCAATGATTTAACATGAATAGGCTCTAATACCACTTGTTAGAACTTTATTAAAACTTAAACTTTATGAACTTGTCAAGATCTTCATGCCAAATCATCAAGAAACTGAATTAACGCGAAACATACCTCAATCAATTGATTTTTGACTTGAATAATGAATCTTGATCTGTAAATCTTCAATTTGGTTGCTTCAAAACTCCTTCTTAATTTCTGATTGTGGGTTTATGGATCTTCCCCTTCATATACTTTCTCTTGTATTCTTGTGTTGATGGGATGCCACAAAGGATGAGAAAATCACATATGAATTGGGGATCATAGCTCTTTATATATTTCCATATGTATTCGGCCCATCGTCAAATATAAACCCTAATGGATCCGGTCTCTACACATATAGTCCGGCCCACTCTATATTTAGATACTTAAAGCCCAATTACTTAATTCCTTATTAGATCACTTTAATTTTGGGCTTAACTTTAAGATAGTATTTATACACAGTTAATTACATATGTCGGCCCATCAAGGCAAATTAAATAATTCCCCAACAGATTGAAGTTTAGCAGCAGCCTGGACCAGAATATATCCCGTCCACAAAAACCCCCCGGCAGAAATTACATCGTCTGATAAAATTCCATTAAACAGGTAGTACACAAAAGCATAATCATCACGAAGAATACCAATTAACTTATTCAAAGTTATATTGTTGGTGAGGCTCCAAGTGAGTTGTGTCTTGGAATCTTGATGCCACAGCATTCTGGTGCCATTCCAATTTAACAATATATTGCTATGTAGTTTAGGATGCGAAATTTGCCCTTTGAGAATATGTTTGAATTTGCAAAGAATGCTCCGGGAGGATCAAAGTGTGTCACTACAAGAGATCAATAATGTTTGGTGAAGGTAACCCTTTTGTCGTGCCAAAAGGGAAGGGAATACCTACATTTCCTCAACGATCCATACAGTTTGGGTTTGCTATTCGAAAATTTACATTTGGGGTACAACTTGAAATCGATGTTGAGACAAATATAAGCAGGGTTGCTAGAATGAATTGAGTTAGCAATCCCATGGGGAGTTACGATTGTATTTTTCATAGCTTGTACTCTTTTCAATAAGGACTTCGGAAGTCTTCTTTTGGTCATTATTTAATCTTGATTTGTTCAATATCCCAAGTTATGTCCTCTCAAATACTATTTATGTCAAATTTTGTTTAAATTTTACGTTTCCACAAGACAATTATTTATTTCCTTTCCAACGTCAAATATTTAGCGTAATTTAATTAAAGAACCTGAATATAAACAGCTATCACATTAATGGAAATTCGTTCTTTTGGCACCCATATGTAATCTGCCGATGCATATTCTGCAATTACCACCGCTTCATAAATAGAAACATAACTGTATTGACTTTAATATAAGAGAAAACCTACGCATAACAGAAGACCATAGAAAAAATCTTCTGAGACAACTCCGGGGAAACATGAACATCTACTTACATTGTATGCATTTGTTGTTCACCAAGGCATTTGGTGCTTTAGTTGTCATATACGACACAAAAAGAAAAAAAATTATTTACGTAACACCCACACTATTAAGTTCGTCACTCCATCTAAAATAGATTGTTGGATTGTGATGCCATTTGTGACATTTACATTTCAACCTTTTGGGCGATGATGAATTGGGTTTGGCCCATTGCTGGAATGTTTTTGGGGAAAAATTCATTTATCCTACAGCTCAGGTCACAACTTAGGTCACAGTCAAATTCCCAAGTCACAGCCCAGGTCACAACTCAGATCACAAGTCACAGACAACTCAAGTCACAAGTCATAGTTCAGGTCACAACTCAGGATTTTGATCATAATCACGGGTTATTTTCAAATGATCATAGCACAGGTTACAAAATATTTTTGCACATGGCTCAGATTAATATTTAATCACAAATTTTCGAATTTTAAGGTCACGGTTAATCCATTATGCGGTCCCAGTTGGTCACGAAACACAATACAGATTCAAACAACTGCCGCCCACACAACCACAACCACCGGACCATCGCCTGCATCGCACCACCACCATAAAAAAAAAATCGCCTCAGCTGCCTGCAAGCCGGCACCATCTCACCATCAAACCGCCACCATATACAAACCACCACCAACTACTGCACCACCACCTAAACACCATTAAAATCACAAATTCACATGGGGAAAATGAAATTCACACTCAAACGACAGTGGGTACACATTTAATTGAGTCACCACCAAAAGACCACAACCACCACACAAAACCACAAAAACAGGAGCAACAGTTTTGATGGTGCTTCTCCACCGTTGTCATTTCTTCTTTTTCACACCGCCTTACACCTCATACAATAAATAATCTGAACCACCACATCCCGCCACTGTGAAATCGCGGATCCAAATGGTGGTGATTGACCGCATGAGAGAGGAGAGAGGGCGCGGCACCGTCGAAGAAGGCGACTGCTTACGTGGTGGAGACGACACGGTGTCCTTTTCTTCGTTGCAGCACCCGATTGTGGTTGCGACGGTGCGGTGACCTCGTCGTCTGGGTATGGTTGCAACACCGGGATTGGGAGAGATTATTAGGGTTTGGGGTTGGGTGAGTATGGATGCAGCGCCGGTGAAGAGGAAAAATGATGGCCGTCGCTTCCGTCGTTGAAGATGATGCTGTCGATGAAGGTCGGCACCACCACTAGCTAGGCCCACTGAGAGAGAGAGAGGCGTGAGAGAAGGAGAGAGAAGGACGAGAATTTGGGTTTGATAATTTTAGGGGTGTGGTGAGTGTATATAAATTAATTTTCATAATATTTTTATTAATATTTAATTAAATATAAAAGATTTGTATCTATATATAAAATATCTGATTTTTGAAACTTAAAACATGAAATCTGATTTTAGAATTTGAATCTCCAAAAGTAGGGGATGATGTAATTTCCACATGTTTTTGCCATTGCCGTATCTGTGTACAGAAGGGTGCAATGAATGTTTCTGAGCCCTCGATGAAATAAAGGATTCGTTTCTTGATTGTGCAATGTCTTCTCTGTAGTTGTGTTCTTGTGCTTCCATTGTGAATTTGCCTTTACAAGTACAATTGCTTGAACAAAAGAAAATCAAATAATAACATACCAAAATGAATTCTTATCCTCAAATAAAACAGCAACTTGCAACCAGTATTTCCATGACATGATTTACCATAACGAAGGAGCCACATCTGAATATATACTAAGAACAGAGGAGACTCATAGATGTTCTCTGAAATACCTAGAAACTCACGTCAAATGAACTACACAATTCGTTGAACCCCTTGGAAGCTCTAGCAATTGTTTGTGAATCTCAAGTTTTAGTTCCGGTGTGATATTCAACGTTAAGATCCTTAGCTCCTTTAGAACTCGAGCATTAGCCAACAAATACGTCACCATCTCCATCTCACGTGTCTTACCCTCAAACACTAGTAGATTAATAATTTCAAGGCAGGATACCAAGCATTCAGGCACCATTTCTAGGCCGCTAAGGAGGGTGGTTGATCTCTAATAAGCTGCAATTTTTATTTTTATTTAGCAAGCAATTAGTCATTTTGGTTAAAAAATTATAGCCTTATTTTCATTTAAATGAAAAATAGATCCATCTATTTAGTAGGTACTTTAACATTTTCATCTTACATTTTTTACAGCATGCCAACATATGTCGTAAGAAATTTCTCCTTTTCTTTTCTTGCACTTTTACGGCGTGCAATTATGTATGCAGTAAAAAATCCAGCTGCTCCTTCCTTTTTTTTTTTAAACACTGTAATGGCGTGCAACATGTATGCCGTAAATAATTTATTTTTTTAAAAAAGAAAAATTCATAAATATTTTTTTATCAATATGTACGACATGCTTTAGAATTACGCTGTAAATATTAAGCATTTACAACATGCCCAAAATGCAAGCTGTTTATTTAAGTAATTGATCATTTACAAAAAAGAAAAAAATAAAGGAGAGGTTTCAGATTCTAGCCCATTTTCCATGAGTTCTTGTGCGGAAATGTATGGTTCAACGGTAGAAGATGCATTTGAAAAAATAGCACATGTAGTTGTAATTTGTGGATCCATTTTTATCTAAAAGAACAATGCTATGTACAACTATTGGTGTTTAACACCTGGCATGATAGGTCATAAAATTGAACATGAAGTGAGTAGAAAATATTTGTGGGAGAATATAAAGTATTGTGAGAATCGTGGGAAGTCTAGAGCTATTGCTCTCATTTTAATTCTTTTTTCAGCCCATTTGAACAAACCAGTTCATTGAGCCTAGAACGACCTGTCTTCAAGCCTGCAATCAGACCTACTATGGGATGAGTAATGGATAGTACTTGTAGATCCATTGGAATGTATGATTAGACTAATATAAATGACTTATTATTTCTGCCAAGTGTGTTATATACAGGAGCGAAAAATTCAAACTTCGACCACTTTAAAGGACAAATTGGTAGAACAAGGAAGAAATCCAATTTAAGCACAAAGTATTTGTCATCCTCCTATCACCTTCCACCACCCATTGGTAGAATTATATCATTCCTCATGCTATCATACACAATACCATTGCTATGGCCGTCAACACTGGAAAAGGTATTAAGTTCCACAGAAAGAAGGGATTCCATCTCTTCTGTGTTGGATTCATTTTGTGCCCATGAGTGTTTTGCTGATAGTTTCAGACCTTCAAGTTCCATAGCTATTTCCTTCATACAAGGTCTATCCTCTCCTCTCACGTATAAACACCTTTTCGCAAGCATAGCAACTGCTACTAACTGCTCACTATTTCCTTCACTTACGATATTATCATCAAGAATTTTGAATAAGTGGCCTTGCTTAAGTGTAGAAAGAAAATAACTAGCTAAATTTCTCTCCTCCTCTGGTCTGTCGTAGCTCAATGCCTTTTCTCCTGTTAATAGCTCCACAAGGACTACGCCAAAGCTATATACATCACTTTTCTCAGTGAGTTGGTTCGTTTGCATGTATTCAGGGTCTAAATATCCAAATGTTCCTTGCACCATAGTAGATAATTGAGTTTGGTCTAGCGGAACCAATCTTGATGCTCCAAAATCAGACACTTTTGCTGTGAAAGTAGTGTCTAAAAGTATATTTGCAGATTTGACATCTCGGTGTATGATTGGAGGTGAAGCTGCAGAGTGCAAATATGCAAGCACACCAGCAGCTTCTGAAGCTATAGTTAAGCGTCTGTCCCAAGAAAGAGTTCGTGCCTTTTTTTCATTGTTTATATGTTCAAAAAGGGTGCCATTGTTGATGAATTCATAAACTAGAAGAGGAACTTGGGTCTCTAAACAACAACCAAGGAGCCTGACAACATTCTTGTGGTTGATTTGAGAAAGAACAATCACCTCATTGATAAATTGCTCGACTTGGTTTGGATCAACTTCTTTGGACTTCTTGATTGCAACTGTTCTATTATCTGATAAGAAGCCTTTGTATACCGTGCCAAAGCCTCCTTGTCCTATAATCCTACTGTCGTGGAAGTTGTTTGTTGCCTTCTTGAGCTCTTCAGAAGTGAATATTTTTGCATGATGTGGTGACCTCTCTCTTGTAGTGAGTCGTTCTTGCAACAATAATCCGCCATTTTGAAGAAAGAATTTCAGCTTCATCCTCACCAACTTTCTTCTATTGAGTTCCAAGTATAACAAACAGGAAGCAAGCAGAAGAACACTGACTCCTATAGCAATCCCTGTCATTAAAAGTTTCAAAGGACGAATATAATAGATTTTAGCTTCTATCTCTACTGTTTTGTTGATGAATGGGGTACAAAATATATGTGAACTATTCCTAAAGTTCTGTTGACAGGATAACCCTTGAGAAAAAAAAATGGAAAAATTGGTTAACACAACCTATGGAACAGTCTTACTGACCTGCAACAAGTTTCAAGGTAATTGATTCACCAGGAACGTGAACACAACCTTGTCCATCTGTTTTCCCTTTGCCTTGGTAACCTTTCGGGCAGACACACTGAAAATTTCCTACTGTATTTACACAGCGGTCCTTTTCACAATCGTTAAGACTTGGATCTTGACATTCATCAATATCTGCATCAACAAAATAATAAGAAAGAAATGTATTGATCAATTCATTGTGAAAAACATGATGCTAGACCATTGAGAAAGAGAGTGATATGTTCGTATTTCAGGATAATACATAGGGAAAAATTCAACCCAACCATACCTTGACAACCATCAAGGAGGTATGGATTTCCTCGATAACCTTTCAGGCAATTGCAGCGATATCCATCACCATTGTTGGGTTTGAGACACTCTGAGTTTTCGCTTTTACATGCATAACTGGAGAGGTTCTTTTTAGCATCCTCACATGTTCCATTCCCAATTGCCCAGTCAAGCACCATAGGAAGCTTCTCTACATTCCTCAGGTCGGAAAGATTGCTTGGAGAAAAACTGAAAGATGTTTCCTCAACAACAAACGCATAGCTGCAAGAATTGAAGTCCCATGTATTTCTGCGATTATCATAGGTCTCATATTGATTAAAGCTCCCCAATCTCATCTGAACTCTCCAGACATTTTTGGGGATAGACGTCTGGCAACAGCCGACACCAGAACAAGAGCCGTTCACCAGATCCTCCTCGCTGGCACAAAGGGAACTGCACCCTGTGGTGTAATTCCTGTTTGCCCGTTTCCCAGATACAAAACCCGTTGTATCACAACCAACGACAGTGAACTTATTCGCAGTATTATTGACCGTCAGGTATTTGGGAATCGTTATCCAGGGGTCATTATAGTGTAAAGTGGTGCCATTCGGAGAATAACAGCGTTTTGCAATGAATTGCAAGACTCGCAATTGGCCCTCCGGGGATATGCTCGTGATATTTATGGCTGAGTGTTGTAAGAATGCTTTGGGAGGATTGTAGTGGGTGTCATTACAAGTGACGAAGAAACTCTTACTGAGGTAACAGTCTTCTGTCGTGCCAAAAGGGAAGGGAATAATAACATTTCCACAACGATCCATACAGTTTGGCTTCGCTATTGGGAAATTTACATCTTTGGCGGAACTTGAAATTGATATTGAGAAAAATATAAGCAGAATTGCCCGAATGAATTGGTTTTTCAGAAAATGCAATCTCATGGCCATTGAGACTTTTAGATTGCAATTTTTCCTTGGTTGTATTTGTATTGTACGTAATAAGAGAATAGAAGTCCAATAATGGTATAAAACATATTTCAATAAGAGATATTTATACAACTTGCAAATTCTCACATTGGCAAGTCCATGGAAATTAACGCGTAAAATAGACGTAAAAAGTCTATTTGTAAGTTCGTTGAAAAATCAATTTCTTTAGCCCTTTTGTCAAGTTTGAATAATATCCTGTGGAGTTTTCCTCTCTATCGCTGTTGTTTCACATTGAGAGAATCTTTGTTGTAGATTATAAATAAATAATAGTAATTACTTTTATATGGAGAGATTATTTCCTAAACTGAATTTTCAATTAGACTACGAACTCTTTTCCAAAGGGCTAAATTGTCTATACACTAATGCAAAGTCTTCTCTTGGTAAGTCACTGCAAAGTCTTCTCTTGGTATTCTAGATAATAACAAGTCTATTTGTGAGTTGGTCGAATAATTAATTTCTCTAGTTGCCAAGTTTGAATAATATTCCGTGGAATGTCCATATCTAAAGCTGTTGTTTTAAATTATGAAAAAATTTGTTGTAGTCTAAAACTTCCATCATAATCAAGTGATGATCAATAAATAATTATAGAATGAAAATAAATAAATAAAAGTAGTTACTTTCACGGAGAGATTCTTCCGTGTCTAAGTGTGTTTGGTGGGGATTAAAATTAGATTTTTAGTAGATTGTGATAGAAATTTTTAAAATGTGTGGTTGAAAAGCTGTGGAACTCATGAAAAATGTTGTCAATATTGATTGTTTGACTTTGATTTAGATTAAAATCTGATTTTAATACGAAACAAATAAGGCCTAAATATTTAATTAGACTATTTTTTTCCAAATACTAAATGAGTCATATACTATTGTGAAGAATATATAGATTCCACAAGATTATATGCATAGCTAGAAAGTCTTCTATAGCGTGGAAACTTCTATCTTTAAATATCGGTAATAATTGATTTTCGAGATGATGACTTGTTCATTAACTTAGGATCCGTTTGATTATAAGGGTGGAAAATAGGTGGAAAAAAATGAATTCCAGAGAAAATAATTGTCTAGAACTTGTTTTCCAGTGAATTGTTAATTAAATGTGTTTGATTTGTATAATTTTCCATCCGGAAAATTTTAAAATTTTGGATCTTTTTGTATTCGTTTGACTTTGTTTTACATGAAAATTGTCCATTAAAGTGATATTTTTTCCATAATTGGTTATAAAATTTGTTTCCAATTGCCAAAAAATAAGAAAAACAAAAATCAAAAAAAATATTTCCAAGAAAATCATTTTTCATCAAATTTTAGTGTTCGTTTGACTCTATTTTACATGAAAATTGTCCATTAAAATGAAATTTTTTTTACAATTGATTATAAAATTTGTTCCAATTACGAAAAAAAAAAAAGCTGGAATTCCTTTTCCCACCAAATAAGTGGGAAAATTATAGCCTTATTTCAGTTAAATGAAAAATAGATCCATTTATTTAGTAGTTACTTTAGTTTTTCTATGATTAAAAAGGTGGAGGGCATAAAAATTGGTACTCGTTGAACTTATAAGTCACTGGACCTTTTCCCATTAATCTGATTGCTCAACTTTTGTGTTTGCTTCATGTTAGTCATTTCCGTTAGTTTCCTAAGTAAAACTAATGGAACAATCTGACATTGCAGTTAAACTTGACGAAATGCTGGGCTAATTGACATCTATCATGACAAAAAATACTGCTGATAGGAGCTGTTGACCTCACTTTTTGTATGAGTTTCTTTTTTAATTCATATGGGTCTCGCGTGGGTCCCACCACAATGTGAGAGGATGTCACCTAAAGTGTTAAATTTTTTCTGGCAAAATGGTTTAATTCTTAGAAGATAGTGGATCAGCATTGTCATAAATGCGAGACCATTTTCTGTACGTAAGTAGTCTAGGTGAATAATATTTATGGTGAATACCATGTATTGACCCTATGCTCAAGTTAGGGATTCATTTTATATTGAGCAGTCAGTCAGGTTCAGAATTTTCTGTAAAATTCGAAGTTGACCTCGACTTCAAGTTGCAATAATTTTGATTTCAATTAGTTTGGGTCTCTGGCCTTGCGAGTTGAGGCCAAGAGCACATCGCCCGTAAAAGAAACTAGATGACCTCTATATACTATAGGTGGGCTGGCTGACCCAACCCAATTTCTAACTACAAGATATTGCAGTAACTTAAGGGTCTGTTTGGTAGGGATTCTAATTTTCTACAGTAAATCAATTCTCATTTTCAACCACACATTCTTCAATAAAATAATATTTTCCATCGCATCAATAATTTTTTCTTCTTTTTCAACCACACATTTCCCATCATATCACTATTCAAAATCAATTCTTCTCCCAAAAAATCCCTACCAAACAAGCTCTAAATGCATTATATTGGACCTAGAATTACGATGGATGATGACACTAGACTTACCCTCCAATAGAGACTTGTAGAGCTCCGTGTTTCCTTCAAATTTTTTACGTTTGAACCATTCGACCATACTTTCTTGGAACTCAAATACTTTGTTTTTTCAAAAGGTGCTGGTGGAATATTCTTTCCACCAATATCCCTAGTCACTGACATTATTTATGGTTGTGACTAGGATGTTATGTAATTGTCTTCGAATTTTTAACTTTTCTTCTTGATGTGAGCGTCACGGCATGCCAGGTTGTAGCCTTGAGGTGTTTGAATAATTTTTTATAGAGGGCAAAATTGGAAGAAAATTTAGAAATAATTATTTAGAGATGGTAAAATTGGAAATAATTTCTTTAGAAAATTGTCGTCCAAGCTTCATCCCTTTTTAGGGCGAATTTGGAACTAATTATTTTAGAGAGGATAATATTGGAAGAAAATTTGAATTGAGACACTTATATAACTTGGGAAGCCATCTCTTGCTAAGTCCATGTAAATTAGCGTGTAATCTAGATTGTAAAAGTCTGTCCTTAAGTTGGTTGAAACGATAAGTTCTTTAATTGTTTCGGAAAATTGATTAGTTCCATTATGTGCTCTTCAAAGTTTTAATTTTTCCTTGGTTGTATTTACAATGTATGTAATAACAGAATTAAAAGTCCAATAATAATAATATATAACATATTTCAATAAGAGATAATTATCTAACTCGCAGAGTCTTCTCTTGATAAGTCCATGGAAATTATATGTAAGGTCGTCGAAAAATTAATTTCTTCAGTCATTTTGTCAAAGTTCGAATAATATCCCATGGAGTGTCCCTCTCTAATGCTATCGTTTCAGATTATGACAAATTTTGTTGCTGTCTAAAACTTCCATCACAATCATGACTGGCAAGTGGTAGTCAATAAATAATTATAGAACGAAAATAAATAAAAAGTAGTTACTTTTACATGGAGAGATTCTTTTCTAAATTGAATATTCAGTCCCTGTTTGGTACACATTCTTTTAAGATACATTATTTTAAAACTCATTTTCAATTACACATTTTTCAATAAAATAATATTTTGAATCACATCAATAATTTTTCCTTACTTTTTAATCACATATTTCTCATCATATCACTATATAAAATACATTATTTTCTTAATAATATCCATCAAACACACCCTCAGTTAGATTATTCTTTTCCAAAGAGATTAATTAGTCATATATTAGTGTAAAGAATAAGACGAGACTATATGCATAGCTAGAAAGTCTTCTATCGCATGGAAACTTTTACCTCTGAAAATCAGTAAACCTTATGTGCTTTAGTAAAATTGATTTTCAAGATGACAACTTGTTCATTAACTAGTTCTTATCTCAATTTATCGTACTACATGTATCGTCAATCTTTTAACTTTATGGTAAGTCCTAAGAAGCTGCATAAAATTGTTATTTAGCAAGCAATTTGTCATTTTGGTTAAAAAAAAATTATAGCCTTATTTTAATTTAAATGAAAAATAGATCCATCAATGACAACCTTGTTGATGACATGCGACGTGACATGTTGTTATTGGACAATTTAAAAAACAACTTATTTTTTCAACCAACAGTTTTTTGACAACTCATACATTGTTAACAATGTTGTTATCCAACATTGTACAAATAGCTTAATACTATTTTGTTTTCAATGAGGTTAATTCTATCAGTTCAGATTAAAGAAAAGAAGAGGTTTCAGATTCTATTCCTTTTTCCATGAGTTCTTGTGCTGAGATGTATGGTCCAACTGTGGAAGATGCATTTGAAAAAATAGCACATGTAGTTGTAATTTGTGGATCCATTTTTATCTAAAAGAATAATGCGATGTACAACTATTGGTGTTTAGCACCTGGCATGATGGGTCATAAAATTGAACATGAAGTGAGTAGAAAATATTTATCAGAGGACAGAAAATGTTGTGAGAATCGTGAGAAATCTAGAGCTATTGCTCTAATTTTAATCTTTTTTCAGCTCATTTGAACAAATCAGTTCACTGAGTCTAGCATGACCTGCCTTCAAAGGCTGTCTAGCCTGCAATCAGACTACCATGGGCCAAGATGATATAGATGCCTAGTTCTTGGCTATTTTTACTGGCCAGATTGTCCCTGACTCAGGTAGGATTAGTCCATTTTGAAACCCCTATTCTTTGTGGTTAACATCATTTGACAACAGGGCGGACGCAGAGTTTTAAAGTTTGGAGCACAATCGAACTTGCAAAAATAGTTGGGAGAAATTTTACAATCGAAAATTTACGTCCATAAAAATCACACATCGTGTAATTTTGCATCCGAAAATTTACATGGGATATAACTTTTTCGAATGTAAAATTTCAAATTTCAACCACTTAAAATGACAAATTGGTAGAATGAGGAAGAAATCCAATTTAAGTACAAAGTATTTTTTATCCTCAGATCATCTTCGACCACCCATTGGTAGAATTATATCATTCCTCATTCTATCATACACAATACCTTTGCTATTGCCCTCAACACTGGAGAAGGTAATAAGTTCCACAGAAAGAAGTGATTCCATCTCTTCTATGTTGGATTCATTTTGTGCCCATGAGTGTTTTGCTGATAGTCTCAGAACTTCAAGTTCCATAGCTATTTCCTTCATACAAGGTCTATCCTCTCCTCTCACGTATAAACACCTTCTAGCAAGCGTAGTAACTGCTACTAACTGCTCACTATTTCCTTCACTTACGATACTATCATCAAGAATTTGGAATAGGTGGCCTTGCCTAAGTGTAGAAAGAAAATAACTAGCTAAATTTCTCTCCTCCTCTGGTCTGTCGTAGCTCAATGCCTTTTCCCCTGTTAATAGCTCCACAAGGACTACTCCAAAGCTATATACATCACTTTTCTCAGTGAGTTGGTTCATTTGCATGTATTCAGAGTCCAAATATCCAAATGTTCCTCGCACCATAGTAGCTAATTGGGTTTGATCTAGTGGAACCAATCTTGATGCTCCAAAATCAGACATTTTTGCTGTGAAAGTAGTGTCTAAAAGTATATTTGCAGATTTGACATCTCGATGTATGATTGGAGGTGAAGCTGCAGAGTGCAAATATGCAAGCACACCAGCAGCTTCTGAAGCTATTGTTAAGCGCCTGTCCCAAGAAAGAGTTTGTGCCTTTTTACATTGTTTATATGTTCTAAAAGGGTGCTATTGTTGATGAATTCATAA
Source organism: Fraxinus americana (assembly GCA_035079005.1). Lineage (NCBI taxonomy): Eukaryota > Viridiplantae > Streptophyta > Magnoliopsida > Lamiales > Oleaceae > Fraxinus > Fraxinus americana. Next base: position 554,137 of record CM068716.1, on the reverse strand, counting down.
ACTAGAAGAGGAACTTGGGTCTCTAAACAACAACCAAGGAGCCTGACAATATTCTTGTGGTTGATTTGAGAAAGAACAATCACCTCATTGATAAATTGCTCGACTTGGTTTGGATCAACTTCTTTGGACTTCTTGATTGCAACTGTTCTATTATCTGATAAGAAGCCTTTGTATACCGTGCTAAAACCTCCTTGTCCTAGAATCCTACTTTCGTGGAAGTTGTTTGTTGCCTTCTTGAGCTCCTCGGAAAAGAATATTTTCGCATTATCTGGTGACCTCTCTCTTCTAGCGTGTTGTTCTTGCAGCAATAATCCACCATTTTGAAGAAAGAATTTCTGCTTCATTGTGATCAACCTTCTTCTCCGGAGTTCCAAGTACAACCAGCAGACACCAAGCAGAAGAACAATGAAGCCTAGAGAAATACCTGTTATTGAAATTTTCAAGGGGCAAAAAGAGTTAACATTAACTTCTTTTTCCCACTTTATTTTCATTGAACCAACAGGCTAGAATTTTTTTTGGAAATATGGGTTGATATTAAAGGTCACACAATTCCCGAGATTCTGTTGGCAGGGTACACTCGTTAAAAAAAATTGAGCGAAAAGGTCAAGATCTACCCAAAGAATTCATACTAACCTGCAACAAGTTTGAAGACAAGTGATTCACCACGAATGCAACCTCGTCCATCTTTCAACCAGGGGCGGACCCAGGCTTCGAGTCCAGCTAGGGCGGAAGTTGACCGTTGATCGTCAACTGTCAATGTCCATAATAGCAAAATCGTTTATTAATATTTAATTAAATATTATTCAACCTACATGTAAATAAACTAAAATGTAAAAATCACACACACACACATATAAGGAGAAATTATTATCACCAAGAAGTTTCTTAAGAGGTGTCTATAATTAATCTTGGTTCAATTCACTGCTTCATTTTATATTAATCTATCTATAAATCTATAATCTTGACATTTTTTTAACATTTCTTACAAAGGATCTACACCAGTATTATTAGCTTGTGATAAACCAAGCCTAATAAGCCCTATTTTCAATCTGCAAGTAAGCAATTAATTAGTCTCCTAAGAAACACATTTCCAAATCAATTGTACAACAACAATTTTCTTGTTTTTATGGTAATCAATTCCAGACAAGATTAAACTCCAAGAGGAGAACATAAATGATTTTGCATTCAATTCATATAAACATACTAACAGTCATAATTAAAACTATGATAAGAAATTCATAACTCCAATAATCTCCCAATTCCCAAATATATATGTTCAAATGACTTATAATCTCCTATTAAATAGCGATATATATGTTCAAATTACTTAAAAGGAAAATGAGAAATCAATTAATCTTGCTTTGCAGCCAATCGGGCCAACATCATCAAGAACTATATCCAGCTAGTCCACAACTTTAGGGTTTAACAACCTTCTGGCTTCAACAAACACAAAATCAACACGGCAATCGGCATCAACATTCAACAATATGCTACCAAAATATACTCGAAGCAAGTAACGTAGATTTTACAAATACAAAAAAGGAGAAGGTCACAAACATACTCACTGGTCGCAACGCACGCACCGGCCTTCGCAGTCGCAGAGGCTGAGTTCGTAGTTCGCAACTCGCAACTCGCATTTAGAGTCGCAGGGCAGCAGCCAACACGAGGGTTTGCCTGATTCAGCTGCGTTTGGAACGTATTTGGTGTGGGATATTGGTAAATGGTTTAATGGGCTTGGACCTGGTAATTGATTTTGAAATTAGGATTTGGGCCTAATTTTTTTTTAAAAATGAGGCCCAATGAAAAGGTCCAACTTTAAAATAAAAAACCTAAATTCAAAACCTATTCATCTTCTTCCACAATTCAGACGGCGCCTCTCTGCAATTCAACTATTCAAGCTTCTAGGTTCTGGCTCTGGCGACAACTGAAGCTCCTAGCGGATCCAGCACGGGCAGCCGCGGGAGCTCGCCAGGTGCTGGGTCTCGCCAGGTACTGGGTCCGCCACTGCTTTCAACCTGTTGTTGTGGTAACCTTTTGGGCAAATACAGCTATAATTTCCCGCTGAGTTCTCACATCCCTTTTCACGTTTATTGTTCGGATCTAGACATTCATCAATATGTGCATAAGAGAAAATAACAAAAACATCAAAGCAAATGAGGGTATATTCTTCAAACACTTCAAATAAAATGACATAGATGCTCAAAGAGAGCAAGCTATGTATGTATATCAAAAAATTACCTAGGAAAAAAATTAAATCTAACCTACATCGACAGCCATCAACGAGGTATGGGTTTCCTTGATAACCCTCCTCGCAATAACAACGATACCCATAACCATTATTGGGTTCGTTACACTTGGAATTCGAACTTTGACATGCATAACTAGACATGTTATTTCGAGCCTCCACACAAGTTCCATCTCCAACCGCCTAGTCAACCACCATAGGAAGACATGTTACATTCCTCAGGCTGGAAAGGCTACTTGGAGTAAAATTGAATGCACTTTACTCAGCAAGGAAACTATAGCTGCAATTGTTGAAATCCCACACATTTTTGAATTGATCATAGCTCTGCAATGTCAGGTTTGCTATCTGTAGCTCTTTTGGAATAGAAGTTTGGCAGCAGCCTAGACCAGAACACATACCATCTGCCAAATCCCCCTGGATCCGCAATACGAATTACACCTTGTCTGATAAAATTTATTGTTAAACCGCATACCATGCACAAAAGCATTAGTATCGCAACCAACCACGGTGAATTTATTCGTAGTATTATTGATGGTGAGGCCCCAGATTAATTGTATCCAGCACCTAACATACAGGATTCTGGTGCCATTCTGAGTTGAAATTCAAAGAAAAATTGAAGGCTTAATTGAATGCATTTACAAAATTACAACTAGTAATATATACACAATTGCTGGAGTAGGAAGCAAGCAATTCACGATAATTACACGTGAAGAATCAATATAGTTACAACAAGAATTGTGGTCCCAAACTATGTAATTATATCTGCACATGTGCTTGATCCGTTGAGTAAGTAAAAAATCGGTAAGCGTGTTCATATACAGTAAGTGTTGGTAAATACGGGAACTTTCTGTTGAATCCGGTGACTTTCAATACGGTACTTTAACATCCTCCCTCAAGCTAGAGTTCTGTCAACTAACTCTAAGCTTCTCTTTAAGAAATAGGAACCTGGAATGAGATAAAGGTTTCGTCAACAAGTCTGCAATCTGATCAGATGAAGGAACGTATTGGATCTTCAATTTGCCTTCAAGAACTTTATCCTTCACAAAATGTATATCAAGTTCAATGTGTTTTGTTCGAGCATGGTAAATCGGTTTGGAAACTAGAGCCATAGTACTTAGATTATCACACCATAGAATTGGGAATGAGGTAGGTTGCAATTTGATTTCCATAAGAAGTAACTTAATCCAAGATATCTCAGCTGAGGCTAAAGCTAGACCCCTATATTCAGATTCAGCACTGGACCTGGCAACCACTTGTTGTTTCTTTGAAGACCAAGCAACCAAGGTATCTCCTAGATAGATGTAATAGCCGACTGTAGATCTCCTGTCATCAGAGCATGAGCCCTAATCAGCATCAGTATAACCTATGATGCTCAGGTTATCACTTCTTTGAATCCAAAGACATTGTTCAGTTGTGCCTTTCAAATACCTGAATACCTTTTTCATTGCCTTCCAATGAACATATGAAGGACTTTGAAGAAATTGACTTAGCTTATTTACTGCAGAGCTAATTTCAGGCTGTGTATGAACAAGGTATTAAAGTCCACATATTGCACTTCTGAAAAAGAATTGATCAACCATTTTCTCTCCATTCTTAGAGATAATTTTTCCCACTGTCATAGGCGTTGCACAAGGTTTAAGATGTTCAAAATTAAATCTCTTTAGCAACTCCTTGATGTACTTAGCCCGAGTGAGATGCATTCCTGATTCACATCTCCTCACTTCAATTCCCAAAAAATTGTGCAATTCACCCTTATCTTTTAATGCAAACTGTGAGTTAAGTTTGTCAATAAAGCATTGCAGTGACTTGTGATCATTTCCAGTGATTACTATATCATCAACATACACCAAACAAAAAATTATTTGCCTTTCATTCATGTAGAAGAACAAGGAATTATCTGCCCTGAACTTGATGAACTTCCAGTCCAAAAGTTTGCCTTTTAAGCATCTTTGTGCTTCCTGAGTGTACTGAATAAGGAGTGGTATGGGCTTCATCTAGAATCTCATTTTTCAATTCATCGAAATCTGGTACACATAAACGTCCTTTATAATACAACGTTTTGTCCTCGGTTACGGTAAATCCTTTCCATTTTTCTGTATCAATCTCGGCTTTAATAAATTCGAATGATTAATCGCCCTTCTGGTGGTCCTTAATTCTATCACGGAGTGTCGGTTGAATCGAGAGTGCTGTCATTCAAGCTGTAGTTTTCGATGGAATTGTGACTACTTCGAGACTTAATCTCTCAATTCCTTATGTAGAGGTTCCTGCGCTATTAATATTGCCAACTTGCCCGTGATTTTCCTACTCAAAGCGTTGCCACTACGTTCACCCTGCCTGGATGGTAATGCATTTCACAATCATAATCCTTTACCAATTTCAGCCACCTCCTCTGTCTCATGTTCAACTCCTTTTGAGTGAAAATGTATTTGAGGCTTTTATGATCGGTATAAATGTCGCATTTACCCCCATATAGGTAATTGATAAGTGTAATTTTTACACTTATTCGGGACCTAAAATAACTACATTTGATAGTTCTTTTGACAAAATATATTCTAAATTGTTGTATTTTATGTTTAACAGGTGAAACTCTATGGATGGAAAAGAAATTGAAGAAAGGAAGCAAAATATGGCGAAAAATGGCAAAATCTAAAGTATAAGGACCAACTTGCATTTTATGAAAGAGTTGAGGATTTGGAAAGCAAATATATATATATATATATATATATATATATATATATATATATATATATATATATATATATATATATATATATATATATATATATATGCACAAAATTTGAGTGGATAGGGCGAGAAAGAGAATACGCAGCCAAAGTGAGATAATTTGCTGGGGAATTGATAATCATATACACATATTGATAGCCTTGGATATATATATATATATATATATATATATATATATATATATATATATATATATATATATATACGTACAAGAGAAAGGCAGAAAACATATAGACACACAGTGAGAGAATTTGACAAATTGGAGGCAATATTCTTATTATATTCACATGGAAATCCACATGGAAATCCAGACAGAGAACATAGCAATTGAATTGAAAATTCAATTAATTCCAGATATTTTTCACGTTTCGTCAATTTTCGGTGATGTCGTTCCACTTTTGCTTGTTTAATTTCAATATTATATTAGGCTAGATTTTTACGTTGCTAAAGATATAGATGAACCCTTGTTTTGAAATTTTTAGCACGTAGTAATAAATATTGTGAGGTTCGATAAAAGAGAGATATATACTTCTATGCTTTGCATGGTTCATAAAGATGTTCTAGTTCGTTATGCATTTATCATTTTCGTATTTTTCATCGAGAGATAGGAAGGTCGCATGAGGGGAATAGATTTAAGTTTTTGGTGTCGTTGCCGGGGACTACTGTTTTTGATACGTTTAGTTAATTTTAGCTTTAATCTGAATTTTACTGTTTTTTCTTTAATTTAGTTTATTTTGAAAAAAAAAATTGTTGTGTTTCCTGCTTACTTTTTCGAGAACGTGTATGCGAAGTTCGAGAACCGGTGATCTTGGTCAATTTGATCCAGAGATCGAACGAACATTCAGCATTCGAAAAAGACAACAGTTGGAAACACACCAAAAATATAAATAGAAAGATATGACAGAAGAAAATCCGAATCAAATAGTCATCGGGGCTAATATGAGAGTAGAGCAACCACAGGAAGTTGCAACCAACGAAAACGCAAGGTTGATGGGAAAGTACATGGTTCCACCGATTGTGGAAAGCCAATCTAGTATAGTATATCCGGCGTTTGGTCAAGCAAACTTCCACCTGAGGACAGATGTGATCAACATGTTCCAGAATGCATTACAGTTCTTTGGGAGACCTACTGAAAATCCCAATGCCCATATCTCAAGATTCTTGGACATGTGTGCTACCATCGAATATCCGGGTGTTTCAAGCGAAGCAATCAGGATGAGGCTCTTCCCATACACTTTGAGAGATTCAGCTAGGGAATGGTTGGACACATTTCCTCCTCAAAGCATCACCAGTTGGAACAGCCTAAGTCAGAAATTCCTGAACAAATACTTCCCACCAAAACGAATTGCCAGATTGAGGGATGAAATCACTACATTTTCTCAACTTGACTCGGAGTGCTACTATGAAGCTTGGGAAAGATATAAGGGATTGCTCCGCAGTGCCCACAACATGGACTGCAAAAATGGCTCCAAGTGCAATATTTCTACATTGGGCTAAATCCGATAAGTAGAGCTAACGTTGACTCCGCTTGCGATGGATCAATTACGAAAAGATCGACGGATCAAGTCTATCAAATCATGGAGGACTTGGCATTCACCAGTGCATTGTGGCCAACCGAGAAAAGGTGTGTAGAAAGCAGTTGGGATACATGAGGTGGATCAATTAACAGCCATCTCAGCGTAATTGGCAGCTCTAGCTCGGAAAGTGGAACAGCTAAATGTAACTCAGACAGTGGGACCAAAATGCAACCATTGTGGAGGGAACCATGAGAGCGTAGATTGTACTGTGGGTAGTCTATCTATCCAATCAGTGGAAGATGTTAACTACACACAAAACTTCCAGAGGCAGCAAAATAATCCCTACTCAAATACATACAATCCAGGGTGGAGAAATCATCCCAATTTCGCATGGAACAATAATCAGGAAGCTCAGACTGCACAACTAGGTTTCCAGCAACCTGAGAAGAAATCTTTATTAGAAGACATTGTGACTAAATTGGCTGAGATATCTACTCAACACATGCAAAGAACAAACAAAACCTTGCAAGTTCATGGAGCTGCCATCAAGAACTTGGAAAATCATATAGGACAAATAGCGAAAGCACTTTCAGAGAGACCACCAGGAGCACTACCTAGTGACACTGAGATAAATCCCAAACAACAAGTAATGGCAGTGAAGGTTGTGGAGGAAGAACAAATTGAGGCAATAACTACCCGTAGTGGAGTTCAACTGCCAGAGATTAATGTAAAGAGACCAGTTGCTACACAAGAGAAAGTACCTACCACGGTTGAGGAAAAATTGGAGGAGCTCAATCAGAACGAGGAACAAGAAAGAGCATTAAATGATCCAAAAGTTAAGGCAACTACTCATATTAAACCCTATGTGCCTCTTATCCCATTTCCCCAGAGATTGCAAAAGAGAAAGGTGGAAGAACAGTTTGCAAAGTTTTTGGATATCTTCAGGAAGCTTAATGTCAATATCCCACTGATTGAAGCTATATCTCAAATACCGAACTATGCAAAGTTTCTGAAGGAGATCCTATCAAGAAAGAGAAAGCTTACAAATTTCTAGACCATCAAGTTAAATGAGGAGTGTAGTGCCATCTTGCAGAACAAATTACCTCATAAACTACGAGATCCAGAGAGTCTCAAAATCCCTTGTTCAATGGGAAGTGATTCTAATTTTAATTGTTTATGTGATTCAGGAGCAAGTATAAACCTAATGCTCTTTTCTGTCTATAGGAATTTTCCAAGGAACCATTCCTTCTGGTGTTGAGAACCTCCATGGGTTAGCTTATTTGGATATTTCTAACAATGATCTGATTGGCATGATTCCTTCTGCAATTGGAAAACTTACAAACTTGCAAGAAATCTACATGGGAATAAACGGAATCACAAGTGAGATACCATCTTCAATTGGTAACTTGACTTTGTTAAAGCATTTATCTTTGGAGAAAAACAAAATTTATGGAAGTATACCACAGAGTCTCAGTAATTGCAGCAACTTGTTATCCTTGGATCTTTCTCATAACAATCTCAGTGGTTCTATACCTCGAGAAATTATGAGTCTTGCCTCAATTTCAATAGCCTTTAATCTATCCTAAAATGCATTTACAGGGCCAATTCCACATGATGTTGGTTATTTGATCAATCTTATAAACTTGGATTTGTCTTACAATGGATTATCTGGATCCATTCCGAATTCACCGACGAACTGCGTCAGTTTACAACAGCTTCAGCTGGAGGCAAATTCACTTGACGGAGAAATACCAAAAGGTCTTAGTTCTTTGAAGGGTATACAGTACTTGGATATTTCTCATAATAATTTGTCAGGGCCAATACCAATTTTTCTTGGTGAACTGCCCCTGTTGAGACTGAATTTGTCTTTCAATAGGCTGCAAGGTAAAGTCCCAGTACTAGGAGTCTTCCAAAATGCAACTGCTATTTCAGTTAATGGGAATAATGAGCTGTGTGGAGGCATCTCAGATTTAAAGCTCCCTCCTTGCTTGTCGACAAATCCCAGGAAGAAAAAGTTTTCGACTCTATTGAAAATCTTAACACCGATACTGATTGCTGGAGGCGCACTAACTCTTTCAGGATGTTTCTACGTATTCATTTACCTGAGAAGAAATTTCCGAGGAAAAATTTCCATGACATCATTCGGTGGAAAATTTGATAGGTGGTTTCTCTGAAGAAAATTTGATTGGTGCTGGAAGATTTGGATTTGTATACAAGGGAATTCTCAATGATGGACAGACTCTGGTAGCAGTGAAGGTTCTCCGTCTCCATTTCACTGGAGCCTCTAGAAGTTTTATGGCAGAATGCAATGCACTAAGAGGTGCAAGACATAGAAACCTTTTGAAAATATTAAGCATCTGTTTGAGCACGGATTTCCAGGGAAACGATTTCAAGGCAGTTTATGAGTTCAAGGCTAATGGAAGCTTGGAAAAATTGCTGCACCACGATGAAAATACAAGGAATCTTACTTTGATACAGAGGCTGAACATTGCCATTGATATTGCATCTGCACTTGAATACCTGCATTGTGGTACTGGTTCGATTACAATCCATGGTGATTTGAAGCCAAGTAATATACTTTTAGATGATAACATGACTGCTTATGTTGGTGATTTTGGATTAGCCAAAGTTATTTCCAACATTTCCAGTACATATCCAACACATGACAGCAGCTCAATTGCAATCAAGGGGACCATAGGCTACATTGCTCCAGGTTTGGTTTCCGATGTATACTCTTAATCGGCATGTTTAATATGGAGTATTCAATAATGCATGAAAGTATTAACAAAGAAAAAAATAAAATCTTATTCATTGTACTGTTTAGTCCTTCCAGCATTGAGTACCATTGGCACTATTAGGTTGCGTTCTGAAAGGCCCATCTAGGCATAGAGAAAATACCATTACTGGAAGAAAGGCAGTCAACTCTATTTTAGCCGCCTAAGGTGTGCCTAAAAGAAAAAGGCGCAGCCTTTTTGTTTGGCAAGTGATGACTAACAAAATACTCAACCATTACTTGCTAAAACTTGAAAAGGAAATAAGCCGAACAAAAAATCCACCATAGCCCAAGCCTAGCTCACGGTATGCATTGTTTTTTTGATTTATTGGTTTAGAATAATTAAAATAATATTAAAAATAGGAAAACTCCTTATTACGCCTTGGCTTCACCTCGGTTCGCCTAGACTTGTAAGGCTTGAGGCTTGATATCCATGCTTTACACCTTTTAGAACCTTGCTATTAGGCCAAATTCTAGGAAAGAAAACAAAACTAACTTTTATTATATTGTACTCTTCAATCCTTTCTAATGACATAACAAACATTCACATATTTCTTTTGTTCCAAAAATCGTGAAGTAGCCAGTTTTTGTTTACATACCTAATCTGATAACTAGAATGTACATGCAGAATATAGCATGGGCGACACAGTTACAACGAAAGGAGATGTATATAGCTATGGTATTCTTGTACTAGAAATGTTCACAAACATAAGACCAACACGATGCATTTGAAGATCATGCAAATCCTCATAATTATGTAAGCAGTGCAATACCCGGCAGAGTAATGGAAATTGTGGATCCAATAATGCAACTAGAAAACAACATTACTAGTAAGATCAAGGATTCTATAGCTGGTATATTGGGTATTGGAGTGGCATGTTCAAAGGAATTTCCTAGAGATCGCATGTCGATTACAGATGTTGACACTGAACTACACAGAATAAGAAGTGCATGTATAGCTGAAGGCTTGAGGTAACAGCTTTGAAAATCACATAGAGGACAACCAGCCGGGAATTGGCTGACGCCTAAAAATCTCTAGGCCAGCATGACCCTAAGCTCGCCCTGGGTCTGAGCCGGGGATTTAAAAAATTTCGAATTTTTAAGTTTATTTTTTTCTTTTTATTTAGTATGGTAATGAACAAGATTATCCAACATATGTTACAATAGATAAACAAACAATGTATAAAATAATTCCAACGCATGAAAATCACTGAATTCACAAAGTCTGTTATAAACCCCATCTCCCTTAATTGTCTTTTCCCATATATTAGCATATGCCAGTGGTAGTTGTCTTTAGATCATCTCCCACCACCCATCGGTAGAATAATATGATCCCTCTTGCTGTCATATCCAGTAACTGTGCTATTACACTCATCATTTGCAAAGGTATTCATTTCCACAGAAAGAAGGGATTCCATCCCTTCCACATTGGGTTCATTTGTGCCCACAAGTGTTTTCCAGACAGACTCAAACTTACTGTGAAGTGATTTTCAAGCCTTTGAAAAAATGAGTGCTCTTGAAGAAAAAATGAGCGTTCTTGAAGAAGTCCGAAGCTCTTTACGCGAAAGACCAGTGTACGATAGATTTCGCGTATTAAAATACAGAAATCGTTACAAATTGTATTTTTGAGAAATACAAATGGATATGAATCTTCTTGTAATTGTAAAATTGCAAAATTCTCTTATTAATTATTTGAATGTTTGAAGACGAGGAGCCACGAGGCTTGAATCCTAGGCTTCGAGATTTGTTGAGAATTTGATTTGTCGAGAATTTGACTTGTTCGACACTTGAATTTCGGAGCTTGGATTTGCACTTCGAAACTTAAACTTGATCTTGATTTAATTCGAAGAAGACTTTGATCTTCTTGAGTTTGCTTGATTTGAAGAAGATTTTGATCTTTTTCTTGTTCGACGGACTTGGAGTTGAGATGATTTCTTCTTTTCCTTCAGTTTTGGGATTTCTTTCGTGATTTTCTTCTGCACTTTTTTCTCCTTTTTTTTTTTCCGTATGACATTTGGTCCTATTTATAGAGGAAATTTGTGACCAATTATGGTAACCACTTAATTAATGTAATTAGCTTGATTATAATTGAATAATTGTAGATTTTGAAAGAGTATGATGTGCTTTTAAAATTTTATGGGCCGTAGTATGCTTTAATTTAGTAAATTTAATTGAGTTAGTTATTTAAATTGACCCCACCTATTATTTATTATTTTTTTATGTTTACAAATGCCTCCTCAAGATTTATTTACTTATTATATAGAGTAAAAAAAAGGGCAGGGCCGGGCGGGGGGGGGGGGGGCTTTAGCTCAAGTTTGCCCCTCCCTCTGCTTCACTTGTAAAGGTATATTTGGATTTAATGTACCTATGTTATATAGAGTATGTCACCTAGTCGTAGGATGGGTGTAATAGGACAGCTCCGGATTTGATTTTATTCATTCTTTACTTTCTAGATTATTCTTGTAATCTTCTAAATTAGGATAATTAGATACTTCAATTATTCTGTTTCTTTATAAGTTTAGCACCGGCATTGTATATATATCTGTCCTATTCTGTGAATAATATATTGTTAAAAAATCATTAATTCCCAAGCTCCATTATGGTATCAGAGAACTAAAGGCCAACGCCGCCTATCTCCTATTTTTTTTTCTCTGAGTCATGGCCTCGACTCAATCCACACCGCCATCTGCCACCTCTCACACCACCATCATTAATCCTACAGACAACACTACACACCTTATTGATATTAATGTCTCGACACAAGCACCTCTAAAACTCACATCTACAAATTACACCGCCTGGAGGCTCCAATTTCAAACGCTTCTCATCGGCTATGACTTGATTGGGTTCATTGATGGCACAAAGCCCTATCCACCTTCCATTGTCATGCATAACTGTATCTTGAAGTCTAATCCCGATTATCTCCTGTGGATCCATCAAGACCAACTCTTGCTCAATGCCATCATTGGCTCTCTCGCACCATCCCTCATCCCATTTATTGCTGCTGCAAAAACGTCTTATGATGCTTGGACGACTATCTCCAACACCTACGTAAAGCCGACTCGTGGTCGCATTCTTGGTCTCAAGGGTAGACTCACTAACCCCGTCAAAGGCACTCAATCTATCACTGAATTTATGCAAAGTATAAAAACTACTGTCGATGTACTAGCTCTTATGAATGTCTCTGTTGATTCTAAAGATCTTGTCATCAAAATTCTTAACGGCCTCAATGAAAACTATAAAGAACTCTCCAATGCTATTCAGGCACGAGAAACATCCATCTTCTTTGATGAGCTGCATGAGAAACTTCTCAACCATGAGGCACAACTGGCAGCCAAAACAGGTTTATCATCTCCTACTCCTGCCACGACTTTTCCTGCTATTCGGTCTTCTCCATAAAGCCGTACCTTGCTGCCCCAGCAACCCCGTGGTCCGCCACATTCATTTAACCCATCTCGTGGTCATCCTGCTCGATTTTCGCATGCCTCTTTCACGCCTCGACCTCCTTTTTCTGTCGACAATCCAGGCCAACGCTCGTATCTCGGTCGCTGCTAGTTATATGAACAACACAGACACTCCGCAAAACGTTTTTCAATTTTCAAGCATGTACCGTAGACTTCCAATGCGTACCAGTCACGTCCCCTACCTTGCCCAGCCTACACGGCCCCTAGTGCTCACACGACCACTCATCCGATGGCCTCTTCAACAACGTCTGAATGGATCTTAGACTCGGGTGCTTCTTATCACGTCACTACCGATCTTGCGAACCTTTCACTTCACTCACCTTATGATGGTTTTGATGACTTGTCATCGGTAATGGTAAAGGTTTGATCATCACTCATACTGGCTTTCTCAACCTACTCGCCCCCTCATCTTTGTCCTTCCCACATACTCTTTGTGTTCTAACTATGGCAAAAAATCTTATCTCAGTTTCCCAATTATGTAACTCTAACAATGCTGATGTTATCTTTTCTATGTCTGGCTTTCAGGTGAGGGATCATCAAACGGGGGCCCTTCTTCTCCAAGGACCACATAAGGACGGTGTTTATTATTGACCTTGTGGCACTTCTGTCTTGGTCACCCATCCCGCAAAATTGTTCGGCATGTAGTCTCGTCTAATGTTTTTTCTTTATCTTCCCATCTTTTATCACATTTTTCTTGTAATTCTTGCAAAATTAATAAGAGTCATAAGCTTCCGTTTTATGAATCTACACTTTCATCTTCAACACCTCTTGAATTGATTTTTCTGATGTGTGGTCTTTTCTAGTTCTCTATGTTGATGGACTTAAGAACTACGTTGTCTTTGTTGACAACTTTACTAGGTACATATGGTTTTATCCTCTCAGGCAAAAGGCCGATGTTCTAGACACTTTTGTCAAATTCGAATCTCTTGTGGAAAACTACTTCAAAGCTAAAATAGTTACCTTATACACAGATAATGGGGGGAATTTATTGCACTTCGTTCATTTCTTGCATCTAGTGGGATTACACATCTCACCACACCACCACATATCCCGGAACACAATGGTTTTTCGGAACGCTGTCACCGTCATATTGTCGATACCGGTCTCATCCTCCTCCATCATGCGTTCGTCCCTCTCCATTTCTGGCCTTTTGCTTTTGCCACTGCTACCTATCTCATCAACCGAATTCCCAAATCCAACCTCTCCATGATCATTTGAAAAATTATTTAGTTGTTCCCCAAACTTTCAAAAGCTTCGTGTCTTCGGCTGTTAGTGCTATCCATAGTTGTGTCCGTATACCTCTCACAAATCGGAACCTCGGTCTCATGCCTGTATCTTTTTAGGCTACTCCTTAACACAGAGTGCCTATCTCTGCTATGATCCTCTTCCTCCAAACTATTTATTTCTTGTCCTGTTGAGTTCGTTGAAGACGTTTTTCCATTTTCCATGCCCACCCCATCAGTCCCTCACTCGAATCCTTTGTCGTCTTCCACTCTTTTCTTTAATGTCCCGTCTACGTCGCATGGTGGTATTGTCAGTTCTCCTCCCTTGCTCAATGATGAACCCCCATCCTCGGTCTTGCTCTCGCTCGCTGCCTCCAATGATGTTCCCTCACTGTCGAACTCTTTCTCTGTCTCTCCCCCTCCCCAGGTTACTTCCATCTTACCCATCACCGTCGCCAATGGCCACCCCATGCTCACATGCTCAAAACACATCCACAAACCGAACCGCAAGTATTGCCTTGTCTCTTCCCATCTACCTACCAATATTGAGCCCACCAGTGTAACCCAAGCTCTTACTGATCCACGATGGCGCTGTGCCATGTCCGCTGAGTTTGATGCTCTCCTTCGAAATGGTACATGGGATCTTGTTCCTTCTAGTGGCTCGCAGAATATAGTTGGTTGTAAATGGGTGTTTCGAATCAAGCGCAATCCCGATGGGTTTATTGACAAATACAAAGCTCGCCTCGTTGCCAAGGGTTTTCACCAACGACCTGACATTGATTACTATGATACTTTCAGCCCCGTCGTAAAGCCTACTACTATTCGTCTTGTTCTAAGTTTGGCACTGTCACGTGGTTGGGCTCTTCGGCAACTTGACGTCAATAATGCTTTTCTTCATGGTCATCTTGATGAAGAGGTCTATATGGCACATCCCCTTGGCTTTATTGATGCAGATTTTCCCTCTTATATCTTTTGCTTAAGTTGGGCTTTGTTCATGCCCAGTCGGACACTTCCCTCTTTGTGTTCAATTGCGATGGTGTTATTGCCTATTTCTTGGTGTATGTTGATGACTTGATTCTTATGGGTAGCGATCCTGCCTTTGTTTCTCACTTCATTAATCAGTTGGCTTCCAGGTTCTCCATCAAAGACTTGGGGTCCCTGTCCTACTTTCTCGATGTCGAAGTTCTGTCACGCCAACACTCATGCTTCCTCTCCCAACGGAAGTACATTGTGGATTTACTTGCTCGGCACAACATGCTTTCTTCTAAACGGGTTCAGACACCTCTTGCAGTTGGTACCACACTTTCCCTCTATGATGGCTCCCCCCTATGGACGCTACTTTGTATCGACAGGTTGTTGGGAGTCTCCAGTATCTCCTTGTCACACGTCCAGACATTGGTTTCGCAGTTAATAAACTCTCGCAATTTATGCATGCTCCGTCTGAACATCATTGGGGTGTTGCCAAGCGTCTACTCCGCTATCTAAACAGTACTCGTGATCTTGGACTTCACCTTCATGCAAACTCTTATCTATCCTTACACTGCTTCACCGGCGCTGACTTGGCTGGAAACTATGATGATCGCACGTCTACAGGGGCCTATGTTCTCTTTCTTGGACCTAATCCCATCTCTTGGAGCTTGAAGAAGCAACGCTCTGTGGCCCGTTCCTCTACTGAAGCTAGATATAGAGCAATTGCCTCTACTGCATCGGAAGTCCAATGGGTTCGGTCTTTACTTGCTGAACTCGGGGTCTCACTTCCCTCGCCGCCGGTCATTTACAGTGACAACATTGGCGCCACTTATCTTTGTGCCAATCCTATTTTTCACTCTCGCATGAAACACATCTCCATTGATTATCATTTCGTCCGGGATCTTGTTCAACGCTCTATGCTTCGCGTGTCCCATGTCTCTTCCGCTGATCAGCTTGCCGACGCTCTTACAAAGCTTCTTTCTCGGACTCGGCTGCGTGACCTAGTCTTCAAGATTGGTGTCTTCTCTGGACCACCATCTTGAGGGGGCCTAATAGGACTTCTCCGGATTTGATTTTATTCATTCTTTACTTTCTAGATTATTCTTGTAATCTTCTAAATTAGGATAATTAGATACTTGAATTATTCTGTTTCTTTATATGTTTAGCACCAGCATTGTATATATATCTGTCCTATTCTGTGAATAATATATTGTGAGAAAATAATTAATTCCCAAGCTCCATTAGGGTGAGTGATGCACATATATTATTTATGATCTTGAAATATATGCATATTTGATATTAACCCATAGTTGAATTCTCTATTGGAAAGTTTAGTATACTCAATGTTGTACAATATATGAGATTGCAACTTTTTTTTTTTGCCAATGTTGAAGAGTTGCCCAAACTGGAAATGAACGTGGTGACGAGCCTCCTATTTTTTTTTATTCTTTATAATTTTCATATGTTGCTATGCAGATATGATGAATGTCAAGATCCAAATCTCAATGAATGTGAAAAGGAATGCGAAAACACACAATGGGGTTTTGGTGTGTTATTGCCCAAAAGGTTTCCATGAAGATGGGAGACAAGATGGCCGAGGGTTCATTAATGGTCGATCACTTACATTCAAACTTGTTGCAGGTGAGCACCCGTAAGTTATTTTTATTTCGAATATGTCAGAATATGTCGATAAGCTAAAAATCAACTTATTTTGGATGTAATGTATCAAAATAGATTTTTACTAAAATTTGAAGGAAGAATAATATGTCATTATTTTGTAGTATTTGTATGCTTAAACAATTCTTTGTTTCTATCTGGTACCAAAGGAGTAATGGCTTTTAGTATTGTCGTTTCATTTATGCTAAATTACATAAACTAATGAAAGCACATATTTGACTCATTTCCTTCTTCCTTGCATGATTTTTAATTTCCTCCCGTTTGTTTAATAAAAACAGCAGGAAAAGGAGCTAACATTTATTCGTTTTTCCAATCATAGGCAGAGACGTCAAATCAGAAAACATTCTTTTAGACACTAGTTTCACAGCGGAAGTGCCTGATTTTGGAGCATCAAGATTGGTTCCTCTTGATCAAACCCAATTATCCACAATGGTGCAAGAAACATTTGGATACTTAGATCCCGAGTACAAGCAAATGATCCAATTGACAGAAAAGGTAATGCTTATAGCTTTTGAGTAGTCTTTGTGGAGCTACTAACAAGAAAATTATGTTTTTTAAATTAAGTGCTTAAGCCTTTTTACTACTTACATTTTTTTTTTTTTTTTCAACTTTCTAGTTTTCTTTTACTATGTTTGGTTCTTAAATTTGTATGCACTATTAGTTGAACAAATGTACAAACTTATTCAAAGAGAATTCAAACAAGTGAAATGATGCGATTGAAATAACAATAAATAAAAAATATCAATTAAACAAGACTTTAGTCGATGTAATGCTGATTAAAGTGGGAAAAGTTGAGCCGACGAAGTGAGCAGTGATATAATTTCATAAGGGCGAAATTTAGTGTTATTTACCTTATATTTTCGACTAATCTTTTGTTCCCTTTGGGTAGCTTAAATGGGCTTCAGATTCTTGCAGGCACGATCTCATGTTGTGTATATTAATAGCAAGAGTAGGAGTAAGGGCACAGAGCAAGATGTTAGTATTTTTCTATTGGCGAATCGAAGGATTGTTGAATCGCTGCTATTCGAATTTCAATCTTGAATTTTGAAAACTTTACGTTGTAAAATATGTGAGCACTTATTATAGAGTGAATTAGTAAGATGAATAAAAGTGAGACTACAAAACAAAAAATAGTTTATAAAAGGATTTGAATTTTTCTAATGAAGAGTGTAAAGGATTAATGTCGGGTATTTGGGTTTCTATTTGGAAGAAGCATAGGCCCATAATTTGCTCGATTGCAAGACCAAATTAGGGGTACATAGTTGAAAATACTTCTCTTGGACAAATTTTATCCAAAGTTAAATATAAAGTATACAATGAAAAATGACATCCCCATGCCTTGCATTGTTTTTGGATGAGTTGTCTCATGTTTGAAAGAGTCCAAGGTGAGGTGACAAAACATTATCTCAAGTTTGGTAGATAGTTTTGCAATGTCCACAAGATGACAACTTTGTTAGGTGCAAATATATCGTGGGCTCTTGCAAACCTTTCTAGAAGATGGACCCACCTCCACTCCTATTTTATCAATCACACACATGTATATGAAAGTGCATGGACCCCATGAATTGATGAGAGACGAAGAAACAGGTAGCTAACTTCAGTTGGGCTACCAAGCACTACGCACCTCTACCCACCACACCTCTTTCTTTATGGCTTTGTTCTTATCATTCTTTTCCTTAAGAAGAAAATATTAAATGGTCCTTGAATATAATTTTTCTATTAAAAAAGCCCAGTCAAATTCCCTTTGTTGCTAATGTAGAACAAGAAGAAAGGCTCCAATCTCTTTAAGCTGCTTTTTTAATATCGATTTTCACCAATTTTTTTCGGTGAATTTTATTTATTTATTTATTTGCTTGAATAAATTAATGGATTTTATGTACTTTATGATATTCCTTTTTCTTTTCATTTTTTCAGAGAGAGAAAGAGATGATGGATAATGTATTGTCATATCATCGATATTAATTGTTGTGATGATAAATAAAATTACTTAAAGTTCAATCAGCTTCCCTCAATAAGCCATCATTTCACTAGTTGTCATGTCAGCTAAATGAATTGTTTTTGAATTATTGCTATATTGTCAATTTAAAGAATGATTTTTGGATTGTTGTCTTGTCGGTTCAATCCCTACGTCCTAAATTCAAGAATACGTCCAGTAGTTAGCATCTCATCTCGTAACAATGTATTCTATCGATTCACTGAACAATGAATCAAAATGTATCTTCAAATTTTATTGATCAATAACCAACGAAGTCTATTGATACTAAGTACCAGTGCAGTAATACTCTTTAAAAAAAAAAAGAAGAAAGTGAGAGAATATAATGTAATTGCAGGCACTGGATCTCAAATGATGTGGAAGACCATGCATAAATATATTTTATGAGATTGAGTGAATTGGTTTAGTTACATAAAAGTATTAAAATAAGTCGCTAGACAATGCAAATTGCGTATTGGAGGAAATTCTTATGATACTTATCATGTGAAGGTTACGACTTTCTACAGACAGAAAGCAACTAATGAAGAAATTTGATTGGTTTGAATTGCGAAAAATGAAAGATAATAAATGGCTCATCACATGGGAAAGTAGAGAGATTAACGCAGCCGCAAAGGTTAGGAGGTTAGTTGGCACCGGCCATTTCCCCAACTTGTACTTAATTTGCACTCCTCAAAGGCCATTTTGCTTTGATGTACAATCGCATCATAGCAATAATTGGGCCAGCAATCTAACCTTTATAAATCAACTGTTTTCTTAATTTCTAACCCTTTTATATTACTATATATTTTTATTTTTTATTTTTTATTTTATTAACCTGCAGGTACCAAAAGATTCTGTTATATACCTACCAGCCAAACATGTCACATGTCCTTTAATCTCTCTCTCTCTCTCTCTCTTAAAATACGATCAATCTGAGATGTTATAAACATTCCATTTTCTTTCTTAATTAAAGATGGATTTATAAGGCCATTATTAGTTATTAGTCAATTTTAATAGCTTCACGCTCACACTACTAAATATTGTGTGTGTGCATATATATATATATCTTCTATATATTAAAAGTAGCTATATAACAGAATTTCTTGTTTTTAACGAAAAAACTAACGAAATTTGTTATTTTAACGGATTATGTAACAGAATTTCTTGTTTTAAACAGGCAGCTTTACATTCTTTCAGTGTTTTTATCATAACTTTGTATTTCGATATTCGATTGAGGCGATTCAAAATGCGTTAGAAAGCTAACTCATCTGGCTACAACTTTGATTCAGACATCATTCTCCAGGTCGATCACTTTCTATGCCAAAAATAGGTCTCAATATGAGACTAAAATATCGAAACATAACTTTTCGGTTGGAAATTGATTTGTGATCATCTTTTGACTAAATTTGATTCCATTGACATCTTTCTTTATCCAATTGACTCCGAGCATTCTCAAATCTTCATCGTGAGGTTCGGCACAATTTTTATGTATTTACATTTTAGTCCCCGAACTTTGGATCCCTTACAATTTAGCCATTTTCTCCAAATTTGTCAACTTTTGCTTATTTTCTTCGATCTCACCAACTTATATCACAACATCAAAATCACACATCTAATTATTTATCAATTACATAAAAATTACATCAATAATTATTTAATTAACCAAAAAAATTACATATTTATTAATAACAAATTAATTCTTAAACAAAACTATTAAATATAAACTAGGCAAACGTGCATTGCACGTTGCTTGCACTTAGTGTATATATATATTTATGTATTTATTGGTGGAGGAATATGCTCCCCATTTTATGTGGAACCTAATTAAGCACAAGAAACTAGCTATATTTCCAATAAATTAATATCATATCCAACTAGTACCTTGTACAAGTTGCCAAATCCCCATTTATTTCAAAACTAGGGTCCTCAAGCTATTGTAATTATATGTGCAAGATGAATCTTTATTATCGATGCCTTCACGGACAACGCTTTGTAATGACTTGTCTAAGATTCAACAACTCGATAACGGTTCGATGTATTAGTATGGTAGTACCTGTACACTACCCCTTGAACATCATCCTTGCTCATTTGTGCTTATGATCTCCTAAGATATTGAAAAATGGTCAAAACTTGTTAGTTTTTCATCAATGGTCAATTTTTTAATGGACTTATTTGCCCCTAAAAGTTCGCTAAAATAATAAATATATTCATACCACAGTTTTTAATAATTAAACTACATTTTAATTACATGAAAGGTTCATAACCTTACGGTATTATTACATTTATGTGTAAAACTTGTTTTTTCGCATTCTTATCCTCAAATTAATGTAAATTATTCCTGATTATGATCTCTATAAATTTTCTTTAAAATTGAGTAAAAAAATTCATTTGCCTATTGTATTTTTGAATTAAGAAAAAATAAAAAAATATTGCAAAAATGCAATTAAATATTTGATCCTCATTTAAAGTCATAGTTATTAAATTTGACTCGGACATTGACCTAGTCGAGATACTGCATCATCGAGTTACTGGTTGAATCATTGTATTCGTGGTCAGATCGGTAGGTGATTGCTTAAAATTATTTTTAAAATTTTTGTACATATAAATTTCTCTTTTAGATAAAATTAAAGTTTTAAAGTAATATCTTTAAATTATTGATTTTTTGAACTCATATTAGTGATAATGATTACGTTTTGATATTATAATTTTGTATAATATATTTACAAAAAATATATTATTTCTATCTTTATTATATTTAATCTTTTTCAATTAAAATATTTTTAGAAAACATTATGTATTTATGAATTATATATCTCTTACTACACAATAAAAAAGTGTTGTTGGTTCAATTGGTTAATTTGGCTCTTGTTCTTCTTAGTTGAAGGTTCAATTCCTTGCAACCTACAATTTATAACCCAGTGAAAAGTCGATTGGTTCAAGGAAAAATGGGCTAATGGGTCAATTAAAAAATCAGTGATTAAAAGGGTTTGAAGCAGGTTAATTGTCCAACAATACATACGTGTGACTCGGACCGAACCTGGGTCTGGTTTGAAGATTTTCGGACCGAGCCATTCGATTTGATCTGGATTTTATAACACTGTTTAAAGCATGCTAGTAATATTTTTAGACGATGGAACCATGGAATGCATCTCAATATGTATGCAATGAATCTTCACCCATAGGAATTCTTTTTATGTATTTTCTAAAAATTGATGAAAAATTATGCCAGAGATTGTATACATATCCACCACAAGAGTATGTTTAGAATTTTTTTTCTAGCACTATTAGTCATATTCTCTTAATAGCTTTTAATCTCTATTATTCTGTTTGTTATGTAATACTACGTTCCTTTGTTCTTTTTTCACATTCCTTTTATTTTCATGTGAAGTTTAATTGAAAGGATGTTATTAATGTGCATTCATTATACATTTTCTTTTAATTATACAATCAGTGTACATTAATTAAGAATGCTTGCTTTGGTGTCTAAGGTTTGTTAATTAATTTAAGTTGCAGCTATGGAATATTCATGTTGTTGGCCATTGCCAATAATTCAATTCAAAATCATGGCTAATCGATCTTTGATAAGATTTGCTTGTTCTTTGAATTTGATATAATCTTTTAAGGGGTGAATTTGGTCATTTAAACAAATATGGTCAAACAGATTCCTAAGAAAAATATGAAATCAGCTAGAGACTTGAGCTCCTCTAGGGATGTCAACGAACTGAGTTGAGCTTGCTCACGAGTCGAAATTTGAAGCTCGAGTAAAAATGGTTTGAGCTTTTGTTGGTCCAAATCGAGCTTTTGTTAGGCCAAAAAATCTAAATTTGACCCGAGCTTTTGACTCGAGCATTATCGAGCCTAGCCGGCTTGCAATTTTTTTTAAAAAAAAAATTGTACAATGAATTTACCGTTTCCATTTCCTGGAAAAAGTGACAAGTTTCATGGAAGATAATAGCTATCAAACAACAAAAGTTGAAAAAAATGACTATTTTAATGGAAAATAATTGCCATCAAACACCGAAAGATGGAAAATAACAACATTTAATTAATAATTTTCATGTAAAAAAATTTATAGGCAATTCAGTTGTCCAAAACTTATTTTCTTTCCATAAAAATTTCATGATCGCAATTAAAAACATCCTTACCGTTGATTACTCAATTTACTTACATGGTGTGATGAGTCTAGATTCCTCTTCCATTCGCTTTTGGGCACAATTTTTGTAGAGCGATAAAAGGATTTAAATTTTGTTCCATTAAAACCAGCTCTATTTGTCCCATAGAATTTGTTCGAACACTGTGCATTGTTTGTAAGTTTGACCTTGGAATATTAATTAGCAACCAAAACCATACATTTTGAAAGTCAAGTTTTCTTTGCTATGTGAATTTTGAATATTTTTGCAACAAAGATTTGATACTTATAAAGTCAACATGTTCCATGTATATATATCCAATTGTCGATTGCATTACCAATTGCATAAACATACAAGTAAATGGTGTCTTAGATTTAAGCTCGACTGGCACTCCTCCGATTTTGCTGAAACTAAGTATTTTCGGCATCCAATTTCTAAAGATAAGATGATCTAGTTTAACATTGTCACTACTTAAAAACATTCACTTTGTAACGAAATTTTTTCCCCCGTAAAAAGTCATTGTCATTAAGATTGTCGAGACTTTTCAAGATAAAAGTTTTTTCCGTTATCGTTAAAAACAAAATGTTTTGCATTGTATTATTCTACTAAAGTAAAAAAAAAAAAAAAAATCGAAAAATAGAATTATTTTGTTCACAAGAAAACAGGGCGGTTTGAAGTAAATTATTTTGTCAACTAATTATGAACTTCCAAGGCTAAATTTTTCTTATCTTACGTTGACTGAAGCAAATTATAAATGGTAAGTTACATCATGTGATCAATGTAATTATTTTCAATTCTTAAATTTGGTGCAACGGTTTTATATAGTTTAGTATACATTGACCTTTTATATATATATATATAGCTTTTAATTAACTTCCCCCACCCCCCCCCCCCCCCAAAAAAAGGGGGGGGGCGGGGGATCCGGTCTCATATAATATGCTGATTTAAAATAAAATTAATAGATAATGCTAGATGTACATAAACATCTACATAAGGGTGTCCATAATACTGATGTGTCAATCATCCGGTCATAGATGTATAAGTTTTTGATTTGAATTAAAGGTGGGATCACATGCCACATCAACATTATGGATACTCTTATGTAGATGCTTATTTACCTCTAGCATTATCCAAAGTAAATTAGGACAGTTGGAACTTAAATCCTTTTAAATTCATTTTAGGGTTGACCCTGCCATTAGATTAACATACAAGCTATCTGATAAGCAATTATTTGCCACATAGCAATATGTCACGTAAAATATCTTAAATATAAACAAAAAGAAAATTGATTGCAAAATTGTTCGATATGTGATTCGAATCAACATGATTTATTTCCTTTTTGTGAGAAATTTGGAAACAAGTGAAATCTGGATAGTCCCCTAAACTAAATGAGGCCATCAATTTAGTTGGACTATTTCTAAAAATACATTTATTCTTGAGCATGTTACATTTTGATTGAACCCAGAAAAAAATAAAATAAAAAGATTCGTGACGTTACACGGAGCTGCAATTAAAACGAAGCATTAATATCTACACCTAAAATCCACGGATCTAATGGTCAGCAATATCTGTATAGACCAGTTCTACCTTGGCAATTTCTACATAACTGACCCTTCTGTAATCCTAACTGACAACAAAAACACATAATTGGCCATGCCACCAGCGGCATCGCCGGAGATGGTGTCTCTGCCGGTTGCAAGAAATGGCAGAAAAGCTTAGACACTGCAGATGAGTTGAAAGAAGCAGTCTTCTTGAACTTTGATTGAGAAGGAAGTCCTATGGATAGTTCAAGGTCAATTGCATTTGCACGTGGAGTGTTTTGCTCTAGCGGTGGGGGAGCCTCCTCGGTGGTGCTGCTGTTGCATTTGGTGTCGTTTGACGAGTCTGCTGGAGGCATGCACTTGTTCCCGGCCTCATTGATCAGCAAAGTGGGTTTCTCTGATGATGGTGGAGCTGGGTTTCTGAAGTCCAAAGAAGGAGCCTTAGTGGTGTTGCTGGTGGCACTGCCGTCGAGTGGACAGTGGGTTTGAGGGTCAATACCACGGCTAATAAGCTTGCGTTTGATGTGCGTGTTCCAGTAATTTTTTATCTCATTATCAGTTCTCCCAGACAATCTTGCAGCTATCGAAGACCATCTGCAAGGCATCTGAATTAGAATTTTTTTTTTTCCGGCAGTAAAAGTAATAAAATATTCTTTCCAGAATGTTGTTAAAATATTCTCATTTCAATTTACCAGATTTACTCTCTTTGTCAAGTTGCTGAGTTAAAAATGGGGAACGAAAAGGTAAAAACAGAATCCACATCCCATTTAAAAATGAAAAAACTTACCGTCGATTGAGTATATATTCATACTATTTTTGTGGTCCTACTTATTCAATTTTCTAAACAAAAATTAAAAATTTCTAAAAGATGAAGAAAAGAGCATACTTGTTTCCAAGCAAACTATGAAGTTTGATTATTATTTCATCTTCTTCTTCAGTAAAATTCCCTCTCTTGAGATCAGGCCTTAGGTAATTTATCCACCTCAATCTGCAACTTTTACCACACCTCAACAGCCCTAAACAAGAAAGAAAGAACATAAATGAGTCGGCGCGAAAAAATGTCATTTTAGGCAGCTAGAATCTAGATACCGTCAAGGTCGAGTACCAAACAAATAATAGGAAATAGGATCATCGAATAAGTTGAACCTGCGGCTTTTGGGAGGGAACGCCAGCTTCCTTCACCATGTAAACGGATGTAATTGATGAGTCTTTGGTCTTCTTCTTTGGTCCAAGCGCCTTTGTTTGTATGAGATTTTTCACAGCAAGGTGAACGTCCCATGGTTCAAGATTTTCTTGAAAAACTATCCACTAATTCAAGAAACAGAGATTTTTTTCTTGTACACCGTTTTTCGGGTTTTCTAATGACTTTTGATTGATTGAGAGAGAGTTTGATTTCAAGAAAATTGAAGAATAAGGTATAATATATGAATTAAGAGGTGAGGTGGTGTGAATAGTGGGCAGGTTGGCAATGGATGATGAGAGAGAGAGAGAGGGGGGGGGGGGGGGGGGGGACCGAGGAATATGATATAATAAATAGGGCGGGTGAGTTGGCAGAAACTTGGAAGGCTTGTAACCAACAGAGGGAGGGATTTGACCAAGTTGGTGACAAGGACGAGGAGTTAATAGATGGGGTTGCATTTGGTAGGTAGGTGCACTTTAACGGTTGAGTTGGCCTCCTCTCTCTCTCTCTCTCTCTCTCTCTCTCTCTCGGGAGAAATTGTATTGCTGGTCCCTAACATATAGTCATGTAGCAAGTCATTAACAAGTCTAGATCTAAAGAAATGCTTCGACGAGATGGTCCTATAAACACAATCGAGGTACGACCGTTCACTCAAATTATGGCACTTGAATTTTGAATCACTCAATTCACGATACCTCGAACATCGAGTGGGTAAGAGACCATAAATAAAGTTGGACATGAGATGGTCACGTGACAATTTAACGAAGGATTAAATTGTGATCATTATTGTGGACTAATTATGCAACTATAATGAAATAACTAAGGATTGATATATTATTTTCTAAAGTTTCGGGACCAACTTACAATTAGAACAATAATTGAGGATTAATAATGCAATTTGCCTATATATATATGTGTGTTGTTGCCACATGGGTTCCTTTTTTTATCTTTTTAGATGACAATCGATCAAAGTTTTCTAATAGTTTATGATTTTTGACCTTGTTTGGAATAATTTTTATTTCATTATAAATTTTAAATCCTTTGTGTCAATTCTAATGACCTCTTAATAGTCAAAAAAAACCCATTCAATCTTATTATGTTGAGAGGTGACCAAAACAAATTTTCTTTTTGCTTCATTTGGCAAGTCCGATTCATTAATTAGTTGAGTTATACTCTAATTTCGTCTCACATTTACTCTCATCAACCCCTTAGGTAAGAACAAATATTAAAGTTTCTTTGAAACGAGACATGAAATTGCGGCACACCTTTACAATTGAGCCATATTAGATTTGAATGAATAGGGCATGACTTGTAATGAAGGTCAATATTCATAAAAGTGATGAAGAGGCTATCAAAAAGAAAAGGGCTAGAAAGTCGTGATTTTGGCATTTTCAACATCATTATCTCACTCAAACTATCCCCTCTCTCTTTTTAATTAATTTCGACTTTTGATTAATCAATTATTCATTCATTCTTGCTTTCTTTTTTCCTATTTCAAGTTATTAATTGCTCACGGAAGTACAAATTATTCCACAACAAAACATGCACCTAGCAAATAATCTGAAATGAGTTATGAAAAGAGTCAACGTAAAGTAATTTGGCTCATTTAACAGAAATGATCCAAATGCTAGATGCATATCATTAAGAAACTCAAGAAATCCACAACCACAAGCTTGGAGCTTTAGTGAAGTGTCAACAATCAGCTTAGATTCGCTGCAATCTGCCTTTCATTCTAAAGCTTCGTAAAGGCCCTGCTAAATCTAGATCATAATATATCAAGAGATAAAGAAGTGGTAGCAACAGGAAAAAGAAAAATGAAGAAGTAATCCAAAACAATGAGTAGTGCGATATCTAATATAGATCCTTGCTCAATTATTAACTGAACTTCTGCTGGAGTCGAAGTTCTTGTTCTTCATTGAGAAACTACTTGACTGGTTTTAAAAGCTCGACTTCTGTTTCGATGTTGTTTTGAATGCTGTTGATGTTGTGGATGCTGCAGGCTGCAGCTGTATTGGCCGTTGCTTCAGTAGCTGAAACATAGTTTGCATCCTACCAATTTCTGTTCGCAACATCTCTTGAAAATTTGCTACTGATTACTCAAAAATGTGTAATAAGACAAAGTCATACAAAAGATTGTTCCTAGGGTGGTGCCAAACACATTTTTCCTTTTATCGGTTTCTGACTGAATTGAAAAATGCATATATAGAATAAGCGAATCTCTATAATAAAAGAAAGAATTACAGTGTTTTATGAGCTGCACCTTTGATAAACTCTCTAAGCATTGCCTCAATGCTTTATTTTCCATGGTCAATATGGTATTATGCTGCCCAAGGAATTCAACCTCAGCTGAGACCTCACATCCTTCAGCCTGTCATATAGAAAATGGAAAATTGATGATTTGCACCTCAACAACAAAAATCAAATGTGCGACTTTAGATTGTAGATTAATGTGTGTAATTCTTCAATATATCCGTTATCCGTAGAAATTGGACAGTCCTCTCCAATTGACCTATGTACTGAAGTTTCCTCACCCTTGATCGGTGAGCAGTGTTCCTGCATCGCAATCTCTTAGGTTTGCAAGGATATTTATCACAAACGATGACAATCAGATTACGTAGGAAAAATGAAATGAACGACAACTTCAAAAGGAGAAAAAGTGATATTAGCCTACAGTATTTTGTAAGATAGTAGTTTGTAGAATTCATTGGTGAATAAGAACTTATTACGCAATGTAACTCCACATAGTTAGGATTCTAGGATCGATTAGATGCCGGTGGGATTGATTTATTGTGTTGTCTGAAGTTGCACAAGTGGGACAAGCCTAGGTCTAGCCAGCACTGCTGTATAGATAGAGATTGGCAGAGTACAGAATCAATATGATTAGTATACTTGAAGGAAAAGACTATCTGTTAATCACTCCATCTTATGACTTCTTACATTTCAAAAGTAGAGGGATAATGGAATGGTAACAGATGATAAATGTTAGGAAAACTATTGGTGAAGGCTGCAATCAGAATGCTTACTGTTTAGCACATTTAGCATCCATCTTGGGAAAAGAGTACAGGGAATTTTCCCAGAAATGTTACAGGATGCTGCTGTGGCAGCATCCTGTCCATCTGTATTTTTTTATTTTTTCCCAAAGTTTGAATCTGCACTGTTGATTTCAAAAATCTGTAAAAATTCGGTAAAAATTCCCTCTACTTATAGCTCAACTCATTCCTCTCTATTCTGCTCTTTAGGTGAAGTAGATACCACTATATTTGATTCCTGCGTAAAATTATCAGTTTAATTTTCATACTATTGCCATTTACAAAAAAATAAAATAATAAAATAGCTCTCAAAACCTCTTTAATTGTTTCTTCCAATGAGCCTGTATTAGTCTCAATGGAAGTGTTGTCGGAAACTTTGCAATGTACCAAGTTTCTTGATCCTGTTGAAGTTTCAAAATATCCATTTTCATATATATATTTGGATTTGCTCCTTATGTTAAATGTCTCTACTTTTTGTCCTAAGTACGGAAAAGTGTCACTTGCTGGGCGCCTGTGACAAGTACTGGTGATTCTGACTTGTTCAGGAAATCATCGAGTCAGGAAGGTTGCTCCTCCATGAGAAAGCTTTGAGAAGAACAATGTCGATGAAAACTTTCTGTACCCTTTGAAGGATTTATCTTTTGATTCTTCTGGGGAAAAATCGAAGTAGGATGTGGATGAATGGTGGAAGAAAAGGCAAAGTCGGAACCGGCCTGCCAATGCATGCACCTTTCATGCTTTCCATTTCCCCCAGCTAGCCCACCTGCCTAGAATTGCAGAATGCTTGAGCATTTCCAAAACAAGCAAACAATGATAATTGCTGAAATTTTCCATTTTATCAGTTTATTTACAGTTAGTAAATTGATAAGCAATAAAATCAAATAACTCCTAAGCTTGTCCTGTGGCATATTTTTTCCAGTCACTCCTATATTATCTTTAAGCAGAGAAATATTTTCTAAACAATTACACAAAAATTTGACTGGGGAAAGGGAATTTAGACATATTGAATGTAGGGAATTCAGGTTCCATCCCAAAAAATTAAGCCAATAGATGGAGTAATCCAATCCTATCTATTTTCCCGATGCTGGATGTAGGATTATTGGCCTCCAATCTTGCTCCAAAACCGGGCTCAGTTTCACCAATCAACACCACAATGACAACCAAACTCCAAACTAAAACCACCACTACTTGGTTGCTTCCAAGGTGCCACAAAGGCCGAGTGTGAGTGATCTTTGGCAGCCCAAACTAGCCACTAAGGCTAAGGGAAGAGGATGAGAAGGTAGCAATAAGCAAGAACTCTCTTTTCTCTCCTCAAAACTCACGGCTCCAACATTCACACTAGGGCTAATCACAATAAGCATAAGGTAAGTGGGTTTTAAGGTCAAACACAAGAGGCCCAATAGACAACAAGAAGTGGGCTTTCAACCCTAAAGCCGTCCAAAGTAATGGGTCAGACCATGAGCAGCACTAATAAGATTAGGCTTTTTCAAATGGCCCACTTAGGTTGTCGGAATGGTTCGTACATTGTGGTGTCGACATTTCACTTCAATTATCGGTCGAGACCTATGAAGTTTAATCCAAACACTAGAACCGGTTTTACATCATAGCCCGAGATTTATTGAGTATCAAAATCCAACACTGGACTTAGTTCGCACTCTCCAAACAATCCCCCCGTGGCCCCATTTAAGAGAGAGTTCATCCATCTCTCTTCCTCAAACCTGGAAAGATTACATGCTTCATCAAGGCTGAACCCTTTTGCCGCATCAAGGCAACCGCATTACGTAAGCATAACTGACATAAGAGCTAACCATAGATTTTAGGGCCGCTCGCAATCTTCGCTGGCTGTAATTAGGGATCCATCTTGTGTGTCCACATAAAAATAGGAAAGGTTGCTACATGGTTTACTCTCACGATCAGGGCAATCCTGATATTTTGGCCCAAACAAGGAATAGAGACCTTCCTTTATTAGCCTTTAGCTGATTACCGAATTGTACTAGTCTCAGGGGCTACCTTTCGTATTTTCAACCACAAATTCTCCCAATATTACACAAAAATTAAAAGAAAATTCTTATTTTTTTAACCACACAATCTCCAAAAAAAATACTATCCAAAGCTCATTTCCACTCAAATTTCCATTAAAATGGAGCCTAGTACACATTAAAATCAATTTTTTAGCAAATTTTGATAAAAATTGATAAAATACGTGGTTTAAAAGTTGTGAGACTTATAAAATGTGGGGTTAAAATTAATTATTGATTTTAATTTAGAAAATAATTAAATACAATTAAACATAATCAAGAAAATTGAAACACAAAATACAAGATTTAAACACTAATACACAAATAAAAAGGGGAAAATAGTAAGTGGATCAAGAAAATCCCAAACCAGATTACATAGCATATAGAGAAGCATTAGTTTAATTAAAATATTAATTAATACAATGACACTGAAAAATTGAAAAAAAAAATTGGCCAAAATAAAACAAAATGCAAGAATCCAATCTAGATAGAGAAATAAATATTAGTGCCCTCAGCTATTAAACTACTGAATATTTAGACTCAACATGCAAAATTATACAATTAAAAGCAACAAGTCACTTTTTAATTGTTTATAGATGATTAAATCAAATAAGTGGGTTTATCCAAAATTTGAACACCATAATCAATAATCAAAGAAGTAAAGAATATCAAAAATGATCACGGAGAAATCCTAACTAGGTAAAAACTTTGAACACTTTGTTAGTTAATAATTCACTATAAATCAAAACAAACTTATAGAACGGCCCAAACTTGTCTACTCCTTAGAACATCTGACGTTAATTCTTGCAGTCTCCCTTGATTATACTAGTAAAACAAATTTCGACTCCTGATTTATACATTAGCCTTCTTGGACTGCGTGCTTATGGTGCCAGATCCCGACTCTTGGTATCTCACCTAAATTCATTTTCCTTGATACCTAACATAATGCTTGAAAGGATCTTTGAACAAGCATAGATTTGACTAGTCCTCCTGAATTTGTGCTTCTGCAACAGTTCCCGATCCCTGGTATCGATTTTTCTCCGCTAGATTGGATGAAGAACTCCTCCATTTTCAGGTTGATGTTTGATCAAAAGATTTTTGCGTGTTTTGATCTTGTAGGCCGATGCAAGAGATATTGGTTTATGTTTTTGGCTTTCATAGAATAAACTCTTGACTCACAATAAGGATCTACGAATTGGATCAATATAAGGGTTGAATAATGACCAAATAATATTGTGGTTAAATCAAGGAAACAATGAAATGATGTTTGGATCTTCAAAGAATGATATGTATAATCAAAATATTGTTAAACCACACTTTTGGACGTCACATAGAATGTATATTTATAATGGGTAGTGTTTGGGATGAAAAGGAACTCAAAATTAGCTTGAAAACTGAATGTTACTGTTCATCGAATAATCGTGTCGCACGAGCTCCAGGCGAGCGGTATCTGAGCAGTTTTCAGTATTTTCATCGTAACTTTCTCTTCCGATATCCGATTGAGGTGATTCAAAATGAGTTGAAAATCTAAACTAATGGGCTACAATTCTTTTAGTAATAGCCTTGTCCAAATTTCAATATTTTCTATGTGTAAAACGCTTTACAAGTTGCAACTAAGAATTGGAGCATAACCTGGGGCTCTATCACACTTTTTGGACTTCTAATTGCATTCTAATGATCATATGTGATCTTCTTGGACATCTTGTGCTCTTTCAAGACCTATAGTACCAATTCCAACTCTTTTGTTATAATTAGGACTCAAAAACTCTTATTTTGACTTTGATTACAACGTTATAAACTCTTAATGCAATTCAACCATGACATGATTTTGACTAAGAAAATTGTCAATTAAAAATTTAGAAATTGCCAATTATAATTTGAACTTAAGAGAGATGAAATGTAGTTTTAACTGAGGAGAAAAAAGTGAGAGTAGAATGCACTTTATGTAACCTACCAAGATGTATGCGCTTTTACCTAGTTCCTTTAATCACAAATACTATCTGATCAAGCTAGGATCCAGACCCGTAAAGATTTTTATACGTAGGGTGTTCTTTCATTATATTTGGGGCGGATAGTTTGGTCCAGACATCATAAAAATTGAGCTTAACCAAACCGAACTGAACTAATTTCTATTGGGAATTAAAATGGAACAAAT
Organism: Fraxinus americana; assembly: GCA_035079005.1. Classification (NCBI taxonomy): domain Eukaryota; kingdom Viridiplantae; phylum Streptophyta; class Magnoliopsida; order Lamiales; family Oleaceae; genus Fraxinus; species Fraxinus americana. The sequence goes on along the minus strand of CM068716.1, from coordinate 521,499 downwards.
TAGTGAACTCCACTCAAAATTTAATACAAATCAAACATTTAAAAGACAAAGTAAAGAGGTAAAGAAATATTATTATTTTGGTTTTCAAAATTTTATGTTGAGCATATGTAATCATATTCATATCAAATATATGAAAATTATCATTCTTTCGTTTGTCCGTATTTAACTTCATTAGGGTTTTATGTAGTTTGATTCTCAACTCGATCATTAGCCAAGGCCTTAAATGATCAATAAGTTATACACAAAGTATTTTGTCAATACTATATGATAAGTATATTTCTACAATGGATTCAGTGTTTAACTTTCTAATGGTTTCATGTAGTATTGTGGTTCTTCCATAGGGAAACAACTGATATCGCTAGCTGATACCCTTAAATCCCTAGAAAGTAGATTTTACATGAAAGATTTGTTATAACAGATAAAAATGTAACCCAGTTTTGATTGGCTAGTGCTTTTCCATTAAACTCTATCATAGAAGTGAATGAAAAAATTGACAGCTAGCAGTATTTCAAATCAAATTTTTGTTGGAAAAAATGGATGATTTGTGTGGATATTTATCAATTAATATGATCAATTAAATAACATAAACATAATATTAATAAGTATAATTCAACTATAATATAAACATAAAATATAAGTAGAGAATTAGAAAACAAGTATTGAAGAGTCATGTCAATGACGATGTCCTAAAGTTGTGCTGTCTCATCTTCGTGCATGTTCTTTCGACATTACAAGACTCCAAGATAAAACACATATGGTTCACAACTGGTTCTCTTTTTATGAAAGCGGTAATAGAGAGATAAAGAACGAACCTTTATCGAGTTGTCAAAATAATAGAATAGAAAATTTATATGGAGTATTGTCAAGTATTCTTAAGATACATCAAACAATAGAGTTTTTCATCTCTTTTACACCCCCACAATAATGAATATTTAATCCATTAAATTAGAAGTTGCATACAAAATAATGGTGTTTTAATTTTGCATTATAATAGCAAATTAAAAATAAAAACTGCAATATTCATTTTGAATATTTGAAACTTCTTTTATATTATAACAATCCCCCACATGTTTTAAACTTTCAAAATAGATAATATATATTATATATTGTGGCAACATAATACTGTGCAATAGGTGCAAATGTCTTTTCAACTTGAATCTCATTTAGTGATAATTATTTTCATTTGAGGGAGCCATAAAGGACTAAACCTTGAATTGGGTCCCTTTGGCCAAACTTCAACTGTTTCACACGTAGTATCAACTTAGGTTCTAGTTCATAGGAGGTAATGTTCTTAATGGTCATGCGCTCTAATCTTGATTCTAGTAAGAGTGTCTAGAGAATAGTCCAATCTCTTAGCCACGACCTCCGACAACTCTTATATAGGTTAGTCCTTCAAGGGTGTGTGTGATTCACACCTTGCAATAATTATTACATTGGTATTCATTCATGGTTAAACACTTCCTAACATCACATTATTATTAGTATTATCGTCATAGATATGAGCACAAATAAAATAGTTATTACAAAGGTTGGGTTACTCCCGGGGGTGACTCCCTTCTTCATGGGATCTCCAATCACAAAGGTTGGGTTACTCCCGGGGGTGACTCCCTTAGGACTAAAATCCATCGTCTCGATGATTTATTTATGTCCATTACAGAGTATAATTTATTCATGTTCCTTTCGGATAATAATTTGATAACATCAATTTGCAAAGCTTTTATTCTTCGCCTGTACATCAGCATATATGAAAAATCTTCTAAAATTTCCGCGTATCTAAGTTTAATAAGACAAACACGCGAAATTTTTAATATTGATGTTTAGTAATACGTTTGAGGGAATGCATCTATTCAACTCTTGTATTTCACCTGCAATCTTCAGATTTAATATGAACACTATGCTCAAAAAGTCAATTTTACAATTAAGAATAAATATAATGTGTATCCATATAAAATTTTAAACACCCCCACATTTCAAAGATATACATTTTGAATTGAGTAAATATATGTTCTTCAATATTATAATTAAAGCCAATTTCTTCAATTTGGGGCAAGCAAGCAATCAATGAACCAAAATATAAATCAGTTCCCATGGTTTCATGCTGGGGCTTGTTCTACCAAGGAAGTAATATGGAGCTTGTTCTTCCTATAATAATACAAGTTACTCACAGGAAAACAGCTCATCCACCCACCGTCTTGCATTATCGTCTGCTACCGTGTCGCAGCAAACAGCTCGTCCACCCCACAGTCTTGCAGCAACGCCTGTGATTTAGGGCGGTCGACGTCGACGCTGCTGTCACAGCATCGCCGACGCTGTTGTGACTGTGGTTTAGGGCGGCAATTGGGGAAGGGGAAGGAGAGAGAGCGGGGTTTAGGAATTGTGGAAATTTGGTGGGGAGCGGGGGTTGGTGTGGGTATATAGATTAATTTAATTTAAAATATTATAATTAATATTAATTGTGAAATTAAAACCTGATTTTTTATTAAATAACTTTAAAACCTGATTTTTAGAAAGGGAAAACTAAATAGCTGGTTTGGTGTAATTTCCTCTAAGACTATTGGATTTTTATTTCTATGCATGTAGGCTATAATTTATGACTTTGTTTGGCCCATTTATTTTTTATTTAATGAAATAATTATTAAAAAATAATGAAAATATGTTTAGAAAAAATCGGAAACATAATATTAATTTTTGAAAGTATATATTTATACTATAAATTATTATTTAGTATGAATTTCTAGTTGGTTTTAAGTGACATGTTCTATTTTTTAACAATTTACCAGTTAATTATAATTTAACTATTTACATGTAATTTTTTGGGAAAAAAAATTGAAGTTTAATAAACATAACCATGTACCCATATCCCAAATTGGGACTCTTTTTAGTTATGTTCCCGTATCTTATATATTAGAACATAAAAGATGTGACTCTTAAATACGTACACATACACAATATTCGTACTTGAGTCTGAGCATCATAGATAATGTGAACAAAGGCAGCTGAACAAAAATACTTTGAAGGAACTGACTTTATTTTATTCAATCGATTCAACTGAAAATGAATACACTTGCGTTATATATATAGAGCAAGCTGAAACTATAGTCCAATAGGAAGGTTACAGCACACAGGGAAAACCGTACTTAACAGAAAAGGAAAGAGAAAAACGTAAAGGAGCTAAAACACGACTTTAAGTAAAACCAATTTAAGACTTTCTGGTATTTCCGGTAATCAGTTGCAGGCACCAGCTAACATCCTCTTTTCACACTTTCATTCCACTTATTCTTTCATCCCCCCCTCAAGTTGGAAGTGGTGTAAATCACCCAATCCCAACTTGGAGAGAAGAGAAGAAAACTGAGGGGAAGCGAGAGGTTTAGTAAATAAGTCCGCAAGCTGAAGGCCAGAAGAAACAAACTGTGGCAAAACAAAACCAGCCTTAAATTGATTTCGGACAACATGGCAGTCAATATCCAGATGTTTGGTCCGTTCGTGAAACACCGGATTAGCAGTAATGTGTAAAGCAGCCTTGTTATCACACCATAATGGAATAGGAGGCAACAAGGGAATACGAAGATCAGTTAATATGTAAGAGATCCATAGCAACTCACAGACGGTGCTGCTCATACTCCGATATTCGGCCTCAGCAGAAGAACGTGATACAGTAGTCTGCTTCTTGGTCTTCCAGGAGATCAAAGCTGGTCCCAAAAAGATGCAGAAACCAGTGAGGGACTTTCGTGTATCAAGACAAGAACCCCAATCCGCATCTGAATAAGCCTCAACATGAAAGGAATTCTCAGCTGGGAAGAAAATGCCCTTGGAAGGACAGCCTTTGAGATACCTGAGCAGATGTAAGGCTGTTTCCCAATGAACTTGGCAGGGAGCATGGACAAATTGACTCAATTGCTGGACGCCATATGTGATATCAGGCCTCGTGAGATTTAGATAAAGAAGCCTGCCAACCAACCTCCTATACCGTTCCGGATCAGGCAGCAAGGAACCCTCTTGAGCCATCAACTTTGTGCCTTTTGGAATAGGAACTGGAACAGACTTGGCTCCAAGGAGGCCAGCATCGCGAATAAGATCAAGAATATACTTCCGTTGATTAATATACATGCCATCTTGATTACGGGCAATTTCGATGCCCAAAAAATACTTCGCAAAACCCAAGTCCTTGATAGTGAAGACACGGTCTAAGAAGTTTTTAGCCTCAATAATATCTTCTTCATGTGAACCGGCAATGAGGACATCATCCACATAAACCAGCAAAAAAAGGGTCCTTTGGGAGAAATGTTTAATGAACAAACAATGATCATGAACAGATTGATGAAATCCATAACTTTGAAGTTTGACACACAACTCTGTATTCCATTGTCTCGAGGCCTGCTTAAGGCCATACAAACTGCGTTTTAATTTACAGACTTGCCCTGGTAGTGACTTAGTATAACCCTCAGGTGGCTGCATGTACACCTCTTCATCCAAATGTCCGTGAAGAAAAGCGTTATTAATATCCAACTGATGAAGAGGCCAGCCCTTGCCAGCTACAACTGCCAGAAAAACCCGAACTGTAACAAGCTTAGCCACCGGTGAAAAGCTATCAAAATAATCAATTCCTTGCATTTGGTGGTAACCCTTTGCAACAAGCCTAGCTTTAAGTCTGTCCACTGTGCCATCAGCATGGTACTTTACTTTGTAAACCCAACGTGAACCGATAGCTTGTTTCCCAGGTGGAAGAGTAGTTAACTCCCAAGTTTGATTATTTTCCAGTGCATTGAGTTCTTGTTGCATAGCTTTCACCCAATCGTCATTCTTGCTGGCTTGACTATATGAAGCAGGTTCCTGTGCAATTGATACATTTGCCAGGAAAGCACAATATGAAGGATCAAGCTGTGGAGAAAAATTGAAAGGGAAGGTAGATGGAGTATACCCAGAACGAAAAGAAGTGACCTTTGTGCAGCATGAATCAGCATCAGCAACTGGCAAAACATGCTTGGTAGTAACATTTGTGACATAATCTTGTAGCCAGGAAGGCTGAGATATAGTTCGAGTACTATGTCTAATGTTTGGAATGGAGGAATCAACACGAGAAGGAGATGCAGGACAGACTTCAGAGGCAGGGTGATTATCAGTAAAAGGAACTTGTATGAGGGGTATAGGATGGGAATTACCCTCAGGAGTGAATGAAGAGTCCTGATGTACAGCAGGAGAGGGAGAAGATAGAACAGGCGATGAATGAGAATGAGCCTTGTTCCTTGATGATGTTATATCCTGATCAAGAGTAGATAAAGGAAATAGAGGTAGAGAAGAATTGGAATCCTGAGATTTATCATTTTTAAAAGGAAATATGGTTTCAAAAAAAGAAATATCTCTGGAAACATGGATTTGATTAGTCTCAACATCAAACACTTTGAATCCTTTTTGACCCGGATTATACCCAAGAAATATACACTTATGAGACCTGGACTCAAACTTTGTTTTGTGAGGCCTTGTGTTGGCTATATAGCATAAGGAGCCAAAAGTTTTAAAGAGGGAATAGTCAGGTTTGTGGCCAAACAATCTCTCAAAAGGGGTTTTCCAATCTAAAATCTGGGTAGGGAGTCTATTTATAATGAAGGTAGCCATTAACAGGGAGAAAGTCCAGAATTTTTTTGGCAAATATGCTTGAAACATCAATGATCTGGCAATCTGAAGCAAGTGTTTGTGTTTGCGTTCCACCACCCCATTTTGTTGAGGTGTGTAAACACAAGTGCGATGATGAAGAATACCAAACATCTGAAAAACATTTTGACATTCACGACTAAGAAATTCAGTTCCATTATCTGTTCTTGTGCATTTAACCCTTGTATTGAATTGTGTTTGGACCATTCGAAAGAAATTGTCCAAGGTTTTAGCAACCTGTGTTTTATGCACCAGTAAGAAAGTCCAAGTTGATCGACTATAGTCATCAACGATAGTAAGCATGTAGGGAGTGCCAGTAAGTGAGAATTGTCTGTAGGGTCCCCAAAGATCGACATGGATAAGGTCAAAAATGGCACGTGTATGAATGGTACTGATTGGAAAAGGACTTCGCTGTTGTTTGGCCTTATGACAAATCTCACAGTGTTTAAGTGTATCTGACTTCTTAGGAACATGCTTAAGAAATTCAAGGTACTGCATTGTGTGAAAAGATACATGGCCAAGTCTGTTATGCCATTCAAGAAAATGATCAGTGGAAGATGAATCAGAAATATTATTGATATCAAACATTTGATTACAAGAGGTAGTAAACGTTGGAAATCTAGATTGAGCTATCAGATTATTGCTATCCCTTTCTTTTCTGGAAATGAAACTAAACTCATCTAACAGATATAATTTCCCTACAAGCTTGCCAATTGCCAATACCTTTTCATTCTGCAGGTCCTGCAATAGACAGAAGGTAGGAAAAAAGGTTAACTTGAGGCTGGCAGTTTGAGTGATCTTTGGAACTGACAGAAGATTATATTTGAAACTGGGAACATATAGGGCGTTTGTTAGATGCAATTTTTGGTTCAATTCAACATTTCCGGTGTGGTTTACTGACTTATTTGTTCCATCAGGTAAGCAAATAAGTGTGGGTTGTGAAACAGGGGTCAATTTTGTCATCAAATTCAAATTGGTACAAATGTGATTACTGGCTCCTGTGTCAATAATGTTAGCTAAATCTGTGGATGCTGTTTGATCCAACTCCCTGCTCTGATTTGTCTTATCATCTTCGAAGTCCAGAGGCGTATCAATCATATTTGTTGCAAACCGTCCATCTCCAAAATTTCTAGATCTCTGTTCCTTCACTGTTTTGAACCAGTCTGGATATCCTATCAACTTGAAGCAATTATCTCTGGTATGGCCTCTCATGTTACAGTGGTCACAGTTGTGTATTTCCTTTCCATTTCCAAGTCTTCTGTTATTTCCTCTGCCTGAGCTAAATCTCATAGCACTTCTGTAGAAACCTCCTCTATTTCCACTCTCTCTCCTGTTATCCACTGATCTAACAAACATAGCTGAATTGTCATTCGAATCTGGAAATATATTGTGAACCTCTCTCTGTTTTTCGACTCTCAACACCATAGAATATGCTTTATTAATTGAGGGAAGTGGATCCATCACCAACACTTGATTCCTTATATGATCGAATGTATCATTTAAACCCATCAGAAATTGTATCAACTGATTCGAAGCAGTTAGATCTGAGATTTCCTTAGATGCTGAGCAGATGCAGGTAGGTATAGGCATTAAACACATCAACTCATCCCAGAGCTTCTTCAATTTAGTGTAATACTTTTCTACTGTCAGAGTTCCTTGCGAAATACTGCTAATTTCTCTTTGAATCTGATAAAGCATTGGTCCATTACACTCGCCATATCTCTCTTTCAATTCTAACCATAAGTCCTTTGCTGATTTGGTATAAATGAAAGCTTCAACGATGTCTTTAGCTATTGAGTTCAATAACCACGATCTAACCATACAATCCACCCGAATCCATTGCTCTATTTTAGACGAATTCTCCATAGGTTTATCACATTTTCCATCAATGAAACCTAATTTCATCTTAGCTCCTAATGCTATTACGATAGATCTACTCCAACTCAAGTAATTTTTTCCTGTCAACACTGAGGTAACTAAAATCATACCAGGATGATCTGAATTTTGAAGATCAAGTGGATCTCTGTTCGAATACTCCTTTTCTGTTGCATCATCCTCAGTCTCTGATCCGGATGTATTTTGTGCCATACTTTCCTTCAGTAATTCAGTAGGTTTCTCGATCAAAACCTATGCAATTTTCAGCCCTCTCTGATACCATGAACAAAAGCAGCTGAACAAATACTTTGAGGAACTGATTTTATTTATTCAAATGATTCAACCGAAAATGAAATACACTTGCGTTATATATAGAGCAAGCTGAAACCATAGTCCAATAGGAAGGTTACAGCACACAGGGAAAACCGTACTTAACAGAAAAGGAAAGAGAAAAACGTAAAGGAGCTAAAACACGACTTTAAGTAAAACCAATTTAAGACTTTCTGGTATTTCCGGTAATCAGTTGCAGGCACCAGCTAACATCCTCTTTTCACACTTTCATTCCACTTATTCTTTCATAATGCACCAAAAGCTTATACATAATCCTGGGGGTCAATCAATACCAAATTGGAGTGTGTATGTTCGGCGCAACTCCAGACTGCGGAAAGTCAAATAGTGAAGCCCAACCCTTTTTCAAGTCGACCATTCAGAAATTATGTGTTGGGCTGTCTCAGTTTCTCTGACCTTAAACAGTTCAAGGCCATGTGGAATCTAAAACATTGCTGCAAAGTTTTATCAACTAGTTTCCAGTTCTTCAACAGCTCTTAGCGCTAATTGAGCAATTTTATGTGGAGTGTTCTGTTGCTAGCTATAAGGGTCTATAAATTGGTTGACCTTGGAAATTAACGCCAAAGAACATCCATTCTTAACTTTTTATTATTATTTCAATGACTACAAAGTAACTTGGATATTGAACATGCTATCACGAATTATCTTAATTAAATAATCACTAGGTTTTATCAAAGCTGAATTAGTTTTCTTTGGTTTCAGTCTTTCTTATATTTTATGTTTACCAGGGATTAAACATGCCACTAGTCCTTTTCGGAGTAGCACAATCAATAACTCTCCCTTTATCCCGCAAATAACCACAAAAGGTTTTAAACTTGAAATAGCTAATAATCTTGAGGTAAGATCTTATTATTCTATAAGATTTTACAGTTTTTCATAATTATAATTTAGTTACATAGCAATTTCATATGGTTTTTACACATGAACCCCATACTTGCATTGCCATTGATAAATACTACTTAAATATTTACTACATCATTTGCTATGGAACCGCAATTCATAGTTTTTGTTTAAGCTTTGGCTTATAGTCTAATAATCGGGGATATTGGAGCCAGTGGCTTCGTCGTTTTTCATCAAATGTGGTCTTGCTCAGATGATAGGGTGATGGTTTTGCACGTGGGAGGTACCTGGTTAGATTCCCCTCGCCTCCACTTCTTTTAATTTTTTAACACAATAAATAATAAGTAAACAACTCTACGTTATTTTGTTTTCATCAACATTAACACTTCTTTTTTTTTTTTTAACACAATAAATAACAAGTAAATAACTCTATATTATTTTGTTTTTATCAACATTAGTAGGAATTTTGTATCTCAAATGGAAAGTCTTTTCTTTACATGTAAGAGGTATCGCGTTCGATTCCCATCACCTCTTCTTCTTTTAAATTTTTAACACAATAAATAATATTTTTTTAATACAATAAATAATAATTAAACAATTTTATATTATTAGTTTTTGTTTCTAAAATAATTTCTTTAAAAAAGTTTGTTGACTCAAATTATTATTTCATAATATATATTTTTATTGTTAGATTTTAATAATTTATTTTGTAAAATTCAAATTTGGACAATCTAAGTACGGATCTTTATTCTTTTAAGAGTTCGAAAACACATTTTTTGGTAAAAAATAGCTTTAAAAATCGCCTTTTTATAAATTTATTAACCTAAATTATTACTTCATAATATATATTTTTATTGGTAGGTTTTATCAATTTAGTTTGTAAAATTCTTTATTCTTTTAAGAGTTCGAAAAATATTTTTCTTTTTGGGTAAAAAAAAAATAGCTCTAAAATTCACTATCTTTATCGTTTAATCAATACTTTACATATAAACTTTATCTTGTCTTGCTCGATTTCATAAAAAAATTGAAACTTGATCGTACGTATATGATTTAAAAAATGTATTTTTATTACTTATTATTTTGAGTTGTATTAAATTATAATTTCATATATATATATATGATTTTTATGTTTTAGTACATTTAAATATTGATTGGAGATTCTTTTAATATAAATTAATTAAATATTAATAAACAATCTCGCTGTATTGGGTGGTAGTTTAATGAATGCTTGACGCTCCACTCTAGCTCACTGAAGCGGCTGAATTTGTCTGTGTTATCTGTTCCCTCTTTTTTTCGGTTAGATTCATAAAAAAAGGCTAGCCACGTGATCCTTTTCCTTAGGTAATTTCGTACATAGGCCTTGTATGATTTTCATTATTTTCAAAATACATTTTTCTCTCTTCTTTTCAACCACATATTTTTTAATAAAATATTATTGCACGCAAACCCAAAATTTTTCTATTTTTGAACCACATATTCTCTATCAATCTACTATTTTAAAATACATTTTTAAAAAAAAAATGGGCTTCAAACAAGTTCATAGTAGTCAGTTTCTTTTTTTTTTTAATTTTGAGAACCTTTGATTTCTTATTCGAGTTTAAAACTTCCCCATCTTTCCTTTAGAATAAACAATTACATATACAATTAGTTTATTATATAAGATAGGTATCCTAGAAATAATGTATATTGTCTATATATTAACTGTCTTTAGTGTTACATTGCATTTATTTGCTTTCACAACTTGTAATACTAATTTGGTACTTCATAATCTTTTATTTCCTTATGGTTAATCTGACTTTGACGCATGATGGACAAAGAGATATGTAGACTACAGGAATACATCCATTTCCTATTATGAGCTGAACGAAAATTGGTACATTTGATCTCTACGTATCATGTAGCGACAGGACCAAATATGATCCAGTGATCTTATTTTATATAATATTTTTCTTGTAATCAGTCAGTATATTTTTTCATGACATAAGGCTAGAAAATATTATGTTATTCAGTTTTGTTGTTTGTTATTTACCAAAGCTTGCCCCAAAAATTAAATAGAAAGAAAAAGTGAAGGATGATTAAGAAACACATTTTGAATGATTAAGCGAGGTTTTTATTCCACCACCTAGGATTAAGCATACCTTTACAATGCTTTATAAATTCGAAGGCTGGATGTTTAGATTGGCATATGTGAAGGTGAATATGGTGTCTTACATTGGGTGGTAGAAGGGTAGGGTTTTTGTTTCTTCATTAGTTATGAGCATATATAGCTAAGATCACTCTTTGTCAAGTTTGCTAACATGTAAAAATTAATAAGTCAAGTGGGTTTTATAAAATCATCACATTGTGAGGTTATGTACACAGTTGTTTCCATATCTTAATGTGTTCAATATCTCCATGTTGAGCCTTGAAAACAAGAAGTTGAGCACTGTTGGGATTCTATGCTATGTTTGCATATGCATGTGTGTTTTGTAATGAACATCTTGTTCTTTTTTGTGTTTATTTTTTTATTAATTGCACTAATTAGCCTTGATATAGTAATACACTGAAATCAGTTTATTATTATACTCTTAATAAATAGCCTCATTTAAACCCTTTATGAATAATGGAGGCTGGCTATGATATAATGGCAGTGATGTTATTTAATAATCTCAGCTTATAATTCTTTTCTTACACAAACCAATGTTAATTCAAATGTGGTTTGATTTCAGTATTATGTCCATGTAAAAACAAACAAATAGTAGATCTCATAAAGAAGTTATGAATTCGTGATGCAAGGACAGCTTCAATTTCATAATCCCAGAGGCAAAAATATAAGCCTGGCTATGATATTCTTGAATATGATTTTCTAATTAATAACTTATCAGCCAGCATTCTTCTTTTGTACTTTCAGGGATCTGATCCTTTGCCGAGGATCCCGGAGACAAACAAAAAAGGATCTGAGGATATATTGCTTGACAAAGTTAGAGCTGGAATCTGCAACTTGACGAAGGAAAAAATCCTTCGAACTGGGACTACACCAACAGCAACCAGTTCTGAAGACTCAAACAACAGTCGTCTTGGTATTCGTAATGATCTGAAAGGCAAAACTATGTAATTAATTTCTGATTTCTCTAGATATTCTACGATCTCTCATACTTCTTCTTTATATTTGTTTTCTGGTCTTTAGAAAGCAAGAAAAGAAAGAGGGTCAAAGAAACTTCGGTTCAATAACAGCCAAGAAAATTCTTCGGAAGGGAATCTCATAGATGAAAAACATGACATCTTGTACATTTGTTATGATATGGAGCCGAAACAAAAGAACAAGTAATCTCTCTCATTGTGTATGGATGTATTGAACTTATCTCTTTATCTTTTTTATCTATTTTAAGAAATATGATTGTTAGAATTTGGGTGTAATCCGAATTCTTTGTTGAAGATGTGAAATCATATTCAAGTTTTCTTGGCAAATTCAAATTGAAGACCTACTTGAAAGCCTATTGAGATTAGGAATTTGTGTTGGACTTGAATAAGATTTTGAAACGAAGAAAAATATCATTGGAAAGAATTTGGGTCGGAGACGAGATACCTAGGCGCCGCAACTGTAAATATTAACAGCAAGTCTTGCGCCACCTATTTTGCTCTTTTTGCTATTTTGGTCTTTGTTTTTAAAATTCTACTTCATCTACAACTCTACTAGAATGATTTGGATGTCCTCTAATTGTTCCCTATATATATAGAGTTGGGTTCTTCATTGTATTTTAGAACAAGTTAGAAGTTGTTAGACAAATCATAAACACATAATCTTTGTATTTTTCTCTATATTATAATAAAATCTCCATTGCAAATTATTTTATTTTTGTGTTCTTGTGATATTTACTTCATATTTGGCTTAATCTTTTATTTTCTCATAACAAACTCATATCGGAGCAATCCAATTTTCATAACAATGATCAAATTAAACAACTTTAAAACTTGTTAGTGGAGTTTCCCCCTTTAATTCTAGCTTTGTTTTTGTCGAGCTGCATGGTACCTATTCTTTTTTTTTTCTATGCTACTCAGGATTGCCTCCCATCATTTTGTAATCCTTTACTTAATTTTCCAGTATTTTTGGCTGTGGCTTCCCTTTTGTTTTTTAGCTTTTCCTTTTTCTTTAGGGACTTGTAGAGTGTCAAAGAGGTGCCTTTACAACTTGATGGTTTCTTTACATTTGGTTTTATGATAGATTGATTACTTTCATGAAAAAGACATATACTTTAAATTGTTGCAGTTCTGATAGAAGCAGAAAATTGATAAAAATGAATTAGAAACTATATTTTTTCGAAAAATTCTTAAATTCTTAAATACCTTCAAAAAATAATGTGGCATAAAATATTGATGGTTATCAAATGTAACCATTTAGTTTTACAACAAGATCTTAATTGATTGGAGCTTCCAGGCCCTTAATCTTTGAACTAGAAAGTACAGTGCCAAAATTCTATGATGGATCTCAAGGGGGAGATGAGATTAACATTGGTTTAAAAATGAAGAAACTTCTGTTGAGTGAGCTGGTTCTTGTTCTTTCCATGACAATCAGTGACCTGCTAGTTATCAATTTTGTCTTTCATAATATTATCTTTCATGTAAAACTTACTGTGTATCATTTTTAGTTGATCATCCTAGCTGGTTTCTTAACCATTCTCGCCCCTCAGTAACAGCTAAAACTGTAAAAGTTAAATATTGAGTCCTTGGATTATTTCATAAATTTGTGAAGAAACAATGATTTGCACACAATCAACTCATAATACACTTTTTCCCACCAAGTTTATTCTGACTTCTTTTTTATAATTTCAATTGCCAATACATATCAGACAATAAGCACTACAAATGATATCTATAAGAAATGAGGGGTGGATACTTCATGTGGTTCTATTGAAATGCGCACTAAAATTAAAGTTTGACTATTTATAAAATGATAAATTTTGCCAGACGGATACTTAATTGTCATTTAAGATGTTTAATGCACATTAAATATTGAGTAGATTACAATGAATTAAATGCATGTGTGTGACTAAATTAATATTTTATGTGATTTTAAGTTATAGGTCCTATAAAATACAGTGATTGTGCATCATACAAAATATGTGAATTATAAAAGGTATATTTTACGAGAAATGATAAGATTATACTCACTTTCCAAAATATACACTAATTGCTTTATTTTTTAGCCAGTCGTGACAAATTTTCTATATGATTTTTTTTAGATAATTATCAATCACTGTAAGTGGTCAGTTTTTGTTAAATTCATTTTATATACACATGATACATAGGCCTTATTCACCATTTGTGAAAACCATTAGGGAAAAAAGGAGAAATTTAATCATTCTTTCAAGTTTCACATTTTATGCATAGCAACTATTACAGACATTAAACACAACCTTGACTGAATTAATCCAATTACTCAACTCCATGGTTCTCACACCTCAGTTTTTTCACTTCGCATCACCATTTGGTAACGTGCGTTGTGCTAGTGCAAACCTTTTTTTTCTCAGCTGCAGAAGCTGCGAGTATCTCCCTATAAGCTTCAACTTCATCAGGAAATGTCTGATCTAGTTCCTTGAGCAGATGACTTCTAAAGCTCTTGAAGGTGTCTGTTTTACCTTTAGTAATCTGATTTTTGGCAACACAACTATTCAACACATCCCGTGTAAATTCATCTGGATTCTTCCCATCATCTATCAAATTAATAACCTCCATGGGCACCTGAATATTACAGTTGTCCGCTAATTTCTTCATATTATCCAACTCCAACACTAAATTATTCATGGCCCGGAGAAGGGGTAATTTGGATGCCACATTGTTAGAGGAGACAGTGAGGTCGAGCTGGTGGAGGATACCCAATGTTTTCTCAATTGAATTGGTAACTAGGGTTAAGTTTTGTTTTGAATCATCCGTTGGCGTTGTGGCAGCGGTAGATGAAGATTCCATAGGGGATATGTCGTTAGATTGTAGAATAGTTACGCCGTTCCCACAGAGTTCGGTTACTGAATTTATTGGTCTAAGCATCATCGCAGGTTGCTGAACAAAGCCATAAAAAGGCACATCTCTCTGTTTCAAAAAAAGAAAAACAAACATTAATTAGAGATATATACCATAGAGGATAAATAGTAACTCAAAAATTTTAGAAAAGAAATCTGCAACCTGAGCAGTGTGTTTGAGAAGGTAAGCATCAAGCAAATGCTTTCTGTTGATTAAAATCCAGACTTGCCCTAGGGTTTTTGCGGAGGTAACGAGGGCTTGCATCTCAGATTCTTCTTTTCTAGTACCCATTACTCTTAAGAGAGAGAGATTGAGAGATGTAGAGACATAGTGTGTGGGTGGGAGATATATAGCGACAAAAGGGGGAGGAGGGGAGGTTGACTGGAAGGAGGCTTAAACTGTTGTCCTAATAAAAAGATTTAAAAAATCTAAATTGGGCAACAAGATTGGTAGTCAAGGACGCGGCAAAAATAAATTTAAATTCTCTAAAGTATAATTTTGAGGAATATTATTTTAAGGGTTTGAAAATAATTAAATTTTAAACATGTAAGTAGGAGGTGTTTATAAACTATTTAAATTAATATATATATATATATATATATATATATATATATATATATATATATATATATATATATATATATATATGAGTTGTGGATAAATGGATACTATTTTTGAATCCCTTAAGAATAGGATTTGGATGTTTTAAAAAGATTAAATATTTTCAAAAATAAAATACATTTAAATAAAAAAAATTGTCTCAATTTCCTTAAGTAGTAGTTTATGTCAATTAGTAGTGCATGCTCCGTGCTAGTGCATTTTGGAGAAGAGCATACACCTAAAATTTAAGTTGAAAATAATAAAATCATGTAGTACAAAGCTCGAATATATAATAGATATTAGTATTACTAGCTAAAGCAAAACATAATATTTTCAAGTTGACAAGCAATTAAGTCAATAAAGCAGCTCAATAGACGATACATACGTGGTGATGCAAGTGAAGTTTAATTTCCATAGTCCTTGTGAAATAATTTCCAAAAAGGGCTAATATCCAATAAATAATGCTCTTTCTATGTATTTATAGTTAACACGACATGACCAAGTAATCAGCCTACCAACATACGACACTTATCTTCATGTTATACCTAAAAATAAACCTGTTATCATGCGTAAATATTCTTTTTCCCTATAAATACAACGGTCATTTTACAAACAATAATCTTCAATATACATTTGACAAAAAATTTCAATATAGGAGAGCAAGTAAAATGACACGATATGATTCTTTACATCATTTCTTCCTCAAATCAGACTCCTAAATTAACTTTCAGATTAAAATCAACCGCCGCCTCCCTTTCAAACCCCCTCTAATCGAAGAACACTCAAGCCACTGAGCAGATCTAGTCCGGCCACCCGATGCTGACACCAAGTTGTCCTCAATTTCTAACCTCAACAATTATTTTGTAGATTCAGTTGCTCCCCATTATATAGAGATTGAACACAGTGGTGAATATTTTTTATGTAATGAGATCTTACAATTATATGGAATCACATTTTCTGGATCCAGTTGCTCTCCTTTTGATGAGGACTTTCATGTACATATCTCCAAGGTTATTGCTCCTTGTGTCAACTTAAATTGTAAGGACCCTGGTGCCCACTCTCTTACCCAATTTATCTGCATTTAGTTTTTGAAATTATAGAGGATACATTAAGAAACTTTACTGCAAGTAGAGTAAGAAGTATAAGATGTCGGGAAATATTTTTTTGGTTCACTTTTATTGTCTCTTTTTGAAAGAAGAGCTTTTTAACTAATTTAACAGCCAATGTAAATTCTACCACTATTAAAATGGTTCATGCACACGAGGAAAGTTGCCTGAAATTTCAAATGGTTCTAAAAACAAGCTAACATTTTATTTTCCAAAACAAAAGCAACTTATTCCTGAGAGATTCATGAATCTCAACAAAATCAATGTTACATTGTAATAATTTCCTAAAATAGAATTTTTTTAACAATAGTCATATGAAAAAAAACACTTTTTTTTTTCCTATCAGAAACACCATCAAAATCCTAGCTAGGTTTTCAGGCCTCCACCTTGATCATATGAAGAGTTTGGATTCCTCAACCTTGTGACCTTGTCTTATAAATAATGACGTCAAGTACAAATGGGAGTTGAATGTGTATGCGCAATATATACAGAGAGTAAGAAGAAAGTATTTTCAAAAGCGGCAAACCTAGAAGTACTATTTCCATTATAGCATAGAAGAATCTTCATAAAGTAGTAGCAAATGTTGGGATTGAACCAATACAATACACAAGCAGCGGAAATAATAATATATCAATCCCTCAATGTGCAGAATTAAACTAGCTCCAACAACTCACACACACCGGCAAGAATATAAATTGAACACCAAGATGTGTTAACGAGGAAAACCCTGTGAAGGGAAAAACCTCGAGACCTAGTCCAGTAAAAGAGCCATCCACTATAAAATAATGGGATACACAGTTTCTTCTCTAGAGCCAACTCCAAAGGCTAACAATACATCAAGAACACATCTAGTTCTTGGATATCAACAACAATAACATACTAAATAGATACACACATCAATAAGGAGAAAATCTCACTAAACAAGTGTGCCAAGCCCAGAGAAATAGAGAGGAATCTGGATGATCAGCTCCGGTCAAAACGTAACCCTCTGCACCAGGAACAACATACTAAAATATGGCTTTAATCGGACCACAAATGAAGCTTCAATCTTTGGAAAGAAGAAGCTGAAATTGTCTCTCTCTCTCCCTCGTATAGCTCTCTGCCCGTGTCTGTGTATGTGTGTTGGTTAATGTTTGGTTCCCTCCTAATTTCAATCAATTGGTCTTGGGCCTTAGGAACAAAGCCTAATTACCATTTAAATGGGCTCCCTCACTAGGAGGGAATACCCAACAAATCTCCCCCTCCCGACTACGTGAGGGACTCCACCAAGCCCGCTTTTCTCCTACATACTTGTAATTTCTCCATGGGCAATGGCTTTGTCATCATATCTGAACCATTCTCATCGGTATAGATTTTATCAAGCTGTAACTTCTTCATCTCCAAAGCATCTCGAATCCAATAATACCTTACTTCAATATGTTTGGATCTTGCATGAAATGTTGGATTTTTACTGAGATGAATGTCACTCTGACTGTCGCAATAGAGTATATACTTCTCTTGTTCTAGGCCAAGTTCTTATAGGAACTTCTTCATCCATAGCAACTACTTGCTAGCTTCAGTGATGGCTATGTACTCAGCCTCTGTGGTAGATAGAGCAACACATTTCTGTAGTCTTGATTGCCATGAAACTGCTCCCCCTGAAAAAGTGATCAAATACCCAGAAGTAGACTTTCTAGAGTCAACATCACCAGCCATATCTCCATCAGTGAACCCAACAAGCTCAGGTTTGCTGATGCCAAAAGATAAACATATCTTAGAAGTCCCTCTGAGATACCTGAGTATCCATTTCACTGTTGCCCAGTGTTCTTTTCCAGGATTAGAAAGAAATCTGCTAACAACTCCAACAGAATGAGCAATATCTGGCCTTGTGCATACCATAGCATACATCAAACTACCAACAGTTGATGCATAAGGCACATCCTTCATTTATTCCTGTTCTTTCTCACTTGAAGGATTTTGCTTTGAACTTAGTTTCAAATGACTTGCAAGTTGAGAGTTTACTGGTGTTGCCTTATCCATGTTAAACCTGTGCAATACCTTCTCGATATAATCTTCCTGTGATAGCCGCAATTTTCCATTCTTTCTGTTACGAGAGATTTTCATACCAAGAATTTGATTTGCAGGTCCTAAGTCCTTCATCTCAAAGGACTTGCCCAACTCCTTTTTCAGCTTCTTAATTTTCTCAATATCACGACCAACAATCAACATGTCGTCCACATAGAGCAACAAAATAATAAATTCCCCATCAGAGAATTTCTTTATGAACACACAATGATCAGAGGTTGTTCTGGTGTACCCATGCTTAACCATGAAGAAATCAAATTTCTTGTACCATTGTCTTGGTGCCTGCTTAAGACCATACAAGCTTTTCTTCAACCTACATACCAGATTTTCTTTGCCTTTAGCTGTAAATCCTTCTGGTTGTTCCATGTATATTTCTTCTTCAAGATCACCATGAAGGAAAGCGGTCTTCACATCAAGTTGTTCAATCTCCAAATTCATACTGGCTGCCAAGCCTAACACAACTCGGATTGAAGACATCTTGACCACGGGTGAGCAAATTTCTTCAAAATCAATACCTTTCTTCTGACCAAACCCTTTTACAACCAATCTTGCCTTGTACCTTGGATGTGAGCTATTTGGTTCAGCTTTTAATCTGAACACCCATTTATTCTTCAGTGCTCTCTTGCCCTTAGGCAGATCCATCAAATCATAAGTGTGGTTCTTATGTAAGGATTTCATTTCTTCTTGCATAGCTTTTAACCACTCCATTTTCTGGTCATGTAGCAGAACGTCCTGATAACTTTCTGGTTCTCCCCCATCAGAAAGTAACACATACTCATTACTAGAGTACCTCTTGGAAGGCTTACGCTCTCTAGCAGATCTTCTCAACTCTTCTTCAGCTGGTACCTCAAGAGGAACATTCTCTTGATTTTGATCTAGTTCTGCATTATCCTGTGCAGGGGCTTCATCATGTCTGTCTCTTATAGTGTCATGTTCTTCTTGCAAATTTTCTTTGTGATCATCATGTACCACAGGATCTGGTACATGTGGAACTAAACTGATTTGTTCTTCATTGACTGTATTTGGCTTCTTAGTCTGATCCAAATCTTCAATGGTTTCATTTTCAAAGAAGACAACATCTCTGCTTCTGATAATCTTCTTATTCACTGGATCCCACAGTCTGTATCCAAATTCTTCATGTGCATAACCCAAGAAAATACACTGTTTTGCTTTGTTATCAAGTTTCGATCTTTCATCTTTAGGAATATGAACAGATACCCGACAGCCAAAGACTCTTAAGTGATCAAGAGATATATCTTTCTCTGTCCAAAAACTTTGTGGAACATCACCATTTAAAGGAACTGATGGAGAAAGATTAATCAGGTCAACTGCTGTCCTCATTGCCTCAGCCCAAAAATGCTTAGGTAATTTTGCATGAGAGAGCATACATCTAATTTTCTCACAAATAGTCCTGTTCATTCTCTCTGCCACCCCATTTTGCTGCGGGGTCTTCGGAACAGTTTTCTCAAGCCTGATGCCATATCTTCTGCAGTACTCTTCAAATGGCCCTCTGTATTCACCACCATTATCTGCCCTGACACATTTGAGCTGCCTTCCAGTTTCTCTTTCAACTTTCAAATGCTTCCAGTACCTGATCTTTAGATTTCAAAGTATATGCAAATACCTTTCTAGAGTGATCATCAATAAATGTAACATAATATAATGCACCACCTAGAGATTTACTTTGCATTATGCAGATATCAGTATGAAATAGATCAAGAATATTAGTCTTCCTAGAAACAGGGAATCTATGAAATACAACTCTACTTTGCTTTCCAACTAAACAATGAGTACAAGGGATAAGTGATGTACCTTTCACATTGTGTAGGATCTTCTTTCTGGCAAGAACTTGAAGTCCCTTTTCGCTCATATGACCAAGCCGCTTATGCCATAGCTCAGTAGAGGCTTTATTGTCAGCAATATTCACCTCTCCATGAATAAGTTTTGCTTCTGTCCTGTAGAGACCATTAATCTTCTTCCCTCTGGCTAAAACAAGAGAACCCTTTTTCAATTTCCAACTGCCATCTCCAAGGTGATTGTGATAGCCTTCTTCATCGAGCTTTCCAACAGAAATCAAACTGCAACGCATATCAGGAACATGTTTGACACCCCTTAGAACTAACATGTTACCACTGCTAGTTTCCAATTGTACATCCCCCATGCCAACAGTTTTAGCTTTAGCTTCATTTCCCATCCTGATCCAACCAAAATCACCACTGGTGTAGGATGAAAAGAAATCCCTACGTGGAGTAATATGAACAGACGCTGCTGTATCGACTATCCATGTAGTATCCTGGCATCAGAGACTGGCAAATGCTTCATCATAAGCAATAAGCACATCTGCCTCATATGCAACTGCAGCAGTCTCCTTTTGTTCTTTATGTTCTTCACCTTTCAATTTTGACTGTTCCCTTTTCAATTTTCTGCACTCCTTTTTAAGATGCCCTGGCTTGCCACAATGATAACATGTATCCCTTTTCTTGACTTTGATCTTCCTCTAGACTTGTCATGCTTGTCATCACCATGATATTTTCTACTTTGGTTTCTCCCCCTTCTTTCTGTAATAAGTGCTTCAGAATTAGAAGAAGCACCCTGCTCTTTTCTTCTGGCTTCTTCATTAAACATACTGTCTTTTACCATGTTGACAGTGATCACACTATTTGGAGCCGAATTACTCAGAGAGACAACTAAAGTTTCCCAACTGTCTGGTAAAGAACTCAACAGAAGTAAAGCCTTCACCTCATCATCTAGTGTAAGCTTCATAGTAGACAACTCATTCAATAACTCTTGAAAGCTGCTCAAGTGCTCTGCAACACTATTACCATCCCTGTACTTTAAGTTTACAAGTCTTCTGATGACAAAGGCCTTGTTCGTGCAGTCTTCCTTTCATAGAGACCTTCTAATTTCTGCCAAAGACTGTATGCATCTACTTCCTTGGCTATATGATGGAAGACACTCTGATCAACCCACTGCCTAATATGTCCAACGGCCTTTCTATTTAACTTCTTCCAATCCTCATCAGTCTTAGAATCGGGTTTCATGCCATTCCACTCAATGGGTTCAAACAAGTCTTTGCAATACAACATATCCTCCATTCTAGTCTTCCAAATGGAATAATTGGAAGATGTGAGTTTAACCATACCACTAGCCGAATCCTCCATTTTAATTCTCACCACAACCACAGAAACTCAACCAAAGCTCTGATACCACTTTGTTGGGATTGAACCAATACAATACACAAGCAGCGGAAATAATAATATATCAATCCCTCAATGTGCATAATTAAACTGACGGAAGTAATGACTAGCTCCAACAACTCACACACACTGGCAAGAATATAAATTGAACACCAAGATGTGTTAACGAGGAAAACCCTGTGAAGGGAAAAACCCCGGGACCTAGTCCAGTAAAAGAGCCATCCACTATAAAATAATGGGATACACATTTTCTTCTCTAGAGCCAACTCCAAAGGCTAACAATACATCAAGAACACATCTAGTTCTTGGATATCAACAACAATAACATACTAAATAGATACACACATCAATAAGGAGAAAATCTCACTAAACAAGTGTGCCAAGCCCAGAGAAATAGAGAGGAATCTGGATGATCAGCTCCGGTCAAAACGTAGCCCTCTGCACCAGGAACAACATACTAAAATATGGCTTTAATCGGACCACAAATGAAGCTTCAATCTTTGGAAAGAAGAAGCTGAAATTGTCTTTCTCTCTCCCTCGTATAGCTCTCTGCCCGTGTCTGTGTATGTGTGTTGGTTAATGTTTGGTTCCCTCCTAATTTCAATCAATTGGTCTTGGGCCTTAGGAACAAAGCCCAATTACCATTTAAATGGGCTCCCTCACTAGGAGGGAATACCCAACAGCAAACTAATGCAAAACCTCTAACACGTGCCAGGTCATGGGACTCCAATATCAGCATACCTTTCAACTCCTTTAGAAAATCAGTGTAATCATATTCCTTATATTCCAAGATACCTTCATTTGCAAGCCAATATGCTGGTTTATTACCTTCTCTTAAATTCAAGTTGAATGAATGATTTTCGGATTAAATGTGAACTTATCGAGAATATTAAATGTAATATATTTATGTTTATTACAACAAAACAACAAATGAACCTAAAATGTCGGCTTGAGTAAACTAGGGTTAGTTTAAATATAAATCCAACGTATCAATAATTTTGGACGTAACCTTTTATTTATTTGTTACAACAAAACAACAAATGAGTAAAACATAGGGTTGAGTAACTGTATTTAAATCTAAATTCAACTTCTATTAAGGAATATTATAAAGTTCAACTTTTATTTTTCTATTGAAAAAGAATGACAGATTAATATAAACATTAAGTTGAGTTAACATGATTTAGTTAAAATCTAAGTTCAACGTATCGACGAAATTAAATGTAACTTATCTTTGCAAATTGCCATTATTTTTGTTTTAGTAAATTGTTGTTTGACTAGAAGCAATTTATTTATTTTGTTGAATAAATGCAAGATCAATCATTGAAAGTTGAGTGGAACATCCAAACTAGGAAGGCTCCCATCAAGCGACTCTCACATGAAGATCTTGATTTTATTAAATGAATAAAAAGATTTACATGTGTCCGAATTGCATTTCCTTGGAGGTAGGTTTGGATTGTGTTAACAATGATGGTAACGCATCTACATTTCAATGGTAGCATTTTTTGTCATGTTTGCCATTTTTCTTATTGGTTCCTCTTTTTTTTTTTTTTTGCATCAATTTGAACAGAGAAGTGGTACTAAAGGTATTTGCAAAAATCACTAGTGTACAATATTAAAGAAAATACTATAATGATGAATAAAGTGTCAATCATAGGATTGGCCTTTTAAATATCAATGACAAATGCTCCTACCTTTTTATTTGACCAAATTTAAAAACTCAAATCAGTGGATGATTTCTAAGGTAAACTAAAAATTTAAAGAAAGCAATTAATGAATTTAAAAACTTTGATTCCAAAAAATATGATGAAATGAGGCACTAGGAATCATGATTTTACCGCAGACATGTGTCCAGTATAACTTCGCCGGTCACATTAAGGCAATATCTTATTCATTTTCCAACTGAATTTCTCAAGTTCAATGAAAAATCTCTCCAAATAGAATTAATAATATGTGTTTTATGTGAATTAAAAGTTTCATAATAATTACGACATATTGTTAGGAATTAGTAACGTGATTATATGGCATAATATGAATAGCAATTACAACACAGGAAGAAGATAAGAAATTTGGCAGCGGAAAGGAGAATTCATTATAATATGGAAAAAAAATACAAAGATATTGTATCTAACTTATCAAACTTGTAATGAAGAGTCAAATATATATAGGATACATTGTCAAACCCTAATTATAATGTCAAAGATGGAAAAAAAAAATCAAAAAACACGTGGAATAAAGAAAACAATCTTCGACCAGAACACAACGGTGCTCGGCGCTAGTCTCGCGGTGAGCTAGTGCCAAGCTCCCTGCTTTGAGTGCTTGAGCAAGAGCTTAGCACGTAGCAAGTGGAAAAATACCAAAATAATTCTTTGGTCCATATTTTGACATCTTCAAGACATACTTTAACTAATCCACAAAAATCCAACCGAATTTAGGTCAAACTTCTAACACATAAAAAGATGCATTCCATCAATAAATACTCTTAAGTTTGAAAGACGTGCAATGCCATCCAATAATACATGGAATAATCAATGACCAATTATAAGTGAGAAGAGAAGACGTATGATTGAAGTTTATTCCTACTACATATGCTTGAGACTTTTTGCTTTTTAGAAAAGCAAACTCCTAAAAGTTAGCCTTTGTTCATGCATGTTTCTTGAAAACTTACTAACATTTTTCTTTTCTATTCCATCAAATTTAAACATTAATGTCAACCAACATTCAAAACTATTGACCATTATTCACATTTCATGAAATCCACTACTATTCCTCTTAAAAGGTTACTAACAATTTCACTTGATTAGAGACTTAGCCTCTGTTTGGTATCCATTCTTTTTTTCATTCTCATTCTTCTACTAATTTTCAACCACACATTCATCAATAAAATAATATTTTCCATCACATCAATAACTTTTCTTTCATTTTCAACCACAAAAAAGGTATGATTTGACACAAAGAATGCATTTTTTTCTAGAATAATGGTTACCAAACGGTGCCTTAA
Organism: Fraxinus americana; assembly: GCA_035079005.1. NCBI lineage: Eukaryota > Viridiplantae > Streptophyta > Magnoliopsida > Lamiales > Oleaceae > Fraxinus > Fraxinus americana. The sequence goes on along the minus strand of CM068716.1, from coordinate 496,828 downwards.
TTAGAGTTGAGCAAAATGATGCTACTAAACTATCATGTATAAAAGTGTTCAAATATTTTATATTTTTACTAAAACAAGAGTGTTATAATATTACATACTAAAACCAGGCATAAATCATTTCAAGCTAGCTAATAATAAAGTCAAACAACAGCTCAAGACACGGCATCAAATTAATATTTGCGCCAAGATCACATAATACTCGGTCAAAAGTAAAGTTACCAACGGTGCACAGCATAGTAAAATCTTCTCAATCTGTTTAACTTTGAGGATTGAAATTGATACGTAATTTCTTGAACACCTCCAAAAATTTCACGAATTGATTATCTAATTTTTGCTTCTACAACCTTTGTGGAGATGAAATAGAAGGCACGTGCTTTGATAGGAATTAATATCTTGGCCCCTGAATTTCTGAACACTTTTTTTTTTCCTTATGCTTGTTCGAATCGTTCCACTTGCTTATCATCGGTGGTGGATATTTTATCCTCCGTCACTACTTGTTTCTGTAGAGAAAATATACTCCAAGTTCCACCAAAAATCGGGCTCAGTATTAATCAATCAACGCCACAACAGAAAACCCAATCCACAAACCCACTAACCAAACGGTTGCTCAAAGTTTCTACCCACAAAGAGAACTTTGGATGAAGAGTACTATAGCCACAGGTCAGCCACAAAGGCCAAAGAGAGGGAGAAGAAACGATAGCACACAGTCACTACGAAAAGGCAGAGAGCACAAAGTCAATAACCGTCGTTTTTCTCTCAAAGTAAAGGCTATCAATCTTTCATAACATCAACATTAACGGGCAAGGGGCATATATAATGGTTGGTCATAAGATTTTAGGTTAGGCCCAATAGGGAATAATAAGGCCCAATAGGAAACAACAAGTGGGTTGTCAACACATAAAAGTCTTTCAAGTTTGGGTTGGGCCATGAGCAGCACTAATTAAATTAGACTGTTTCAAATGACTCAACTAGATTATGGGGTTGGTTTACCAAATTGTGATGCTGATATACCTTTAGTCATTTAGTCGATACCGACTAAATTAAACAATACTTACATCATTGCACAGGGAGATCGTTTGACAACAATTTGCCTAACAGCTTTTTGGCTTTAATTCCTTGCAAACTTGTTGTAGTGATGGCTTGCACCTACTCTTTTTTATTAGTTCCAGTATTGCTTTGTAAGGGGTATCGTGATATCTTTCCTACGTCATCTTAGCCAGTTGACATGTGATTAAAGCTCGTAGGATACTACATATGCTTGAGACTTTCCGCATTTTAGAAAAGAAAAACCTAAAACTTAGCCTTTGTTCTTGTTTCTTAAAAACTTACTAATATTTTTCTTCTTATTGAGTCAAAATCAAATCTTAATGTTAACCAACATTCATAATTATTAGTCATTATTCATATTTGGTGGGGTCCACTACTATTCCTCTAAAGAAGTTACTAATAATTTACTTGAATAGAGGCTTAATCTAATTGAGCAAAATCATGCTACTAAACTATCATATATAAAAGAGTTCAAATGTGATTATTTTTTTTTTTTTTTACGAAAACAGGAGTGTTACGATATAACATGCTAAAACCATGCATAAATCATTTCAAGCTAGCTAGTAATAAAGTCGAACAACAGCTCAACTAATAGGCATCAAAATAATGTTTGCACCAAATAACATAATACTTGATCAAAACTAAAGTTACCAATGGTGCAAGGTGTTGTAAAATTTTCTCAATCTTTTTAACTTTGAGGGGTAGCATATTTCTGTTGATGATATTGATACGTACTTCCTCGAACAGCTCCAAAAACTTCATGAATTGTTTATCTAATTTGTGCTTCTACAACCTTTGCGGAAATGAAATAGAAGTCACATATGCTTTGATAGGAATAACTATCTTTGCGTCTGAAATTTCTGAGTTATTTTTTTTACTAAATTTTATGCTTGTTCAAATCGTTCCACTATTTGTTTCTTGGCTATAATTTCTTGTAATTGAGCTCTACTTATGGTAGTGATGGCTTGCACCTACTCTTTTTTATTAGTTCTAGTATTGCTTCGTAGGGATATCATATGACCTTTCCTATATCATCTTAGCCAGTTGACATGCTTATTTTTCAAAAAATTTATTGTTGCCTACTGAGTTCAAGAATTTGTCGCTGACTTCTCCATGAATTGCTGAGTATTCAGAACAAGTTTCACCATAATGTCTTCCAAATGAAGTCGGCTTCTTTCACTTCGTGGAAACCCACATGGAGTTATTTCAGCAGTGTTCTAACTACCGGGCCATGAGAAATTTAGATGATTCGTCTAGCTTCAATTGTATCTATTTGAATAAGGGTGGTTGTGCTGGCTCTACAAATTCTGTAGATAATTCAAATGTTCCTTTGACTGGATTGCATAAAAGGACATTCTACATTGTTTTGATTTTTTCCACATAATTTGCGTAGTAAAGTGGGAATGTGGAATACATTTACTGGGTAGGTCATTGATTAATATCCACCTTTATTGAGTCAAGTGACTTGTGCATCGATAGCCGAAAGAGTCTGAATCTTATGAACACGTTTAGCTCTTTTTTAAGCAAAACACCATTCATCAACCTAAACTCAACGGGGGTTTTAATTCTCAACCCTGTTTTATATGTAATGAAAGGAAGTGCAATGGGAGCCCCCTTATAAGAAACCACAAATTAAGTAAATTGAGGCAATCTATCTTTTTGAAATTTATTTTAGTGGTTGAAAATTTAAGTTATTTCAATTTTCAAACATTTGAACATAGTAGGCCCTTGTTTAGCCTCTATCATTAAAGACTCATTTTCCTCAAAATTATTTTTAATCACATATTTATGGAACCCTTGATTTTTATCAACTTTTCAATCACACGTTTCAATAACAATAGGTGCGAGCAACGTGCAATGCACGTTTGCTTAGTTTATATTTAATATTTTTGTTTAATAATTAATTTGTTATTAATAAAGACGTAATTTTTTTTTTTGGTTAATTAAGGGCGTGTCTGGGCGCGCTACAAAGAGGAAGGAAAATTGATTATGTTACCGTTTTTTTTTCAAACCTACAGCCCTACAATGAGAGAATTGGTCCAAAATTGCAGCTCCCAACAGCATGAATTGTGTTGCCAACGGTTTGATTTCTACTGATAAGTAGAAACAGACACCCTATAAATAATTAATGATGTAATGTTTATGTAATTGATAAATAATTAGATGTGTGATTTTGATATTGTGATGTAGGTTGGTGAGATTGAAGAAAATAAGTAAAAGTAGACAAATTTGAAGAAAGTACTAAATTGTAAGGGATCCAAAGTTCGGGGGCTAAAATGTAAATACTTAAAAGTTGTGCCGAATCTTACGATGAAGATTTGAGAGTGCTCGAAGTCAATTGGATAAAGGAAGATGTCAAGGGGATCAAATTTAGTCTAAAGATGATGACAAATCAATTTCCAACCGAAAAGTTATACTCCGATGTTTTAGTCTCATATTAAAACCTATTTTTGACATAGGAAGTGATCGAATTGGAGAATGATGTCTAAATTAAAGTTGTAGCCAGATGAGTTAGCTTTCCAATGCATTTTGCATCGCCTCAATAGGATATCGAAATACAAAGTTATAATAAAAACACTGAAAGAAGGTGCAACTGCCTGTTTAAAACAAGAAATTCCGTTACATAGTCCGTTATATTGAGACCTATTTTTGGCATATAAAGTGCTCGAATTGGAGAGTGATGTCTGTACCAAAGTTGTAACCAAATGAGTTAGATTTCCAACTCATTTTGAATCGCCTCAATCGGACATCAGAATACAAAGTTATGATAAAAACATTGAAAGAAGGTGCAACTGCTTGTTTAAAACAAGAAATTTTGTTACATAGTCCGTTATATTGAGACCTATTTTTGGCATAGAAAGTGATCTAATTGGAGAATGATGTCTGAATTAAAGTTGTAGCCAGATGAGTTAGCTTTCCAAAGCATTTTGAATCGCCTCAATCGGACATTGAAATACAAAGTTATGATAAAAACACTGAAGGAAGGTGCAGCTGCCTGTATAAACAAAAAATTCCGTTACATAGTCCGTTATATTGAGACATATTTTTGGCATAGAAAGTGATCGAATTGGAGAATGATGTCTGAATCGAAATTGTAGCCAGATGGGTTAGCTTTCCAACGTATTTTGAATCGCCTCAATCGAATATCAGAATGCAAAGTTATGGTAAAAACACTGAAAGAAGGTGCAGCTACCTATTTAAAACAAGAAATTCCGTTACATAATCCGTTAAAACAACAAATTCCGTTAGTTTTTCCGTTAAACCAACAAATTCCGTTAAATAGGCACTTTTTATATATAAAAAGATATAGTAAAATTTACTAAAAATCTGAATATTAGAATAGGGGCCAGATGTAAAGGACCTAACCATTTTTCTCCCCCTTGATGACAAAATTTATTGGCTGTGTAATTCTTTTTTTATTTTTTGTTTGGATTACAATCTAAGATGGAAATAGCACGAATCTTGTATCCTTTCCATCAACCTACCCTCCCCCCAAATCTCTCTCCATCATTTACACACACACACACTCTCTCTCTCTCTCTCTCTCCCTCCCTTCCGCACACACATACTCTCTCAGACTCTCTATACATTCTCATAGACAAAATATATCACTCACACACGAACACTCATTCTCTACATCTTTCTCTCTCATTCTCTTTCTTGTGCTTAATTCATCTGTATTCAGTTACCTCAGTCCATCATTTCAAGGCATCTGTGTAAGGATCTTTAGTTAATATGGACATTAGAAATGTAGAATCTGAGATACAAACCCTTGCAACCTCTGTGAAAACTCTAGGGCAAGCCTCGCTTTACATAAGCAAGAAGCATTTGCTTAATGCTTCCCTTTTCGAACGCATAGCTCAGGTTACAGATCTGCTTTCATTCCTAATTTTTTTTTTTTTTTCTTTCCTGTGGTATATGTCACAAATTTTTTTCTAGATGCAAAAACCAACTGAACAGATCCTCTTCCTTATGGTAAATATTACTAATTAATTAACCATATAAGTATTTTTATTTTATATTTTGCAACAGAGAGACATGCCTTCTAACAGATTCATTCATCAACATGCAATATCGCTTGGGCCAATTAATCCAGTGGTCGATAAGGGATTTAATGAAATTGGCTTTTTTTCTTTGAATTAATTTCTCCATTGTTTCCTTGTTCTAGATTTTCAGTTAGACAAATAAAAACCTCTCCCGTGTTAGATCTGCATTTGGTTTCCTTTTTTAAGTAATATATTTCTTTTTCAGCTTGTAGATTGAGTCTAACAAGGCTTTAACTGATTAGGGTTCAGAAATCATCTGTTTATAGAATGTATAACAATTAAATTTTTGGATTGATTTATATGTATGTTTTTTTGCAACAGAACTCTCTACCGATTTGTTGAGCAACCTTCTCTGCTGCTTTTGCCATTCAGTCCAGTGGTGGATATTAAACATTCTCAACTATCTGTAAGTGTATTATCGTTCTTATTTGATTTCATATCCCCGTTGTTTTTTCAAATGGCTTATATGAGTATGTGTTTACTAACACATGAACTTTAAACAATTGAAATTTGGTGTTAATGTTCAAAATGAAAATAAAAATAAATAATAATGAGCTTCAATACAAATTAAACATTTCGACGACAAAGTGTAGTGGTAAAGAAATATTATGATTTCGTAGTACTATATTCAACATTTTATGTTGAGCATATGTGAATCATATTCATATCAAGGCACCGTTTGGTAGCCATTATTCTAGAAAAAATGCATTCTTTATGTCAAATCACACTTTTTTTGTGGTTGAAAATGAAGGAAAAGTTATTGATGTGATGGAAATGATTATTTTATTGATGAATGTGTGGTTGAAAATTAGTAGAAGAATGAGAATGAAAAAAAGAATGGATACCAAACAGAGGCCAAATATATGAAAATTATCATTCTTTTGTTTGCTCCGTGTTAGGGTTTTGTGTAGTTCAACAAGTACTACACAAAGTATTTTGTCAATAATATATGAAAGTAGAAATTTCTTATCGTTTCATGTAGTTTGGTGGTTCTTCCATCATCAGGAGGGAAACAATTGATATCACTAGCTGACGCTAGATTTGACATGAAAGATTTGTTATGCTAATTTTAATTGGCAAGTTCTCTTCCATTTAGCTTGTCATAAAAGTTAACGACATAATTGTCAGCTAGTAATTTTAGACACCTTCTACGTTATCTTCCACCTTAATATCCCTAACATCCTACAGAAATATGCCATTATGTGGGTTTATTTTTAGACCGTTAATCTCTTGGTTGACAAACTATAATTTTGTTTTATAAGATAAACACCATCAGATCCTAAGCTCGGATTTTAGGCCACCACCTAGTTTCCCTACCTTTCAAGGTCCCAGTGTGTCACCAGTTCTTCACTTTCTCATTCTAGCTAGTCCTTGGCTTGCAAGCTTCTCTGAAAATATTAGATAATGTTTAATCCATTTGCTTGAAATCGTCCCGATAGCTTGCACCTGATATTGGACTCTCCGAGGTTTCTCCTAATAAATTAACAAGTTGATAAATAGATTTACCAACTGCAAAAATGCCCTAGTTATTAGCAACCTTCTTAAGACGTTTCCATGCATTCCACTTGAAGAGACCCGCTTCCAAACATTATAATGAGCTTGTCCACTCTCCAAATGATACACTGGAAGCTCATATCGATCCAGGGTGTTTTTCTGCATTTTGCTCTGGCCACAAACTACATACTATTATCATAGGCAAGACACACTCTATGTGTCCCGCCACCTCATGCCAATCCGTCAATACCAAATTGAAGGGCGTAGGTTCGGCGTGACTCCAGACTGAGTAAAATCAAATAATGTAGCCAAACTTTTTTTGCAATTTCACTCTCCAGAAATACTTTCCAGGCAGTCTCATTTTTGCTGCAACATAAACTCTTCGAGGTCATGTGGAATCTGAAACGTTGCTGCAAAGTTTCATCCACTAGTATCCAGTTCTTCAACAGTCATAGCGCTAACTTAGAAATTCTAATCGGAGTCTTCTGGTGCCATAAAGGTCTATAAACTGCTGGACTCTGTAAATTAATGCCAAAGAATGTGTATTCTTAACTTTTTTTATTTTGCTCTTTGTTAATTTGATGATAATATAATTTCCAATGACTAGAAAATCTCTTGAATATTGAACAAACTTTCATGAATTATCTAAATAGGTTCTATGAGACCTGAAGCAGTTATCTTTGGTTTCATTCTTTCTTATGTTCTATGTTTACTAGGGATTAAACATGCCACTAGTACCTTTTGGAGCAGCACAATCAGAGACAACTGGACATGAAGCTCCAATCATGGCTATCCCTTTGTCCTGTATAACCGCAGAAGGTTTTAAAGTTGAAATAGCTAACAATCATGAGGTAAGATCTTAATTAAAATATTTTACAATTTTTCATATTTATAATTTTGTTAGAAAACATTTTCATATGTTTGTATTACACAATTTATGATCCCATACTTGCATTTTCACTGATGAATACTAATGAATAATTACTACTTATTTTCTATTCCTTTTATCTTCTTGTAGCTATGGAACCACACTTTATTGGTTGTGTTGTAGCTATTGCTCCTACTTTTATAATGTTGCGTTGTATGTTCTCACTTCGTTGTGGTTTGATTCATAAGAAAAGGCTATCCCATGGTCCTTTTCCTTGGGTAATACATTTTAAACATAGTAGTGAATTTCCTTTTTGTTAATATACTTGGGGTTGAGAATCTTGGCTTTCTTATTCGAGTTAACATCCTTCCCCATCTTTCCTTTGGAATCAACAATTATGTAGGCTTTTAGTTTATTATAAAAGATATGTATCCAAAGAATACTATCTATTGTCTCTATTATCTACCTTTCATGTTACATTGCATTTATTTGCTTTTTCTACTTGTAATCAGGGCCGGCCCTGAGGCGAGGCAAGTGAGGCCACCACCTCAGGCCCAAAATTGGAGGGGGCCTAATTTTTTGGCCCACTTTTTTTTTTTTTTTTTTTTTTTATATTAGGCCCAACACTGAGGCCCTAAAAATTTTGGCCCATTGGTTTTTTTCAGTAACCTAAACTACAATAGTAACAAAACCATCACAGGCTCATAGCACTCCCGTCTCCTTCCCGCTCGCAACGCTCAAACTCTCCAAGAATCCACCAAATCCAATCCAACCGTTCTTCACGCCAACGCCGGAGTGGTATTTTCCAGTGCAGTCTCCCACTCTTCTTCTTCCTTCCTTTAATCCTTTCCCTTTCGAGTTCCGGCGACTGTGATTCCTTTAATCCTTTCCCAATCGCCCGCGACTGCTTCCTGCTGGTAGTCTGGGTCTGCGACTAGCGTCTTTTGGTTCTGGAGTTCTGCTGGTAACTGGTAAGTGGGCTGTGGGCAGCGTTCTACCATTTTTTTATACCATTTAAACACTTCTATCATTTTCCTTATAGATATGTTTATCAATTTGATAATATGTTCTGGGCGAGTTTCGAATGCATTGGGCTGATTGAAGAGTGAAATCCAAATATATGAGCTGAAATCCAAATATACGAAATCTATTAGTACTTGAGTGAGCAAAATCAGAGCTTAATAAGTAAAAAAAGGAACTAATTTTTGAAATCCTTCTGATGAAACTTAAATGCCCGAGCACATCTTTGAACTTCTCATAGGTCAAAGCAAAAAAAGGAACTAATTTTTATGGATAAATTGCAAGGATTTGTTGTAGTTATCAGAGTAGGGGGATAATTTGAACTTTTGGGGGTTTTATCTGCTTACTGGGAAATTGAGTGGGTCCTGTTTCCTATGGTGGAACAAGATCGGTACTAGGAGTCAAGCGATGAGATCAGAGTTGTTTTGATCTGTTCAGATAGGATCTTGGTTTGACTTCTTCTTCCTCGATTTTACATACCTAATTAACTACTTGTCTCTTTCATTATTCATCTTTAAGTTTACATTTTATTAAAGGTTTAGCTTCGAATTATTGGATTTAGTTAAAGATTAAGGATGTGAAAATGTGAGGGCAACAAGGTCATATGCTAATTTAGTTGAACACTTTTGAACAGACTTATTTTGTTTTGTAAAAGCTTTACCGTTCTTCATGATTTGAACATGATTCAATTTCAGGCTTGTGAGAACTGAGATGCAACACTGGATGCTGGAATAGGCATGATTCCACAATTTTCGTGAATTTTCTACTTCTCAAGTAAGCAATGGCTTGCTCTAACTTGATATTGAAAATGTTTGAAGGCTTGTCGGCTTATATAATTGTGGCCTGGTCGGCTTGTATGAATGTTCATTGTAGCGTGTAGGATCAATTGCACAGGCGCACGTAGTCACTGTATTGAATACTTTAATTGTGAGATGATTGTTATATTTTGTAATTGTCTTTTAGGCTAATTATTGGGCATTAGATATATACTCATACGTCATGCCTCCTAAATATGAGTCCGGTGCTATGAAGAGAAAAAGGAAACGAAATGAACAGCCGTTGATCTCCGTTGTCTCTTAGTTAAAAAAAATTTTCAGGGGCGCACCCCCCTAAATATGAGTCCGGTGCTATGAAGAGAAAAAGGAAACGAAATGAACAGCCGTTGATCTCCGTTGTCTCTTAGTTAAAAAAAAATTTCGGGGGCGCACCCCCCGTATTCCCCCCCCGAACTAAATTCCTGGCTACGTCCCTGTCGGGGGCCCAATTTCCAGAGTTCGCCTCAGGCCCCGCCGATCACAGGACCGGCACTGCTTGTAATATATAGTAATTTGGTTGCTGACAACCTTTTATTTCCTTTTGGTGAATCAGACTGGCATGCATGATGGTCAAAGAGGTTTGCATACCATAGGAATACATCAACTTTCCTATTCTGAGAGGAAAGCAAATTGGTACATCCGATCTCTACTGCTCAGCAATGGGAGTAAACATGATCCGGTAATTTTATTATAAATAAAACTATTCCTATAATCAGTTAGTATATTAATTCTCGAACTAAGCATAGTTAACATTTAAATTATTCAGTTTTGTTGTATGTTATTTAGCAACAGTTGCCCCAAAAAAATGAAATAGCTAGAAAAAGTTAAGGCAGAAGTTTTTTTTTGTTTTTTATGCAACACACAATAATGCTTAGGCGATGTTTTTGGTTAGATTGGCTAGTGATGGTGGGCATGGTGTCTTACATTGGGTGATAGACAGGTAAGATAATTTTTGTGCACATAGCAAGACACAACAGCGTAAAAATGCTACTTCCTCTGTCTCATTTATATAGGCCGCCTTTCCTTATTTTCTTATCCCGATTATATAGTCTTATTTCTTTATCGAGAATGTTTTATTTTACTTGTTTACTAATATACCCTGGTTATAACCAATTTACTACTAGTTGTTGATAATTAAATAAGGGTAAACTAAGAAATATTTTGGAACATTAAATAAGATTTCTTAATCCATGTGAAAAAACAAAATCAACCTATATAAATGGGACGGGGGGAGTTATAAACTATGAGCCTAGCTAAGGTCACCCTTAACAAGCAGCTAACATAAGAAAATTAAGAGTCAAGTGGGCTTTCCAAAACCACCATAATATCGTGAGGTGATGTACACATTAGTTTCCGTGTCTTAATCTGTTCAATATCTCCATAATGAGCCTTGGAAACAAGAATTAGAGCTTTGTTGGGATTCTATTAATGTCTACATTCTGTTTCGATTACAATTTACATTAGTCTTGGTTGAATCTGTTACAAGAAAATTACCTGTACAGCCTTTTTTCCCTAAAGGCAAGGGATGATTGTGTTTATAGACTAATTTCAATTCAGAGTCAATGAAATGCCGCAATTTCTCAATGAAGTAGGTTATAGCATCACGCAGATAGTGAATCAGTTTAAAATAAAACCTGCACTGCTATGTAATGGTTTATGGGTTGCTGGAAGTAGGCCTTAACGTACGTGAATAATGTTATGTTTTTGAAAAATTGATTATGTTTGTTATGTTTTTTGAATAATACTGAGATTATTGGATGGGTTGTGGCAATAAAGAGATCCTGCTATACAACTTAAAGGTTGATGACTAGCATACTAAAGAATTGAATAAAGATCCAATAGCACATTATAAATAGATTGAGGATTGAGGACGTTAATTGCCCAGGAAAAAAAATCTTATGATGTAGCATTATGCATGTGTGCTTTTGATGAACACCTTGTTTTGTTTTTTCTATTTATTTCTTAGTTGCGCTGATTCGCATCGATATAGTAATACACCATGTATAATTTCACATTTTCCAAAGACTTACCGGTCAAAACCAGTAGTTTATAATTGTGTTCATAATATATAGTCCCATTTAATCTGGTTAATGCTTTTTGAATAGTGGGTGCTGGCTGCTCTATAAAATTATGGCAGTGATGTTGCTTAATAATCTCTGGTTAAAATTCGTTTCTTACACAAACCCATATTAATACAAATATGGTTTGATTTCAGTATTATGTCCATGTGAGAACAAACAAGCAGCTTAGATCTCTTAAAGAAGTTTATGACTTCGTGATGCATGGAAAGCTTCCGATTCGGAATCCCAAAGGCAAAAACCAGCTATGGTATTCTGGAATTTGCTTTTCTAATAAATAACTTGTTACTGCCAATTATGAATATATTCACCTATCATTTTTCTTTTCTCCTTTCAGGGATCTGATCCCTCTCCTGGGATCCCTGGAGACAAACAAAAAAGGATCCGAGGAGACACATTGATTAACAAAGTTGGAGTTGGAATCTACAATTTGACGAAGGGAAAAATACTTCGAACTGAGACGCTACCAACAGCTAGCAGTTCTGAAGACTCAAACAGCAGTTTTCTTGGCACTGGTAATGATTTGAACTGAAAAACCATGTAATTAGCTTCCAATTTTCTTCTTTAGATATTCTACGGTCACTCATACTTCTTGTTTATATTTGTTTATTGGTATTTAGAAAGCAAGAAAAGAAAGAGGATCCAAGAAACTTCGGTTCAACAAATTAGCAAAGAAAATTCTTCGGAAGTGAATCTCGGTGATGAAAAACCTGACATCTTGTACAATCTTTATGATATGGAGCCAAAACAAAAGAAATGGTGATCTGTCTCATTGTGTGTGGATGTACTGATCTCTGTCTTTATCCTTTTGATGCATTTTAAGAAATATGATCAAGTCAAACAACTTCAAAGCTTGTTACTGGAGTTCCCCCTTAATTCTAGCTAGGTTTTTCTCAAATTGTATGGTGTCATATTTTTTTCTTTCATCTGACTTTTTATCCTACTCAGAATTGCCTCCCACCATTTGGTCATCCTTTGTTTGCTTAATTTTCCAGTGTTTTTGGCTGTGGCTTCCCTTTTGATTTTTAGTTTTTTACTTTTTTTCCTACTGGGACGAAGTAGTTCTTGCTTCAATCTAAATCTACAAAAAGGTTTTATGAAATAAAGAAGACCGTTGAGCGCCACATGGCTATACCATAATACATTTGAACACTTGCCCCGGATCTACTTCCAGATCTCAAATGAATAAATAAAGAAAATAGATAAATGAGAGATTGAAGAGAAACAAGCTAATTATAGAAATATCTCTAGAAGGTTTATTAATTATTGAACTGTTTGTGGGCTTCTTTGTATGCATGTGTTGTCCGGAAGGAAGAGGACTCAATGATAATTCATCGAAAGTGAGGATAAGCACGATTAATGATATTTGAAAAGAATGTATAAACAATTTAATTTTAAAATAAAAAGAAGTAAATGGTAGATAAGTGCATATTTCATGTAGGTCTACAGAAATGTGCACTAGAAGGTTGACTAAGTATAAAATAATTTATGAGTTTTGCGAAACAGATAATTAATTGTCATTTACAATGTTCAATGCACATTAAATATTGAGTACATTAAAACGAATTAAATGCATGTGTGACTAAATTAAAATATTTAGGTGATTTTAATTGTATTCATCGAAAGTGAGGATAAGCACAATTAATGATATTTGAAAAGAATGTATAAACAATTTAATTTTAAAATAAAAAGAAGTAAGTGGTAGATAAGTGCATATTTCATGTAGGTCTACAGAAATGTGCACTAGAAGGTTGACTAAGTATAAAATAATTTATGAGTTTTGCAAAACAGATAATTAATTGTCATTTACAATGTTCAATGCACATTAAATATTGAGTACATTAAAACGAATTAAATGCATGTGTGACTAAATTAAAATATTTAGGTGATTTTAATTGTAAGTCCTACAACATGCATGGATAATAAGTTGATAGTAATTATGGATCATACAAAACGTTTGAATAAAAAGTATATTAGACCCCAAGTGGTTAAATTATAGTCACTTCCCAAAATATATAGTAATTGTATTATTTTTCTCAAATTAACATGAAAAATATCCATTGAAGCAAATTAAACACAATCTTGACTGAATTAACCTGATTCCTCAACTCAATGGTTCTCACAACTCAGTTTGTTCACCTTCGCATCACCATTTGGTAACGTGCTTTCTGCTTGTGCAAACCATTTTCTCTCAGCAAAAGCTGCATGTATCTCCGTATAAACTTCAACTTCATCGGGAAATGTCTGTTCCAGTTCCTCAAGCAGATGACTTCTCAAGCTCTTGAAGGTGTCTGTTTTGCCTTTAATAATCTGGTTTTTGGGAATACTGTTGGAAAATCGAAACTGATTGGGATATAATCCTTGTAAAGCTGTAAATTAGCTAATTAGTTGTCAATCTCTGTATTATAGGAAAGTAATTGTTAGGAGTTATTCTTTCCCTTAAAATCAGTGATTTATTTTCCTGAATTGAAGGATCTGTATATGCTGTGTAAATCCTATAAATAGTTTATCAATGAAAGAGATTAAGTATTCCCGAAAAACCTTTCTTTTCAAGTTGGTATCAGAGCAGGCAAATTGTTTGCCGAAATCTCTCCTTCTTTCTCTCATTCAATCCCTGCTCTCTCTGACACCATGTCGGATACTTCAACTGAATCCACCACCACCACTGACTCTGTAAAAATCAATACAGCCACCTTGGGATCCCACTCTGTCCAAATCACCACAATTCGCTTGAATGGTGACAATTTTCTGAGATGGTCTCAATCAGTCCGGATGTACATCAGAGGACGTGGAAAAATGGGCTACCTGACGGGTGAAAAGAAGGCTCCAGCAGTGGATGATCAGAACTATGCCACATGGGATGCTGAGAATTCCATGGTAATGACATGGCTTGTGAATTCTATGGAAGAAGACATCAGCTCTAATTACATGTGCTATCCAACGGCACAAGAGCTTTGGGAGAATGTCAATCAGATGTACTCTGATTTAGGGAACCAATCTCAGATCTTTGAATTGACCCTCAGACTCGGTGAAATGCGACAAGGGGGGGACAACGTCACAAAATACTTCAATTCATTGAAACGAATCTGGCAAGATCTGGATCTCTTCAATACCTATGAATGGAAATCTGCCGAGGATGCACGCCATCATAAGAAGACCGTGGAGGATAATCGCATCTTCAAATTCTTGGCTGGCCTCAATGTCAAGTTTGATGAGGTAAGGGGGAGAATCATTGGAAGACAACCCCTGCCTTCAATTGGTGAAGTATTTTCAGAAGTCAGAAGAGAGGAAAGTCGGAGGAATGTGATGTTGGGCAAGAAGGGACCTGGAGTTGCTGTGGAAGGTTCTGCCCTGGTAACCACGGGTGGAGGCTATAACAAAGCCACCACATATTAGCGCAAACCTGATGAAAAGTCACGTGTTTGGTGTGATTTCTGCAACAAGCCTCGTCATACCCGTGAAAATTGTTGGAAAATCCATGGGAAACCTGCAAACTGGAAAGATAAATCCAGTGACAAGTCAGGACGAACCTTCCCTACTGCTAATGAGGCCGAAGCCTTCCCTCTCACTAAGGAGCAGATGGAGCATCTTCTTACACTGCTGAAAACCAACCCAGTATCTGGTACTCCTAATGCTTCTGTTGCACACACAGGACCGGAACTCGGGGAAGACGATTGGCAGTGCTAGGATGATCAACGGTCTCTATTATTTCGAGGATAATTTACCTAGTAATAAAATTGCTCAAGGACTGAGTAGTATTAGTTCTCTTTCTGCTCGTGATCAAATAATGGTTTGGCATTGTAGGTTGGGTCATCCTAGTTTTTCTTATTTAAAACAATTGTTTCCAGTGTTATTTCAAAAGGTTGATCCTTTATCATTTCAATGCGAAAGTTGTTTATTGGCAAAGAGCAAACGTAAACCTTACATTCCTAGACCCTATCATGCATCAAAACCATTTTACCTTTTCCACAGTGATGTTTGGGGACCTTCAAAGGTAACCACTATTTCAGGAAAAAGATGGTTTGTAACCTTTATAGATGACCATACTCGTCTTTGTTGGGTTTATTTAATGCGTGAAAAATCTGAAGTAGAAAGAATTTTTAAAGAATTTTATCAAATGATTGAAAACCAGTTTCAAATGAAAATCAGCATTTTGAGATCTGATAATGGAACAGAGTATTTTAATAAAGTTTTGGAAACCTTTTTAACTGAAAAAGGTATTTTACATCAATCCTCATGTTCAGACACCCCTGAACAGAACGGAATAGCAGAACGAAAAAATAAGCACTTGTTAGAAGTAGCACGGGCTATGATGTTTTGCATGAATATTCCGAAATACTTATGGGGGGATGCCATTCTAACTGCATCATATCTAATAAACAGAATGCCCACAAAAGTTTTGCAGTACACCACTCCGTTGAAATGTTTAAAAAGGGAATTTCCAGAATCTCGTATCAATTCTGAATTACCTTTGAAAATATTTGGTTGCACCGCATATGTGCACATTCCAAAGAGGGCACGGTCTAAGTTTGACCCAAGGGCAGAAAAATGCGTTTTTTTGGGATATACCCCTAATAAGAAGGGTTACAAATGTTTTAATCCTCTTACAAAACGGTTTCACACAACCATGGATGTTTCTTTTATGGAAGATGCCCCATATTTTACCAAAAATTTAATTCAGGGGGAGAAATTAGTGGAACCAAATTTTTGGGAAATTACTGAACCCTTGCCTAGTGCAATTCTTGATATTCCTCTCAAATCAGTAGAAATATTAAATAAGGAAACTAAGCCTACTGAATCCGAATCTGAAATTGGTCTGTCAGAAAAAGAAATACTACAAATGGAAAATAATCGAAGCAATCCTGAGCTTGTGGTTTATTCAAGGAAAAATATCCCTGGAGGAAGGAAAGACCAGTTGATCATCCCAACACATGGTCAAACGGAAGCCCTGGGCGATGGCCTTCCAAGTGTCTCAGGTAACTCTCCTTCTATTCCTACTATTATAAATTCTTTTTCTCCTCTAATTTCTGATCCAAGGTTATCACCATACTCTAGTCCTAATTCTGAAACAACAGCACCTGAACCTAATTTAGAGCCAGCCATAGTTATTCCTGCACAGGACCCTTTTCTCGATCTTCCCATTGCCTTTAGAAAGGGAACCCGCACCTGCACCAAATACCCCATTGCCAAATATATCTCCTACAATAATCTGTCTGACAAACATAGAGCATTTACTACAAATATTTCAAAGCTTGTGGTACCTAGAAACATTCAGGAAGCACTAGATCAACCGAGTTGGCAATTGGCAGTGTTTGAAGAAATGAATGCCTTGAGGAAAAATGATACTTGGGAGATAGTAGAATTGCCGAGAGATAAAAAGGTTGTAGGGTGCAAATGGGTATTTACAATAAAAAGTAAAGCTGATGGAAGTATTGAGAGATATAAAGCTAGGCTTGTAGCGAAAGGTTTCACTCAAACCTATGGGATAGACTACCAAGAGACTTTTGCCCCGGTAGCGAAAATAAACTCAATTAGAGTTTTGTTGTCCCTTGCAGTTAATTCCAATTGGCCTCTACATCAATTGGATGTTAAAAATGCCTTCCTTAATGGAGACCTAGAGGAGGAAGTGTTCATGAGTCCTCCACCAGGTTTCGAAGAAAGTTTTGGAGCTGGGAAAGTGTGCAAACTAAAAAAATCCTTATACGGACTCAAGCAGTCTCCTAGAGCTTGGTTTGAGCGATTTGGCAAGGTGATAAAATGTTTTGGATACACTCAAAGTCAAGCCGATCATACTATGTTTTATAAACATTCAATGGAAGGGAAAGTGGCCATCTTAATTGTGTATGTAGATGATATTGTGCTGACCGGGGATGATTATAATGAACTAGAGAAGTTAAAGGGAAGACTTGCTCAAGAATTTGAGATCAAGGACTTGGGGGCATTGAAATACTTTCTTGGAATGGAGTTTGCTAGGTCCAAAGAAGGTATTTTTGTAAATCAGCGAAAGTATGTGCTTGATCTACTTGATGAGACAGGTATGTCAGGTTGCAAGCCTGTTGAAACACCAATAGAGCCTAATGTAAAGCTGGAACCTACAAAAGCTCAGAATGTGAAGAATCGGGAGCGTTATCAGAGACTTGTTGGGAGACTAATTTACTTGTCTCACACACGCCCTAACATAGCATTCTCAGTGAGTATGGTTAGTCAATTTATGCATTCGCCGGACCAGGAGCATTTTGAAGTCATTTCTGAGAATTTTAAGGTATCTAAAGGGGACACCAGGGAAAGGTCTCCTGTTTAAATCCCAAGGACATCTACAAATTGAAGCCTACATCGATGCGGAAGTTTTGGAAGCATAGTGGATCGGAGATCTACTTCAGGGTATTGCTTGTTTGTAGGTGGAAATTTGGTTACATGGCGAAGCAAAAAACAGAATGTGGTTGCTAGAAGCAGTGCGGAGGCTGAGTTTAGAGCCATAGCTCATGGAATTTGTGAGATGATGTGGATAAGAAGATTACTAGAGGAGTTAAAGGCGTCAGGATCATCCCCTATGAGGTTGTACTGTGATAATAAGGCCGCAATTTCAATTACTCACAATCCCGTTCCCCATGATCGCACAAAACACGTGGAAGTGGATAAGCATTTCATTAAGGAAAAGATAGACAATGATTGGTCTGTATGACTTATATTCCTACCAACGAACAATTGGTCGACATCTTTACCAAAGGAATACACAAGAAGCGATTCGATTTCTTAGTTAGCAAGTCAAGCTATGGAAGATATCTTCAAACCAACTTGAGGGGAGTGTTGGAAAATCGAAACCGATTGGGATATAATCCTTGTAAAGTCAGTAAATTAGCTAATTAGTTGTCAATCTCTGTATTATAGGAAAGTAATTGTTAGGAGTTATTCTTTCCCTTAAAATCAGTGATTTATTTTCCTGAATTGAAGGATCTGTATATGCTGTGTAAATCCTATAAATAGTTTATCAATGAAAGAGATTAAGTATTCCCGAAAAACCTTTCTTTTCAAGTAATACAACTATTCAACACATCCAAAGTAAATTCATCTGGATTCTTTCCATCATCTATCAAATTAATAACCTCCATAGGCACCTGAATATTACAGTTCTCCACTAATTTTGTCATACTATCCAGCTCCAACACTAAATTATTCATGGCCCGTAGAAGGCGTAATTGGGAGCCATGTTGTTCGAGGAGACAGTGAGGACGAGCTGGTTGGTGACTAGGGTGGTTGAGTTTTGCTTTGAATCTTCTGTAGGACTGGCAGCGGCCTGGATGAAGATTCAATGGGGGTATGTCATTACATTGTGGAACAGTTACGCCATTTCGCCGCCGATTTCGGCCACTGGATGATTTATTTACCAAGCATCATCGCAGGTTGCTGAACAAAGCTGTAAAAAGGCACATCTTGTTTTAAAAGAAAAACATTAATTAGAGAAATATACCATATAAAACAATAACTCTTAAAAGGAAAGAAAACAGATGTGCAACCTCAACAATGTTTTCGAAAAGGTAAGCTGTTAGAAATAAGCGAGATATTCGGCACAATATGAAGTTGAAAAAGGAGGAGAACTCACTAATAAGGATAGAGAATACAATGAATATTGTGTTTACAATGTATTCTAATCTTTTTTCTAACTTGTTTATATCACAATGAAGAGTGCATATCAAATCCTAACAATAGTGTTATAGATGGAAATAATATCTCAAAACGCATAGAATAAAGAAACACGCTTGGGTGCCCAATCTCTATCCTAAAAGTACCAAATCCATATTTTGACTTCTTCAAAGCCTTCATCAACCAAAACGCTAATTCTCAATGAAATTTGGGTCACAATTCGACATAAGTGTTAAGCAAATGCTTCATGTTCATGAAAAGTAAGACTTTCCCTAGGGTTTTTGTGGGGTTAATGAGTGCTTCATCTCAGATTCCTCATTTCTAATACCCATTTTAATAGAGGATCCTCATAGAGATAGATGTCTTAAAAGAGATTGAGAGACGTAGAGAGAGCGCGCTTGGGTAAGTGATATATATAGAGAAATGGGAGAGATTGACTCGAAAAAGGCTTAGACTATTGTCCAAATAAAAATTTTAAAAATCTAAAGTGGGCCACAAAAATTGGTAGCCAAGAATACGGCAAAAATTAAATTTAATTGCGGATAATTAAATTTTAAACGCGTAAGCAGGAATTGTTTATAAATTGCTTAAATTAAAATATATATTATGAGTTGTGGATCTCTTAAAATATGTGAACGAAAATGGTTTTAAGTGTTTTATAAAGTTTATATATTTTAAAAATAAAATACATGTTTTTTGAGAATGTCTCAATTTCTTTAAGTTGTGTTTTATTGTAAATTAATAGTGCATACACCTAAAATTTAAGTGAAAAATGGCAGCGCCATATCATACCTAGCTCAAATATATATTAGATTTGTAGTATTATGAGCTAAAGCAAAGCATAACATTTTCAAGTTGACAAGCAGTTAAATCAACAAAGCAGCTCAATAGACTATATATGTAGCGATGCAACTGAAGTTCAATTTCCATAGTCCTCATCAATTAATTTCTCAACAACAGCTAATACATATCCAATAAATTATTATCTTTCTACGCGTTTATAGCTGACACGACATGACCTAGTAATCAGCTATCAATGTATGACACTTATCCTCGTGTTCTACCTCCTAAAAAATCGATGATCATAAATAAATATTCTTTTTGCCTATAAATGTAACGGTCATTTTGCAAACAATAATCTTCAATACATGTTTGACAAAAAGATTCCAATCTAGTAGAACAAGTAAAATGACACTTTACATGATTCTTTACGTCGCTTCTTCTCAAAGCACACTCCTGACATGACTTTTACTCTAGAATCAACCGCCACCTACCTTTCAAGAGGCCATGAGTACTGATCAAAATTAGTTTTGCATACCCTTCTAATCGAAGAACACTAAATCCACTGCGCTGATCTAGTCTGGCCACCAATGCTGACACGAAGTTGTCCACAATTTCTAACTGCAACAATTATTTTGTAGATTCAGTTGCTCCCCATTGTAGAGAAAATGAATACATTGGTGAATATGCTTTATATAATGAGACCTTACGATTATAAGGAACAACATTTTCTAGATTCAGTTGCTTCCCTCTTGATGAGGACTTTCATGGACATATTTTCTCCATGATTATTGCTCCTTGTGTCAACTTCGAAAAATCAATAAGGACCCTGGTGCCCACTCTCTTGCCCAATTTATCTGCAGTTACCTTTCGAAATTATAGAGGATACATCGAGAAGTTTTGCTGCAGTTAGAGGAAGAAGTACACGATGTCGGGAGTTAGTTTTTTGGTTCATTTTTATTGTTTTTCTTTTCAAACAACATTTACTTAATTTGACCGCCAATGTAAATTCTACAGATATTAAAATGATCTATTCACTAGTAAAGTTGCCTGAAATCTCAAATAGTCTAACAAACAAATTAACCTTCTTGATTTTTAGTTTTTTCAAAAAAAAAAAAAAAAGCTACTTATCTTTGGAATTCCGAGAGATTAGTGAATCTCAACGAAATCAATGTCACGTTGTAATAATTTCCTCATAAAACCAAAAAATTTTTTTGTCACAATAGTTGTATGAAAAAAAAAATCTATTCTTTTTAATTAGTAACACCATCAAAATCCAAGTGGGGTTTTTAGGCCTCCACCTTGATCATTTCTCCAACCTTGTCTTATAAATAATGCAGTCAAGTACAAATGGAAGTTGAGTGTCTATACCCTACCCTTAGTGTATACATGAAGGACTAAGAAAAGAGTATTATGAAGAGAGACAAGCCTAGAAGTACTATCTCCGAAGGAATTTCATATAGTTATAACAACTAATGTGAAACCTCTAACACATGGTAGATCGTGGGACTCCAATTTCAGCATACATGATAGGAATACAAAATGCATATTTTTCCTTCCTATTTTATGTGCTCATATGATTAATTAATATCAAAAATGTATTCATTACGTAATATTTTGATTTAGGTGGCAATTCAATGGAGATGACATAATTTGGAAGAAATAGATGAAAAATGACAAAAGTGAAAAAAATGAAAGTTTAAGGACTAACGTGAAACTACACAAAAGTTGTGTCAAACCAAATGATGAAGATTTGAGAGTGTTAGAAGTCAATTGAATGAAGAAAGAAGTCAAAAGGGTGAAATATCGTTAAAGTAGGATCACACATCAATTTTCATTCGAAAAGTTATACATCGGATTTTTAGTTTTAGTTTGAGACCCATTTTTGACATGACAAACAATCAAATTGGAAGATGTATATGAAGCAAAGTTGTAGCCCTTTGAGTTGGCTTTTAAACACATTTTAAATCAACTTAATCAGATATCGAGAGAGGAAGATATGACCAAACACTGAAAGCCGCTCAGTTACATTGGTCGGGACTGCCGCCCAACCCTAAACTTCATTAACAGAAGCCAATATTTATGCCTGGACGACCGCCCCATTTTCGACTGGGCGCGGGCCCAAGCCAAATTGGGGAAAAATTTCTGATTTTCTAATTTAAGTCAACCATATGTGGAAACAAATATAAATACATATTTTAAAACTCTAAAACGGAGAGAACGCCTCCAAACTCCATTCTTCTTTATTTCTCTTTTAGATTCATGAATTGTAAAAACTTTTACATTTGGTCGAAAGAAATTAAAGCCTCAGAATCACATATTATGAAATCTAAATAGTTTTTCTTATTGTTTAATTCTTATTTTGCGTATTGAATATTCTTCTGCACTTATTTTCATGATTGTTATGTTTAATTGCTAGGATGCCTACTAGTTAATTATTCGTTACAATCTACCGCTAAGTTAAATATCAAATCCGTAATTGTTTTATCCCTTTAACTTGTGAAGCACCAGGATTTGATGATTTTCTACGATAGATTTTATTGAATCTTAAAAAGAATGTTTAAATAGATTAAATGCAACCACGAGTGTTATGTTATCCAGTTTATCGATTTCTCTATTGTGTAAAATTGTTATTAAATTGAATCTTGAGCGCTGGTTTCGATTATTTAATAATAAGGGTTAATTAGAACGTTGATTTCTAACTAACTAAAATTATGGAGAAATAGGAATCAATTCCAACGATTAATATTCAAAATATGAATTGAATTATTATTACCTCTATGATCAATCGTGAATTTCCGACGATGGATGTGGACTTAAACTAAGGTTAGTCTTTTGATTGTTTCCGTTAATTTAATTATTATTATTATTAATTACGTTATTTACAATTGTTTGCATACAAAAACCCCTCCAATCATTGTACGAAGCAAAAAATATTGAATTACACACTCTTCGTGAGATCGATCCTTACTTTCACTACTACATTAGCTTTAGATGTTAAGATATTACTTTTAGGTGCCTGAGACAGCACACACCAATTCCTTTTGTTGACATCCGACCTCCGAGATCTTTAACTACAGTTTGTTGTATACATTAAGCCCATGCTAATTTAAGCTTGGATATTTGATATCAGCTCGTATTAACCATTGCTGAGGTTTGAGGGGACATAATAATTGAAAATTCCTTGCATATTGTACAAATAGTCAATCAACAAGTGACATTTGGAAGGTCTTACATTAGCGCCTTCCAATTCCACCAATCACATGCCTTAACTTCATTCCCTAATTAGTTCATGGATTGTTGGGGACCACATGTAAGGTTAACTTATCACCTCACAAAACCGATCTCACTAACCATTCCAAACATGCCAATGATGTACTTTCTCAGTTCGGTATCGTAACTCATAAAACAAGGAAATGAAGAATACATACTAACCTTCCCTATAAAAGGAAAGAGGAAGAGAAGAAAAGGGGAGAAGAAAAGAAAGCTCAAAATATTTCATATTTCAAATATCTCCTTGAGGAAGAAGAGCAAACACTTGTAGTTACAATTATAATTTGCAAGTCATTATCAATAAAACTCTTATTTATATTTTAAGTTGGCTTGAATCTTATTCATACAATTTTCAACATCAACACCTTTCAACTCCTTTGGAAAATCAGTTTAATCATATTCCTTATATGCCAAGATTTGGATACCTTCATTCGTAAGCCAATATGCTGGTTCATTACCTTCACTTAACATTGAATGTAATGAACGATTTTCTCATTAAATTGTAAATTTATCAAGAATATTATTAAAGAGGAAATTACATCAAATGTCATTTTGCTATTATGTATGTACCAAAATGTCACCTTTTTAAAGAAGTTGCAAGAATGTCAAAATTGGACATTTTTACTCCTCTGCATAATTTTAATACCTTCCATGTCTTGCATTGATTATGATTTGACTATACATGAAAATTGTCCAATTTGTCCATTTTTCCCACCTAATCTCCAGAACTTCCCATTTCTCTCTCCGAAATAAGTGATCTCTCTCCCTCCCACTGGCGGATCTACAATGGTGCCCACCCAGATTTTGATTTTTTTTTTTTAAACCTAAGCCTTGAAGATGGCCGCACTCTCCCCGATTACAACATCCAGAAAGTTTTTTTGCAATATGATTTTGTTGCCAAGGTATGAAGAGAAAAATGGGAGAAAGAAAAAAAGCGAGGAATGCGAACAAGAAATCCAAAACGGAGTGGCCTTCCAATTCCATCAAACCCATGTCTAATCTTCGAACCACTTGCCTGAAAGACAACGATCTTTTTACTGTATGGTGTCTTTCCTTGAATTCTTCATTCTCTTTTATATTTTTTTCGCTAGTTACAATTTTGTTTTTGAGATATAGATTGTTGTTGATTGACCAAATTAATATTCTGTTAATGGGTTGGTTCGACTTGGGATTTGAACTAAATTTTATTTAATTTAGGAATTTGAGCTGTACCCATAATTTTTTTTCGCCTTGTGTGTTTCAATGCTAAGAATCAGATTTTTTAAAAGTTTTATTGCATTAAATTTATAGTTTAACCTGAATATGTGGTTTGTGAACATGTGTTTTGTCGTTCCCCTGTGGCTGCGTTCGACGAGTAAAATAGGGATATGCGGCCATGTTCCCGACGGTTAGCCTCGGAATTCTCGACGCTGAGTAAATTTGGTACAAGTCAAGCTGTCGTTCCCCGACAATTAGCCTCGAGAATTTCTCGACAGTTGAGTAAATTTGGTACAAGTCAACTGTCGATCCCGACAGTTAGACAAAGTAATTCTAGACAGATGGCTGCCTTATGAAATAATGTGAAGTACATATGTTCCATTTATTGTTAAGTCTTCGTCACATGTCCTTTTACAGATTATTCATGTTGCATTGGGTAGTATTTTCATGTCGTTATATGTCCTTTCACTTCTTCGCACTACACTTCTGCCTACCCAAATCGTCCAAACACTTCTCATGTACACGAGGACACACACAAATTTGATTGCCTTATTTCGAACTAATTATTTGTCTATTGTTGTTGTTCCGTAGGTGGTGCGACCGAATACCCCGTTAAGCCTACACCGGTCCCTATTCGCGGGTACACGTTCCATGCGCCTTCAATTCTTCGGCAAGATCGACCAGGACGTCGTACACTAGGGGTAGGAGGCAAACACAGAAGAAATAGTTGAGACGAATTTTGTACATTTCATTTCTTTTGTTCCGGTCACTACCAAGTAACTCTGGTTTTGTGAACGTATACGTAATGTGACTTCGATTTTCTGGTTTTGTGAATGTTTTATTTCATTTCATTCTTTACGAATTTGTGTGGAATGTTGTTTTGTAATGTTGATCCTAGTTAATGGCACATTAAATGTTGTGTTTAAGTAAATTTAAAAATTTGTAATTTTATGAATTGTTTCAAACATTTCGTTGCATAATTGAAACAGTGCATTATCTGTACATTGATGTACAATAGGTCATTTGTGTTGCAGCGATTACTTTATGGTCCACTTATGTAACTATAGATTGTTCAATTAAGTAGTCATAATGATAGGGGAACCCATAACTACGTAATGACAATTCAATCGTATATTATGAAAATAATGACATCGAGAATAATAACTTATTAATTATGGAGTAATAAATTTCGTATCTGCAACTTATCACATGTGACAAAAGCAATGGTAATTAATTATGGAGTACATTTTAAATATAAATTTCAGTACACTTCAATTACTGGTAACATTATGCCAATTGTCATGCACATTTAAGTTTGACATTGGATTAGGTGGTTGGCAACTTGAGCATCATAAATGTTCCATCACTCCACTTCCATTCGTCGTCCATATTTGCGAAATTTCCCCCATAAGAGACGATGAATCTCAAATCATCACTCATACCTGAAATGTTGGGATTGCAACTGTAAGAAGTTGGCACAATCAATATATCGAAATTGAATACCATCAAATGTGGAAAATAGCAAATCAAGGTTTTCAACAGTTCTTAAGTGTCGAAATCGACAGTTGAATTCTGTATCCCTGTAGTTAAGTGGTTTAATTAAATAGTTTAACTGTCGGGACCCGACAGTTTGAAACACTATATTCGATAATTTCAGTACGAACTGTCGGGTTGATTTCAAAACATTTATTTCAGAAATATTTAGTAGAACATTAATGGTGATAATCAATTCTCATTCAACATGATAATGTATTTTGAAAAAAAAAACTCAATACTTCACTAAATATGGAATTTATCACATTTAATGACCATTTATCTTTACCAAAAAAAAATAATAATACAAAAATCAAAGAAATCAATGAGTAATAGCTTCAAAAATTGAAATTTAGTATCACCATGTTGTATTTAATATTTACGAAATAATGAGCTAATAGATGAAAATATAAACAATTTCTAATAACTAACCTCTCGAAATAAATTATCAATTAAATACTCATGTGTTTTTCATGAAGGAATAAATGAAAAAGATGAATGAAGAAGATGAAATTCTTGGAAGAAAATATGTGTTAATGGATGATGATTTAGGACTTAGGGTTTGTTTATGTTATGTTTTGAATTTCTTTTATTTCTTTTTTGGAAGAAAATAAGTTTTATTCAATATAATATACATATATACAATGAATAAAATAATAAAAATTTAATCATCAAATCAAACAATTAATGACCTTCCAATCAAGCATTAATTGCTCTTACAAGGGTCAAAGGTGACCTCAAGGCTAGTTTGGACCTTTCACAATAAAAAAGTGACATTTTTGAACAAATGTAGTGCACATCCAAATTTTTTGTGGATTTTCAAAATTAGTGACATTTATGAAATTCTCCCAA
Source organism: Fraxinus americana (assembly GCA_035079005.1). NCBI lineage: Eukaryota > Viridiplantae > Streptophyta > Magnoliopsida > Lamiales > Oleaceae > Fraxinus > Fraxinus americana. The sequence goes on along the minus strand of CM068716.1, from coordinate 470,184 downwards.
TATTAAATGTAACATACTTATGTTTACAACAAAACGACAAATAAATCTAAAACATTGACTTCAGTAAACGTTTTTAAAATTTAAATCTAAATCCAACGTAACAACAATTTTAAACGTAAACTTATATTTATTTATTAAAATAAAATAACAACTGAATTAGACATCGAGTTGAGTAATGTGTTTAGATATAAATTCAACTTCTATTAAGCAATATTATTAAGTGCAACCTTTAATTTTCTATTGAAATAAAATGATAGATTAATATAAACATTAAGTTTTCTTCAGTTAAAATCTAAGTTCAACTTATCAACAATATTAAATGTAACATTTATTCATTTTTACCAAAACGAAAGCAACGTATCTTTGCAAATTGCCATTGTTTTTGTTTTAGTAAATGGTTGGTTCATTAGAAGAGATTTATTTATTTTTCTGAATAAGTGCAAGATCAATCATGGAAAGCTGAGTGGCACATCCAAGCTAGCACCTCCATATCCTTTATTAATGAAACCCTCACTTATGACGGAGGAAAATCGTGGTTACACTTACTTAGGAAACCTAAAAGAAGGATAACCACGATGGTCTAAATACATCGAGCCTAAGAATTTAAAAGGAAAATATGTTATAGAGTCTACAAAGGATATGCAAGCCAATAAATCCACCTTCGTTTTCATTTCTCTATAAACATGGCAAACCTTCACATCTATGTAATCTGCAAAGATCGTAACTTCATACCAAATATTTCGAAAAATTCAAGGGGAAAGCCATTAGAATTAAACTAGTGTGTCACTACCAAAGAGTCCGTCTCAATAACTACTCGCTCTATATTTAAAAGATAACAATATTCAAGTCCCATTCTCAGTGCCATCATCTCAGCAAAAGTATTCGAGCCCACACCAAGATGATGATGAAAACAAAAAACAACCTATCCGTGATCATCACGAAGCATGCCACCACAGCATGTCCGCCCGGATTACTACTACAACAAATCAACTTATTTATAACTTGCAAAAAATGATATCTATCATGTTTTATAGCATTTTTCAGAATGCTATCATATGTGGTGCTATTAAAATTCCTACCTCTGTTATAATATTTTTTGAATGCTATTATAAAGTGCTATAAAAAACTTTTAAATATCATTATATTATCGTCATGGTTTTAATATTTATAGCAATCCTTTTAATTTGATAGCACTTCGTCAATTTTTTTTTTTTTTTAATATTATAGCATTTGTTGAATATACTGTATAATTTTCAATAGCATATTTTGATTGTCAAGTATACATATTAAACAACATTCATAATTCATTAATGGTCAAATGTAATTATTCAATAGCATTATTTTTTGGACCAAAAATATAAACAACAATAACCATGCCAATAATAAATTTCAAAATATGCTCGATATTCTCCTGTGAAAATATACAAACGTAGTTGTTCAACGGGGAAATCTAATTATGTTCCATCTTCACATCAAATACTAATAACAATATATGTTTGAAAATGCAAGAAACAAAATTGAATTAGGTCCCAGGGGAATGTCATGAACCAATATATTTGGATCATTTGAAGATCGACATCCTTTTGTCACCTTTTCTCTCGTTCTAGTCCAATCTATATTCAACAGACTACCTGAATTGCATAGGTTTATCAGTAAGCTTCAGTAAACATAAATTGTTTATTTACTGATAAGGGCAAAATAAATGCTAACATAATGTTAGATTAATCTTGCACCTTCAAATTTTGATACTTTGAACTTGATCAACCTTACATCTTCGAATTTCGAGACAACTGCTAACACACCCGTACCAAGTCCCCCCAATGGACCCGACACGTGTCGTGCACCGATGATAAATGTCATCTTGGCATAGGACCATCACCAAGGCAACAAAAAAAAAAAACTATACTTTGATTGTATGGCCTTCTTTGACAAAATAAATTTATTTTCTTTTTGAAAAAGTTTTGACAGAGTCTCCTTTAAAAATAGAACTATTTTCAAGCCTGTAACCATAACAATTTTCCCAACACCAATATACCAATATCATAATATCAATCATTCATCCATTCAAAAACATCTACATAACTATGCATCATAACTGCTTCTCAAGAAGATAAAAGTGATGCAGTTTAGTTTACAATATTTCATCATGACCATTGGTATATTTAGATACAAAAATCCCCTAATATGAAATGCTATAACGCCTCAACTAAATTTCTCGATACTCGAAATAATGTCTCAAACTACTCTTTAATCAAATGGGACCATTTACCCTTTTTTTTTTTTAGTCCATTTACTAATGACCCATCATCAACATAACCTTCAGTCCAAGAATAAATGCAAATATCCACTTCAATTTAGTGAAATTAGCAACCAACACCACCACCCGTTAAATATACATATTGTTCCATAAAATCATGCTTTATTGTAAGTATTTTCTCAACACTATCATTTTCACTAACAATACTTATTCAAGCATCCAATTAAAAAATCTAGGGTTTGCCAAAAATTTAGGGCATGTTCTCTTTGCCATTTTCAACCCGTTTTCTGTTTTCAATTTTTCAAAACAATGAAAACTCGTTCTCTATCCCATTTTCAAAAAAAAAGCGTTTTTGAAAACGGGTTGAAAATTTACAAAGAAAACACAAAACGACAAAATTGTCGTTTTGAGTGTTTTCAGTTATAACTTAACAAAAATTTCCAAAACACGTTTTCTTTGTTTTCAACCACATCAAACCATCACCGCACAAGACCACCACTGCACCACCGGAACCCACTACTGCAACCCAACCACCACCACCGAAATCACCACCAAAAACCCCCAACGCCATAGCCAAAACGGAGACCCAACCACCGGAAATATCGACCAGAAAGACCACCACCAGAAATCTCGACCAAAATGACGACCCAACTACCTCAAAATCACTACCAGAAATGCGACCCAACCACTGCCAGATTCGCGACTAGAAAGGCCACCACCGCCCAGCCGAAATAGCGACCCAACCACAGCAAAATTGCCACCAGAATGGCAACCCAACCATCGCCAAATTCGCCACCAGAAAGACCACCACTACCTAGCAAAAATGGCGACCCAACCACCTCAAAATCGCCATCAGAATCGCGACCCAACCATGGCCAAAATCGATTTGCCAGAAAGACCACCACTACCCGACAAAAATGGCGACCCAAACACTGCAAAATCGCCACCAGAATCGCGACCCAACCATGGCCAAAATCGATTTGCCATTACCCCCACTGCCCCAGCCAAAAGTCGAGACCCAACTACCACAACCACAACTTCACGACCCAACCACCGCATCCAACCACAACACGCAAACCAACAACCATCGGTGAAGAAGGAGGGGAAGCAGAAGAAGAGGGCGAGGGAGAGGGAGAGGAGAGGAGACAGAGGAGAAGGAAGAGGCACAAGAAAGAGAAAGAGAGAGAGAGGCTGAGGAAGGGAAGTGGGAAGAGAACACGTTTCCATTTCCTAATTTTTGAAAACAATTTTTCAAAATGGTAAAAAGAACGCATTTTCAAAAATTTCAAAATTGACACTCAAAACACAAAATGAATTCAAAACACAAAATTCAAACACAAAGAGAACAGCCCCTTAGCATTTCTTACCTTAATCTGAGTGGGAACTAAAGAATCGATAAACTCGAGCTCCAACTATTCTCATAAATCAAAAATCTGAAAATTTAACCACCACTTAAAAACTTACACATTAACACAATATATCTCTGCCCTTTGAAGAAAACTAACGAGAATAACAATGAAAGTCAAATTTAAATTACCCACTTACTCATCTTCTTCTTCTTCTTCTTCTTTTTCTTCTCCTTTTTCTTTTCCTTTTCCTTTTCCTTCTCCTTCTCCTTCTCCTTCTCCTTCTCTTTCTCTTCCTTTCTTTCCCTTTCTTTCCCACTTTCTTTCTTCCTTTCCTCGGTTTCTCTCTTCTCTACGTGAGTTGGGTGAAAAATGAGGAGAAAATGGGTTCCAATTGATTTAATTAATGGGTTAATTGCAAAGGAAGTCCCCCAAGTTTCAAGGATCAAATAATTAAGTCTCCAACTTAAATTCTAATCCATCTTAACCCTTAATTATCTTAAATATAAAATAAGCCCCATGAAAATAAATTATTTCAATTAAGTCCATATTTGACCTTGACTTTTACACTTCAACCCTTGACTTTAACTAGGAAAATGTGGGTTGTCACACCTGCACTATAATGTTATCTTCTGCTAGGCACCTATCTAGATGTATTTATAGCAACTGCATATCGAACTGTAAGAGGCATCTCCATCTAGTGCCTCTTACAGTTCTGTTTAAAACAATTGATTAAGCTAAATGTTTGACATTCTGGAGAGAAACATATTCATCCTAATCGCTTGAATAGTCTGTTGCACCTCTTTCACAGCTAATCATCAAGACCAAATCGAAGGTTGGTAATATTTACCTCAACTAAATGTGATCCAACAGATGTCACAGCACAAGTTCTAACAATGCATCCCATGTTTCCAAGAATCTTTGAAGGACAAGAGAAACCTACTCAACCTTTAAATACTGAAGTTGATGATCAAACTACCATAAAAATGTATTTAGAAATTTAGACCAACTTATATTACAATCAATACATGCAAGATATTCTATCAGAAACTCCATTTAAATATCAAGGATAGCAAAAAGAGGAAATACTGAGTAAGCTTCAGAGATTATTATGCCAAGCAGAACTGTTGTCTCTGGATGACTTGAGAATTTCCAGATTAATTTTAGTTAACAAAGCACTAAATGTGAGGCTGTGATGCCATGGTCCAGCCCATATTAGGCGATGTTGATGGCCTTCGGCCGAATTACTAATTATCCATCAACTGAATGAAAGCCCAGTATCTGGTCCAGCCCAATAATTGGTCCAGCCTTTGAGTAAGCAGCTCTGACCGTTGGATGAAATGTTGCCAATCTCAATGCACAGATATTAGTTGGGTATACGATAGGTTTTATTCATTCATTCGTTTTTCTCTCTTTTGCTTGAGGGTTCTAGAGAGTTCCTTTTCTCTCTGCGTTTCTTTCATTCTCTTCTCTGTGAGGAATCTCTGAATTTGTTTTTGAGAGTGTTATTCTTTGTGAATCTCTTGAAAGGAATGTGCTGAGATTCAGGAAACTTGTAGTCCTTCTGGTTCATAGAAGTTGCTACTCGTTTGGCTAGCGATTCGTGAGGGTTATGGTTTAGATCTGGGTTTTTCTAAGTGTTGAACCTATGATGATTGTATTCTGAGCCTTCGATCTGTAAAATCATGATATTCAGTGGTTATTCGTGATAGTTCATGTATTAGGGTTTGAGATCTGTTTTCGATCTGTTCTTTGAGTCTGTAATTTGTATAACAGTGGTATCAGAGCCTTTGGTGGCTATTCTTGGGTCTTCGATCGCGATTTGGGGTCTGAAAAATTAATTTTCAGCCCCCAATTCATAGATCTCCTGAAAATCTGAAAACCTTAGTTCTCGATCCTTCGATTCTTGAAGGTTTTGGTGTGCACTGGTTTTGGTACTGTGACTGGTGGTGGCTGTGGGGTCTGTATTCCTTATTCTGGATCGATTGAATGATTCCATGTATTGGGTTCTTTTTCGATTGAACTCTTCTTTTGATCCCTTCGTGGTTCCTGTTGGAACACCACCCCTACTGTAAACTCCGTGCTCTTCTGTTGTACTGAAATTGTGGATTTTGTAGCTATTCGTTAGCTGCCCTCTGGTTTGCACATTTCAACCCTAAACTGTACCCTCCCCTGTGTTGTGACTCACGTTTTTTGTTATATTATTTGGAGTGATCAAGTTGAGCCTTAACCTGAGAACATGATTCTCACGGAAACCTGGTGAACTTGGTCATTCTTATTGTATCTGTAGTACTCATTTCTTGATTTCACCTTGCTATATTATCTATTTCTTGATCTAGTCTTGTTGCATACTTGTTCATACCTGATTGTATAATTGTTTATGTTTTTGTTGATTAGCATCCATTCTCGTTTCTGTTCTTGTGTCTATTACCTAAAATGCTTTTGTAATTTTTTGAATAACTGTAATAATTTTTTTTTTTTTGGCTGTTTATTCTCTATGAACTGTTCTTCTTTTGTCTATTTGTGTAGATCAATTTTACCTTGTTCTTAGGTGCATCAGTTGTCATAGTCTTATTTTTCTTGAAATACTTTGTGTTATTTCTGAATTTTAAAATCATGACAAATGCTTTTGAATTTGGTATTTTTGATGGAAAAGGGGATTTTCCCATTTGACAACAAAAGATGAAAGGAGTTTTAGTTCAACAAAAGGTTTCCAAAGCAATAACAAAAACTTTTCCTAAAACTATGACTGCTGATCAGATTCTTGAAGCTGATGAACTTGCATACGTATCTATTATTTTACATCTATCTGATCAAGTTTTAAGAAAAGTAGGGAAACAAGAGAATGCTAAAACCCTATGGGATGAGTTAGAGAAACTATATCTAGCTAAGACCTTACCCAATAAATTGTTTCTGTTGGAGAGGTTTTTCAGTTTCAGATTAGACACCTCTAAAGACATAGAAGACAACCTGGACAATTTTAATAAATTGGTCCAAGACATCACCAATGCTGGTGATAAGGTCTCTGATGAATACAAAGCTGTTGTGTTGTTGAATGCTATTCTTGATACCTATCAGGATGTCAAGGCTACCATAGAGTATGGCAGAGATACTTTGACTTCTGATATTGTCATTAACTCTTTGAGAAGTAGAGAACTTGATCTTAGGAATGTTAGAGGGAATGGTACATCTGAGGCCTTGTTTGTGAGAAAAATAGGTTTAATGGGAACCATGAGGGTTTTAATAATCAAGGTTATAATGGTAAGAAGAAGTTTAAGGGTAGAAATAAATCCAAATCTAAGACTAGGAGTAAGAAGTGCTATGAATGTGGGAAAACTGGTCATTTTATAAAAGATTGTTTTAAAAGGAAGAATGAGATGAAAGTTGAGAGAGTTGATGAAGGAAACCTAGTAGAACCTAGTGATTCCAATTCTGTTGATATCTATGTTGTGACTGACTCTTCCCTGGATAGTGATTCTGCCAATATTGTTGATTGTGGGAATCTGATCCATGAATGGATTTTAGACTCAGGTTGCATCTTTCATATGTCTCCTAAAAGATGTTGGTTTAACTCCTTTAGGGAAGTCAATGGTGGAGAGGTGATTATGGGCAATAATATGGCCTGTAGAGTTGAAGGTATAGGTGAGATTACTTTGAAATTTGATAATGGTTATATCTTTACCTTAGAAAAGGTAAGATATGTACCTGATTTGTCTAGGAACCTGATTTCAATGGGCAGTATGGATGATTTAGACTTACTAGGTAAAGTGGGTGATGGCTCATTGAGGGTGATGAGAGGATCACTTATGATGTTTAAAGGTGTTAAGAGGAATGGGATTTATATTGCTATTGCTAGTTCTGTAGTTAGTGAGATAGCTGAGTCTTCCAACACTGAACTAGATGCAACTTTAAAGTGGCATAAGAGACTAGCTCATGTTGAAGAAAAGGGCCTGCATATCCTATATAAGAAATGGGTGTTTGGGAAGGATTCTATTTCTAGAGTTTCTTTTTGTGAGGACTGTACCTTAGGAAAACATCATAGTTGCACTTCAACACTGGAAAGCATAAATCCACCTCTATCCTTGAGTATATTCACTCAAATTTATGGGGACCTTCTCCTACCATTACTCAAGGTGGAAATAGGTATTTTCTTTCATTGATTGATGACTATTCTAGGAAGGTTTGGGTTTATTTGTTGAAACACAAATCAGAGACTTTTGGCAAGTTTAGAGCCTGGAAACTGTTAGTTGAGAATCAGACTGGGAAGAAAATTAGAGCTCTTAGGACTAACAATGGCCTTGAGTTTTGCAATACTGAGTTTGATCTTTTTTGCACTGAGAATGGTATTAGGAGACATAAAACAGCTCCTTATACCCCTCAGCAGAATGGGGCTTTGCTAGAAAGGTGAGATACATGCTTGTAGGATCAGGTGTGCCTAAGACCCTTTGGGGGGAAGCTTTGATGACAGCCACTTACATAGTTAATAGGACCCCTTCTAGTGCTCTTGATGATAAGACTCCTAAAGAACAATGGACTGGTATAGTCCCTGATTATACCCACTTGAGAGTTTGGGTGTGCAGCCTATTCTCACCAGAATGTAGGAGAATTAGAACCTAGGGCCCAGAAATGTGTTTTCTTGGGTTATCCGAATGGGGTGAAGGGTTATAGACTGTGGAGTAGAGATTCTAGTAGTTTTAAGATCATCACTAGTAGAGATGTTACTTTTGATGAGCTGAACATGCCCTGTTTGAAAGGAAAAGAGTCTGATAAGGTGATAGAAAGGATAGAAAGTGATAGGACCAAGCTGCAGGTGGAGCTTGGTGTGCCTACTCAACATGTTGATGCTCAACAGGTTGAAACAGATGCTGGGAGTGATGTTTTAGATGATGACATTGAAAAAACTGAAGTTCAGGATGTTGTAGTTGAGCAAGATGTTGAGGATAGTGATTATCAATTGAGCAAGATGTTGTGGCTAAGGGGTTTACTCAAAAGGAAAGTCTAGACTACAATGAGATATTTTCTCCTATGATTAAGTACACTACCATTAGGGTTATGTTAGCTCTTGTTGCTCATTATAATCTTAAACTTGAACAAATGGATGTAAAAATTGCTTTTTTGCATGGTGATCTTGATGAAGTGATTTATATGGAGCAACCTTTAGGCTATATTGATAAAACTAAATCTGATCATGTTTGTTTGTTGAAAAGATCCCTATATGGTTTAAAGCAATCACCAAGACAATGGTATATAAAGTTTGATACTTATGTTTCTTCGGTTGGCTTTATTAGAAGTGATTTTGATCATTGTTTGTATTTTAAAAGAGATGATAAAAATGTCATTATTGCTTTTATACTTTTGTATGTGGATGATATGCTTCTAATTGGACATAATATGTATGTCATTAATGAAATTAAAAGATCTTTAAATGCTGAATTTGAAATGAAAGATCTTGGGCATGCTAAGAAGATATTAGGCACGAAAATTTCTAGAAAAAGGCATGATAGAATTCTGTTTTTGAAACAAACTGCATACATTGATAAACTAATTGCTAGATTTGCTATACTTGATTCAAAATCTGTGTCTGTACCTCTTGCTATCCATTTTAAATTGAGTAAAGACCAATGTCTTGTTAATGAATCTGATAGAAAGCAAATGGAAAAGATACCTTATGCTAATGCTGTGGGTTCTGTGATGTATACCATGGTTTGTACTAGGCCTGATGTGGCTCATACTATTAGTATACTTAGTAGATTCATGGCTAATCCGGGTTTAGAACATTGGACTGCATTAAAATGGTTATTAAGGTATTTAAAAGGTTTTTCACATTTAGGATTGTGTTTTAATGCCTGCGTTTGCTGGTAGTACTTAAGGGTTTACTAATTCTGAGTTTGCTGGTAATATTGATAATAGAAAATCAACTACTGCCTATGTGTTTACTTTGTGTGGTACATGTGTAAGTTGGAAATCACAATTACAACCTATTGTTGCTTTGTCTACCACTGAAGCAGAATATGTGGCTGCAACTGAGGCCATAAAAGAAGCTTTATGGCTGAAAGGTTTATTATCTGAAATTGGTGAATTATCCAATCCTGTTGCATTATATTTTGACAGTCAAAGTGCTATATATTTATGCAAAAACCCAGTTTTTCATGAAAGAACTAAATATATTGATGTTAAGTTGCATTTTATAAGAGATATTGTTGCTAAAGATGTCTTATTACTTGAGAAAATTGCTACCCAATTTAACCCTGCTGATATGGGTACAAAGGTATTGCCTCTTACCAAGTTTAAGTCATGCTTGCAAATGTTGAAAATTGATGCTGTGAGGCTGTGATGCCATGGTCCAGCCCATATTAGGCGATGTTGATGGCCTTCGGCCAAATTACAAATTATCCATCAACTGAATGAAAGCCCAGTATCTGGTCCAGCCCAATAATCTGTCCAGCCTTTGAGTAAGCAGCTCTGACCTTTGGATGAAATGTTGCCAATCTCAATGCACAGATATTATTTGGGTATACGATAGGTTTTATTCATTCATTCATTTTTCTCTCTTTTGCTTGAGGGTTCTAGAGAGTTCATTTTCTCTCTGCGTTTCTTTCATTCTCTTCTCTGTGAGGAACCTCTGAATTTGTTTCTGAGAGTGTTATTCTTTGTGAATCTCTTGAAAGGAATGTGCTGAGATTTGGGAAACTTGTAGTTCTTCTGGTTCATAGAAGTTGCTACTCGTTTGGCTAGCGATTTGTGAGGGTTATGGTTTAGATCTGGATTTTTCTAAGTGTTGAACCTATGGTGATTGTATTCTGAGCCTTCGATCTGTGAAATCATGATGTTCAGTGGTTATTGGTGATAGTTCATGTATTAGGGTTTGAGATCTGTTTTCAATCTATTCTTTGAGTCTGTAATTTGTATAACACTAACTATAAAATATATCTGGCTTTCTGATATTGTTGTATAAGCAGCTTAAATATTCAAATTCTCCGATTAATCTTCATGTAATAAAAATGTACACCTTGTTGATTATCTACAGTTACAACAAAAAAAACAAGCAAAGCCTTATTCGAGTAAGCTTAGCACTTCAACAATATTTAGTAAATAGAAAATGGAAAGGGGGAGGGAAGTGAGTAACGTTGTTCCTTTCACACCACCCCCAATACTTTGGGAAGTGTATTAGCTCTTTACTTTAGGGAGTTCCCCTACAATTATATGTTTAAATCCTAGTTACACCATGTTTGATCCACATTCTTACGAAAATTCATTTTTTTTTTCAAAACTTATTTCCAACTACACATTCTTCAATAAAATTATATTACACGTAAATCTAAAAAATTTCTTTATTTTTTAACCACATATTTTCCATCAAATCACTATTTAAAGTCATTCTTCATTCAATAATGTGCATCAAACCGATCTTATTTTCACTCAACTTTAGTATTTAAACACCAAATTTCTATTATTTTCTTTCTTGTAAATAAATGCTATGATGTTCGGACTCGGGTACGAATATTGGGTACGGGTACGAATCTAAGTGTCGAATCTTTTATTTTCTAAAATGTAGGATACGGGGACATGGCTAAAAAGAGTCCAAATTTTTGACATGGATATGTGGTACGTCTTTCAAACTTCAATTTTTTTTACTAATCCAGGATGTCATTTTGAATAGACCAAAATTAATTATTCACAATAAAGGAAATGGGTATTTAATAAGGGATTAAGATAAATAAAATAGAATTTTGAGGTTTTGTTTTCAGTTATGGAAATTACTAAATGTTATATAAAATAGAAAATGAGGAACTTGATTGTAATTTGACTTTGTGAAGCACTAAGTAGCATTATATGAAACTCATTTTCATTTTATATAAACAAAACCCTAAACCACCGATACAAAGAGAGAAAGAAGGGAAAAAAGAAGAAAATGGAAAGAAAAAAGAAAGAAGAAGAAAAAAGGTAAAGCATAGTACCGTCACCTTTCTCCATCCTCTCGGCGACGACGTACGCTAGGTTTATAGAGAGCAAAAGTGGGAAAGAAGGACGAAGTGTCCAATTGAAATTTGGAGGATCCAACACAAACATCATACCCATATCATGTCGTGTTCTACATGGTTACTCCAACTATTTCGAAGAGTCCAAACATCAAAGAGTAAATGCTTTGACCGTTTACAAAATTCATTTCTAGGTAACAATCACGTATATTTCATTGATATTTCTTAGTGACAAATCACAAAGACTTGTATTTTAACAATGGTGGTGTTTGGTAAATAGATGAAAAAAATTTACAATAAATACAATCTAGTTCACATCTAAACTTAATTTGGGAAACTTTATAGTAGGAATAAGAATTAAATTGAAAAATAAAATTGACAGGGAAAGAAATGGGCGAAATTCTAGATCTGGTGATGGAAGAAAAGGTTAAAAAAAACACATTGATAGTGTGCAGTGGAAACAACAGCAAATTCCTTCCTAGTGCCATATTTGCCTATCTTCTTCAATAGCTATTCCTTTGCTCCTTGATTTTGGTCTCATTCTCCTGCGGACACCGGCCTTTCCTTTAGTTTCTCTCTGAAATGTTTTTTGTTTATGGAAAATTGCAAATCTTCACAGTTCTCTCACTCACTCCCTATAGTTGTTGAAAGGAAAAAAAATGGGGATGAGTATGGTTGATGAAGGTAGAGAAGAGAAGCAGAGGTGTGATTTGCTAGAAAAAAAAATGGGGAAAGAATCGCAGCGGCAAAGACTTATTTGATGAAAGAAAAAAAAGGGCACGAAAACAGGTGCCAATATTTGGGTAAAATAAGAAGACAAGAAATTTGGGTTGTTTAGTTTAATGGGCTTGTTAATGAATGTTATTATATTATGAGGAAATTACAAAAAACCAGTGGTTTTAACTTTCAAATTCAAAATTCAGGTCCAATATTTATCTAATCAAAAATCATGTATAAATTAAATATTTAAATAATATTATAATACTAATTTTTCAAACCCTAATTCATTTTCAATCCATATTTTCTCTCTCTCTCTCTCTCTCTCTCTCCATTTCTCTTGCCGCCCTCTTCCTCACCGCCGCCGCCGCCGCGCCTCCGCCTCCCTCTCTCCTCCCCTCCCCTCCCTCCCTCCCCCCCTCCTCGGCACAGCAGCGATTTCGCTGCCGGAAAGGAAACGACGAAATCGGCTAGCCGGGAAAGGCGGCAAATCGCTCCCGTGACGATTTTGCCGGATGATTTCATTGCCCATCCGTCGAAATCGCTGCCGTGCAGCAGCGATTTCGCTGCTGCATTTTTTTTTTTTTCTTTTTTTTGGCTATTGAGTGATGTTATTGTTGGTGGATCTATGGTTGTTATTGTTGGTGGATCTATGGTGGTGGTGGCGATTTTGTGGCGGGGGCGGCCACGTTGGTGGTTATTGTTGGTGGTGTGATGTGCGTTGGTTGTTATTGTTGGTGGATCTATGGTGGTGGTGGCGATTTTGTGGCGGGGGCGGCCACGTTGGTGGTTATTGTTGGTGGTGTGTGACCAAATATTTGGTTATCTGTGACCAAATATTTAATCTGTGACAAGCGGTGTTGGTATGGTGTGGTGTGATGTGATGTGTGACCTCTATTTGGTGTATGTGACCAATTACTTGGTTATGTAACCAAGTATTTGAGGGTATGTGACCAAATATTTGGTAATCTGTGACTGATTACTTAACTGTGACCTAAAAATTTAGTAATATGTGACTCAAAAATAATCTGTGACCAAACAGTTTTTGAAATATGTGACCGTGTGACCTATAAATTTTGATATGTGACCAACTAAATTTGAAATATGTGACCAAAGAAATAATTGTGACCTACAAAATTTTTGAATCAATAGTAAAATAATATGTGACCTATAAGAATTATTATCTGATCGAAAAATAATATGTGACTAACTAAATTGTAAATACGTGACCAAAATGTGAACGGTGACTATAATAATACGTGACTCTTTAAAAATACGTGACCTCGCCGGAATGGTCGCCGGAATCGGACGATCGCGGAATCGGAGCCGGAGAAAAGTGGTGGTCGGAATTGTCGTCGGAATAGTCACCGGAGTAGGGGGGTGGTGCATGTGGGGTGGGTTTATTATATTATATTATATTAGAATTAAAAAAAAAAAAGAAAAAACCTGATTTTTGAAGTTTCAAACTATAAACCTTATTTTTGAATTGGTGTAAAGAATACACCTTATTTATGAATTTTTCCCTTATATTATGTTTAGCTAAATATCATTTTTTATTTTAAAGCATTATCAACAAGAATGCTATATTTCAATGTTATAAAATGTACAAAATGTTGTAGTGCCCCTACTGCTTCCATCAATATTAAGTTTAAAACTATCATCGTGGGAAGGAGACCATATGACCAAAAATGGTGCTTTTTTACGAACTAGACAAGTCGAGATACCCAATTCTTGTAAAGTTGCAGGGAGCTTGGTTGGAGTAGACCTCTTGGGTTTCAAAAGACTAGATAATTCAATAAGCCAGCATTTAACTTTATAGCAAATATTCTGGAATGACATTTGCTTCGGTTTAAATCTGGCTACATTTCGTGCCAGCTAAAGTTCTCAAATCAGTAACGTTGGGACTAGACGGGCCACTAAATGAAATTGTGTTGAACCTGAGGATGCTTGGTTCCAAATATTAAGCAATACCAAACAGGCACCTTGCACTGGAGATATAATGCCAAAACGCCTACCAAAGTAAGACCATGATTGAACCACCAATGGACTGATTGAGAACATATGATCAAGGGTTTCAACATTACCATGGGGACAACAATGACAACGTGAGGTAATCTGAATTCCACGAGATCATACCACCTCATCTACTGGGACAATTTTATGTCAGAGATCCAAATGAATACAGAAACTTTAGTTGGGAGCACAGGATTCCAAATTAATAGCCAAGCTAACAAACTTGTGCTCTTTACCCACATGAGAGACCATGCCGAGTGTGTTGTGAAATAACCATCAATAGTCGGGCACCAATGTATTGTTACCTGGTTCGATAGCTATGGGAAAAGAAAGAACCTCTTTGATTAACGACGCACCACCAAGTAAACGAAGTAGCCTTATATTAAAGTGACCATGCTCAAGAGTATCCTTTAGTTAACTGGGGAGAAACTACATGCCAACCTTGTGAGTGTAAAGATCTTGTATCCATCCAGTTATCAGACCAAAAACTAACAGCAGCTTCTCTAACCGACCATCTGCTATTATCAACAATGAAAGTGAAATGACGGGTTAATTGTTTCCAATAATTAACTAGATGCTCCCCATCAGTCGAGTAAGTTTCTAAATTCAAAGGGAGGTCAAAATAATTTTGTCTCACAAAATAGACCAGAGAAAGTCCCCTGTAAGAACTCACCAAGTCATCTTACATTGGAGAGAGTCCATCACATTGAAGAGATTATGAATTTCCATGCCTCCCTTCACTAGTAGGGTAACAACATTTATCCTAAGACTTTCAATGCCGTTTAAAACCATGTTTTGTGTCTCCCCAAAAGAAATTAGAGAAAAGTTTGTTAATCTCTTTAATGACTTTGTCAGGTAGCCTTATCACCGAAAAATTGTAGATAGACTTGGGGGCAGGGGCGGAGCCACATGGGGGCCTGGTGGGGGCCAGGCCCCCACACCATTTTTGAAAAAAAAAAAAATTTAAATTAAATTTTTTTATTTTTTTTGTAATTACCACTTTCAACGCATGTTTCACATAGAAAACATTGGAATTTGGATATGTCTATTTCTAGAAGAATTGTAGCCCTCTGAGTTAGCTTTCCAACAAAATTTGAATCATCACAATCGGACATCGGTAGAGAAAGTTATGATGAAAATACTGATAACTGCTCAACCCTCGCTCGACTTTCGCTAGAGGCTCGCTCGAGCGACCAATGCAGTAACTTTTTGCCCGAGTTTCGCCAACATAATTGATGATCATGTAGTTATACAACGTTATCAAAGTATGATTTTGCTAAATTAAAGATTAGTACTTTCTTTTATACGTTTTTTGATTTTTTTTGTTAATAACGTATAAAAAAAAAAAATTTCGGGGGCGCTGCCCCCGAACCCACGTGGCCCCCACCCCTTCACCTCTACCTCTAGGCCCCCCCTACGTTCAAAGTCTAGCTCCGCCCCTGCTTGGGGGGTAATACTGAATGGATCAAAGTATGTTTTCCACCTGATGATAGTAACTTACCTTTCCACCCAACTGTCTTATTCCGAATCTTATCTACAAGAGAAACAAATAGAGCAGCTTTTGGTTTTCCAAAGTGTAAAGGTGCTCCAAGGTAAGTGAAAGGTAAACCACCCTTGTGAAACCAATAGCGGTAGAAATAATTCTCTCAAAATAGCCACCTTCTTGTGCACAATGTAGGAGCTTTTAGCCACATTAATAAGCTACCCCAAAATTGTCTCATAAGATGTAAGAAAATTCATAAGTTCTAACAAACTTTTATGAGAACCATTGGTAAAAACCAATCAGTCATCTGCATAAAGTAAATGCGAAATAGGAGTACAAATTTCCAGAACTTGGTAAGGTTTGATGATGCCCTCCTCCATCAACCGCAATAAACCACAACTGAATGGTTCTTCACTTAATATAAATAAAAAAGGAGATATGGGATCCCATTGACGAAGACCATGAGTAGGAGAGAAAAAACTTGTAAGAGCTCCATTAATTTTGATGGAATATTTTGGAGAAGAGATGGTTGTATGTATCAATGCAACCCAATCATCGGTAAAACCAAACGCCTTTGACACCGAAACCCCCTTGATTCTTAGATTAGGCAAAATGGTGATCAAGATGTTAGCAATCATTTTAGAATGATTTTGTATATCACCTGATAAAGACTAAGTGGTCGATAGTCTCCAAAAACAACCGGATTATCTTTCTTAGGCACCAAAGACATAATAGAAGCTCCTATCGCATTAGATAATTGGCCACCAGAAAAAAATTCTCGAACATCCGCTAATAAATCATCCACCATAATATCCCATGCATGGATAAATAGATGACGTAAAGCCATCGGGGCCAAGGGCTGACTCTTATAAATCTCCGCTTGTAATAGTTGGTGGTCATACAAAGCTTTGAGAGATGTTAATTCATCAGCTAAAGATGTACCAGAAAGAAATTGCTCCTCACAAATAAAAATCTTGTCTCTGGTATCATTAAGCTGTTGAAAAATGTTGCCAAAACCACCTTATTCCAAAGCTTAATATCAGCCTTTAGATGCTTGAGTTTGTTGGATAAAATAATGGTAAAGTGCAGAAAAAACTTATCAATAGATCGAGTCTCGTGGCAGCACGATGTCCTAAAGCGAAATTGCCCGTCGATAACTGCTGCGACCTCCATGGACAATCACCTCCAGGATACAACGATCAAATAAACCAATTATGCAGCAATCATAAAAGGTTTTCAGAACTCTCAAGTGTACTCCAGAAAATAAAAGACAATTTGAGTATAATATTTTACTGTATATATGAAGAGACAATTTTATTTTTGTTGTATTTTTCTAATACCCAAAAGTGTGTTTATATAGGCATGAAGAGATGTAACTTCTTCCACCATGATCTAGCATTAAGTTGCAGATGTAATGGCCTATGGTAATGGATATTAAAAGCTGACGATTAAACTGTCATATTTTACTGGCTAGTTGACCCATTAAATAATTCCGAAAATAAGTAAAAAATAATAAGTATTTTATTAGAATCAATAAAGCCCAAGAACCCAAGGCCCAATCAAAGACTTTTTAATATAATGTGTGAGGCGTGGCTCGAACCCCTGACCTCCCACACAAATTCCACACTTTTCACCAGTTGGGCACTTTATCTTAATTAATTATTTCTTTCACATATTATATTTATAGTATAAATATATAACAATCCCCCACATGAAAGAAATAAGATAAATAAAAATATTATTAGAGTACGAGGTAGAAATCACGCAGAAGCTTAGGTGTCTATCGACTTGAACCTCGGCTTTGTATATTCTATCGAGCTTGCTAAGCGTAGAGTGAACTATGTCTTGAACTCCACAATTATGATTTGCAAGCGAGACAATAAAACACACACATGATTTCTAAAACAATCATCGAGTTCTCGCGGTTGTGTTCATTTTGACCGTGAACTTTCCGGTTTCTTTGAGTGCTCTAGAGAATTAGCCTCAATTCTCATGGGAAGCGGCCCCACTTCCACACTCAAATAGGTGCTTCTATCAAGGATGCCTTGTATTTAAACACCCCATTTGAATATCGGCTATAGAAAGCATTAAGAGCATTTGCTCATCCTCTAATCAATACGATTGGTACTACTAAATCATAGGGAGGGGTTTGAAATAAATTCAATGTAGTACCCCCTGAGATCACTCCAATAACTTTGTTATCCCATTGAACCTTATCCATGGGATCTCCAATCGCAAGGTTGGGTTTCCATTATAGGTGATCTAATTTATAATAGGCTTTAGCCCCATCCCCCTCGATGTTTTCTCGAACTAGCTCTCTAGCTAATCCTTTTGTTAATGGGTCGGCAATATTATCACTTGACTTCGCATAGTCAATAGCTATAACCACATCCTTAAACGAGTGCCATGATGTGTGCCTCCTACGAATATGTCTAGACTTTCCATTGTAGGATGAATTTTTGAGCTCTTGAAATAGGTCATTGTCATGTCACAATGGACATAGATAAATTTGGAAGTGGTTTGGACCACAAAGGAACATCCATAAGAAAATTCCTTAACCATTCGGCCTCTTCACCTGCCTTATCGATGCTATGAACTCGATTCCATAGTGGATCTCGCAATGCGAGTTTTGCTTAGTAGATTTCCAAGATACGGCACCACGCTAATGTAAAAACATATCCACTTGTAGATTTAGTTTCATTGGTATACGAAATCCAATTAGCATCACAATATCCCTCAAGTACGGCGAGGATATTTAGTATAATGTATTCCCAGTCTAGAGTGTATCTCAAATACCTCGAAGACTCGAATGAGAAAGCATCCCAATGTTCATTATTAGGATTACTAGTATACACCTTTAAGTCTACCGACGGCATATGCTATATCAGTGCAGTACTCATGAGATACATGAGGCTCTTGAGATCACTCTAGCATATTCTAAAGCGAAACACTAGGACACAGATGTTTTCTCAAATGATGACTTGCATCATAAGGTGTTTTAGCAGAGGAATACAATTATATTGTTTAAACTTCTTAAGCACTTTTTCTACATAATGTGATTGTGTTAAAGTAATCCCTTCGGAATGTGTTACTATTTTAATCCTAGAATAACATCAAGAACACCAGATCTTTCATTTCGAAGTGCTTTTTAAACCGTTAGTCTTATTAATCACATCTAAACTAGTTCCCATTATTAGCATATCATCCACATATAAGCAAATTATGACACCACTATCCCCCACAAATTTGCTATATATGCATTTATCTGCTTCATTTATCACATAACCATTAGATGTCAAAAGTTGTATCAAATTTCTCATGCCATTGCTTAGGGGCTTGTTTAAGGCCATAAAGAGATTTTTTAAGTCTACACACTTTATCATCAAGGCCTTTTACCACAAATCCCTCAGGTTGATCCATATAAATCTCTTCTTCTAAATCTCCATATAGAAAAGCAGTCTTGACATCCATTTGATGTATAATAAGATTATACAATGAAGCAATTGCAACTAACATCCTAATAGAGGTAATTCTAGTAACAGGTGAATATGTATCAAAGAAGTCAACTCCTTCCTTTTGTTTTTAGCCTTTAGCTACAAGTCTTGCTTTAAATTTATCAATTGAACCATCAGGTTTCAATTTTTTCTGAAAAATCCATCTACACCCAATGGTTTTACATTCTCTAGGCAAGTCTACTAATTCCCAAGTGTTATTAGACATAATGGAATCATATTCACTATTTATAGCTTCCTTCCAAAATATAGAATCTGGTGAAGATATAGCTTCATCAAATGTAATAGGATCATCCTCTACTAAATATGTTAGAAAGTCAGGACCAAAAAGAAGC
This sequence comes from Fraxinus americana, assembly GCA_035079005.1. Taxonomy (NCBI): domain Eukaryota; kingdom Viridiplantae; phylum Streptophyta; class Magnoliopsida; order Lamiales; family Oleaceae; genus Fraxinus; species Fraxinus americana. The sequence goes on along the minus strand of CM068716.1, from coordinate 450,542 downwards.
GATCCTGGAGTCTTTTGCTTCTCCTAACTTCAGCTTCTTCTAATTCAATAGGCTCTTCTCTAACACTAGGAGGAACACTAAGAGAATTACTTGGTCTTACAGATTTTTCTTTAAAATGGAATCTATTTTCAAAAAATTCTGCATCTCTAGTTTCAAAAATTGTGTTCTTTTCAATCAAAATATTTTTAGAGTCAATTACTAAAAATACGCAGGCATTACTATGAAAAGCATAACCTATGAATACACAATCAACGAGTTTTTGGACCAAGTTTAGTTCTCTTAGGTCTTTGGAATAGATGCCTTAGCTAAACACCCCCACACTTTAAGATATTTATATGAAGGTATTCTACCTTTCCACAATTCATAAGGGGATTTATCATTTTTCTTTGGGAATTACGTTAAGAATATAACATGCGATGAAGTGCTTCTCCCACAAGTTAAAAGGTAATCCGAAGAGTTTAGCATTGGTGACCATATCCTTTAGAGTTCTATTTTTCCTTTCGGCTACACCATTAGATTGGGAGAATATGGTGGAGTAGTCTCATGAATAATACCATTATCGGACACAAAATTTATCAAGCTCACCTGAATATTCTCCTCCCCTATCGGATCTTAAAATTTTAATGGTTTTATCTAAGCGATTTTCTACTTGATTTTATATGAAACAAATTTTGAATAACTTTCATCCTTACTCTTGAGAAGATAAATGTAACAATAACGGGAGTAATCGTCAATGAAAGATAAAAAATATTTATTTCCACCACGGGTAACATATCCTTTTAAATCACATAAATCGAGAATGTATTAAACTTAAAATGAAGTAGTTCTATCAACATGTGAGAATGGTTTTCTAGTATACTTAGATTCAATACACGTTTCGCATTTTGAGTTTGGGAACTTATATCGGTTTTAGGAATGTTTCCCAATCTCATTAATTTTTTAATAGAATTCATGTTCAAGTGTCCAAGTCTAGCATGCCATAAATCATAAGAATCCAAACAAGCATAAAAGAAGTAGAAGCTTTATTATTGATCACGAAACATTTAATTTAAATAGACCCTCATCTGCATACCCTTTCCCAACAAAAGTATCACCCTTAGACATTACAACTTGACCACTCTCAAATACAATTTTAAATCCCTTTTTGACCAAAATAGATCCGCATAGCTAGATTTTTCCTTATATCGGTACATAAAGGACATCCTTCAAACTAAGGATATTTCCGAGTAAATCTAAGTGTCACGGTTCCTTTCCCTCGATTTTGGAGGAAGAAGCATTTCCCATGAGCAGACATTCTCCATCACTATTAGGAGTGAATGAAGAAAATGCACCTCTCGTGCGACAAATGTGTTTGGTAGCTCCAGAATCTACCCACTACGTGTCATGTTGCTCACTAGATTAACCTGTCACCATAGCGAGAAAAATTCCCATCTTCCACTATATGTGCACTGATGCTTCGCGAGTTTTCCTTTCCTATTTCGACAATCCTTTGCAAAGTGACACTGGTTTACCACAAACAAAACAATCACCAACGAGTTTTATTTTTAAATTGAGGCTTAGACCGATTGTTCTTTCCTATGAATGGTTTCCCACCCCAGATACGCCTTTAAAATTCGACTTTTAGTATAATTTCTAACGACTTTTTACTATCAGAACCTCCTTGATAAGATTGGCCTTTGTACCCAAGTCTGGTCTCTCCCTACGTTACTGCCCATTCTATTGTCCTCCTCGATCCTAATTCGATAATCAAATCATCTAATGACATTTCTTTTCTTTTATGCTTCAAAGTTGTTTTTATACTCTTTCCAAGTAGGTGGTAGTTTTTCAATTATAGCGAGACACTTGAAAACCTTCACATATTTTATATCCCTCAACAATAATTTCGTGAATTATAATCTGTAATTCTTCAACTTGACTTACCACCGTTCTAATATCATCCATTTTAAAATCTAGAAATTTTCCCACAACAAATTTCTTAGTTCCAGCATCTTCAGTAGCATATTTCTTTTCTAATGATTTCCATAATTCTTTAGCGAATTTACATGACCAGTAAACATCATATAAATCCAACGTCAAGCAATTCGAATATAATTTCTGCACATATAATCATTACGTTCCCAATTAGCTAAATCGATGTTTCCTTATCGGTAGGCTCATCGGCAATTGCAAAAACGGGTTTATCGTATTCGATAGCATCTACAACTTTAGAGTTGTCAAATAAAATCGCAATTTCATTTGCCATCTCTTAAAATTTTTTCCATCAAATAATTCAGCTTTTAGAATACTTAGGAACATATATATCTATCTTTGCCAGCCAAACGAATTTCGCTTTAGATTGTTGGATAAAATAATAGTAAAGTGCGAAAAAAACTTATCAATAGATCGAGTCTCGTGACAAAGACGATGTCCTAAAGCGAAATTGCCCGTCGATAATCTGCTGCGACCTCCGTGGACAATCACCTCCAGGATACAACGATCAAATAAACCAATTATGCGCAATCATAAAAGGTTTTCGAACTCTCAAGTGTACTCCAGAAAATAAAAGACAATTTGAGTATAATATTTTACGTATATATGAAGAGACAATTTCGTTTTTGTTGTATTTTTCTAATACCCAAAAGTGTGTTTATATAGGCATGAAGAGATGTAACTTCTTCCACCATGATCTAGCATTAAGTTGCAGATGTAATGGCCTATGGTAATGGATATTAAAACTGGGCAGTTAAAACTGTCATATTTTACTGGCTAGTTGACCCATTAAATAATTCCGAAAATAATTAAAAAATAATAAGTATTTTATTAGAATCAATAAAGCCCAAGAGTCCAAGGCCCAATCAAAGACTTTTTAATATAATGCGTGAGGCGTGGCTCGAACCCCTGATCTCCCACACAAATTCCACACTTTTCACCAGTTGGGCACTTTATCTTAATTAATTATTTCTTTCACATATTATATTTATAGTATAAATATATAACAGAGTTTACATGCCACGTATTGAAGTCTAGAAAGTTTGCATGAGCGAGTCAAGGATTCTCTAACCATATGAAGAAATAGGGGCGGATCCAGGCTGCCGCCCATGCTAGATCCATCGAGAAAAAAGATTAAAGAAAGAATTTATATTAAATATATATAAATGTTAGCACATAAATATTACAAGATAAGTTAGGTAGCTCAAATAGTTGAGGGCTTACTTTCCCTGAAAGATGAATGGGGTTTTAGTTTTATGCCCGCGCAATGCATGAACTGTGTTATTTTTTAGGTAATTTTAGCGTGTCTAATTACACTATAAGAAGTGGAAGAATGAGCAAAGTAAGAGAATTCTACTCAAAATTTAAACAACGTAAACTTGTAATTGCAAAAGTTAACCGACTGTTAACTCTTTTCGCGTCAATGAATATAGAAGGCAAATTTTTTCATTAATTACTATGCCCTTTGGAAAATGTATGTTCTATGACCTTCACTTAATGAATCACTAAAGAAATCCCTTGTTTCAACGAGGACACAGAAATATTCATTGAAACAAATATCAACTGCAATCTTTCGTCTGTATATAGTCATCCTATTTGGAGAAACTGATTCTATTGGATATCGTAGAACGAAGCATTCTATGTATTTGAGTAAAAAAATTCCACAATTTGGCGTACGAAAGAAATAGTTTTATGTTTGAATTTAGTATCGTAAATGTATACTTAAATTAAGTAGAAAGCGAAATAATATAGTAAGCAATAAATAGTTTAAATACTCACCCATTATTTGCAGAAGGCTGATATGGTATGATGTTTGTCTCCATTAATCTGTTTGTATTTTTCCTTATATAGCGTCTATAAGCAGAAAGTTCTGGAGACAACAACAATGCTTGTGTTAAATCAAGTACTGCGTTCGAATGTGCCTTGATTTGTTCTGGCGTATAAATGTTGTCGCTACATTCGTAAATCTGGAATTTCCATTCGGGGATATTTACAAGAAAGAAATAGATACCAAGTATTGCCAGGGTATGAACATGGAATTAATAGGTACTTGCATATTATCCACGGACGACCAGCAATTGGTAAATCTCCATTTACATATTGTTGTAAAATGGTCAAATTTCCTGAAGTTGTAATGGCATTTCCTCCTTGGATTTCCAATTGCACCATCATTTGATTAGTACATTCGTTCTCATATCTGAAGTCTAGAATTGTAAATTCTTTTGAGACAGGTGTAGAATCGTCTTGATGAGCCGCCGCAACAATTTTAACTCCAGATCAAGGTTCTAATAGAATAAGTAGATGTAAATTAAATATATTATATATAGAATTAAATGAAATTATGGTCAATGAATTTTGCTAACCGCAGTAGTGATTTTTGTATTGCGTCCATTATAGTTTTTATCATGTCTCTTCTGTATACATTGTTAGATCCATCGTCTCAATATGAGCTGTATAACATCATTTAGTTTCAAATAAATAAAATTAAAATAATAATATTTAATCTAATGAAATAGAATAAGAGTGGTTATCCCGATGGATTCGTTGCTACCCAATCTCTTATTGTTGTGTATATGTCCATAGAATAGTCATTCAAAGGATAGTTTGTTGATAATTGTGAAGATTGTATCTTTTTCCCTTTAGTTTTTTTTTTTTTTTTTGGGTAACATATTCAAGCTGTTGAGATGTTGAGGTGTGCTTCAGAACATGGCTCCTATGGACGGAAACATCTTGTTGAAGGGAACCTATAACAGTCTCTATATTTGATTCCCAGACATTTTATTCAGCATATTGTTATTTTGTTGGTCAATGTAAGATCGTACTGAATTTAAACTGTTATCTACATAGCCTTGCATGCTAGATTGCATGCCTTGGTAGTGTTTTTCCTCCTGTTGTTGTTGTTGGAAGAACTGTTTTTTATTTTCGAGAAGTGTTTGGTATTGCATTTCTTGTCTTTTTTATTCCTTAGAAATGCGTGTGGTAAACAAAGTATCGTACAAACCTAGAATATCAATAGGATGCATGTTAGATTGCATTAACTGATAGTGGTCATGTTTCCATTTCTGTTGTTGTTAAAACAATTCTTTTTTATTCTGAAAATTGTTTGATAATGGCTTTCTTGTCTCCTGGATTCTTCAACAATATTTGTTTTTTAACCCGAGATGACATCTGACACTATATGTTGCCTATGTGTGTTAAACATCTGTTCCATTTCGTCTCTGGTTACATAATTGGAGCCAATGGGAGTATTATAAATTTGTTTTGAGTAAGGGAAAAAATATAATTACATGAATAATGTAATGTACCAAATGAATATAAGTAAACAATTAAATTACCTCTTGTGTATCCAAGAATTGTTTCACTATTTTTTCTGATGATATTTTGTTTAATTTCTATTTGTGCATTCTTGGACATTGTAAGGTTTTATGTCTACAGTGTCCAAATTTGATGCCAATTTGTGGAAATACTTCATATATCCAGTACTGAAAGATAATTGAAAAAAAATATTAAATATATACGATTTATACAAGTAAAATAAATTATATATAAATTGTTCAGTAGTAAAAAAATGAGAGAAAATTACCTGGAATGCAAGTAGATATCCATGTAATGTATATTTACATTTATTTTGTTCATTTTCTTGCATTTTTTGTACTCGATATAGTTGGGTTCTTGTAGTGAGTTTAACAAAACAAAATACGTTCTACGTCCCCACGAATATTGAAGGAAATCGTGAAGGTTTTCAACAATACCTAGAGTTCTGTAATCGATATACCTTCTAGACACATTCTACTAACATCATCAGCCCGAGTTTGAATTTATCAACTTGATCTTCACATAGCTGGAATGCTTCATAAAGCATTCGCATATTAATTCTTTAGTACCATTAAAGTACTGATTTCGAAGCCGATTGTTGCTGAAGTCAAGATTCATAGATACTTCGTGACAAGGTAAGCTAGTGATAAGACAAAACTCTTGTAGACCGAAGCGGCTAAATAGTCATCAAATTTTATTCAAATTTCATTGTCTTTGCCACAGTTGACGAGTCTCAGAATAAATTCTTGAATTAATTTACTGCTAAACTGTTGTTCTTCTTCCGTTCTATAAATAAACTCCATATATAAAGCCTTAGAAATTGCTGCACATAAAAGATGCTTGGTGATTTGCATCAAGAAGCTCCACGAAATCTTTAAGATATTAATAATTTGGATACTGAGTTATTATAACAGAAAACCATTGATTTGAAGATAATACATATTCTGAAGACATCTACACAAATAATCAACAAAAGAAAATTGGGAACCATGTTAAATATGAGAAACTATATCTAATCTAAATAATATAAGCGTGAAAAAAATTAATTGGAATAAAAATTAGTGCTCTACGTGCTGCATGTACTATTTCCATTATGTAATGATCAAAATATTGTTTTAGAGACTAAACAAGATATAAAATATTATTTAAGTGAGAAAGAATTATGCGAAAGCATATGAAAAATGAACTACACAGTGTATATATAGAAAAAAAACAAAAAGAAAAAAAAAATATGCAAGGATACCGATGCCTACACGATGTGGACACACGCACCTTGTGGGTGTCCGCACCGCACAATACAGACACACCCGCACCGTGCGACACCTTGTGCGGGCACGGTGCTAAATTTAGTGATCTCCACACAAGTTATTGTGAAGATAAAATTCTTACCTTTTGGTTGATGAAGTAGGTAACGGTGGTGATTTGCTTGTTGATAGTATTTAGTTGCTGAGAAATGAAGTTGAAGAGAAGGTGAGAATTGAGATAAGTGAGGGAGAGAATATAGAAAAGGAGATAAGGATAGGAAATGTGTGGTGGTGGAGGAGATAAGGTTATATAATTTATTTATAATAATATAATATAAATAAATTTATATTTATTAATTACAAAACATAATTTCCATTTGTTTAATTCACAACAAATGCAATTACAATTTATTAGTAATTGAATAGTATTTTTTTTTTTTTTTTGTAAAAGAATAAAAAAAAAATCAGTAATTTATTAAATTAAAAGTGAAATTATATTTAGTTTAGGTAAAATGTAAGCATAATTGTATAAATTAAATTTGTCGTTAAAAGATTAAGAAATAAATCAATATTTCAAAGAATGTAAAGTTTTTTTTTTTTTTTAATTGTATAGTCCGCACGGTGCGGAGTAAAAACTCATCACTTTGTGTGGAGTGCTCCGCAATGCTCCGCACTGTGCGGAGTATTTCTGTTTTGAAAGGGATCAATTTCAAATAATTTTTTCAACTCTACTTTTTGTAGTATATTTGAAATATTCTTCAAGTCTATTTTTTGTACTTACACAAAAATAGTACCCATCTTAAATTATGTATGGACAGAAAACAAGTTGTCGAGTTCATATACAACGTAAAATATATGTGCCCATGTCTGCGTATTTAATTTGCGAACAGTCACATGTACCTTAATAACGTAGGCGGTCGTTGTTATTTGGTACGTAAATATTTGTGTTAATTTTGACTGAATGAAAATATTAAAGTTATTTAAATTTTTTTGAGGATAAAAAAAATAATATTACATTGTCGCAATGTGAAATTGGGTACATTGAAAATGCATTGTTTAGAAAGTGTTATATATATAGTAGAAGACAGAAACGAGATGTATAAAATAAAATAGTAAAAGTATTTCAAGCGCTTTAAATATATATAAATTAGGAAAGCCAAATGAATTTGCAATGAAACAATGATTGAGTAGTTTTGTCTAATAATCAGAACTTGTGAACCCCCATAGAGAAAGTAATCTGAACTTAGATTCATCTTTTCTCTTGAGAGAAGCTGTATGCCAGCAGCAATGAAGGTTAATCTACAACCCACTCAACCAAAATGGTAGGGGAGGCTCCGGCTCACCAGCAGGGACATTTCATACTATGAGGATCTATGGCAGTCAAGTCCGAAAGCAGAAGACTTTTTAAATTCCTGGCCAGATTTTACGTGATTATGGAGAAGAAAGTAATTGTTGGTACTCTCTTCAAAACAAAATTGTTAAAGTCTCGTTTAACTGGTGGACTGCATTCTACTAGAGAACTAGTTGACCTTTTTACTTTCAACATGGTATGAATCCAATGTGTTTGATCGAAGATGATATGATTTTAATGGTGATTGAAATTCTACAGGGCTTTTATATACAGGGGATTTTTTACTGATAAGGAGTGTGATCATCTTATCACTCTGGTTTGCCCTTTTTTCATTTTAATAATTTGTTGGTTGTGATTTATTAGATTTAATGAAAAATGGAATTGTGGGAAATTGGGGTAACAATTAAACTCTTTATGAATAATTCAAATAAGCTGGATCCTTATGGCAAGAGGCGTCCCCCCCCCACCCCACCCCACCCCACCCCACCCCATCCCATCCCATCCCAATTGGACAAAGAGTCAATTATTATGTTATTAATTAATTCATAATTTTGAGGAGGGGAAGGAAGGGTTAATATCTTCATTTGTTTGATCTCCTTCTGATTGAATTTGGATGAGCAGGCTAAGGATAAGCTCGAAAAGTCTATGGTAGCTGACAATAATTCTGGAAAGAGTATAGAAAGTGAAGTCCACACAAGTTCTGGCATGTTTCTTAGAAAGGCTCAGGTTAGTGAAAAATCATATTCCAATATTTTTCTTTTTTCGACTTTGAGCCCTGTTTTTTCAATTTTTTTCAAGATTTATATGGTTTATATTATAGTCCGGATATTCGGATGCTTGTGAGTACTTAGTTTATGGATGTATCAACTTGTTTCTGCCTGTTAATTACGTTGAAGTGGATGCTCTAAGGTGGGTGGCGTGTGTTTTATATTTTATTCTAATTTGTGATTGTTATACTGTGGAAGGGATGCTATCTGAAAAGCAATTCACTTCCATTGAAGTTGTGTTGACATCATTTGTAAACTGAAAAAAGGATTTGTTTCGCAACAATTCTAGTCACATTTTATGTTGGAGCGACCACATATAGGTTTGCAATGCAATTCCTAGAAGTATTTAATTATTGATGGGCATGTAATGTAATGCATCCCTAATCCAATGAATCATCGAGGAGCAAACTTTGACAATGGGGCAAGTATGTCGTATCCTTTTTGGTGGAACCTTCATTGACAGGTAGTTTCTACGTTCCTCTCACCATATGGTAGTCTTGTATAGAATTGCCCGTTAGCCTTGGGGTTGGATATGCATTGTGAGCAAAGTAGAATTATCCTACTAGTAGTTCCTAAATCCAAAAGTCTTAGATTTGCGCAAACCAACTCAAATTATTTCATTAATATGCAATGGAAATGGCTTTTATCAATGCATGAATTAAGAATCTTATTTGACATTCCCATTTTAAAAGGCATGTATAAGTCACAAGTACAAAATAAAAATAAAAATATCCTCTATTTTTGAGATACTATTTCAAATGGTGACATTAAATTGTTCAATAACTAAGCTAGGAAAGAATAATTGTCTAGTCATCCAGAAAAATAATATAGTGTGAAAGAGAATGGCATTTCAGGTTGCATTCTCAAAAGAGCCGCGGAAGATGGAAAACCAGTAGTCATATTACATATAGCCAGCCAACTTTATATCATTTGTTGAATAATTTTACATGCATCTTAACATTTATGTTGTAGGTGGTGTTAACATTTCATACCTTGTTGATGTTATCACCTCTTTCCTGTTAGTACTATTTATTACACCACGGTCTTCTGCTTTGTTTCATAACAATTGGCTAAAATCCAAATTAACTAATAAAGTGTGCTAATAAGTGTGTTTTTACATTGATTATAAGTATGTTTATCATTTTTAATGCTTGACCTTATAAATAGTACAAAATTTGAATTTCAGGCCTCTGCGGCCGAGGATGATGATGTGGATTTGTTTGGTGAAGAGACTCAGGAAGAGAAGGCGGCTGCTGAAGAACGTGTTTACCATTCCGTTTATGATTGAGTTTTTCTCTTACCAGTTTATTTCATTGTGAAGCTTCTTTTTATTTAAGTGGTGTTGTATCCCATTATAATGTTCAAGTGTATGAATTCAAAAATTTATAATGAAATTATCAATTTTTATGCAATTCCAAAATTTGCTCATAAGTTGCATTTTCAATTTTGTCAATCTATTTGCATAAATTGTTCTTGTTAAAAAATAAATAAATAATCCACCCCAACGTTTGCCAAACGTTGTCGTAGGCTATCTTTCGCAACATTTGCCAAATGTTGCCGTATCTCTCTACTCTACAACAACACCTCGATTTGCAACACTCATTCAAACGTTGTCGTAGGCCGAACGTTGTCGTAGGCTGTTTTTGTTGTAGTAAGCATTACATGTTTAATTACGCAGAAAATTAAGTACGAAGGACAAATAAAATATATATTACATAATGAATAATTGAACATTATTTAATGGCGGGGGGGAAATAGTTTCATACAATATAATCCTTGATATAATATAGTAAAAACTTTATTATTATCTTTTAATATTTTATTAATCATCTTAAAATGTAAGCTAAGACAATCATCTAAATTTTTATCATTTATATGTACACAATATCTTGGATAACAAGTAAATTTTAATTTTTTATAGGCTAAATTTCATTTTACTATTCCTAAATTTCCATTTTCTGCGATTATACATCTTTCATCTTGTAAATTAAGTATTATAGGACTATTACTTCCTTCTTTAAAATATGATTTTATTATTATTTGTACTCCAACAAGGTAAATATAAGATATTTTATTTCGTTTTTCTTGTTTTAATTTTCCTAAGAATTCGTTAATATTTCTTTTTGTTATTAGATTTAATTTTATTTTTTCCTTGTGTATATTTAATAGCTATAACTTTTTCTATTTCATGATATTCATTAATAACTAACTTCTTTTTTCTAAAAACTAATCCTAAAATATTAAATAATTTATTTTCTCTAGGGGGTTTTAGATTTAATTCTACTCTATTGATTTTTCTAAATTTTTCCCAATCAAATTTTCATTTTAAAGCATATCATTCAACTCCTTCATATACTTCAGTTTCTAAATCCTCTGAATTTTCAATTTCCATGATCTCTAGGGCTCTGATTCTTCAATTCTCCTAATTTCATTATTAAGAACTTTTTGAATTCTTTTTAAAATTCTCATTTCATTGTGAATAGGCATTTTAACAAGATATCCTAAGTCTTCATCTAAAACTTCATCAAAATCTATTAAAAGAAAATTTTCTTTTCAAATTTTTTCTTTATTTTAAGGCTATCTGAGTCTTTTATTTTTTCAATCAAATTTCTTGATTTATTAACAAGATGCTGAATATAACAATCAGTATCTAAGTATTCCGTAAAATCATCAACATACCATCCTACGCAAATTTCTTTATTATCTTCCATTTGTATGGCTTTAACTCCTCAGGATATAGTGCTCTGATTCCATTAAAGTGTGGGTGTACAAAATCCTAAAAATGTAAAAATACAATTAAAAATCATTAATAAATATCAAATTTTTCGGGCTAAAGAAAGGTGGAAAGAGTTGATGGTGTAGAAAAGTTAAATTTTTATTGTAAGAGACAAACAATTTATCGAATCCTAAATTAGAATTAAAGTTTTAAGAACTAAAATGAAATTTATTTAATATTAGAATGACTTGCTTTAAAATCTTTTATATTAAGGGTATTTTAGGGACTTTAAATTTTTAAAATGGTAAAGGTGTATTTTGAAAAGGTTATTGTTGAATGAGTAATGTTACTTGCAGTCGCTCAGTGCAGCAATCGCAGGTACACACATGACATGTAGTTATTTGATACATTAATGTGGTAATTTTTGATCATATTTAATGCATTAAATACACATTTGACTGTGTGTCACATAGGGGATTTGTAAGTAACATTATTCTTGTTGAATTGGGGGTATTTTCAATAATTTCTCCCATATTGGCGTCTTTAGCTTGGATGCCCTGGTTCTACTGTATCTCTGTTGCCCACATCGAAAATGGAAGACATAGAGGATTTATTGGCTGGCGGCGGCGGATCACCACCAGGGTTCCGATTGCCGTTGACGGCTGCTGTAGGTTTCAACCCAAAACGTAAAAAGAAGAACAAGACTGTTAGCAGTCTCCCAAAGTCCACCTCTTTTCTCCAATATTCTGTCAATAGCTACGACACTACCAAAATCCCAGGCACTGAGGTCTCTCTCTATACCCAGCCAAATTCTTCTATATACCAATATATGTATATACGAGTGTATGTATGTATACTTGGGAATGTTGGAATCTTTATTGAGACGCTGATGTTTACTATTTACGTGTTTTTGTGATGTAATTCCAGACGATTTATATGAAGACTTTCGGGTGTTCACACAATCAGGTAAAGTACTAGCCATTTTCCTTTCTCTCCCTATGACTGTGACTTATTATGGATACGTGTCTATATTTGGTGTGTTTATAGAAATGTGAGTGCAGGTAATTTCCTTTTTATGTTTTGGTTAAGTGAAATAGTTTTAGCTTCTATTATATGTTATGGAGATGTCCAAATGGAAAATTGTAGCCTAGAATTGTTGTGGGGGAAAAAACAGATTTGTAAGTAGCATCTTCTTCTGCTTGAGTGCTTTCAAATAGTAAGAATTTGAGAGGAAAAATTCTTATGAATGTAACAATATTCTAGGGTACCCGAGGCTTGATAAAAGTCCTTCTTTTAATGGATCTAAAGCCACTAGAACAAAGATTTCGATTAACATAGATAAAGTGACAATCTTTGGATGGAAAATCTTCTATCTGTGTGAGGAGGGAGGTGATGTGACTGCTGTTTAAGTTCTGAGTTAAAGTGGTAGAAAAACGGTATTAACGTTTTGTGGTATGTAGCTTTGATTTGGCCTTCCAGGAACTACTGAGATACCATTTAGATAGGTTAGGTTTATTGTTAATTAAGAAAATTTTGCGACTGAGAGAAGAAAGGCATCAGATAGTTGCGCGTATTGGTAATAGGATATTCTTTTGTATATATTTCATGTTGAAGGTGCACAGATATATTTTTATATAAACAAGCATTTTTTTTCTCCTTCGCAAAGTAAATGAGAACTAAGTGACAGTAATATGTACAAAAGGAATACGAGAGTACAAAGGTCATTGAAAATACGGTGTTGCTACCTATGAAGCACAGATACAGGAAGTAATGGAGTACCAGTGACACTTATAGTCATCGATGTGTATTGGAAACATCAAGAAATGTTCTGTACACACTTAGTCTCTCTCTCTCTCTCTCTCTCTCTCTCTCTCTCTCTCTCTCTCTTTCTATTTTTTTATTTGTTTCACATGCCGCTGACAAGGCAAGCCCATTTACAACTTTGACACAAAATGAAAATAACATAAACAGATAAAATTTTGGGCAAATGTTCTTTGATACTTCTAGCAAAATAACTTAAACCCTCCAACAATAGTCATGCTTCCAGCTAATAATCGTGCATCAACAATTTCTCTGGGTGATTTTATAAAGTGAATACATGAAATATGAGAGTGGGGAGGCAGATAGGAGAGAGATCTGAGCAAGAAGATGGGCGGAGAAGTGAGAAGAGGAAATGGAACATTCTGGATGGTTGGTAAAAATTTGGAGACGGGTAAAATGAAAAATATTCTATAGTAGGAGTCCAGAGATTAATCTTTTTAATGAATATTTCAGATGTACAGTTGAGTTATTAAGCCAATATCCAGAATATATTGTAGAAGTCACTTTTCTTCCCAATTGCTTTACTTTGTGTTTAGTTTCATTTTTAGACTCCTCTCAACTTCCAACTTTAGATATCTTTTTTAAATGTGGATTTTCTTTATGATCATAATGCATTTCTCAATAATGTTTGTTCCAGAGTGATAGCGAATATATGGCAGGCCAGCTTTCAGCATTTGGCTATAATTTCAGTGATAATCCAGATGAGGCAGACTTGTGGATAATAAATACGTGAGGCATCTACTTAGTCTTCTTCGCATTTTTCTCTTCTTTTTTTTCTTCTCAACATAAACAAGAATTTCTTTTGAGAGTTTTTTCTTTTATGATTTGGGTATGTGCTTGAAATGAAGGATTTATAATTTTTGTAACAAATTGTGCCATATAATGATCATGGATCACGATAATTAAGAACAAATATCTATCTTCTCTTTTATTGAACATTACCTTTCTCAGTTATTTCCTTCACATGCTTTCATAGTCGACTTAATGTTTGTCTTACGCTTTTTATATTTTTCTATGTGTGCCTTTGTGTTTTGAGGTTTTTTCTTTACTGTATGTATAAATTCTGTAGCTGATCCATTTGGATTAAAAGATTTTCTAAGAGTAGAGGCAGCGGATCTACAAAAATTGAAGTGCTTCCAGTTTGTAAAAGTATGTGTATTTCATTGAGATCTACTGTGTGCTGCCGCTTAGATCTTATTGCCACTGATCGGCATTCCTTGTCTTTTCAATTTTAGCATTCTGTGGCAGTACTATATTTTTGTGTTATGCAGTTGAAAGGCATTTCAATATCACTGCAGCAACCTTGTTTGGTTACCTTGAGTTTACGCTTTTGCACGTTAAGTGGGGACTAGTCGTTGCATTTTTTTAATATGTGGGCAATGTATCGAAGATGTGCATTTCTGATGTGCCATAAGCTTTAGCTGGTTGCATGAACTTTTCTTATATCTGAACTTTGTTTCTTGATATATGTCGTTACTGCACCCGATGTTGATGTTAATCATACAGCTGCACAGTCAAGTCCCCAAGTCAATCTGCCATGGAAACACTTATAGCTAAATGTAGAAATGGAAATAAGCCGCTGGTAGTCGCAGGATGTGTGCCTCAAGGAAGTCGTGATTTGAAAGAGCTGGAAGGAGTAAGTATAGTTGGAGTCCAGCAAATTGACCGTGTTGTAGAAGTTGTGGAAGAGACTCTGAAAGGGCACGAGGTGCGGCTTCTCACCCGGAAGACATTACCAGCACTTGACCTTCCAAAGGTGTAATAGCTGTATCTTATGCTTTTTACTTTTCGGTATACAAGGCCGGCCCTGAGAATTTAGAGGCCCTAGGCGACTAATTATTATGAGGCCCTTCAACATATTCAAATTTTTACTGTAGCAAAATTTAAATATTTAAATAATTAACACTTTTATATTAAAAAGAAGACTTTATATAATTCAAAAGATAGAGTAACAAACTAAAACTTTTCTCACAACCAGAGAGATTAGTTTAGCATAAGATTTAACTTTCTCACATTTTGAGATGTAAAATCAGTAATCAAACTACTAAAATCAAGTTTTTCCAACATATTCTTTTCAATAGAAATCATAGCTAATCATAGCTAACCTTTGAGTACTTTTCCTGTCTCCGTTCTTCACCGCCACCAAGCTCCTCCTTTCCCCCCACAACGCCAATACCATTACCATTCCCATTTCCCACAACCGAGTTCCAACATCACAAATCACAATCAGTTAACAATTCAAATTCAAATCGAGAAATCCAAACGCCAACTCGTAAAAAAATTGGGAGAAAGACCCATGACAAAATGTTGGTACCCTCTTGCAAGCTTGAGGACCGCAACTTCTTTCTCTCAATTTAGAATATTATTACAGGAACCAGTAATCAAGATTCCAGGCGGTAGACACTGAGGCATAATAAAAGGCCAAACAAAAATTACTATGATAAAAACAAACACAAGAAAAGATTTCTAAACAAACAATAAAAGTCCAATTTTGGGCAATCATTAATGAAGAGCCCAGAATTCTAAATAAACATTCTTAATAAAAATCAATCCCAAGAAAAGCTTTCTTGTCCCTTTCTCAGTATAACACATCAATATTCAATTGAGAATGCGAAGCAAACATATATGGATAAAGTCTCCGAGTATGATTGATATCTTACCCCCAAATCTTTTAGTCCACCGTCCACGTCCAAGCAACGCTGTATATTGGAATTTGGTGAGAGATTGTTGGAAAGCCGAGAAGAAGACATTAAGGATTTTGAGGGGTTTTTGGATTGGGGCTTTTTAGGCTTTTTTTTTTTTTAGAGGCCCTTAAAATTTGAGGCCCAAGGCAGTGGCCTTACTTGCCTTGGGCCAGGGCCAGCCCTGTCGGTATGGGATATTGTAGTTCTTCCAAATGCCATACTTTTAAGTACATGGCCGAGTTCAGCTAGTTTTTAGTGAGAATTTTTTTTTTTTGATTGATGAATTCAATTATTAATTTTATTGCTATGCTCATTTAACTATTCTCTCCGTCAGGTGAGAAAGAACAAATTTGTTGAGATCCTTCCAATCAATGTTGGTTGTTTAGGTGCTTGCACTTATTGCAAGACAAAGCATGCTCGTGGTCATTTAGGAAGCTACACAGTTGACAGCCTTGTAAGTTAACAACCACAGACATTTGAAATGTCAGTTTTTTTTTTTTAAGTTCTTTTACGAAGTTTAATATTGTAGGTGGGTCGTGTCAGAAGTGTCATAGCTGATGGAGTAAGGGAGATCTGGTTAAGTAGTGAAGACACTGGAGCATATGGTATTTAGCATTATTTTTCCTGGTCATGTCTTGTGTAATTTGAAAAATACAGAAACTAGTATATTATTGGCACCTTCACATGCACAAAAATGTTTTGGCTCCCCCTGAAGCCAACTTTGTTTACGTTAAATTGATGTACCGTGATGTGAATATATAATTTGTCACTTCCACAACATTGAAAAGGAACATGGAAAAAAAGAAGGAAAATAAAAGCTTCTAAAACACATGTTTGTAGCCACCACCCTAGCTACAACTCTACGCCCCGCCTAAGTGAATTCTTATGGTTGCATATTTGAGATACTCTGGTCTGATAATAAAACAATTTCTATTAGCAAATTACTGGCAAATATATATTTACTTTTGCATTAATGATTATCATAAGTTATATGCAACTTTAATAGTTTTGGGTTTGGAATTCTACAGGTCGTGACCTAGGAGTTAATCTTCCAATTTTGTTGAACGCTTTAGTAGTGGAGCTTCCCTCTGATGGAAGCACAATGCTTCGAATTGGGATGACTAATCCTCCTTATATTCTTGAGCACTTGAAAGAAATAGCTGAAGTTTTGCACCACCCATGCGTGTATTCCTTTCTTCATGTGCCAGTTCAATCTGGAAGTGATACCATCTTGAGTGTGAGTGTAAATTAGACCCTTTCTTCATGTGAACCATGCATGTACGTTCTTTGAACTTCCAGAATAATACCTCTTTTCCTTCCCTTCACTGTGAAATTGTGATTGTACGCTCTGAATATGACTTTGTGAAATGATACTTCAAGTATATAATATTGTCATTTTTCCATTTCAATCGGTTTACAGGCAATGAATCGTGAATACACAGTGGGCGAGTTCAGAACAGTGGTCGATACATTAACTGAAATGGTCCCTGGAATGCAGATAGCAACTGATATAATATGTGGGTTTCCTGGTATGTTACAGTTTTAGGCTTCCTTCTACGTCTCTCTAACTTACTCCTATGCTTCAATTTCTGTTATAGATGTTTATGTTTTCCTTAAAAAGTGCAGGCTTGATAGATCAAAATTTAGATGATTAATAGTTAAATACAGCTCTGCCCACAGAACAGCATACTGAAGAAAAGAAAATAAGAAAAAACCTCCATTCATATTGAATACTATGTTTTGACAAGATTATAGAATTAAATTCGGAGATATAAGGAATTTGTTGGGATTAAATAAATCAGTATTATTTCTGGAAGATGAGCAAAAATATAATGTTCCAATGACATTTTTCTGTCTCTTTCTCATAATTTTTTTCTTTTGTTATTCCCAAATTTCGAGGTTTTTCCTTGCATCTAATAATATTGGTTACGTAAGTTGCACTAGCCACTCCAGATAGTTAGTCTGAAGTTAATATGTAAACGATACTCTGCTTCTCAGGCGAAACCGATGAAGATTTTGAACAGACGGTCGACCTTATCAAGGAGTATAAGTTTCCTCAAGTTCACATATCACAATTCTATCCCCGGCCTGGTAAGTAGCGCTTTTTTGTAGTTCTAGTTCATATTAGCCTTTTCGTTTTTAAATTTAATTCACAATTTCCTATGTGTCCTTTCAAAGGTCCCTACATTTTTTGTCCTTTGAGATTCTTATTATGGAAGTACAAGCTGGCTACACTATCTTGTGCTATCTTTCTGCCTTTTTGAGCTAAGAAGCACGGATACAGATATGGATGTGTAGTTCAGATACGCCGATACGACGTTTTGAAAAAATTAGGATACGCCGATACGTGTTATAAAATTTTATATAAATTTATTAATTTAAAAAATTAACACAGAAACATGATAATAAAAATACAATAAAATACTAAAGCACTTTATCTTAACCATTAATTGTCGATACTTCATTTTCTTCAACATCATCAACATCAATTTTTTCATTATTATTAAAAATAACACTTTCTAACTCTTGCTCATCTAATGATAGATTAGTAACCTTAAGTAGTCCAAAACCTTCAAGAATATCAAATAAGTCTCTGACAATGTCCTACATTTTGGATTTTCCTTTTAAATAGAGATCTAATTTTCTTAATAAAAAACGCAAATTGCTATGAATGAAAAACTAATTCTTCAGCTCATTGAGAGTTATTTTATCCCTTCTCGTAGGGTGTACAAAAGAGTACGTACTCCAATATTTTTCAACACTAGATGAAGAAGAAGGTTGCACAAGAAGTTTTAAAGCGATGTTTGTAATAAAGGTTTATGTGAACCATGATGTATAGGATACGTATCGAAAATCATACAAAAATGTAAAATAAATAAAAAGTACGTATTGAATCCGTATCGAAAATTAAAAAATATATATATAAAATAATTAAAAAACAAGTATTAAGTACATATCGAAGGGTATCGGAGTTTGGATACGTATCGGATATGAATTGTTAACAAGTTTACAAGTATCAGTGCTTCTTAGTTTTTGAGCATGATAATGACAAACTAAAACCACCTTTACGAAAAGGGGTAGAACTGTGGGGAATATTAACTAAAATTTTGATTCACTGAACTCAAATTTCCTAAGAAGGAGCCCGTCCTTAAAAGAGGGTGTAGCCCGATACTCTTTAACCCAACCCCTTTCCTCAAAGAGAAAAGTAAGAAACTGAAGAAGTTTTTTGATTTTTAGTGGCATATACTGACTACTGTTTAACTTGAGCTTATGGTACTTCCATATTTCGTCTGTTATTAATTTATTCCTTTGCTAGTGGATTTTTTTTTTCTCCTGGAATTTTGAAGCAGGTAGTCCATCCTCATCATGTAGTTGCCATCATGACCACACATCGGGTTTCGTTTCTTGATGAATATGTATAGATTTAATTAGACCATAACATGTGCTTATTTTGTAATTATATGGTGCTTGCCTGAATCTTGCTTAGCAAAATCATCATAGTTGGATATTTTATTGCCTATTTTTTCTCGGTGCAGGAACACCAGCTGCAAGGATGAAAAAAGTTCCTAGTACTTCCGTGAAGAAACGAAGTCGTGAATTGACTAGTGTATTCGAATCATTTACCCCATATGTTGGAATGGAGGGCAAAGTAGAGAGGATATGGATCACAGATACTGCCACAGATGGAACTCACTTGGTAAGATTGTCTTGGGGTTCATTGATGTTTGATACCGTGAATTTTATAGATCTCTGATTTGTTTCTTAGTGGTGAAGTTGAATTTTTTCTCATTTGTCACAATCAGTCACAAGTGGAGTTACATTGATGAATAACAGTAGGGCTATATTAATTTTGGCTGTTAAGCTTTCACTGTAGTCTAATAACTATACTGCATTCTATGACTATTTTATTACTTGATATTCAAATTCAGCACTTATAGAGGAACTTAAGAGAGAGAACTTTATTTTGATATCGTCATATCAATAATTGGAAAGAATTTGGTACAACTTTGTGTATCATAGAAATCCATTCAAGCACCCCATCTATCAAAATGTGCAAATGGTTCGGATATAATGTTCTTGGTTAAGTGCCTCCCTGTACCACTAATATATTTTCCTTGCTTTAGGTGGGTCACACAAAGGGATACATTCAGGTGCTGGTAGTTGGCCCAGAAAGCATGTTGGGGACTTCAGCCATAGCGAAGATAACGTCTGTTGGAAGATGGTCAGTTTTTGGAGAGGTGATCGAGATTCTCAATAGAGGTAGTGCTTCTAGTGAGAGTCAGGATAACAAAGACACACCATGCTCAAACACGAGTGAAACTTGTGCATGTTCAGAAGAGCCAGAACCATGTGCTTGTAAATTGATAAGTAGCTGCAGACATGCTGAGGATAAGATTGTTTCGGTTCCCGGGAATGACCCAAGGCAAAGTGAACATAGTAACCAAACCCTCATTGGATGGTTAATTCGGAAGCGCAAGAACAGTTCTCACAAAAAGATGGAAAATGATACAAAGTTGGAATATGACAAAAAGCCGGGAACTTCTCATCATGGGTGCAATTGGGGTCATGTTGATAAAGCTCTTTTTGGTGGAATTCTTGTGAGCTTATTAACAATAATTGCTTTACTTTTGTACCTGGGGTCTAGAAGTTTGTCTTTTCAATGAACTTGTCGGGTTTTTCTGGGATGCTGCTGCATTTTGGGTCCTAAATTTGCACTTATTTCTAGACCTTAGAATCATACGAGTGATAAAAAAATCTAAACTATGTTGTAATCCTTGTGTTCCATTGGGTTTTTTGTGCTGAGTTTTCAAACATTTGTTGATGAAAGAATTTATTAAACATGGCATTTGAATCCTTATTTATGTATAAACAAATAGTAATGCTTACACTTAGTTCCTCTCATCCCATTCAACCGAAAATTGAAACGTGTCCTAAACAGATAAAGTATAGAAGAAAATTGTTGGTCTGTTACATATATTGAAGTAAATTCTTGAAGTAGAAGTTGCAAGCACTTGTGCACTAGGCAATTCGATTTTGTTTTATCAGCTGCCAACAATATTGCCCAGCTATCTTTCTGCTTTACCTGAATGAGTAAATGAGGATTGAACTACCTTAATCTCATAGAAGCATGTCTGATTTGGAGGGTAATCTCTTGAAGAAATTGACAGGTACAGAAGGCATCTTGTGCCTGAACCTAGGATGGCGCAACCAGAAAAGCCCGGCCAGCACAGCCACAACCTGGAACGGGGTTACATACAAAAACACAGCCAAGATCAAAGCAAAGATGATAACGATTGCTGTAGCCCTGGGATCTCTCCAGCTTAATATTGAAATAGCTCTTTCCCCTTGCGTTGCCAAATCTCCCATCACAGTTTGAACTCTGCCTGCAACACTTCGCAGTCTATCATACCTCATCCTCACAATGTCTGTGGGTCGAGAGGATGGAAATGTATCAAATTCCTCGTCCAGTTCATCAGGATGAACATTCTCGGCTTGAGAGAGTCGAGCATCCATGTGAGGCGGATTCCTTGGTCTGAACCGGTAGTTCCACAGGCCAATGACGAAAAGATAGAGGAAAATAGTTGGCAAGATCAATTCCGGGTAGCAAACCAGTACCAAGAACAAAACATGTACGAGGATAGTGGTCAGGGGGTTTTTCCAGTAACAGATTCCATCAAACAATCTGCTGACATATGAAATCCCAGAAACAAGCAACATTATACGTTGGAAGTTGGCTTTGCTCCTCCTGAGGCTAAACATATGGTAATCCACATCCAACATGTACTCGACTATCTCCCTTCGGAGTGGTGGCTCGGCCCTGGATAGTCTCGCAGCCACTATCTGCGTTGCCTGGTGGCGGAGCCAATCAATGTGCCTGACCGATATGGGCTGCACATAATGCATCTTCGGAAGCAATGGCTTCCCATATTGTGTTACCATGTTCATCCAAGCAATACAGGAGAACCGTAGTGCTAAATGGAGTTCCCCGTGTTTCTTCAATCCCGAAGGTGAAAGAACCAGCAGTGGATAAAAATGTGTATAAATCCTATCAGTTTCTAAAGTTGAGAGCCTAATTCTCACCTTTCCTATTCTCTGATCCTTTACATCATCCTTTCCATTGATGTGGTAATTGTCGAAAACACCAATTGTAATCACAGTACATGGATCATAAACCTCCCACGTATACTGCTCATTCCAACGAGGATTCAGTGTGTCAAGAAGTGTTCGAGTTCGAACCCATTTGTTCCCATACTTTGCCACACAATAAGCATCTGTAGTTCTTCCATCTTTGGCCTTCATTGGCAGCAAATTGCGAGCACTCAAAATTCCAACTTCAAGAATTCCAATGTTGGGCTTCCTTAGATGCTTTGATGATGGCTGAAGATTACTACTGAAATGCGTAGACTCATCAAGAACATGGTAACCGGCATCTATACAGAGCCGGAGAAGGATTCTGCTTGCGAATTTTGACTCTTTCTTCTTCTCCCCTTCTTCCTCTGCCACAGAATGCTTGTGAAGAGCATGCCAGCGCGGTTCTGGAAGCTTGGTTTCAACTCTTTGTGGAACTTCCCGAACTGGTATGATCAGTCTTCCAAGTACTTCATCCTTGCCAGGTCCAATTCTATCCTCAACAGTTATAATTATATACTCATCGAAAGGCTCGGATACTACGAATATAAGTTCCTCATTCCACTCTGGATTGATGTGCTTCATTGGAGAAGGCCTAGTGGGTCTAATCTGGTGCCCTATCTGCACCCTCACAAATATATCCAGTTGCCGCCCCCTGTCTGAAGGAACAAGATCTTGAGCGGCGATGATATGGGCTCGAAGATAATACAATTTAGGAGAAAAATACACCTTTGATCGTGTACTGGCGAGACTTTGTTGGCTTACGTTGTGAGCATCAGAGTGCCAAGCCTCTGGGAATGTCTCATCAGCTTGTGTTCCCATCCAAACTGCAAGCATAATCTCCCCATGGTGAATCTTCTCCCCCTTCTTATTATCCAATTTATACCACTGAGGAGCCAATGGACTGTCAGGTGGCACTCGAACAGGCACATCTACTATATCAAACAGAACTTTCCCCACAAAATCATCCTTCCCAATATCCTTATCTTTTACTGTAACTTCAATCAAATTGGACTGT
Organism: Fraxinus americana; assembly: GCA_035079005.1. NCBI lineage: Eukaryota > Viridiplantae > Streptophyta > Magnoliopsida > Lamiales > Oleaceae > Fraxinus > Fraxinus americana. Next base: position 427,529 of record CM068716.1, on the reverse strand, counting down.
AATCTCTCTTTAGAAAATGCGAAAACTTGGTTCCATACCGGATTTTGATTCTTCTCGAAGTGCTTAGTCACTCCTTTGTAATTACCAACCTTCACCTCAACATATGGATCAAGACTCCCTGATATGTCCATCACTGGAAGATCCTTAGCCTTGACAACATTCACATACAGAAAATTCATCTGCTCCACCAAATCATAAGTGCTTGCTGTCTTGTCCCTTCCCCAGTATCCCATTCTTGCAGCCAAAGGAGGCCTAGTTTCCACCAATCCATAGTCAGGTTTCTGACCCGGAAATTGCATCTGCATAACAGTGGCTGCAGGGGCCGGTCCAGCCTTCGCAAAATCAGTCCGGGGTTCCATTGAAACTGGCTTTTCAGCTGGAGGTGGAGGGGGAGGTGGCCTGGTTACTGGACCACCAGAACCTGTTCCAAGAGAGTAAAAGGTCATCACTTCCTTTTCCTTCTTCTTCTTGCTCTTCTCGGGATTTTCCTTGTAGTGGTACTCTTCATCAAGCTTATTAGTATTAATCTCCTGTAAAGGAGTACTTTCTGTTGCTGATTTATGATGATGATGAGAAGGATTTTCCACTTCCTCGGGTGGATGAAAAGACTCGGCCTGAGCCTGAAATTCATTAACATTTCCATGCACCGCATAAATTTTCAAAGCAATATCACCCTTTATGTTAGAAAAAAACCCTCTTTTATCAAGAGGGCATCTCTGAACCATGGCTTCAGCCTCAGAAAACGGAACAGACCCACCGGAAATCAGAACCCGGCCGAGAAAATTCTTATGATTGGCTTGTTTATTATCATTGTAAACAAAAATTTCAATGGTTTGATTTGGAAAATCTATGGGATTCTTTACATTGAAAACAAGCTTTTCATTCCATTGAGGGTTGAGATCTTTAGGCTTTGTTGAAGTTTTTTGGCTCTGTTCTTCAAATTTGACTTGTACAAAGGGACTTGCAGAACCATGGCCATCTTTGGGCATGAGATCACTAGCATCAAGGACTTCTACCACAAGTTTGGCCATTGATGATTAGGCCAAGTTCCGTGCCGGAAATCAAGATAATGCTAAAGAAATTATGGTTGAAAAGAAAGTGGGTCGAGAGAGAGACGATTAAAGAAGAAGACAATGAGGAAATACGGAATGAAAGAGGGGAAGGAAAAATAGTAGTCGGTGGGGATGTCACTGAGGGTATTATTTGGAGTAACAAGACAGGAACATACGTTTGTAGTTGACATCTAGGAGAAAAATATGCGATTGTTTTTTGTCGGAATGAGGTGGCTTTTACACTCGTATGTCTCTTTTGCTTTCTTGAATCTTGTATGTATATCTCTAAGTGTACTACACATACATACAGAGATAGATGGGAGCGAAGGCGGGGGCAGGGGTAGGTAGGGGCTTGATTATATGGTGGATATATTTCAGTTCGCGCACTTAAATTCATACGTTGTAAGATTGTTTACTCAAATCAAGACACCAAAAATTTTGGGTGGTAAATCCACTTTGTTATTGAAGTGATTTGGGATCTGACATGTCGTAATTTAAATGTATTTTACCTATAGAATCGTCCTATCCAAGTATTTTTAGGTAAGGTGGCAGTGCGAGGGTTGGGTAGGTGGGGGCTTGATCATGTTGTGGTGGGGTGGCTGTAGCCTGCGGGGGAAGTTCTATGGAATTGATTAGAAGGTTCTGGGGTAGGTGAGGGGTTGTTACTTTTGAATGGATTGGATGGATTTCGTTTTCAAGGGTGTTAGGGAAAATACATAAAATCTGGTATTTGCACGACAAATTATCGTGAATAGTAAAGTTTCTTTAAGGAATATTTGGTGTATATTGATAAATAGGATTATTAATTCGTAATGTTTATCTTACCGAACAAGCTGTCCATAGATTGCTATCAAATTAAATTTTAAGGGAAACTTCAGAAAAAATAAAAGAAAATTTATTGTCAATGACAAAATTAGTACCCAATTGGTGAGAAGAATAATGATCTCTTTATGTTGAAAAGTCATCGTACGTGAATAATTCTTCATTTACTTTGATATTCTTCTTACTTAGAATTTAAGAATGGACTTTTCATTTTCTTCTTATATGGTCCTTCTCGTTAAGTCATTTATAAGTTCGAATTAAGCAATATTTCATATTTTACCATAGTTATTCTCTCATGGAAAATACTTACTTTACATCATCATTTACATAATATTTACATATTGATGAAGTGTCAAAAAGAAAGTGAGAGATTTATTTATTCATTTTTTTTTTGTTGATAAGATTTTGGTCCAATCAAATCTAGTCACATCATCTGTTGGCAAACAAATATATAAGTGATGGTATCCACATAGCACAATCGATGCGTTCATTACCATGTATCCATTTTCAACGCAAACCAATGAAAAAATTGTAAAAACGTATTTGTTGGGGAGCAACAAAATAGCTCTTAAACTCATGGGTTGGATCAGTCAAATGATAGTGATCGAATGCAGCTTAAACACTACCATTATTCCTGTTGACACACAAAATGTGCAGTCCAATTCAAATGGCCCAAGAGAAGAAGCCCATTTAGAGAGATCGGGGTAAAAGCCCGACCAAGAACGTCATTAAATATGATGAAAGCCCAAAAACAAAGGTACGTCGTCGCCCAAGCCTGCAGAACGCCCAGATGTTGAGTGAATGAAGTATCATGTAATCGCCCAAAGCAGAAGACCAATTGTCGCCCAAAAATGCTGAGTCGCCCAGAGTCCCAACGATGACTAAAGCTTGTTGTTATCCCAGAGTCACGATTTAAGGCGGTTTGAGCACATCACAATTACGCCCCACGATTTGAGAAAGTTGGTGACAAGCAGTTATGAAGAAGACGTGGTGATAGGAGTTACACATGGTAGTTATTGGCCAGTCGGCCATTATGAAAGAAATGGGTAGTTACAAACAGTTTCTAAACGATTAAAAACTGTCCAAACTGTATAAAAGAAAGAAGAAGACAACGAAGATAGGCCCCGACAAAATTGACTCTCAAACAGAGAATATGTAATTTATTTTTTCTTATATTAATTTTAATTATTTCAATTCCCTTGTACTTGTGTACTTGCGCCCCTTGGAAGCATCTTGTTCGTGTCCAAACTGTAATCTTCATATTCGATAAACACTCCTTTTTGGGACTTTGTTCCAAGAGATTTGTCCCTTACACAATTGTCTGGTCCCTTTTTAATTGTTGGCGAGTAAACGCACGAAATAATTTGGCACGCCCAGTGGGATCGTTGGCGTTTGAAGATGAAAAAGGAAAACATTGTGTCTCATAAAAGTTCTGATAAAGCACCAGCAAGTCACGGAATAGTCCAGTCTATGATCGAGCGATACGAGGAGCAGCAACATTCCCCTCAAACGGAAGGACAGACTCCAAGCAGTCACAGTCGTTGTGACAGAGTTGAGTCCTCGAACCATGTGTGCATTGCTTGGAGAACTCACGCAAGATGTCATCGAACAGGTAAATTTACGAAACGTCCATAATATGGAAAAATTTACCCAGAATGGAAATGTTCACTATGATAACATGGCCAAATAATTAAGTGCTTTGAATGATCTTATGAGCAAATTAGTAGGCCAAGTATGTCCACCAACCATACCCATAGGAAGTCATTTCCAAACCACAACGATTGTGGGACATACTTTACCACACAATTCCCCTGGTTTGAACCAGGTCCAAGTCTAGAAACATTTTTCGGTCCTTCCATCTCAAATCAGGGGGTTAATGGAGCGCCAAATTTGAATGGTGATAATGTAACTACCAATGATAGGAATGTAAAATACACATTTTACATCTTTATTTAATGCGCTCATATGACTATTTTATGCCTAAATGTACTTAGTATTCTCATATTTTGGTTTAGGTGGCAATTCGATGGATATGGCATAAGTTGGAAGAAATGAGGGGAAAAGGACCAAAATGAAAGAAAGCGAAAGTTCGGGAACCAAAGTGCAAATATTCAAAAGTTATATCGAACCTCACGATGAATACTTGAGAGTGCTAGTGGCCAATTAGATGAAGAAAGAAGTCAAAGGGGTGAAATATAGCCAAGACATTATCACATATCAACTTTCAAGCTGAAAAGTTTTACACCGGTTTTCAGCCTCATATTAAGACCAGTTTTTGACATATCAAACGATCGAATTCGAAGATGTCATCTGAATAAAAGTTGTAGCCCTTTGAGTTAGATTTCCAATGCATCTTGAATCACCTCAATCGGACATCTGGAGAGAAAGTTACGACCAAAATACTGAAGGCTGTCCGGAGGAAGTTTTGTAAAGCCTTGCGATCGCATGGCTTTAATTCCTCGCGATCGCACAGACCATTACCGAGAGTCTGAAGGTTGAATTTATTTGTTCCTTGCGACAGTATGACTTAATACCTTGCGATCGCATGGTTGTTTCCTGATGCCGAATCTCAAGTTTCCTAAATTGACTCAAACTCCTTTGGCAACATATCTTGCACGACTTTTCAACCCTAAAAACATCCCAAAACATACCAGAACGCCTCCAACCTATTTTCTCTCTATTTTTCTTAGATCTATCATGTGTAACTAAACTTCTACGCTTGGTTGAAGGAAATTGAAGCCTCGGAACCACATATTGTGAGATCTAAATAGTTTTCTTATTGTTTGATTTATATTTTGCGTATTGAATGTTCTTCTGCATTTATTTCTATGATTTGTTGCGTTTAATTGCTAGAGGGCCCGCTAGTTTATTGATTGTAACAATCTACCGCTAAGTTAAACATCAAATCCGTAATTGTTTGATCTCTTTAACTTGTGAAGCACTAGGATTTGATAATTGTATGCAATAGAGGTTATTGAATCTTAAGAAGAATGTTTAAATAGATTGAATGCAACCGCTGGTGTTTGTGTTATCTAGTTCATCGATTTCTCTATTGTGTAAAGCTGTTATTAAATTGAATCTTGAGCGCTGCAGGGTTATTTAATAATTAGGGTTAATTAGAACGCTGGTTTCTAATTAACTAAAATTAAGGAGAAATAGGAATCAATTCCAACGATGAATATTCGAAATATGAATTGAATTATCCTTGTATCTATGATCAATTGTGGATTTCCGATGGTGGATGTGGACTTAGACCAAGGTTAGTTATTTGATTGACTTCGTTAATTTAATTTTCATTGTTATTGATTATGTTATTTACAATTGTTGAATACAAAATCCCCCCAATCATTGTACGAAGCATAAAATATTGAATTACACACTCTTCGTGGGATCGACCCTTACTTCCACTACTACATTAGTTTTAGAGGTTTAAGGACTATTTTTGGTTGCTTGCGACAGCACACCAACCAACCTGAGGGGTAATCCAAACATAAGTGTCTTGAATGGTGGACATAATTTACCTCGTGTTAATGAGGGAGTAAATACTCAATATAATGGGTACAATAGTCTGAACAATGGCGCCTTCCCTGCCAATCAAGGACCAAATGTTAGGCCGCCTCAAGTGAACCAGCAAGTAAACCAACCCATAGGAGTCCCATATGATCCAAATGTTTTGTTGAGAAATCAAATTGCAGAAATAGTAGAAGATCAAATGGCTATTGGGGTACGTCCTATCAGGCCGACTTACACTAAACCATATCCTGATTTGGTAGATCAAGCATATCCATGGCCTAGAGGGTATAAAGTGCCCGAATTCTCGTTGTTCACTAATTTAGGAGAAGTATTTACTCTAGAGCATATAGGACGATTCACATTACAGAGTGGTGAAGTGACCGATTACCTTAAAATGAGATTATTCCCTAGTTCATTAACAGGAATAGCCTTTTCTTGGTTTATTAACTTGCCAGCAAATTCTTTTCAGACATGGCAACACATAGAGCAATTATTCCATGCTCAGTTTTATAAAATAGAATCTGAGGTTACACTGGCCGATTTGGCGAACTTACGTCAAATGCCAAATGAATGGGTAGAAGGTTTTCTTCAAAGGTTCAAAACAGCCAGGAGTAAATGTTTTCTGTCCCTGCCTGAAAAAGAATTTGTCAAAATTACTCAAAACTGTTTAAGTTTTGACTTAAAGAAAAAGTTCCAGGATAGGGAGTTCCCTGACCTGTTCCAACTTAGTGCGAACGTGATTAAGTACGAACGTTTGATAAGAGAAGAAGAGCAAGTAAAAAATTCTAGTAAAGGGACTTATTACAAAGACCCGAACTTTGGCTTTCATACTATAAACAATAAATTTTATGATCAAACTGAAATATGTTTGGCTGAACTAACCAAAGGGGATACGTATACTTGTCCCATAATGGCAAAGCCTAGGGATTTAGCTAGAGATGAGCCTATGAAAGGAGAAAACAAAAAGAGCAGAACGTTCTCGTTCGATGTAACTAAGGCTGACCTTATATTCGATAAATTGTATAGGATAAGCAGATAAAATTGAGCGATAAACATAAATTGCCAAGCCCTGAGCAAATTAAGGGTAAAAAATATTGTAAATGGCATAATGCATAGTCACATATGACTAATTATTGCTTGATTTTCCGTCATGTTTTACAGGACGCTATTGAGTCAGGACGAATCACGTTCGAAAACAAAAAGAAAATTGCAGTGGATGAAAATCCTTTCCCACAGCCACTTGAAGTGAATATGGTGACGACCAATCTCAAAAATAAGTTGCCAAGGTTCAAGTTTGTCATCGATGATGAAGAAGACCCTGAGAAACATGCTAGCGTGTTTGAACGTATTAGAGGAAAAGAACCCATGAAGAATGACGAAGTCTTGTGTGCCAGATGTAAAGGAGAAATGAGAGCAAATACTAGGAAACCAGAAGTATGACAGAATCACCATCACCCTGAGTTTGTTCCAAACAGGAGGCAAGGCACATCGTTTTATAGAGGACCGCCTCTGGAAAGGCAGTTCAGGCCAGCAAAACATGAGAGATATTTAGACCACAGCCTCGCCAGCCTAATGTGTGGCACTCATATCAGTATAATGCAAGACGTGTTGTGCCTTTTAATGAAATGACCAAGACTCAGCAAACACGATTTCAACGGAATTATGGACGAATGATGAAGCAGCAACAAGAAATGCCACGTCCTAAAGTACCAAGAGTACTGGAAATAGTTAATCAAAATGCTCTCGAAGATAGTGAAGGGACTGGCACTGGGGAATCAATGAGAGAAATGCCAGAAAGTTCTTCTGGGAGGTCGAAGTTTGATCGAAGCAAAAGAGACGAAGAAGATACAGAACCACCCCTTATTATCCAGTTCGGTACCTTACCTCCCGTCATGGCTAATAACTATCTGTTGGCCAATGAATTCAAGAATAAGGAGGAAGAAGGAGGAGATGAGGAAGAAGCGTGTGTGTTGGAGTGTGAAGGTGGTCAGACGTCTCAAGAAATACAAAGCGAAGAGGATGATGGTATGACTGATATTGAAGAAGAAATTGATCTAGAAGAAGAAATGAGAAAGAGAGGAGTATCGCGCAACACTTTGCTGAAACAATTGCATCGGGAAGGGGTCCGTGAAGTAGATTTGATGGGAGAACCATCTGGGCGTTCTTTCGATTTCTACGTACTATATGGAACACCCAAGAGGAAGAAAAGAGTACCTCGTTCTAAGAAATACAGATCTCCTCCAAGGATACTACCTCCCCCAACAGGCTGGGTAACTGTTGGAGAAATACTGGAGGATGAAGATAGTGCCCCACAGACAAGTACTCAGCCTGAGGTATTGCAAGTTGATTTATCACAAAAAGATAAGTCGACAAAGGACAAACATGAAGTAGAAATTGATGCAGCAGAAAAAGTCGTCTTCAAAAAACCCACCATGAAACTGACCAAGCATTTAAGGCCACTTTATGTGAAGGCCTTGGTCAATGGCATACCCGTGGTGAAGGTGCTTATTGATAATGAGGTAGCTATAAATACTATCCCATTAAGGATGATGAGGAAATTCGCAAAGACAGAGGATGACATGATCCCAACGGAAGTCATTCTCATGAGCTTTAATGGGGGAGCAATTTCGGCCAAGGGAGTAATGCCACTAGATATAACTGTGGGAACAACTACTAGGACCACAGTCTTCTTTGTCATTGATGGTCCTACTAGTTACAATATACTACTAGGGCGAGACTGGATCCACGAAAGTCACTGTATACCATCATCGCTCCATCAGTGCTTGGTTTTCTGGAATGACCAAGGTAAAGCAGAAGTGGTACAGACAGATCATAGGCCTTTTGTTGCAAAAGCTAACTCGGTAGAAAGATTCATGTACGAGGGAAATTATGGACCTGTCGGATAATCCAAGATGGAGAAGAAACTCAAGTTGTCGCACAGAGTGAAGAACCATTTTCGGTAGAAGCACTCACTGAAATGTTCAATCAAATGAGGCCAAACATAATTGCCCTAGAAGAGCCAGTGATGGCAAAAGGACAATCAGAGAATATTGATGAGTTAGCAACCAAAAGAACATGTAGCCGAGATCCAGACCTTTAAAGCCAGACTAGTGGCTTTTAATAAAGAATGTCAAGAGAAAATCAAAAAAGAAGTAGCATTGAAAACATTGGGAGACAAATTGACAGTATTCAAATTGGAGCAAAGTGTTGACCAAAAAGTCAACAAGGTGGATTGCTTAGAAGAAGAAGTATCTACAAGGGACATGGATGATGAAGTAATGAGGATCCACAAGCCTGAGAACGCTCAAGCACAAGACCCTTTGGTCAAAGTAAACATTGGCAATGTGGGAGAAAATCGCCCAACATTTATCAGCCGATGCTTAGTCAAGAGGTTAGTACAATATTAATCGATTTATTAAAAGAATATAAAGACTATTTTGCTTGAGAGTATGAACATATACCTGGTTTAGATAAAAATTTAGTGGAACGTAGACTACAAACTAAATTAGATTTTAAGCCCCATAAACAGCCTCCTAGACGTTTTGCTCCTAACGTGTTACCTGAAATTAAGAAAAAGATTGAGCGATTATTAAGAGCAGACTTCATCAGGACAGTTAGATATGTTGAATGGTTATCTAACATTGTGCCAGTGTTAAAAAAGAATGGTAAATTAAGGGTGTACATAGATTTCAGAAATCTGAATTTAGCGACACCTAAAGATGAATATCCAATGCCCACAGTAGATTCTTTAGTTGATTTCACTGTTGGACATGCCATGTATTCCTTTATGGATGGGTATTAAGGATATAACCAAATATATATAGTTGAAGAAGACATACACAAAACTGCATTTAGATGTCCAGTGGCCTTAGGGTGTTACGAGTGGGTAGTTATGACTTTCGGCCTGAAAAATGCGGGGGCGACTTATCAAAGGGCAATGAATCTAATCTTTCATGATATGATAGGAAAGTTTGTTGAAGTGTATGTGGATGATATTGTGGTCAAATCTGTTAAAGAGGAAGATCATTTCGAACAAGTGAAACGCTCATTTGAGCGAATGAGACAATATAAGTTGAAATTGAATCATTTGAAATGTGCATTTGGTGTTAATGTCGGGAATTTCCTTGGCTTTCTAGTACACCAAAGGGGAATCGAACTCGATAAGAATAAAGCGAAGGTCATTTTAGAGGTCAAACCGCCTAGCAAAAAAAAAGAATTGCAACGATTTCTAGGTCAAGTAAATTTCTTAAGGCGTTTTATCTCTAATTGTGCAGGGCGAACAAAAGCTTTTTCGCCTCTCCTAAAGTTGAAAAATCAGGACGAACTCGTCTGGAAGGAAGAATATCAAAAGGCTTTTAATAGCCTAAAGACGTATTTGTCAAATCCGTCAGTGTTAGTGTCACATATCCAAAGACAGCCAATGAAGGTGTATATATCGGCTGAACAAGAATCGATAGCTGGAATGGTCGCGCAAGAAGACCAATTTGGTGAAGAAAATGCAATATATTATTTAAGTAGACGTTTGAAAAAATGCGAATGTAATTATTCTGCCATCGAGAAACTAATGTCTCGCTTTATATTTCACATGTACTAAGTTAAGGGTTTATTTACGGCCTATAACAGTGTATCTAATTTCTAAAGTAAATTTAGTGAAGTGCATGTTTTCTCACCCTGTTTTACACCAAATGATAGGTCTTTGGACTTTGACATTATCCGAGCATTGGCTAATTTCTTGGCCGATCACCCGTGCCTTGATATGCCTGAAGAAATTAAATTGGAAATAAACTCATTCAAATTCAAACCATGGATCCTATATTTTGATGGATCAAAAACTTCCAAAGGTGCAGAGGTAGGAATAGCCTTGATAAATCATCTAGGAGTTTGTTATAAATTCCCCTTCACATTGGACAGAATGTGCACCAATAACCAGGCCGAGTATGAAGCATTGATTGTCGGCCTAGAGTTACTAATTGAAATGGAAGTAAAAAACGTAATTGTTGGGGGTGATTCCCAGTTTGTGATTTACCAATTCACTGGTGATTTTAAATGTCAAAGCGAATCCGTCATAAACCAGTATGAAGTCGCCCAAAAATCGCTAGAGGAGTTCGACTAAGTGGAACTTCAATATGTCAATAGAATATACAATTACATAGCGAACGAACTAGCCCAAACGGCCTCAGGTTACTTAAAAATTTTAGATATAGAACCCACTTGTGAATATGGAAAAATTTTGCCCGTTATACAAAGGAGGGCAAATAGTATTGGAATTCATTGCATACAAGAAGGAGACGCAATGGATTGGAGGTTAGAGATAAAAGAGTTTTTGAAAGAACCATATAAAAAGAACAATAGAAAGATAAGGCTACGATCGTTGAATTACACATTGATCGAAGGCGAATTACTTAAAAAACGCCCGAATGGGGTTTTGTTGAAATGTGTAAACTTACAAGAAGCTAAAGTAATTATGGCTGAAACACATGAAGGAATTTGTAGAGCCCACCAAGCTAGCCAAAGGATGAGGTGGCTAATTATTAGGAATGGATATTTTTGGCCTAAGATGGGAGAAATATGTGTCCAATATGCAAAAAGGTGTTTGGCATGTCATATACATGGACCAATCCAAAAGGGCGCCAGCTAGAAAAATGACACCTATCATTAAACTATGGCCGTTTAGGTGTTGGGCGATAGACTTAATAGGAAAGATTTATCCACCATCGTCCAAGTAACAAACGTTCATTATAGTGGCGACAGATTTCTTCACCAAGTGGGTAGAGCCAATACCTCTATAAGATATAACTCAGAAGAGTGTTATAGAGTTCATTCGCGATCATATCATTTATAGGTTTGGGATCCCACAAACCCTGATGGTGGATCATGGGACTTCCTTGAATGGGGATCAAGTGAAGGAATTTTTGAATGAATTTGGGGTCAAGTTGGTAAATTCCACGCCTTATTACGCTCAATCCAATGGTCAGGCTGAATCCTCTAACAAGATTCTGAAAAATATTGTAAGAAAGATGATAAGTGAAAACGCCAGAGATTGGCACAAGTGTTTGAATCAAGCTTTGTGGGCCTATAGAACGTCGACACGCACAAGCACTAAAGTTACCCCTTTTCAGCTAACATACGGGCAGGACGCAGTGCTACCCATGGAAATCAACGTCCAGTCAATGAGAGTATGTTCACAAAACAATCTGGGCGACAACGAACGTGCAGAGTTACTTATCCAAAATTTGTTGGAATTGGACGAATTAAGGTTGGACGTCCTGGATAGATTGCAAGTCCAGAAACAAAAAATTGTTAAGTTTTACAACAAAAATGTCGTAGCCAAGTTCTTTAGTTTGGGCGATTTAGTTTGGAAAACAATACTCCCTTTGGATAGTAAAGACCCAAAGTACGGTAAATGGTCACCAAATTGGGAATGACCAAACAAGGTGAAAAGTGTGTTGCCTAATGGAGCCTACCATTTAGAAAATTTAGATGGTACTAATCACGTGAGGTTTATCAATGGTAAATATTTGAAGAAATATGTTTCTTCCTTATGGGAAGACGAACAAATAAAAACTTAAGCATGTACGTTCTATTGAGCGATGATAGCCAGATAAAATAAAGAACGAAATACGTTCAAGCAAAACTTTTATTAAATAAATGTTGGTTACATCCATGGAATACAAAAGTGCGAAATATCCTATGAACAAAAGTATAAAACTCCTACGAGTTACAACTAGGGATGAACAATTATGGTATTTCTGGCAGCAACGGTGAAAATTGTGGACTAGGACCAGCCGCCTTCCTAAATGTTTCGCTGCAATGGCGAGCGAAAAAGGGTTGAGAAGCATTCTCAACAAGCAAAGTGGCCCAAAAGAATTCCCTCCCACCATCGATGGATGGGAAGAATTTTGCTGTTGGTCAAGAAACATTTCCTATATCTCCCATACCGACAAGCGCAATCAAAGTAGACAACAAATAGGATGGATCAACTGACCCATTTCTATGGAAAAGTGGAATTGGAGAAAGAATCAAGATGTTGGACGATGCCAGCAAGGTAATTCTTGGAGAAGAACTACGAATGGGGATGATAAGTGCTGAAAGCACAAACGTATTTATAAGGGAACGAATATGAAAAGTCAGAATATGAATGGCCACGTACATTAAATGACCCAAAATCTGAAGGGTGAGGAAATTGATATGCATGAATTTTAGCATAGAAATAATCAAGTGCTTGGGGGGTTGACGATTTAAAAGAGGAACGTCAATTAATACAATTAATATACAAAACAATTGTTTATTAAAGGCAAATACTGCTGTTACAGTTTAAAAGTGACTATGATGATTAGTTCATGAAATTTCAAAGAAAAGGACATCAAATGTCTCAATTACAATTCACCCCAAACAGATCGCATATGTTCCCTAAGCTTCGCCCAATCCTCATCCTGCTTGAAGAAGCAGTGTTTATATCGGTCACAATCTCGTCGTCAACCTTCAGCTGTTGGTAACGCTCAACTAAGGACTTGGTCCGCTCTACCTCTTGGGAAGCATTACACTCTTTAGCAGCTATCCTGGCCTTGCAATCGTCCATCCTTGCTTGAAGCTCCTTCATCTTTGCAGCCAAGGTCATCATTAGGGAATCTTCAACCTTAATTTCAGAAGAGATTTCATTCAATCCAGTCTTGGCTTTGTTGATCTCCTGAAGCAAAGATTCCTTTTCAGAAGAGGCATGAAGATACTTAGTACTTTTGGCCTTCAACTCAACACATCTAGCTAACAGAGAAAGGACTTCAGAATGAATGGCCCTCAACGACACCTTGAATTTAGGAGAAACATTGAGCGACAGAAGCGTAAGTGCTTGTGCCAACTTCGTGCTCAAAAGATCAAATTTATCCTTCTGTTTGGCAGCACTGGCCATGCGAACATCCATGTCCATGAAGGCAACATACTCAAGCATTGATTATTTGAGAATCTCCATGTTTGCCCCTGAGGAGTCAGAAGGATGGCAGGAAGAAAGGCAGGACGTTTCCATTTGTTCCCAAGAGGAAAGCAAGTTTTGGATGGAGTGCACAACAGTATTTGTGCACTGAAAGAAAATGCCAATGTTAAAATGTCACTACAACAAATCAAGCAAAGCAAAGAGTGAAGGAGGAACATGAGCTACCTCATCAGCGACCTTCGAATGTTCAAAATCATCATCAATTGGCCCCACCATTCGTGAAGACTTCCCTTTCTCTGAATAGGATGAACTTACTGCAACGGTCAGGTCTGTAGAAACACCTGATATACACAGAGAAAAACAAGTCAAAGACTGCTAAATCAACAAGTAGAGTGAAAGTGCCAAGAGACGTCCTACCTGCTGGTTCAGTAATTGGGAGATGGACGTCCTGGGAAGTCTGCAATGCCTCAGGGGGTTGTGATGAAGTTTCTGGCACCAAAGGTTGCTCTTTGGGTGGAATCCCTTCATCAGATGATCCTGTTGAGACGGTTACAACAGCAGGAATTGGAGCAGGAGAGGCTGTGACCAAGGCTTTTGAATGAGAAGATGAGCCCTTCTGAAACCATCAAATGGAACAATCAAATGAAGCATTAATTCATAAAGGTCAATAGGTCATGGTTAAACAAAGTCATTACCTTTCTTTTGTGGATGAGGGGAACATCAACATCATCACCACCATCATCTTCAGCGTCATCTTGCAGGACTGGAGAAGCTGTGGCTGGCCGTTTCCGGCTGGAAGCACCTTTGGTAGCAATAGCCTAGGTAGTTGGGGAAGCGGATGGAAGACTTGAACATTTGTGGGAAGCTGACGGTGATTTGGAATGGCCCTTAATGGACAGGGGAGTAGCAAGAATAGGGGAAGAATGGAGAGTCTCTGAGCGATCCAACGAGTGAAAGGTACGATTAGCGTTGACTGAAAAGAGCCTACGCTTCACGGACGACCACAGTTGGTCGAAAAGAGGATGCCTAACAGCAGTAGGATTGAAAGGAACAAAAGAAAAACCGTCGGCCAAGCGTTTATTACGAGCATCAATAGCCCCAGCCTCATCCTTACTAAGAAGGTGAAAACACTCTACGATATTCTTGGAATAACAAGGAGGAACATGCTAAGTTTGGCCAAAACCAAGCTGACGGGCAAAGAAATGAGGAGCGTATATCTCGACTCCAGCTTTAGCATTTGTCCCCGTCAAGATATCATGAAACAATTCTCTCCCAACCAAAAATTCAACCAACATGGACAAAGATGTGTTTGCTTCATCCGTAGTGGAAGGATGACAAACAAAAATGGGAATTTGATGAGCGGGAAAAGGAAAGAATGAAGGAATGAAATTCAGTGTATAAAAGAATGTAAAAACTTCTCTGGCAGACATATTTACAGTGCCTAACTGATGAATGAGCATCCCGTAACAATTAACCGACCTAGGGGGAGATGGTGCTGCCCCAAGTTGAGGAAAATATGCTCTCAACCACAATTGAGCGAGCCAAAGGGGCCCACTACCTGTGGGAGAAGCGCGTAGCTTTCCTTCATGTTTGGTTGTGTAAATATGTCCTCTGCGTCCCTAGTCTGAAGCCTTCTATGAGCTATTTGTCTATATCGCACGAACATGAAGGAAAGCTACACGCTCGAATAAGACTCAGTAACTTTCTTATCAAACTTCGGAGTAGCGCCAGTAACCAAGATACCAGGAAATATGGTATCGCCCAGAGATGGGAGGTTTACTAAAGCCCCTACGTCCCTCAGAGTAATAGACATCGGGCCAAGAGGAAAAACAAAAATATTGTACTCTGAAGACCAAAAACTTAGTGCGATTGGAAAAAGTATTGAATCGTAAATTGAGGGATGGAGGGTAATCTCTAACAAATCAGAAATTCGTGCACGATCAAAAAGTGCTTTTGTGGAACCATGTTTCATCAGATGTGCATGCCAAAAACGAAAAGAAGAATCAGCCTTAGGCCAAGTACGAATACCTCGCTCCTGGATGGGCTTCAACGGTAGCGAGTTCAGAAAAGGGAGGTTTTCCATGCAAGGGTACACTTGACCCACCGCCACTTTCTCTATAGATGCAGTATCATTGAACATTGGACCAAGATAAAACTCATTTAGGTCTGAATTAGCCGGTGCAAGGTAAGAAGGATTTACATACGACCTGGTAAGGAGGCTTTGGAAGTCTTCGAAACCAAAAGGGTCCTCCGAACGGGTTTGAGAGGTTGCCATTGAATACAAAATATGAGTTTATCTGAGTTGGCTTGAGAAACGTAGAGGAGAAGCAAGACGATGAACAGTAAAATAGTGGGGAGAAGACGCGAAGTATGAAGATGTGGTTTAATGGTGCAATGAAATGGCGCGATTCTTGGGCTTATAAGGGTTGTAACGTCACACCTTTCCAGACAATTAGAAGAAAGTGATGATTGAAAATCCTTGAGAATTTCAAATGTTGTTGGAAGACACAAAGATGAATATGGCGAAAATTAAAATTAATTCTGCCATATTGGGGGGTAATTGTTGACACACAAAATGTGCAGCCTAACTCAAATGGCTCAAGAAAGGAAATGGCTCAAGAGAAGAAACTCATTTAGAGAGATCAGGGTAAAAGCCCGACCAAGAATGTCATTAAATATGATGAAAGTCCAAAAATAAAGGTACGTCATCGCCCAAACCTGCAGAACGCCCAGATGTTGAACGAATGAAATATCCTGTAATCGCCCAGAGCAGAAGACTAATTGTCGCCCAAAAATGCTGAGTCGCCCAGAGTCCCAGCGATGACTAAAGCTTGTTGTTATCCAAAGTCACGATTTAAGGCGGTTTGAGCACATGACAATTACGCCCCACGATTTGAGAAAGTTGGTGACAAGCAGTTATGAAGAAGACGTGGTAATAGGAGTTACACACGGTAGTTATTGGCCAGTCGGCCATTATGAAAGAAATGGGTAGTTACAAACAGTTTCTAAACGATTAAAAACTGTCCAAACTGTATAAAAGAAAGAAGAAGACAACGAAGATAGGCCCCGACAAAATTGACTCTCAAACAGAGAATATATAATTTACTTTTTCTTAAATTAACTTTAATTATTTCAATTCCTTGTACTTGTGTGCTTGCGCCCCTTGGAGGCATCTTGTTCGTGTCCAAACTGTAATATCCATATTCGATAAACACCCATTTTTGGGACTTTGTTTCAAGAGGTTGTCCCTTACACAATCGTTTGATCCATTTTTAATTTTTAGCGAGTAAACGCGCGAAACAATTCCAAAAAATTGATGAAAGAAAACTCATAATAGTTATTCATACCCTCCAAAATGGTACTTGATAGATCGAGGGAAAGATCTACTTTTCCCCAGTTATAATATGGGGTAGTTAGCGCTGCCAAGTCTCTCAACTGTATGTGGGTATCGAGGCTTCCTTGATTGAGAATATGAAAATCAAGTCGGTCACTCAAATTTAGTAGTAGTGAGTAATGTCATAAAAGATTTAGTTTGCCCTCACTAAACATTAATTGATTCTTAGACGAGATAGTTGAAATTCGACCTTAAATGTTTGATAGTGAGTTTAATGCACAAGTTTCAAGAAAGGACACAATGGTCGAATGGAAATTAGATCAGTCATTTTCAAAATAAGATGATGATTGGGTAAATCATTCTCAATAAATCGAAATTCTACCAAATTTTCTTCAAAAGTTTTCCTCTATCAACTGTTAGAAAATTTTGAGTAATGTTATTCATTATCAATAATGTTAAGCACAAATTAGACGGCAATTACAGACATCAAATGATAAACTCATTTAAATGCAAAATCGCCTGACTTGTTTAATTAAACATATAAAATGTAACCACCTAAATTGGTGATAGAAAACATTATTCTAAAATTTTAGTTGATGCAGAGAAAGTTTAATTAAAAGAAAAGCCATAGGATGATAGGACATGAACGCACCTTATATGGCTGTTATAACAAATGGTGTGAAAAGATCCATGCATGGGTCCGGGTCCACCTGTTCTGTTTCGTAATAATTTTTTTTTTTTTTCGTTTGGACTGTTTTAGAAAATTGTAAATTAAAAGGGGTACCTCGATTTCTTCAAATTTGTTGACGTTGTAATGGACGCATCTGTCTGTGGATGGAAGTTGACAGCAGAGCTAACCCATCTGTGTCGAATCCCTATCAGAATTCCATTTTGCAATTTACGGTGCATGCATTCTTGCCTTGTTCGATGAAATTGTAATGTACTTTTTACTTTGAAAATATAAGAGTGGATCCCACCGTCACTAAAATTGTTGCTCATTACCATTGCTAATGAATAGCATGATTTTTTTTCCCCATTTCACTTCGTTTACTTCAATAATGTATGTAATTGATGTAGGTATTAATATAATTTTGAGTTAAAGTTATAGCTCATGGAACTAATGCAATTAACTATAGAGTAATGGTATTTATCATCATCATGATGAAATATTCGGTGATGTGACAATTTAAGATTTCTCATATTTCTCTCTTTTTTTCCTTCCCCCTCTCTCTCATAAAAATTGAACTGTTCGATCTCATTATTCCACATAAACTGTCACATTATCGATATTTCATCATCATCATCATAGATATCATTATTCTTTTCACTATATATCATTCAAAATAAAGTTTGGAACTCAACTTCAAGTCCATTCCCTTAGGCCCACCTCTGTTTCAAGCCTTCATTATAGCTTGAAACGATTCATCATTAACTTGAACACAGTTACACAAACATTCTTGTGGAATGGGTGATAATACAGCAGTAAGCATGAAACGATGGTTGGCCTAATGAATTGTGCTTGGCAGATTTCTGAGCTTGATTCCATATAATTAATATTGGATTAATGTCATGAATTAATGTTGAGTGGATTGTATTGATGTCATGAACTATATCTTTTTTAACAAAATTGTGACATCAATGATAAATTGACAAGATTATGACCAATACTTCGAGTAGTAAGCAAAGCATCCAAATGTAATATTCAGTTCATGATGATCCACATTCCATGAGAAACGTCATTTCTCAATTATTCAATTGCATCAAAGTTGAGTAATAGAAGTACACTGAAAAGATAATTTTTGAGATCTTTAAGATTGTTAGATTGTCAGTATTATCTCTAGTGGAAGAGTAGTCCCACCCCACCCCACTTATTGTATCAAAGGTTTGTTCAATTCCAAAGAGCATAATGAAAGAAGAGTGTATAATATATCGTATCATGCTTTTTAACTGTAAAAGTAACTAGGAACATGCCGTGCATAAATTTTACTTCTTTACTTTTTTATTTAACATAATTTATTACGAATTGGAGACTTAAAAAATTTATGTCACTCCAAAGAAGATATGGAAAAATCTTTTTTTTTTTTTTTTTAAAACAATATTTCCATCAACAGGGGAGAGAGAATTGATTAGCTGGATTTGAAATCGGTTTTTGTTTTTGTCGACAACATTAACTTTAATATTGTACACTTGTCTATTGTATTGTTGTCGAATTTTTTTAAATTAATCTTAAACTAATAATTAAAATTAAAAATATAAATATAAATATAAATAATTTTATTTCTCTATTGGGTCTGATCTTGACAGGTTTAGGATCTGCCAACGCACAGTAAAATCCCGACATGATATTTGTTCATTGTGATGCATAATGATATGTTTATGAAATTAATTAAACATTGTAGAGTATTCAAGATTCTTGAAATGCATGTTACAGAAGCTCAATAATTATTTAAATTTTATTTTTTATTTTTTTGAATAATCAACCTACTACTAAAGTCGTGTTGAATTTGAATGCTTAAAATACAGAGGTTGAAAGAGATTATTTAATGTAGGTACAAAATAACTAGTGCATGACTTTGTGATGGAGTGAAGCAGACAGCGATATCTGCACTTATGGTCTGAATTTGATTAAAATAATGTAGTTTATTTGAATAAATGATTGAGGTGGGTGGGAGGGAGCAGTGAATCCAATAAACATAGACCATGCATGTGTGAGAAAGCAGTCTTTCAACTCCATAATTATATTGTATATGCCTCTATAAAAGTATAAATAATGAAAATTAGCATTAATTAATGATTATGGAGTTGAAAGGTAGCATCAATAAATAATAAAGTTGAAGGCAGTGGGGAATCTATGGATGGTAGCCTTTTGCCATTTCTCTTTTGTTTTGTAGCATCACATTCACATGCAAATGCCTACTTTGGCCCCATTAATCCATTTTACTGGAGAATTATTGGTGGTTTCAACAATTATTCACTTGTACAAGAAAAAACTTTAAAAGAAATTCAAAACTGTGGGTTTTTTCAGTTAGAAATGTTGAGGTCTACTCAAAGATCATATTGATCAAGATTATTAAAAATAATAATAATGTCTGTGTAACGGAAATTTCTCATGAATTATCATTAGACATACTGAATTTAATCAAACTGGAAATCATATTAACTTAATGCTCACACAAGGAAGTTGAGACAACAGCTTTACCTTTATGGATGCACAATAATGGAGAGCGTACGCCTAGTCACGTCACGTCCCAACAAAATGGGACCACATCTTGAACTTAATTTATTTGCTTATAATGCAACCAATAGCTCTTGGTGTACAAGCCCTTCCTTCACAAGGCAATTACAGGATTCTGTGGCAACAAAAAACAAAGGGAAATGCTACATGTAGATAAAATATACGTAGGGGTGTCCACATCCTTACATGGAGTGGGAGGTATATCAAATTTTAGAACATTGCTGCACCTACAGAAGCAACGGAAACAAAAAGAAAATAGATACTCACAGCAGGGAGCGTGGGTGGGGTATTTTTTTTTTCAATATTTTACTTACATGGGGCCCACCCCCATGTGAGTGTTCTGACAATTTTCTGGCAAATCCATTTATGTACAAATGGGAAAGTTCCAAATTTTATGTACATCAAGAATTATCCCTGATTAATTATAATTAAGTACTGTGTCCACCCCTGTACTAACTTTTGTTTAAATATCACCACAAGTAGTTCAAATAGTCAAACAAGTCTCATTTCCTTTTTTTTTTCTTTTTAGCTGGCAATTTGATTCTTGAAAATGTTCATATTTTCAAGATACAAGGAATCAATTTACAAATGGAAAAATATGGTAAATCTGCATTAGAAGAATCTCCTGTCTGTTTCAATGCAAGAAATCAAGCTAAAATTGATGTATTTTAAAAGACAAGAAAGGCAGTACTTTTCATACAAGAAAAGCAGGATCTTAGTGCATCTGATTGTCCTTAAGATGCTTTTTCCTTTTTACCTTTTATTTTCAAAATGTTGGCCCAAGATGAGATAGGGTAACTTCAAAGTTTTACAGAGACAACTTTGTGGTGCCCTCTGTATGGTCTACAAAAAAGTAAAACATTTCTGTTATTTTTGTGGATATTCACGATTCTATTGAAATTCCAAAAGAACAGACAGTAATACGTATAGAAAAATCAAAAGGTAGTTCTAGCCGAAAAAGTGATCAAAACTGCACATGAAGGATGATTAAATGTGCAAAGCACCACATGAAAAGAAGCACTACGAATCCCATTTGCAAGCTTAACAAGAATTTGCAAATCCAGGCATACTGTTTCATATCTGAACCCCAAAGATGAAGGGAGTGTTCGAGTAAAATTATTAATAAATTTCTTGGATGAATAGTATTGGATCCCACGGAATATGGAATATGTAGTTAAGAAATAGGTAATAGTTGTGAATGTGTAATTGAGATTAATGTTGATTTTGATTGAATAGAAAAGTAACTTTTAATGTTCGACGAACAGAGACGAAGTCCATGGACTAAAAAGTTTGGCTGTAAAAAGAAATAGTCAAAAGTGTAAAATAGAAAGACACAAAGCTTCATGCCTTATGAGCCCGGCTGCATTTATCTTTCTATTATCCAAAAGTGCTGCAAGTGACTTTCTCTAACCTGCAAACTTAACGCAACAATTTCAAGTACTTCCACCGCAAGATTGTGTCATTCTTACCCTTATAGATCTCGAACACCATCCCCCGTACCCTCTTTCCCATATTTAACATGGTGGGGTTAATGAATCCAAGAGTAATATAAGAATGCAGATTCAAGAAACTGAAAAGAAATGCACCATTTGTCGTGCTAGAAATGCTATCTGAAAAACCATTGAGATGCAGGACATATGCTTAAGGTTGATAAATATTAGTAGAAGATTATAGAAGTGCTATGAAAAGTTTAATCAACAGAAAAAGAATTCTCAAATAGGAATTGACCATATAAAAAATAAACTGTAGGCGCTGAATGCTAATGCAGTTTGTATGTATTATCAATTATGAAACATGACATACAACTATCCATTAATCTAATAGCTTGATCCATAGACAGGAAGATATAAAGAAAACAGCAAGAAAAGACTACTTGATGGAGCTCAGGGTACAAAAACTTTGGGGAAATTCAGAGTTCATATAACCTCCTCAAGGAGAGTAGAAGACTGAATCAATGCATGCATTTGATTAGTTAACTATTGAAGAAGCTTAAGTATACTCTGGCAGGAACATCCTAAACATGATGGCCAGTTAGATTAGGAAGCCCTGCTTCAAGTCACCTGCCTGTGACCAACATGGTAACAGTCCCGACCTCCCTCTGGCTCTTTCCTTTTCATCAGCTTTGCATAACATGCTTCTTGATTGACAGATTGATCATTTTCATCCATTGATGAATTTTTGGCAGGCAATGTAAATTCCCCTGCTTTATCCCTCTTGCTTACGCTTGTTGATGAGTCGTTCTCACTTTTGACATCAATTCTGCGTATAGAACTTGTAATGTCACCACGGCTCTGTCCATGCGCAGCCTTTACGAGACGTGGGATCCCAAGAGAGGCAGGAACAGTTTCAGGCTTCGACAATTGAGGATCTCTCACACAGGGTATGGTTCTGGGGTAGTGAATATTGAACATAAAGGGCTTCGTAGGGGCAATGTATAATGGACCATGAGAAGGGTAATTCTGAAGTGGTAACATATGTAATGGGTATGGTAACTTTGGTTGCAGTGGAGAAACTCTGTGCATCTCCTCAAATTGTTTTAGGACATTTGGTGCAGCCATCATGTGTGAATAGGCATGAGAATGATTGAAAACATTCACAGAACCCAAATCAGGCAAGTAAGTGGGTGTAGAAAAATTAACATCGTGTTCTTTGGAATTCACAGAAAACATTGCCTTGCTTTCCAAGGGTTGGCTACCTTGCCCTTGCCAGCCAACATTATTGCATGCGTTTCCGGCCGATGTATCAGCATTCAGGTCCAAATCTGCCAAACGGGGACTTCTCGATTCAGCTGGAAGAGAAGATTGAGGGGACTCGTCCACATCATCACAAAGGCAATTGAGATCAATGTCGAGCCTCTCTGCTCTTCTGGAATCAACTTCTGAATAAGAGTCTTGAAAAGGGGACTCTGAGGGTTTCCACACATCCTCCATTTGAAATCCAATCTCGGGAATATCTTCTACAGCAGCAACATTGAGGTCAATCCCTGTGAAATTCGTAGAAAATGGGTTCTTATCGAAACTTTGAGAAAGAAAAGCAGGACGGAAAGCACTAGTTGCAGCAGAACCCTTCCAACCTAACCCACCTTCAAACTTCAGTGGGATCAGAGGTCTACCCCTAGGAACCCCAGCTTTTGCTACAACATGTATAACATTATGAGAAGACATAGTTTCAACAACAGACTGCTCACCATCATCTAACTCGTTTGTGTTGATATCTTCATTCAGATCAAATACAGTAACAGATTTACTCTGATCCCTGAACAAAACTTTTGTAGGTTTTGTCATTAAAAACTCAGATGATTCATGCAACAGAAAGCCGTCATTAATATTATCAGTCACTTTAGGATCCATCTTGACTGATTCGCCTTTGATAGATGTCATATTTTCACTTTCGCCTGATATTTTAGTACTCGAACAGAAAGTGATATGGTTATCATTTGCATCAGATGATCTTATATGCTCTAGAATTTCAGTTGAGCAATTGAAATTTTTTGAATTGCCAGAGCAAATCAAACTTTTACTAACGTTAACATCACGTTTTTCTTCATCGGATGAGGTGCATCCTGAGACCCATCTGTAAATACCAGTCTCTTCGTCAACTTCTCTTGCACCATCCCTAGGTGTCCTCACTGCAGAACCCCACTCATGATGATTCTCTTCATCTGGTCTTGAATTATTTCTATTCTCCTGATTCTGTGGACCGTGTATTCGAATATTTGCCTTCATACTATGAAATGAGATACGATCCTTAATCATCAAAGGTGCCTTCATGCTATTCCTGGCTCTTCCCTTGAGAAAAGCCTTATGATCAATTTGAGCAGATATACCTGATTCTGAATTGGCTGTCACAGGATCTTCCATTCTATGGTGAAACCCTGTAGAGTTAGAACTGCTCACAGAACCACTGTGGTTATTGAATGAGCTGGCTCTTTTCAATGTTTCCCGCTGGCTGTGATTAACTGGAAGGATGCCAGGCGACGAGTCAGAACATGAAGATTCAGTCTTGTTCTGTTTAACATGCATGATCAAATTGAAGCCATCTTCAACAACATTCAGATGACTCGCCTGTTTTTTCCCAACATCCATTATGTAATTTTCATGGCTGAGAGGTAATCCATTCTCCATGCTGATATCACTCTTCACCGATATAGGCCATGCTGAAGTGATTCTGTCTGATGATTGTGTAGAAATTTCACAGCATTTTGATGATACATGTTCATAGCCAGTAGATGCTGACTCAAAAGTTTGTTCAACAGAAGTTATTGACGTTGAGATAACAGAAGATTGAGGTATCACGCTGCCAGCACTATCTACATTTGTGCCACTGGCAGAAACAGCATCATGGTTTGGGCACTTCTCATTACCGGGCAATGAATTAGCTTCACAACTGCTGATCTTTTGGCCAGCCATATTTCTCAGCTTCTCAAAATAAAACTTGTGTCTAACTTTTGACAAATACTTCACAAGCAGGTATAGTTCCTGAGATTATCTACTTTCAGAAGAACACAACTGACTGCCGAAGACAGCTATTTTCATATGATGCAGATGAACATGAACATATAGTGGTGCACTAGACAACTATCAACTCCGTCGGATCATCTCACAGTCCTTCAGATACACCTGATTTAAAACAGATACGGTTTGTTATCTTCTATTTCTTGGAAATTTAGAAATCACAAGTGTAATTCCTGCACAAACAATATTTACAATAGTTAAAACTTCTCAGAAGCAGACTTTTCCAACTTTTTCCTACACGGCTATATTAACATATATATGTTCGCATAAAGTTTTGCAGCCTTGGAGAAGGATAGGGCAATTTGCTATACTGAATAAACAGAATGTGGGTGCCAATCAGAATAATCAGAGCACAGTACGTACCATGACATAAAGTTAACAAAGTACCAGATTACGCCACGGGCTTGAGTAAAACTTTCCTAGATTCCACCTTAATGAAGAATCAATTCCCTTTCATTAGGCAACAATTCAGGCAAGTAGCCATAATTTTCCAACCAAATCGCAAACCTCTATCCATTAGGATCAATTTTCTAACCCCCAGACACTAAAAGAACAGATAGCATATCAATGACAAAGTCCAAGGAATTGCAATTCAATAAAAATGACAACAGTCAAATTTCTTAGAACAGAAATATTCAAAGAAAAAAAATTTGTGCAAATTGCTAATAGAACAGGGTGGGTCTACAAGAAAAGACTACAGTGATTTAAAGCAACCTGGAAAGATCCAAGCAAAAACTTGAAATCACACGGGTCAGATACATAAATAGTAAAAATACTGCCAATTTATACAAATCTCAAACTTCAGAAACCCAAATGGAAAAACCTTTTATAAATTTCAAAAATCCTGTTCCAATAAACCTTTAGCTTCATGTACTCAAGAAAAAAAAAAAAAAAAAAAATATAAATATATATATATATATATATATATATATATATATATATATATATATATCTTTCAAGGGGACAACATTAAATTATGAAGAAGAACGACAAATTACCTGAGCAGAGATCATTACAGATTGAAAATCTTGAATTAATGGTTTCAAATCTCAAATTTCAATCCCAGATGAAAAAGAAGAAGAAATGAGGTGCCCGTTCCCTTCTTTTTTTTCCTCCCTCGAATGTGGAAAGTTACCCCTTTTTCCCTCAAATTGTTCTCTCTCTCTCTCCCCTATGAAAAATCCCACCAACTGAAGCTGACAGAAAGAGAAAAATGCGTTTGAACAATCACACTGTCGTAGATGGATAAACAAATTCATATGCCCAAAAATTGTATTAGTGAGAAAAACAATTGGAAATTGTTTGGTGTATTTGAGAAAGCGATTTGCAGCCCAGCTAGCTGATGACAGTGTGTGCGCGTCAGAATCGAAGTGCTGTGTGAAGGGATGTACGGTGGGTCCCAGAGAGTCTGACAGAAGTGGGATCCGCAGTGCAATAAGGGGGTAGAGAGAGGGGTCCACATAACAAGGCCATAGGAATCATCAGCAACGATGAATGAAGTATTTTATGACAAAGCAATGTCGCGGTCTTTGTAGTTGCAGATGACCTACCTATACCAGGCTTCCATCACTAACTATGTGTTTTGGATAATAATATACTCTCATTGGATAAAATTTCATGTTGCTTAACTAAGAAAATATTGAAGTTTTAATGCAGGACATGTTTGAAACGAGAATGTATTAAAAGATAGTGGGTTTGCGGGAAATTGTCGGGCTTGATCATGGATGATACAATGTGAATTGTACTTGTATTATGAACACTAGTTTTTGAACAAATTGGTTTATAATCTTATTTTGTTAGTATTAGAGTAGGAGGCCCTTTTCCTTGTATCAAAAAGAGAGATCTCTTCTTCGAGTTGATACTGAAATTATTGGACAAGTGTAAAATTTAGAGATATACTTGAAAATAGGGGTAAATCCGAATGAGGGGAACTTGGATGAATTTTCAAGTTTGAATCTGCCTACTTTAAAATTGTCCAATAATACAAACATAACTTTACATATTACAGGTCTCTACCTTATCACTACTGAATTTGTTATCGAGAGTACCTTTAAATAAAAGATCATATCCCCATCATAAAAGTTGATTGCACCTCCATCATGAACTACTAATGCTAAGTCGTAACAATTCCCTATAACTCAAAAGGAGAACTCTATTACTGAATATAGCATCAAAGCCTAAAAATTGAAAAATATAATAATAATAATAATAATAATAATAATAATAATAATAATAATATCCATCACGAATAAATCGGATTTCAAAATTACTATAACCATATGAACCACCATGGCACCATCTTTCAAGATTTGTTAAAAAAAAAAAGAAAAAGAAAAAAAATATACACCTCATTTCTGTAATATGTCAACATAACAGAACATTCACCTTTCGTTTTCCATTTCCCTTTTTCCTGTCAATTCAATTTTCTATTCGCCAAACATTGCCCCTTTTTACTATGATTTGTCTAGGAGCAATGAATGAATACTACAAATGTAACGTTTACTGGGGTCAATTGCATGTGCTTCTGTACATGAGACAATAACTTATATGTATTGAATTTTTATTCCAAATATAAGATTTATGATTCACCTAGTCTCAAGTAGACCATAATAAAAACCTATTCATCATCATCGATCACTACAAATAAACATATTGTAATCCTGAGACTTGATTAGAATCTACAGATGAGACATGAACTCTTTTCTATTATTCTAAGAGTACATAGATGGAGTAGATACATAGTTGGTCTCAAGATTCACAACCACCAGAGTCGGTGGCTTGTATTTTACAATTGGAACGAGAATTGCATAGTTTTCACGAGGATAAAATCACAATCTTCCAACAGTGATTCTGAATCAATCTCAGTTAGCTGACAAAATATTCTCAAAAACATAATATCCTTAGTTGCCTTGAGAAATTGACAAAAACAAGAGAAACAACTATCGTGCAGCCAAAAGAAGAATTAAGAATCATAGTACAAAACGTCACAAAAATAGACCAATCGACTTTTTCTTGTAAACGAAATTTTTCTTCATGTCTTAAAACAGAATATTGTGTTTCTGAACATTTCAACTTTGATAGACAGCAATAACCATATGCCTGACATCAAAATTGTAAAATATATAGAACGTGTAACATACACAAACCTTCCTGTGCCTAAAAGGACAATAGAAACAGAAAATAAAGAAACCAGAAAGGAATTTATTCTTCATGTGAAGAGAACATCAAAATTTCTCCCCATAGTAATAAGCTGTTCCAACCATTAGAGCCACAGTAGCACCTTGGGCGACCACGCGAGCTCTCATTAGTTTCTGACCCAAGTTAGAATTTCCCTGTCTGAAACTAATCAGACCTGCTGTGAGTACTCCCGCTGTAATGAGTGCACCTGAAATACAAAGGCCCTCGAACATATTTGAAGTGAATTATAAAAGAAACCTTCGATATCAAAAACAAAAATAATAACTAGTATATGACAGATGGCATGACCTGGTAGAAACATTTTGCCATTGTTTGATCCCTATCATTTCCAAAATACATATTTCTCTCTCTTCTTTTCAATCACACATTCTTCAATATAATAATATTACACGCATTATGCCTATCCTAATATTGGAACTGAGTTTCCTTTTAGCAGAAACACAAATTTGACAAAAGCAAGTTCATTTGCCCAAATTCTGGCTCGTGTAGATCACAATCCTATGAATAACTGTTCTTTCATAGTGCTTCTTTCAGGAAGTACAACATTGCCAAAGTACACTACCTCAGAAATAAAAAAGGTAGTTTAGTACTATCCTTGAACCTCTTTTTCCAGAAAGGACATTGCAGGAATCACCAACATTGCCTAAATGGAACAATCACCTCATTGACATCATCCTTACGGTTATTTACTGATAATTTGTCTTCCGCTACCAAATGATTACAAAATATAAGCATTATACTAACAAGATCCACTGACCAATCCTCTCCAAACTGACCACTGAACACCATAGGCAACATGTAGGAATGGTAGTGGGGAGACCGGGACTGGTTCTGTAATTCCCATCCCCACCCCGTTAAGAACAGGAGCTAGCATGGATATTTCCCATTTAGAAAATTTATTTTGGATAAGTAATAATCTCAAAAAAAAAATAGTATGAATTATAAATCATTATAGTTTTATTTGTTGCGAGCAATTTATAACATTCATTAACCATTCATAATGATCAAATGATGAAAAAAAAAAAACTAAACAATTAAATTAAAACACATTCTTACATTTTAGAGATTAACTAAATAATTTCAAATGTTATGATTAAATTTTAGTAGGTAAAACTATAATATTTATAGATATTGTTAAAAGTTGGGGTGCATTAGGGAATAGCTGGACCAGTTGGCTTAAATCCATTTACATAGGTTCTGAAGCAGGAAAAGCTTGGTGAACATGTCGCATAAAAAATTAATATGAAAATTCTAGAAGTAGATACTAATATGGACAAAAAAAACTTTAGGAGAGCCCAACTGGGAGATACTTCCTTCAGCATCCATCCCAATTTCGTAGTGAATGATCATATTTTTGTCTAAAATCCATGTCATTAGCACCCAAAAGTGGTAATCTTTGAAACTCCAATATTGCAATAAAAGAGAAGCACACTCAAAGTAAAGCTTCTGTCGCCAGCACCTAAAGTTTCTTTCAAAAGTGTACATCTAGATTTATTAAAGTTGAGCTGAGCTGAGTTGAGAAGAATGACACATTCTGTAGCTTGACTCAATTAACTGTGATGTCACCACTACACAACCCATCTAGATTTAACCGTTGGAAAGAAAATTTGACAATTGGAGAAACCAATCAAGTTTGTGCTGTCTAATTGGACCGCGACAGTGCAATCTAGAAATTAAGAATTATTTGCAAATAAGAATTATAAGAAAATTGGCACTACATTCAATATATCAGCAAATTTTTCCATAATATTACTAATGATAATTGAGGTCCCTACTGCATTTGTAATCAATCAGCCGGGGAAATCAAATAATTTAGCCTGCACTTCTAAGAAGTGAATCGAGAGCTAGGATATACCCAGGAAGCAACTTTCTTGACTCCAAATTGGTGGCTTAAGAAGAAACTATGACTAGGTATATGACAAAGGACAATGTGAAGTTTCTCATATTCTTGTATCTGCAGAGTTCCCCAAATACAGGAGCATGTACATTTTCAAAGAGCAATAATAACATGATTTAAAGTGCCCTGCTTCTTGATACAAGACAAATCTCCATGCCTTTGATTATGTAGTTATTACTACAAATTCGGGTATAAATATTGAGTCTTGAGCCAAGAATGTGATGTTCGCGAATCCTTGTGGTACTAGAATATTTTTGCACGGGGAAATGATAGCAAATCTCAAGCAAGGATGGCATCAAGTACTCAAGGCATTATAAGAATGACAATTCAGAATTCAACAAAAAAATATAATATATCACATTCAACAATGTATGGCACCCATATCACATATTCTACAATTCTTAGCTAAAATTCCACTTCGTAAAGACATCAAGCTAAAGTAACAGAAAATTTGTAGAGAATGCAATATGGCAATTTAAAGAAAGCAAATTTACCTATAGGGACAAAGGGATTCCTAACTCGCTTTTTCTCCTGGAATAATTCTTCCAGCTCCGAATTGACAGCCCCCATCTAATCCATATTACCACTAGTTAGTTCAAAATCACAAAAATCTAATACTAGCCAAGGGAAAGTACAAATTTTAGAGCATGCAGTACAAGATTTATATATTCTCATAAATTACCAATTTTTCATTGCTCTGAAGTAATATAATTGGAATAAACATGAAATCCACTTTTCAAGCTGTGCTTAGAAGCATGAAACTAGACCCTCGGAATTGGAGTTTATGCAAAGTCACATCAAAACTGAATGGAATTATTCCCAATTGAAATTCCAAGGCTTGAATCCAGGCGAATTACAAGGGCATTTGCATTTCATCAGATAATTTTCAATAACGTCAATTAAAAGCTGTAGTGTAGTTTATCCACAATTATTTTCGATGAAAATATCAGTTCACATACGCAAATATTACGGTCATACCTCGAAAACAAGTGATTTCGTTGGGAACCCAGCTGGAAAAACTTGATTTTGAGAGAATTCAAAAGAAGAAGATAGTTTTCTTTCTGTAAAATTCTGAAGCTAAATCAATGATTTGTTGCTAGCGGATCGATTAGATCTTTCCTACGAGTAGGGCTCTAACCCATTTGATTAGGTATTCATGTGGACGTGGAAATTACTGGAATCCCTATTTTCAAGATTTAAATTAAAAAGTCAGATGTTAAATTTTAATTTTTAAAAATACGATATTTTATATATAAATACTGGTTTTTTTAATATTTAATTAAATATTAATAATAATATTATGAGCCCAACCCAAAAAAAAATAATTTTCAACTCTAAATTCACGTTCCTCTCTCTCCATCTCTCACTCATTCTCTCTCTGTCTCTCTTTCTCTGCCCAAAATCGCAGCTTCAAGGCCGCCGTCGGCACACTGCGATAGCACCGCGCGCCAGCGCTGCCTTTCACAGATCGCCCTCCCTCCCTAATTCACAGCTCGCGACGATGCCCTAATTCGCACTGCCGTCCACAGTAGCGACGATGTGCATAGGTGTGTGGCGTCGCAACGCTGCTGGCTCCAATCACTACCCGAGAAGGATTCCTCAAGTAACATTGCTAGTGTCTCAGTTCGATGTATCACGAGTTTTTAGGCTGTTTTTATTGGTGGTTGTTAGTGTTATGTAAACGGTGGTGGTGGTGATTATGCTTATTTTGCTGTGGTTGTATAGTGATTTTGTTGGTGGTGATCGTGTTAGTGGAGGTGGGGGTGGGGGTGGTGGTGATTTTGTGGATCTAATATTTTGGTGGTGGTGGTTGGGATGTTGGCTTAGTGGTGGCAGCAATATTGTTGGTGCTGGAGATTGTCATGGTTTTTGGTTTGCCGTCGATTGGATATGATGATGGCGATTTTGTTAGTGATTGTGTGCAATGACAATGTCTGGCCGTAGGGTGGTTGTGTGTGGGATGATATGAGATGAGGGTGGGTGTATGTGACCAATTATTTAATTGACTGTGACCTACAAATTATGACCGTGACCTCACTATAATCTATTTTTTTTCAATCTGTGATCTATAAAAAATTTTAATTCATGGCTAAGAAATCACTTGTGACCATAAAATTTTTGATTTGTGACTAGAAAAGAAGTTGTGACAAACTTTGATCTGTGACCAATAAAATAATCTGTGACCTATAAAATTATTGATTTGTGACTTCGAAATAATCGGTAACTTATAAAATTTTTCGATTTGTGATCGAGAAATAATATGTGGCCTATAAAATTCAAAAATCAATACATACGGGTCACGGATCTATATGATCAATTAATTTGATAGCCATGACCATATTGTATAGAACTGTGGTTAATTATTTCGTCGTTAAGGTCACAGATCACAGTCACAATCGTTAAGATCACGGATCACAGTTACAGGTTAATTATAAGTCACAAATCAATATAAACGAATCACATGTTTTGTAGAGTCACTGTTCGGAGCAGCAGCCGAAGTTGGAACAATTTTCCGGAATCGGAGCAGTCACCGAAACTGTCGTCGTACGGTCGTTGGAGCAACAGGAGTGGTGGAGGTGGGGTGAATTATATATATATATATATATGATTTTTGAAATTTAAAAGTTGTTTTCTTATTTTTGAAATAGTGTATACTTAAAGTAGGATTTACGAATTTTTTCCCTTTCTTCATCTTCTCTTTTTTGCGTTAAATATTGTAATGACGTGAAGTCTTAAAAAATAATAATAATAAAATTTGGGTTATAAATTATAATCACTTTTGGTCACTGACATTTCATCGAAATCTCTTATTTATCTGAATACAAAACTTACATTCCAATCCTTAGAGCTAGATTTTAAATAAATATGTAGATTAACGTTGTCGGAAATTCGACTACCCCAATCAAAAGAACAAAGAAAATAATAGGAAATAAAAGTAGAAGATGAAGCGAGGTATGCCAAGGCAAATCTCCTTAAGACAGATTTCGCCCCCCAACAACGTGCAAACGGGATTAAGGACGTCGTCTCCCAAGATACAACGCTTCTTCCAAAGTCGATATTGCACAATACCAACCTTGTCGGTCGAACCAAAGAATGAACGTACTCGAACGGAATAACAACGAAAATATCGTAGGAATTTATGCAGAATATAGATAGAGAACGAATTTAAAAATCAAGAATATATTAATTGATTTAGTGTCCAAAAAACGAATCTGAAGGTCTCTATTTATAGAGATTGAAGTGTCTCATTGAATGGGTGTGTAACATTTCATGAACTAGTGCACCACTTGGTCTGATATGTTCTAACCATTGGATCGCACTGTTTCATGATCTGACGGTCCAGATTAAACCATGAAGTGTAGTGTCCATTCATCATGCCTATTCACCAATTTCTGAACAGTCACCAGCCATGCAGATGCCACGCGTACGTCCAACTGAACCAACTGCCACGCAGGACTAAGTGACGTGTGTGCCACCTAGGATGCCAACTCATCGAGCCTCCCGTTGCCATGTCATCGAACCATGAGTCCATTTCTGAAAACTTTAAGGCTCCACAGCTCCTTGCGACGATGCGTACGAGCGAAGTGCAAAGTGCGCCTCTAAAGCGCCCAATGCGAACTTTGCGACGTGCGCGGGCCAGGGCCGGGACGGGGCACGGCGCGAGTGGTGCGAAGCACCCCTCTAGTGGTGGCTAGTTAGCTAGCCTTTGGCTAGCCAAAGTTAGCTAAGTTATAGACCACTTATTAAATTATAATTTGTACACACATCCCACTATATAAACAAGTCTTTTTTCTTGTAAACTTTCGATGTGGGATTACTTACCATATATAAGACACTTAAAATTGGGTTTATCAACTTATGGGCCTATATTGGAGACCTTTCCAATTCACCCAAATTAATTACAATGACCCACATAATTAAATATCACATTTAATTATTTAACACTTTATCAATTAATTCCAACAATTCTTAGAATAAATAGATGTCTAAGTATGCTCTATCATAGGAATTATCATATGTTTTTAAAAACAACCTTGTTTGACAACCATTATTGGGAAAAATAGAATTTTGAATAATAATTTTTAGGAGATTGTGGGGTTACAAAGTTAAAAAAAAAATTAATTTGAATTTACGTACAGAATATTTTATCGTATAAATGTATGTTTGAAAATAAATACGTAGAAAAAAAAATTCAAAAATAATAGTTGTCAAACAGGGACTTGATTTCAAATTTTACAGCCACTATACAATTTGGTAGTATGTTATGTAACTACCATCGAAACTAAGTTGATATTTAGTTATATGATTAAATAAGTAAAATTAGAGTGAGTAAGAACCTAAGGTAGATTTATAAATCTAGAAAGATGTGACGCTAGGAGAGGGATTAGCCATTGTATATATAATCAAGTTCAGCAAAAGTTAAATGATCCAATTAAAAATTTTCTCTCAAAGTTCAGTGACCAAATTTTTGCCCTAGTGTCACCTATACATGGATGGTAATCTCACAAGTGCATTGTTGATATCAATGTTCTTAAAATCGAATCGATCGTTCAAATAAGAAAAACCGTGAATCAGTACAAAACTGGTTCGATTAATGCCTAAAAACCGAATATTTGGCATTTTTGTTTTCCTATT
Source organism: Fraxinus americana (assembly GCA_035079005.1). Taxonomy (NCBI): domain Eukaryota; kingdom Viridiplantae; phylum Streptophyta; class Magnoliopsida; order Lamiales; family Oleaceae; genus Fraxinus; species Fraxinus americana. Next base: position 393,402 of record CM068716.1, on the reverse strand, counting down.
AATTTTTGAAAATAAACTTCCTTGTTGTGCCCAAGTTTTAAAGCCTAAATATCATACCCATTTTAAAGTGAACACAGTTTATAAATGGCTTCTCTAGTACTTTAATTCGAGGAAATCGATATGGGATTGGGAGAGAGTTGGTTTATTATCTTCTCCACTTATCAGTCAAGGTATCAGCGCAGTGGAGGATCCGGAAGTCTTTGCATTGTTTTAATTCATTACCTCTATTCACTGTGAATGATTTAACCTGGTTAGTTCAAGATTCAATTTTGCTTATTTTTCTTATTTATTTGCAGATCTTTTTTTAGTGTTTAATCCGAGGAAAAATCTAATCAAGTCCTGTGAAGTGAATTTCAAAAAAAAAAAAAAAATCTGTGGAATTTTTTTGGTATTGTTGTGTTCTTAAGTTCTTATTTTGATATTGCTATTGATTATTTTGATTAAGTTGCACGATTTGGGGAATATCTCCGATGTGATTATATGGCATGTAGACAGCGGCGGACCCAGTACAAAAGTTCAACACGGATGGACCAATGTTGATCGTTAAGCATTGATCATCAACAATCAACGATCGTAAAAGTAAGGTCGCAATCAGCTTCCTGTAACTTCTCATCCCTACATGTATTAGAAAAATATTATATGTCAGTGTTTCCAACTTGCAACCAACCTCAATCATTTTCCTCATTGTCTCTACTGCATCCCCAACACAGCCATGCATATATCTACCTTCGATTATGCTATTATACACTTCAATGTTAACTTGGATGCCCCTTGATTCCATTTCCTTTAAAAGTTCACTAAGTTCCTCAAAACTCCCTTCTTTGCAAATCCCGTTTATTATAGCTGCATATGTCTCCACCATGGGCAAAAATCCCTTCAATTTCAACTCGTTGAGAAGCCCATGAGCTCTGTCAACATCCCCTCTCTTGCAATACCCGTCAATAAGAGTATTATAGAACACAATATTCGGAATGGCATTCCTTCCCCACCTTTTCTCAATTAACTTTTTACCTTCCTCAACCTTCCCTTCTTTACACAACCCTCTGACCATTATACAAACACTATTATCTACACAAATATTGTCAATAGACTCAATACCATCATCCCTCTTCACCATTTCCTCATATACATTTAGTGCAATTTCAATTTTCCCGTTCTTTACAAGCCCATTAAGTAAAGAATTACAAGCCAAAACATGGGGCACCACATTATACTTTTTCAACACAATTGAATACAACTCGAGAGCATTCTCAACCTGCCCAGATTCCGCATGGGCTTGGATAACAACATCTAACGCCTCACTCGTAGGCAACTTCCTTTCACATTTCACACACTCCGCCAACAAATTTCCATTCTCCGTAGACACTTGAGACCTAGCCAAGAGCTTCAAAAGCGAAGAATAGGCAAACCCATCAAGAGAAAAGCTTTTCTGCGACACCCAGTCGAAGATCTTGAGACCCAATTCATAGTCACAAATTTTGTCGAACACTAGGTGTACATTTTCTAAAGGAGCAATGTCCTTTCGAGTATTTTTAGTTCTCCCTCTTCCTTCCATTGAGCACTGTTCTGGCGGAGCCCAGCACGCGCGGCAGCGCCCCCTCACTGGGTGTTGGGCCCGCCGCTGCATGCAGAGAGGAGGATTAAAAAGAGGTTGGTTATTATTATATTGTTGGTGTTCTTAAGTTCTTATTTAGATTATATTGTTGTGCTCCTGGGTTCTTATTTTATTATTGCTATTGTCAAATTATTTTGACAAATTTATATATTAATTATTTTTTTTATTATTAACGGTTCGACCCGATTTAACCTTTCAATCCTTAACCCTTCAGCTTTTTCGAGTCTATGGCAGGATCGATTTTCAAAACATTGGTTGATATCGTCAAAGTACCAACTGTAGTTCCACATGGTTCAATAAACATTTAAATTGCAAAAAGAGCACAAATTTCAACACTATTTTTCACTCATCCATATGGTAAAACCAACATTTAAATCCTGGTAACATGTATGATTTACAAGCTACATAGATTTTTTGCCAGTAAAATTTTCAAAGATGTAACGGTGGAAAAGGCAAAATGTAGTTTCTCAATCAATTGAGATGGTATCCATTCATTTGTAACTGAAAAAGATCAACTTCCATTCTTGATTCTGCAGAGCAATTCCAGAATCAAAGCTCTCTCTTTGATGTTACTAATGTTAATCACATTTGATGTTTCTGTAAATCCTCCTAACGAACAAATTGGAGCCGAGATAGCCAACTGCGCCTAGAATTTGCAGGAAAATTATAAGAACATAGACAACACTATTAGTGGAATCAAACAACATTAGATCGTGGAAGAAGAGGAGAAGAATACTTACCACATAATATTCCGAGACCAGCACAGAACATCAAAGTGTAGCCAAAATAAAAGCTGGTCTGGAAGAAACCCGACATCTTAGTCTTCACGTGATAGTAATATATAGAATAGAAGTAGACGTAAAGTGCAGTGGAAGCAGCAGATAAGAATGAAGTCCATTGCCAATGATAGTTCTCAGCATTCAGCATGAAATATGTCCCCACTATAGTTACACAAATGGTGACAATGATCAAAATTACAAACACAAGTAGCATAAAGCCATATACATAGTACACCTGTCAAGAACAACAGTAAATGAGCTTTACTCACAAGTCGTAACTGAGAGTATAGTGTCAATTCTAGAAAGAACATTACCTTGTAATTCCAAAAGGAAGTGAACACAAAATACATTTCAATAAAAATGCTTCCGAAGGGAAGCAAGCCTCCCATGAGAGAGATAACAGTTGGCGTGAGATACCACTTCTTCTCAGGGATTGGACGTGGGATGGTCTTCACACGACAAGGATTGTCTGGAGTGCCGCTCCAATTTCTTCCAACAATAGTACCAAGAAGTGCCAAGGGTAAAGAAATAAAAGCCCATATGACAAGAACAACAACGATTGTACCGAAGGGAATAGCAGCTAGGGAGCCATAAAATATGGCGATTGTGTTTAAGATGAACCCAATAAGAAAGCACATTAAAGGGAAAAGTGATGCCGTGAGAATCATCGATTTTATCCAGCTTTTACCTCGCAAGACGAATTGGGAGAAGCATTATAATTATCATTTGGTCATACAAAATCAATCGTTTTTCCATACTACAGATTATAAAGAACTGAAAGAAGGCCAAGATGCATGCAAGGGAGGGGAAGGGTGAGTTGAAGAAAGAAACATACCCCCACTGCGGGAATACATGCCACCACTAACATAACCGGCAATGAATGATGTAAGAGCATAACACACAATAAAGGTTGTGACAATTGCTCCTCTCCTGAGTCACACAACACCAAACAATGGAAGTTAAAGCAACTGAGATGAACTACCAGTTAAAAGAATAAATAAAAAAAGAAATTGAATAATTCCACAATATTTGTCTATAAATAGGAAATTTTATTCTAAAGTGTAAGTATAAGCCCGTGTTTGGTACCGATTAAAATTCAGATTTTAATCTAAGTCTAAGTCAAAGTCAAAAATCAATTTTAACCACATATTTCATAGGTCCCACAGCTTTTCGACCATAAATTTTAGGAACTTTTATCAAAATCTACTAAAAATCTAATTTTAATCCCTACCAAACAAGGGCTAAATCTATAGTTGGCCATCTTACCATTTAAATATTCTATTTAAATTTCTTTTATGATATCATAAAAATTAATTCTTTAAATTTTGGGAGCATTTTTTTTGGAAATAATCTTCTGAAGTAAAATCAATTTTCATAACATTGGGGCAGCACTTCTCTAGATCAATTCAACAGTAGGCCACACCCAATAAAAACACTGATGTCGTAGTATAAACTACTCCTGAAGGCCAGAAAAAGTTTCTTACTGAATGAAATAAATAGAAATCAAGTTTGTTCTTCTTTTACATATGTTTTTTGTTTGATAGGTCATTGGTTATTTTGGCTTCATGCAAAACGAAGCTAAGCAAAAAAGCTTAGTTAACCCAAACTTATTTCATAAGCCAAGTACTCAGTGTAGAGGTGCACAGTGCATACAAGCAAAACATCCAGCTTTCACTTGACTTGTTTAAATAGCTTTTGTCAGAACAGAATTAGGGCTAACTGTGAAAGACTTGATTAGAAGAGTATGGAAAAAGGTTATCAAGTATATGAAAGGTGTTTGGTACATCTTACAGCCTACTAACCTAAGTTGCACGGACACGGACACGACACAACACTACATGCCAACACATAATTTTCAAAAAAAGTAGGACAAGGCCGCATTGGAGACACTTCCATCTAATTCTGTAAAATTTTGAATTCATATATTATATCTTTATTTTTATAATTTTCAATATAGGATACAGCACATGGCCAAGAAACTTGCCCAATGGGTATTTCTAAAGTATCCCTGGAGTGTCGATAATTTAAAAGACGTATAGAATAAATGGGACAAGGGCACATGACTTGTTGGATCCATGTGCTTGAGTGTTCGATGAGTGTCAGAACAGACATGTCTCCCTAACAGGAGTGTCCGTGCATCATAGATATGTCACATCACATACAGAGAGCTTCAGGCATACCCTATATACAGCATTCCAACAATTGCTAAAATAATGACGAGCAGAACCAGAGTTGCAAGCTGAGCGCCAGTGCCAACAACAGCTGAAAGTAGAGACAGATTTATGGGAGGCCGAAACACATCACCATGGACAAGTTTCCAACCAGATTCTTCATTCACATCCCGTTCCTAAACAGGAGAAGTTCAAAAGTGAGCATGGTTTAAAAGATGTTATGTTCCACCATTAAAAGTGCCACTTTTAAGAGACCTGATGAATAATGAACTTGGTGGTATAGCATATTAAGAATCAAGTCGCACGAAATATTTCGTCGAAAACAAAATCTCATGAATATTATATACGGCAAGACATACACAAAGTTCAAAAAAATTACCATTGTCTCCAGATCATCATCTTCCCGAGCATATTTAGCATAGTCATTCCGGAGGGTGCGCATTAAAATCATTGAAACCAAACCGGTAAGAAAGATCACCATCATGAAAGAATTAAAAACTGAGAACCAGTGAATCTGTACAACAAGAAATCTTCATTGAGCTGACTTGGAGAAATAATAATACGGATTTTGTTAACTATAGGTTGGGTATTAAGATCTTATATTCTCCAGTTTCTTTCTCTCTTTTTAATTATCTATTTTTCCCCCTTTATCAGCATCTTTAGAGAAAAAAATGACAAACATATGGAATGAAATATGGAAGTTATTCATTAACCTCCCTAGCATAAGATCAATTGGCATGTGAAAGCATAAATTCCTGTGAAAAATGGTAAAAATTAGTATGTACCTGGTGCTCAAAAAAGGGGTAGTCCAGATAAACATCAAAACGATGTGCAAACGTAATGTTAGTGGGAATCCATTTGACAGAATAAGTCATGTGCAACACTCTCCCCTCTTCAATTGGCTTAGGGTTTTCCTGAGTCAGATTGACATGGATAATCTGCAAGAGGAGATTTCAGTTAGCAACAAATGAAGATACCAATGCATAATTTCCAGAAATAATTGATACATACAAAATCTACCTGGTTCTTATTGTATTCAACGACAAGATTTTTATGTGTCCAAAGCACGTGCTTTGTATCATGATTTTTATCAGGAAGCACCTCACCAACAAAACCTTTAAACAAAGAATGAGCAGTTAAATCCTTAGTTGAATGTAAGCCAACAAGTCAAAATATCTATGAGTAGAAGAACATACCCCATAGTGGCAAATCATCTGATAAGCATGCCAAAATATACACAGAAAGAACACAGTTAGACAGGAGCAACAGAAGAATAAATGTAATGAACTTATCCTAAGAACTGATCCAGAATATTAATATCATTAGTCAACAATGTATAATCAACAATAACAAAGATCGTGAAGAATGTACCCATAAAAAATTCAAACCAGTATGAATTGTCAATTGCATCCTTAAACTGTTTAACCTTAGCTGCATCCAGTTCAAGTTCACATATAGTCGTCAATTTCACATCTCCTACCATTAGAAATAGCCAGATGTAAGGGATAAAGTTCTAGTGATGGAAATCTATTTAATTAATTGAGATGTATTTACACATTACTCTTGAACTTTATATCAATTTGGCTATCAATAAGTTCGTTTCCTCCAAGAACCTCGCCAAGGCCTCCCCACTTGTGAGCACCATTTCCAGGTGGATGACAAAATGAAAGGCTGTAGTAGTTGTAGGTCTCTTGGGGGTTGTTATACGGACCGACCTTGTTTACCCATAGTGTGATGGGATCATCTGCTTGATACTGGCACATAGAATATAAAACGTATTGACAATAGGAAAGGCAGTACAAGATCAATTTTTACTGCATTAGACAGTCAAGAGACAATATGCACTTATTTGAAACTTGAGATCAAGCTGACTTTTGATGGTTCACAGAGAGCGAGAATCTCAATAATGTAGAAAATGTAAAAACTGTGTCTTGATACTCAGATCAATAAAAAAAGGAAAAATTACTCAACAATTGAAAAAATAGAACATGAAAGAAAAGACTAGCATACACCTATGAACAGGGGCGAATCCAGCACCTAGCGAGCCGGAGTGGCTGCCCGTGCTGGATCCGACGAGAAAAAAGATTTAAGAAATATTTTATATTAAATATATATAACTCTTAGTGCATAATTGTTAAATGATAGGCGGCGTAGCTCAAATGGTAGAGCACTCACTCTCCATGTGAGATGGACAGAGTTCAATTCCTTTCACATCCATTCTTTCGTTTAATGTTTTAACAAATAATAAATAAATAAAAACTGTACCAACTTTTAACCAAAAAAAGGTGTATCTTATATGGTGAAGTGCTTGCTTTGGATTTAAAAAACTTTAGGTTCGATTCCAATCACCTCCTCCCCTTCTTTTAATTTTTTTAACAAATTAAATTAAAACTAAACAATTATATATTATTAGTTTTCGTTTCCAAAATATCTTTTTTAATAAATTTATGGACTCAAATTATTATTTCATAATATATACTTTTATTATTAGATTTTATCAATTTATTTTGTAAAATTAAATTTGGTCAATTTAAGTATTGCTCTTTTTTCTTTTAATAGTTCAAAAACATTGAGTCAAAAATAGTTCTAATTCTAAAAATTATTGTTTTAAAAATTTTGCATAAACTTCGCCTAAACACAAAGTTTGTCTTCACCATTTAATCATGTTTTACGTATAAATTTCATCTTATCTCGCTTAAATTTGTAAAAACTTGAAACTTGATCATCCATATATGATCGATACAAATTTATATTTTTTTTCATTCTTTTGGATTGTACTGAATTATATTTTCATATGCATATAACTTTTATGTTTTAGTTCATTTATATATTGATTGAGTTTTTTTTAATATTATTTAATTAAATATTAATAAACAATCTCAAGTCAACGATCGCCCTAGCTGACTCAATATCCTGAAGCCCCTTGTGGAAGCTTCAGATAAATTAATAATCGCACACATACATAAGTGAAGCATGAAGTCAAAAAACAATGTAATTTGAGGACACCTTTTTTATTGTCGTACTTAAATTTTACATTTTGAGAACAAAAAAAGCCCCTCTCTAATAGCCTATGGCCATTCCTTTTCGAGTTTTTAAATTACTTTAACAACCTTTTCTTGTTCAAAATGTCACAAGTATCTAAGCCGTTTACAAACATCCACATTAGTTAGATATCAGAACATCTTTCCTTCGAATTTACATCAGCAATTGATGAGAACCAATAACAATCAATAATCAAATTCAACAGAAAAAAAAAAACATAAATTAACGAAAGCAACAATTTTTGTAAGCGGGATAACAAACTATCCACAAGATCTACAAGTTATCAACAAATATATCAATAAAATCAGAGAGGCAAATTACTTACCTTGCCGAGTGTAAAAGAGACGAGGAACAAAAAGATAATGAAGAAGAAGCATAAGGATCGGACAACCGAGCTCATCCTCATCGCCTCTCAGTGAAACAACACCGTTAGATCTGAAAGAATATTTCACAAGTGTAATTGAAAAACGCAAAATGCAAAAATTCTTCTTTCCTAGTTCCCAATGGAATTAATGATTCGATTGTGATTTGAGTGCAAACGTTTTTGCTCCGATCTACTGAAGATTTCGAGAGGTGTAAGGAAGCGTATCTGCAAGTTTATAGTTGCTCTGGGTTCATGGCTCCCAGAGAGTGACTGTGGACTGTGGGCCAGTTTCCAATTTTTTTTTTATTTTTTATTTCACTATTGGTGCGTTTACTTTGACATGTACAAGCCAAAAAAAAAAAAAAAGGAAAAAGAGAGAATTTGGAGTATATGTCAAAATTTGCGCAATAAAGGCTTCGTATTATCCAAATCCTCTGTATCAACCCCAAGATTTTCATCATCGTCCCCACACTCGTGCGCAGATCCAATTACAAGCAATAATTGATCATCCAGGTATCTATGCAGGAGTAATCCAACTTCATCCTCAGCCTTCTCAACCCCGCATACCTCCGTCTTCCCGCGCCGGCGGCATACGCGGAAAAAAATTTCAGCAGCGCAAACGAAGGGACACGTGGCGCATAACAAAGGGAGGAGAAGAGGGAAGCATAGAATGAGAAACAAGTATCTTCTGCGGCGGCCGTTGAGCCAAGATGTTAACATCATTCTGATTGTGGAAAAGGAAATGAGCTGGTTAGAGTAGACGTCGTCGTTTTGCTCGTTTTCGTCTTGGGTTTTCATTGGGGTTGATGTGGGGCTGCTTGTTGATTGTTTTTGGGAAGAAACAGAAATCCCACATGAGTAATTTCTTTACGCATAATCTGAGATATTATCAGTGGTGACTTTGACACTTCATTTGGGTTTTGTATTCGGCAGCAAATGGAGAAGGTATCCAGTTCTAATGAAAGGCCCAACCCATCTAAGCATGGACTGACCCAACAGTGAGGCCATACTGGACGGGCCAATTAGACTCTTCCAGTCTCCAGACGGCAGCCCTCCGCCCGCCGTCGTCAATTCTTTCTGCCTCCAGATTCCAGCCAGCAGCCGCAGCTAAGTACAAATCTCCATAAAAATTGGAGTTTTTGCAGATTTCCCACAAAATTACAAAGTGCAAAATCCAATTCTGCAAAGCCATGTAACTGCGTTTCATCGGTTCATCTCATTTAACTCTTAACTGCTCCCAACTTGTTTTGAGTTGAATTTTAGTTTTTAAATATTTAATCATTGATGCCATAGGATTAGACTGATTTGGGATTGATTTGTTGGTGGTAATTATATGCTTTTTTGTAGAATTTGTTTGCATTTAGATTCTGTTTTTTGCTTAGACTAGTTATTTTGAAGGTTATGTTAGTGTGTTAAATATGTAAAATTATGTTAAATTATCGTGAATTACATTTTGAATGTTAGATGGCTATTTAAATCATCACAATTGAATCATTAGTATTATATTGAATTTCAATTATGTTTTAATGTCAACATTATTAAAATTTCATTTACGTAAATTTGAATGTTGTCGATCTCATATCTTAAGTGCTCTCTTGGTGTAGGGCATAATTTGCTTTTACTCCAACATTGAATTTCAATTTTACCGTAAATATGGATTTTTCATGTAATTTGTAATCAAACTTAAATGAAGAATGAATGAACTAACATTGATATCATTAATCTATGCAAGTGAGAATAATTCGACGAATAAACACCCAAGATAATCACAACAATCAGTCCACAAATAATTATTTGTTACATGCACACCGCAGTTTGACATCAATCAGGACTCAAAATGATGGTTATTGTACTTCATTAATGTCAACATCTACTACTTTAAATAAGCTACGATAATAGCAAATAACAGACTTATAAAGGTGTAGATGAAGACTCAAACAACATTGTACCATCTCAATTTGATTTCAATTTACACGCTAACAAAATTATCGAATATTACAAAGGATAAATGTTAAAATAACAGTCTTTGAACAGTTGACTTTGGTATGTGGCTGCTTCAATTATCCCATACTCTATAACTTGGCTGCTTCATAATGAACATTGTACATATGGCTACTTGAAGATTCCAACTGTGCTGTGTAGAATGGGAAGACATCAAAGGCAAATTCATTGTTATATTATAATAGAATAAATTTTCAAACTTAAGAGTCGAGAGATGCCTATAAAGTACAAAATGCATGCAAGATGTTGAATGTTATGAAAGGTATATTTATATAATGTAGTGGAGAGGCATTGGAGCGATAAAATTTTATATGATTAAGTGTGAATTAATAACAGAAATAAAAATACAAAAAGAAGAAGAGGGATACTTTACCGAATTTGAATCTAGGTGATTGACAGGTTTGTGTTTAGCATTATGTAAGTTAACTATTCCATCAAAAAAATTTCTGTATGTGGTCACATGATACATCAACGCTGCAAATCAAGAATGGTTATTATCAAAATATAAACAAAAAATATTTTCAATCATAAGTATGTCAAAGTTGAATGGGATACGACTAAGGAATTAAAGATTTTAAGATTATGTGAGTGTATCAATACTTACTTTTTCATCTTGAGGAAGCCAGAAGTTGTTGTCATAACCTTAAGATATAGCTTCTTGTAATTGAACCCTAAGTATACTAAATCAAACATTACTACTAAGAACACAAAAGCAAATCTTAAAAGGAAAAAAAATGGAGAAATTCAATTATGAGTTAAAGGTTATCAACTACAATTAGTTTAATACATACTAAAATTTCATGAAAAAAAAGCTAAACCCATAATGTCCAATTATTGATTTAAATAGGATTGGAACGAAGAATAAAGCACATATTATTCAACTAACTGGTATTTCACTATTCTGGGATGAATAGTGAAACACCGGTTAGCTAGGGAAAAAATGAAATAAAAAGAATAGCCGCAAGTGCGGAGCGACGAAAGGAATTTTAATTTTCTTGTATGTACGTAATTGAATATTTTCTAATATTTTTGAATTAAATTATTAATAAGTGAAGTTGAAGTTATAGCTTATGTGAAATGTGAATAAGTAATTTTTTTGGCAAAAGAGGGAAATAAAAAGAAAAGTCGCAAGTGCGGAGCGACGGAATGAATTTTGATTTTCATATATGTACATAATTGAAGATTTTCTAATGTTTTTGAATTAAATTATTAATAAATGAATTTGAAATTATAGTTTATGTAAAATGTAAATAAGTAGATTTTTTGGTAAAAAAAAGAAAATAAAAAGAAAAGGCGCAAGTGCGGAGCGGAGGGAATTTTGATTTTCATATATGTACGTAACTGAATATTTTCTAATATTTTTGAACTAAATTATTAATAAGTGAAATTGAAATTATAGTTTATGTAAAATGTAAATAAGTAGAATATTTGGCAAAAAAAGGGAAAAAGAAAAAGGCTAAAAAAGGAAATAAGAAGAAATTCTGATTTTATGTATGTTTGAAATGAAGCAAAAAATTGTAAAAAAAAATTACGCTAATTATGTATATTTTTTCTCTTTATTGTGATTTTTAATCTCCTAATTGAGATAAGTAATTATTGTTTATTATATTATAATTGTGTTAAATCAGCGGTACGCAAGTGAAATGACTTAAATTGAAGATTTGAAAGGGAAAATGACGGATTTTGGCATCGAGAACGACTCCCACCCAGCTAAGCTTGGTGGCCCCGATGTGCGCACCGAGTAGACATTTCTGAATTGGGGTCATAAGCGCGATTCTGATAACCGTATCAAAAGTTATGGTCGAAATACTAAAAAAAGTACCAAAGTTGCATAAAAATATGACTTCGGGGATCGAATTGTACAAGTGTTGAAAGTTTAAGGACCTAGGGTTGCAATTTTTGAAGAATGAAATTGATAGAAAAGGGAAAATATTAGGACTAAAAAGTACAAAATTAAAGTTTAAGGACTTCACACGCAATTACCCCCAAGGACTTAAGCACTGTTTGGAGCAAATTGCTCCGGACTTTGGAGCAAATGCTCCAAACTCTTTGCAGCAATTTGCTCCAAAGGTTTTGGAGCAATTACTCCGCATTGTGCGGAGCAAAGTATTTTTTTTTTTTTCTTTGCTTTCCAAAGTAGATTGATTTTTTTTTTTTTTTTTTTTGGTTTCTCTTTCCGTCGGGTACAATTCATTTTTGAAGCATTTTACATTCTCATTTTATCCCCACCAATTAATTTATTTCCCATTTTATCCTCATTATTAACTGTTCATTTGTAAAACATTTTCCTCAAAACAAAAGGGTAAACAACAGAAATAACTAAATATCATAAACCAAAATTTCAAATATCAACATAAACTCACTTTTGTTTGCGGAATTGTTTTTTTTTTCTTCTTCTTCTTCTTCTCTAGCTGCACGAAACAATTAAGTTTGGTTCCTTTTCTGAATGTACAAACAAAAAAATTTCAACGAAACATTTATACAATTACAACACTTTCTTATTCCAATTAAAGCCTTGTATGGGAGGGATTAAAATCGGATTAAAATTGAAAATATAACCGTTATTGTTGACTTTTATTAGACGAGTGGAACCCAATAACGGCCATATTTTCAATTTTAATTGGCTTTTAATCCCTTCCGAACATGACCTAAATAAAATCACAACATAATTAACTAAATATTATAAACCAAAATTCCAAATATGAATACATGAGGAACAAAATATTTTACAAAATATAAATTGCAATGCTTGGATAACAATTGTATCTCGAACACAATCATGACGGTAGTAATAACTAGGAAAAAACTACAGTAATAATAGGGAACCTTATGGAAAAATAGAAAACCTTAAATTCTTTGTCTCTCTCTATCTAAAAGACGTTGAATTGAAATTTTTTTTGCTCAGAGAAATTCAGCAATAGCTTCCACCACGTCGAAAGTAAAAACCTGAAAACGGTGCAATTACATTAGTGAAGTGCATACAATTAAATAAGAGGATCTAATAAAGAACACTTCAAGAATCAAGCAAAAATTCAATCATGAAGCAGTGAAGATGTTCTTCTCATAGCAATAAAATTGAATGGGAGTGCAAAGTTTAGGGACAAGAAGGGTATATAGAACATTTAAAAATTCTGAAAGGTAAGTAATAAAAATGTAATGGGAAACTGAAACAAAATTACTGGAAAAACTTTGCATTGTAACAAGAAGATCTAACCACCTCTTCAGATGCAGCACCAGATGAATTCTTATTAAATTTTCTTGCCAGGTCGTGTAGATTGAATGAAGAAGAGAAATGAAGATTTGTTTTATTCATACCACCACTCTCGCCTCACTTTCTTTCCATTTATAATTATCGTTTTGCATGAGACATAATAATTTCACCAGCAGATACAGTGACCACTGTCTCTTTCCCATTTAGTCAAAAACTGTGGCTGGGATATTTTGTATTCAACATAACTGGCTAAATTAATTTAATTTTTCTGGGATGAATAGATGAAGAAGAGAAATGAAGATTTGTTTTATTCATACCGCCACCACCGCCTCACTTTCTTTCCATTTATAATTATCTTTTTGCATGAGACATTATAATTTCATCAGCAGCTACAGTGACCACCGCCTCATTCCCATTTAGTCAAAAATTATGGTTGGCATATTTTGTATTCAACATAACAAGCTACATTAATTTAATTTGTCTGGGATAAATAGTGAAATACCAATTAGCTACAATAGTATGAAAAGGAGGATTCAAATGAACAGTAAATTTGGAATCCCCTCTTTTAAGGTAAAGGAGGATATAATCTAGCAAACTGACCTGGCCAACCTCAAGAATGCTTGTGAAAACTTTGCAATATAGCAATCTTCTTCTGTGTGTCTTTAGAAGATGGGCTGCAAAACCTTCCACCCCATTGTGGGATATATATCAGCAAAATCACGACGATGAAAACATATAATCATCACCCCATAAGTGTTTTCCATGTACCTGTTGAGTATCTGGATCCTCTAAATAAAATTACTTGCTTTAGAATTGTTTGAGAGATAATATCGTGTTTTGAGACTACTTCTGTGATATATGAATTCTGTTTGTAATATTTCTATAGATAAACACAACAAAAATTCTTAAAAACTGTCAAAGTAACATGAAGAAATAAAAACTACATTCGTTCAAAAATTTCTTGTGAGAAGATTCCATCTATGGTCGAATTTTCATAATCTAAATTTGTACCATTGTTAAAATTAGTTAGAGACAAAGGCACGGGCAAATCGAAAGGATTTTCTTTTCTTGCTAATGAGGATCCAAGTACATATCTAGCCGCAGGTAAGACTCTCTGTATCTTGAATCACTTTTCTTTTTCCTTAGAACTTGACCATATAGGAGTGCTTACCCTCAATCCACTACATTGTATCGGCTGAACGTATAGATAATCTAAATGGAACTCAAATCTAGGTCAAATAATTATAGTCGTTTTCCTCAACTCTTCTTCCTTGAGCATGTTGATTTCCTATTTCTTTCATTACGAAGCATGCATTTTGAGTGACTGACAAATGATTGGCAAGGTGAAATAAGATTTACTTATCGAGAGAAAAGAAGATGACTTAAATTTACATAATCCTTTCTAACCTCATGATATGGTTTGTGTCTTTATTCAACATTGGTCTCACTATTGACGAGGGACATGAACAGTTGCAATGAAACTTTTTGTTAGAAGGTAAATGGAAATGCAAAAGAAGGCGTTTGGTGAAGCAGGAGTAGGAAATTTGCTTGCAGTGGTGGCGGTGTGGGAGCATTAATCTCGATAAGATTTACTTATCGAGGGAAGGGAAGATGACTTAAATTTACACATGGTTTAAAAAGGCGGTAGTGAAGCGCGCCTTGAGGCCCGCCTCACTGTGAAGCGCATGTAGTATGCCTCGAATCAGTATTTTTTAGGCTAAAAATATGAGGCTCACGCCTCTAAATCTTTGAAGCGTGCTCCTCATGAAGTCATATAAATTTTGATTTTTCAATTCTATGAAAAGAAATCAGAATGACCTTCTTAAAAAAGAAAATGGTCCATTTAAAAATGCATTTTAGGTCCAAACAAAACAAAAAAATATTTAGAAAACTAAACGACGGCCAGAAATTAGATGACCAAAAAGGAACAGATTCAATAGAAATTCAAAAATCAGAAATTGAGAGTAGCGGAGAGGAAAATGATGGGGAAATTAGATATGATGATAATTCCATTAACGATGCTAGTAATAGTGATGATAGTGCAAATTATTAGGCTTTTTTTTAGTTTAAGCTGTTTTTTTCCATTGTAAATAAAGTGATTTCTAACTTTTGTAATATATATATTGCTAAACATCTTTTTTCTTTAGATAGACTATATCTCAATATGCTAATTACTATATATCATATTTACTATATGCTCCAATTTTGATTTTTTGTACTATTTTATAATTCTTTTTCCTTAGATTTTTTGTTTTTTGTGAGGCTTACGCCTCAATCTGCCTCGAAGCTTACGCCTCGCCTTATAAAGAAAAATCGTCTCAGTACTTAGTTTCATTTTTTTAAACCTTGAATTTACAGAAGCGTTTCTAACCTCGTGATATGGATTGTGTCTTTATTCAGCATTAGTTGGAACGGAAATGCAAAAGTAGGCACTTGGTGAAGCAGGAATAGGAAATTTGCTAGCAGTGGTGGCAGTGTGGGAGCATTGATTCTAGTTTTCTTTAACAAAGTCGTTTAGTTGGAAAAAATTCACCTAGTGAAGAAATTGTAGTTGTTGATTAAGTTGAACTTCCTAATCTAAAGCTTATACAACTAAAGAGGGGACAAATTTATCTGTTTTACGTTTGTCTTCAATACATTCCCATATTTGTAGATCGAATTAGTTTTTTGTCTCTAGTATGGTGACTTGAACAATTTTAGTAAATGGACGGCATGAAGAATTGAACTTAGGTCACCTTTGCTTGCTCTAATATCACTCTTCAGTATTGAACTACTTCATCTAATAGCTTAAGCCCTATTGAGGGAATTGTTCCTTTTTTTTTTGTCCTCAACATATTATTTCTATATATGAGCACGCGTGCTCGTACTGTCGTACGTACACCCTTGAGCATGTATGATCTAAGTTAAAAAATCAAAGAAATATTTTTTTACCTGAACTGATTGCTTACAAGTAGAAGCTGGTCCTGTTGTTTATATTGTATGTCAACGAGCACAAATCAAGCAGTCACTTGCATTTGCTAGAATTTGCTTTAGTTTGAGAAAGGTGTGAGATATTTCATAACGACTATGTTTTATATCCTCTTAAACTACTTATTCTATGTGTACTTTACTGAGGATTCCTATAGGCTTTAACCGTCATCTATTGTCAAACCTAGCATGGTAGTTCAGGTAGGTGCCAAAATTCGGGAACTGTTCCTTTATAATATGATTACATTGAAAATGTCTAAACTTCTTGTCACCAGCTTTCTTAGTTTTTGTAGCTTGGTTTGGTTATTTAGTACTTTAGTTTGCCTTTCCAATTTTGTTTGCATTACGTTGTGATGGAGACCGTTTATTTTTGTGTCTAACGGCTATTATCATCTTGTGTTGTTGCACACGAGGCTGTGTTATTGACTCTTGACTCACTCGCCATTGATTTCAAATTCAGAGAGCCACAAATACAGGCTGGGGAGCTGAAGAAGATAGTCGATCAAGATGGGCTCAAGACGAATTCGAGGGTGGTTCAGTAAGGGATGGAAGACTATCTGATCAGTCTAGTGTTCCAGAGTTGGAAAGATTCACATAATTCCGGAGCAAAATTCAGCAATACAGGCAAGAAAAGATCCTATGAAAGAAATGATAAAAATGCAAAATATTCAGACAGAAGTTGTGTTGAGAAACACAAGGAGAATGTAATGAAGCACAAAAATGATTTGGACGAGGCAGATAGCGCTAAAAGGTTATGGAGGAATGATGATGAACTGAAGTCGAGGAGAGATTACGGTGGGAGAGATGAAATTAGATCAAGACGAGTCCTATCATAAAGAAGACGGGCATGGTTTAAGAAAACCTGAATGAGGCCTGCCTATCAAAAAACACTTCAAGGCACTGATTGTGTGGCAGTTTTGGAAATGTGGCCTCTGTAAGGGGTACTTTTCAGTTTGCTCAAGTCAAACGTGTCATTTTCCATTTTGTCCAAAAATTTTTAACATTCACCACAATAGCCTTCCAATGCTGAAAAGTCGAAATTACCCTTAAAATGTTATATAAATTACAAAAAAAGATATTATTTAAAAGACAATAATACCCTTTTTTAAATTATAAGAAATTCCAACACTTTTCACTTAAAATTTCGAAACCACTTTCTTTATCTATTTATTCCAACACAGATAAAAATTGTTTCATTTTTTCTCTTCTTCAAACTTGAAAACATATAAATTTATCAAACGCTTAATAAAGAAATATTCACAGCCATCAGTAAAATTGACAATTATATTTACGTATTTTACTTTTGGTTCGGTAAAATTAGTGCAGTATTTTAATCTTTAAATCTTATTTCGACATAAATATATAAAAATTTTACGATCTTAAATGAATCTATAATCATTTTTAACAAAAACGAGAAAAAAATTCATCTGCATAAATAATTTCAGACAAATTTACGATCGGTTGTAAAATAGTCAACCAAACATTCAGATAGATCCAGACAGCCCGGACATCTGAGCCGCGGCTAGAATAATTACCGGACGTCAAGACTAACACTGCTACAATAGTTTTAAGTCATAACTTTCTTTCCTAATATCTGATTGAGGTGATTCAAGATGCGTTGAAAAGCCAACTCAGAGGTCTACAACTTTGCTTCAAATACCATGTTCGAATTCGACCGTTTTCCATATCAAAAACTAGTCTCAATATGAGTCTGAAAATCAGTACAAAACTTTTCAACATTTTTGGCCAATAACTTTCTCTCCTAATATCCGATTGAGATGATTCAGGATGCGTTAGAAAGATAACTCAAAGGGTTACAACTTTATTTAAATACCATCTTCGAATTCGATCTTTTTCCATGTCAAACATTGGTCTCAATATGAGGCTGAAAATCGGTGCAAAACTTTTCAACTTAAAAGTTAATATGTGATAATGTTTTTGCTATATTTCATCCATTTGACTAATTTTTCATCCAATTGACCTCTAACACTCTCGACTCTTCATCGCAAGGTTATAAAGAAGTTTAGAATATTTGCATTTTAATCCATAAACTATCACTTTCCTCAATTTTAGACATTTTCGGTCTTTTCTTCTAATTTCTATTGTATTCGTTCATTTGCAGCAGCTAAACCAAAATGCAAGAGTACTTCGAATATTTAGGCACCTATAAATCATGAAAAATACAATTATTAGTGGATGAAAAAGTCATAATTGCACTATCATCACCACCTACTCTGACAAATTTCCGTCAATTCACCATTTTTCACTTCATTTCTTTTTTGTTTCACCTCCTCTTTGAGTCCAATTTTTATGATCACGCATGGCTTCATTTAAGGCTCCAAAATACGTCATTTTCTCCAATATATTTAAACTACAAAACGACATGAACACACATGAAAATGCTCAAAAGTGCTCAAAAACAAGTTAAAAACTACGATTTAAAGGTATTTGTTTAATGAGTTAATTGCACTCATTAGTATATTATTAATTATAATTTGTATGTTGCATAATTATTGTCGTTAAATATTCAATTATAATTAAATTGTTTATTTTAATTGTTTATATAATATTTAATTATAATTAATAGAATATTAAATGAACAATTGAAATAAATAATTTAAATTGCGTATTTTAATTGTTTACTCATATTTAATTGTAAAAGAAGAATTTATAATTAAATTGCATATTTTAATTGTTTATACAATATTTAATTGTAATTAATAGTATATTAAATTAGCAATTGAAATATAAAATTTAAATAAACAATTCAATGAAATAATTTGTTTTAAATAAATAATTTAAATCGTGTATTTGAATTGTTTACTTAATATTTAATTGTAAAAGAATAGTTTATAACTAAATTGCCTATTTTAATTGTGTATATGATATTTAATTACAATTAATACAATATTAAATAAACAATCGAATATTTAATATTTTATTATTTATAACTAAATAATATTTTATTATTTTTTGTTTTAATTGTTAACCAATTATTTCATTATTTTAATTGTTAATTGAATATTTTATTTATTGTTTATAAATAATAGAAAATTAAATGAACAATCGAATATTTGTTTAATGAGTTAATTGCACTCATCAGTACAATATTAATTATAATTTGTATGTTGCATAATTATTGTCGTTAAATATTCAATTATAATTAAATTGCTTATTTTAATTGTTTATATAATATTTAATTATAATTAATAGAATATTGAATGAACAATTGAAATATAAAATATAAATGAACAATTCAAATAAACAATTAAATGAAATAATTTATTTTAAACAAATAATTTAAATCGCGTATTTTAATTTTTTGCTCATATTTAATTCTAAAAGAAGAATTTATAATTAAATTGCCCATTTTAATTGCTTAGAAAATATTTAATTATAATTAATAATATATTAAATTAGCAATTGAAATATAAAATTGAAATAAACAATTAAATGAAATAATTTGTTTTAAATAAATAATTTAAATTGTGTATTTGAATTGTTTACTTAATATTTAACTGTAAAAGAATAATTTATGATTAAATTGCCTATTTTAATTGTGTATATAATATTTAATTATAATTTGGGCCCCAGTAAATTGCGCATGCTCTTGAGGATAAGTCTGATGGCATCATCTAAATGGAAATCCATCCTACAACATTTCAAATGTTATAATCTTGTGAAAGATATAATAAATAAAACATAATATGAGAAAATTAAACTAGTCGAATGATAATAACTACTATCCGCAAGAATTAATAGATAATGGAACAATAAATAATGCAATGATGGAATAAACGAATAACATTAGATTCTTTTTGTAATTAAATATTAAACAAACTATTAAAATAAACAATTAAATTAAATAATTTATTTCAATTATAATTGTTTATATAATATTTAATTATAATTAATAGAATATTAAATAAAAATCAAATATTTCAAGAAGAATTTTTAATTAAATTACTTATTTTATTTGTTTGTACAATATTTAATTATAATTATTAGAATATTAAATAAGCAATTCAAAGAAACAATTTATTTGTTTATTTAGTTTTTTATTATATATAACTAAACAATTAAATGAAATAATTTATTTTAAATTGTTTATTTAATGTTTTTTGAACAATTTCAATAAGTAATTTAAAATAAATATTTTACTTGTGCACTTAATATTTCGTTGTAAAAGAAGAATTTATAATTAAATTCATTATTTTAATTGTTTATATAATATTTAATTATTATTAATTAATAAAATATTAAAAGCTTGTTTGGGAGGGATTAAAATTCCATTAAAATTGAAAATATAGTCGTTATTGAGTTCCACTCGTCTAATAAAAGTCAACTCCAACGGTTATATTTTCAATTTTAATCTGATTTTAATCCCTCCCAAACAAGTTCTAAATAAACAATCGAAATATAAAATTTAAATAAACAAAGAAACAATACATTTTGTTTATTTAATATTTTATTATTTGAAATTAAATAATATTTCAAATTTAAATAAACTCTTTTTTGTAACTAAATATTAGACAAACTATTAAAATATAGAAATTAAATGAAATAATTTATTTTAAATTGTTTATTTAATTGTTTATAAACGATTTCAATAAGTAGTTTAAAATATAATTGATTATTTTTATTCTTTGTAATCAAATTAAATATGTTTATTTCATTTTTTATTATTTATAACTAAACAATTAAATGAAATAATTTATTTTACATTATTCATTTAATATTTTTTGAACAATTTCAATAAGTAATTTAAAATAATTTATTTTAAATTATTTATTGTAATTGTTCACTTAATATTTCAAAGTAATAGAAGAATTTATAATTAAATTCCTTATTTTCATTGTTTAATATTTAATTATAAATTTAGAATATTAAATAAACAATTTATTTTGTTTATTTAGTTTTTTATAACTAAACAATTAAATGAAATAATTTATTTTAAATTGTTTATTTTGTATAATATTAAAATAAATAAATTAAAAAAAAAACCCAAAGCAAGCCGGCCGTCACGGGCAAAAAAGGCCCCAGGCGAAATGCGGGCCCCGAAGATCGAGGCGAAAATTGCGGATCGTCGGGGCCCCAGGACGGTGCGAGGCGAAAATGCCCAGACAATCCGGGCGACACCCGGACCGTCTCTCCCACACGTTGCCGGTGGCAGAGATCACCATTTGACCTCCCAATCACTCCAAAAATATCATTTTATTCAATAATTCCAATATCTACAACAAATTCTATAAAGATAATCAACAAATCCTATATGTAATCTTTATACACTTAAAAATACAATCATCATTTGTAAAAAAATCATATTATTGTTCCCAACACTCACCTTCTTCAACTGAAAATGGTGATTTCTCGGCGTCCGGGTCGTCGGTGAAGAAATGGTGGGGCCTCGTCCGGATTTTTTCTTCGTTCTCTCCTCTCCCTCACTCTTCAAATGACAAGGATAATTTAGGGAAATAATCATTTTTCCTTGTTTTTTATTTTTTCCTTTTTTTTTTTACCTGGTCAGCGGCTATTTTGCAAAATTGGACGGGTCATCCGGGTATTTGCCACTATTTCCTCTCTGTAATGTCACCATCTGGTTTGAGCCATTGTTGAGCTTATGCCCTGAGTTTTTGCTGCCACAGAATGGTTCATTGAGGTGGTGATTTGTGAATATCTGATTTGAATGGATTACAATTCACCACAATTGCAGTCCCACAAATGGAAGGATTTAATAGTAATCATGAAGGATTATGATAAGCAATGTATTCTCTCTTTACTAGGAAATTTTGATGGTAAATTAAATTCACCACAAAATTAGTGCATAATTATTTTCTGAATAAAACAAGCATCGATCAAAATTATTGTTAAGGGATATATATCTCACATCGATAAATGATGTTGACAAAAACCAATTAATAAAGATTTTAGGTTACTCCTTTTAATAAGGTGAACCTTTTAAGATGGAACTCTAATTTTTAACATGGTATTAGAGTCCATTATACTCCAACGAACGATTTGATCCCGTTAAGACTCCAAAATGAGCACGTGAATTTCAAGATTGGTCTGCTCAAATGAGCCAACATCTTGCGGGGACGTGTCAAGGGATATATATCTTACATCGATAAATGATGTTGACATAGACCTATTAATAAAAATTTTGGGTTACTCCTCTTAATAAGGTTGACATTTTAAGATGAAACCTTAATTCTTAACAATTATTGATGAAAGTTATTACAATAAAGTATAATCTATATGAAAATTTCAACCGTCATGTTTGTGTTTTTAATAGATATAAAGTAGCAGGTACTCGTATATTTATATGCTTTGCAACGAGAATGAGTGTGGCGTTACTGAATTCGGGCATTAAGAAGTTATTTAGGCCTTGTCTGCTCACTTTGAGATGTTCGTGACTGACTTCACATCTCGGTCTTCTCACCCTCGAGCCAGCATTACGTTGGGGGTGCCTTTGGATATGTTCATGGGGAGATAGATGAGATTTGAATGCTCTCCTTCGACGAGTGAATTTGATTCAAAAGAAGATTCTGACAAGTATATCACGGAGAGTAATGCTACACGAACAGGGAATTTTGACAGGATTAAAAAACAAACACGTGTCACACACTAGTTGGACAATTTAAAAACAATACACAAACAACATGCAATCAATGGCTGACAACTCAGGGTGTCACTGAAACCCTGTCAAAACTCCCTGTTTGAGCAGAATTATCCATATCACGGGTGCATGAGATTCCAAATTGGAACAGTCAAACAAAATTAGATTGTTCTAATTATTTTATTGAATTGTCTTGTATCCTCATTTCCTAATGGGTTAAGTTCTTTTGTTCCATTGCTTGAAGCCAGTCTCAGACCCCTCATAAATTGTATTTTTTTTTAATAAAATATGCCACCATTTGTAGTTCTAATTAAAATATGACAATTAGACTAAATACCTTGTTTGGTTAAAAAATAGAAATGTACTCTATTCTATTCTTAGCGATAAGTATCCCTTTTAATCAAACTTTTAATGAGGTTTTCCCTATTTCACTACCCCCCCCCCCCCCCCCCCCCCAATTTTTTCCAACACTATCAAACCCCAAATATTCCATTCTTACAAACACTAACCCCACCACTACCACCTACACGTTCTGATTTTTTTGCTTTTATTTTGTTTAATGATATGCTCAAAATCAGAATAGTTCATCTTCCAAGTTCTTCGTCATTTCCACTACTATCTTTCTTTCGATTTGAATGTGGATCTAGACCTATATATAGAACTAGATCTGAGTTGTTGCGGCGATAGAGCAATGTGATATTAGTGGCAAATCGCGATGCTGGTGATGGTGTGGTGCCATGGTGGTGGGGGCAATGGTGTTGTGTAAGTGCGATGATGGCTAATGGTGGTATGGTGGATGGAGGTGTCTTAGTAGTAAATCTAGATCATATTTGGATGACGAAGGGAGTGGCGCATGATAATTACTTGAAACAAACATATATATTAGGTTATTGTTAAAACAAAGGTTACTTGAATGTGACGCAGTATATTTTCTAGGCAAATTTGATTTATAAATGAAGATAACTCATTGAGTTGATGAGATATTGCTTGTTGGGGTAAATAAATGGGTGATGGTTATGATAGAAGAAATATGAGCAATTTTGTTATTGAAAGGTGGTGATGGTGGTGGTGAAAGTGGAAACAATACCACATGGGATGCTATTAGGGTTTATGATGTATTAACACACTTACACGTATGTTACTCTACAAGTGACACGATAACATAAATGGTACCATACAAAATATAAAAAGATGACAGCGTAATATGTATGTGTGTGTGTGTTACCCTTCAAGCAACAAAAAGTTATCCAAAAATATTGCTTTTTAATAAAGAAAATGTTACTCTACAAATAGCATAGTTATACATATACCTTATAGCTCGTAGAAATGTTATTTATTAATGAAGAAATGATATATTAATTTAAAATAAAAATAAATAATTTTTTAAATGATAAGGGAATATTTTTTCAAAAAAGCAAAATTATGTATTTTTTTAGTTTTATTTAGACAAAAGTAAGGTAGTTGTCATGTTTTTCCTAAAGTTTTTGAGTCAATATCTTTTGAACTTATTGGGCATAAAATAAAACAAATTATATTTATCAAACTATAAATCTGAATACCAACAAAATTGCAATAAATTCGTAGTAAAAAATCAAGACAGTATTTTGTTACTTTTTTTAGGCTGAATTGAATTCTTAAAAAATAGAAGCTAATACAACTTGTCCTTGATGCTCCCAACAAGATCTTCACAATCATCACCATGAGATAATGGATTTAGCCACGTTTTCTAGACTTTGACGGTTGAAGCATTTGAAAATGAGGTTTTTTTTTTTTTTTTTTGAATGTAAAATGTCAATTCATTAAAAACGCACAAAGCGGATACAAGGAGAAGAACCTCCAACACGACGCCCTCCTAAGAGAGATAAAGTGCTATCCAAGCGCAGTAAAACCACAAACTATACAGGACGCAACAACATACAAACTAGACCACGCAAACAAGACTCGACCCAACAACAGACACAGCTAATACAAGTCATAAAACATCTATGACTTTACAGTGCAAGAAAAACCCGACTGAAAGCCAACTACGCAATCAGCACTTACGCCCCCCCGCACACGAAGTAACGGGCTTTGTCTAGGCTTCGCATCAACCAAACAAACACACAAACAAAACAACAAAAAGGGACCACACAACCAAACAACACAACAACCACACACCACCAACAAAGACAACCCACACAGATCAACATCCAATTGATTGATTGGTCTCATCAAATTAGAGTTATTGCCGGTGAGTGACCAATGACAAAAGTGTCTATGCTTAGTTTGAAACTTTAATTGTTATAGTTTCATTTGGAGTTGTGATCTAGGAGTATTGACCTATTAAGATTAAATTGCACATTTAATAACAACAAAATAAATACGCTGTTTTGGTTATTCTCTTGACAAGGCTGACATTTTTAAGATGTTAATACTTCTTGACAACGCCAAAATTTTATAAATATGCTATTGCTATCAGAATCCATCTATCATAAACGAACAATTCCAACTAAGACTCAAATGAGTATACAAAATTCAAGATTGATGTTTCAAATGAGTCACGTCTTGTAAAGAAATGTTAAGTGTAAATCATACACTGAATAAAGATGAAATAAATAAGATTGTTGGCACTTTTCATCTCCAACCTTTCCGAAGTGTTATTAATTTACTCAACCTTGTTTTGGCATCGGAAATTCTCAACCTTTCGGAAATGTAATAAAATTTGTCCTTCCACCATTTTGGCCACATAAAATGATGAATTTGTCCCTCTTTAAAATAAAAAAATAAATAAAAAAAATGCAACTCAATAAAAAAAATAAAAGAAAAATTGCAGCAAGAGTCCTAAATCTTTTAAAAATGAACAAAATCTTCTCCAATCCACCTCCACAACCTCATCCAAATCAACACCTACAACGCTCCTCAAACTCACACCATTTCTAACCAAAAAAAAAAAAAAAATCGATACGCACGCCAATCTATTCACATTGAATCAAAAACAGGCCAAATTAAGAAATGGTTGTTGAGCTCAACTTTACTATAACGTCATGTGCTATGGAAAAGCACATGATTAAGGATGGATAAATTTTTACTAAAATATAAATTGGTACTAGATTTCTTTGCTAATTAAAGAAAGAATTAAGCTTGTTGTACACTAACACTCCATTATGTGTCAAAATTTGAACCATTAGTTATTTAAAGTGTTGTTAATATCAATGTATAAAAAACAAGAGTCATGTTATGTGTACACATAAGGGATGACATAATGTATGTGGGTTGGGTTGGGTGGGGTGGGGTGGGGTGGGGTGGGGTGCCCCACTCCTCAGTCTCCACTCATATTATGTCATCTCTTATGGATCAATATATGTACACATAGATTAATCCAAAAAACAATCATTTCGTAACATTGTCATACTTGATGTACATGTAGCAAAATTGTTAAAGAAAAGCATTGGGTAGGGTAGGGTCATGAATCATGACAGCTAATTAATAAAGGCCGGCAGTTTAGGGTTGAAAGACGTGGCTAACTTTGTCCAAATGGGAAACATTCATGCTCCTCATTAACATTGTACTAATCAAATCATTGCTTCATTTTTGCTTATAAAACACTTCACTTGCTTTAATTTATTCTTGCTAAACATATCAAAATTTGATCGTCAAAATTCACATCCATATAAAAAAAAATTTGAAATCTTTCTTAATTTCTTGATCCAAATTCGCAGTATCTATACACCACTCAACAAGTCTTTGATGCCTAATTTTGTGAGATTTTAAAAAAATTGGCAGCATCTAGAAAGTGATCGTGTCGCAATATTCAACTTTGATAGCATGTTTCATTCATCATTTGATGATTCTCTCTGTCAATACACGTTGTAGAATTGAATACATCCTCAAAGAATAAAAAGGGTGTTATTGTTAATTAGAGGAATCTAATCATAACCTAATATGACAGCTAGAGTAGAGAAATATGCTTAAGGGCTCCATAATTATCGCCATTAACTTCCAGCGGTATTGCGTAAGAATCTAGATTTGAGACGTTAACGCTTATTATAACGATAATTTATTATGATTATTCGTTATTAGATGCACATAGTTATATGCTTAAGTTGATTGATTAGATAAGAATTTTTATAATCGGGAATATGTTCTTTTTTTTTTTTTTTTGTAGTTTGTTAACGATTATCAACGATAAGAAAAAAATCCAAATATTGTAATAATATGCTTGGTCTAGATTTAAAAGAATGTTTAAACTATGTTTACAAGTTCATTGGATTGCTTCTTGGACTGCACGTTTCGTTACTTAAAAGAATGTTTTAAACTATGTTTACAAGTTGTTTAGCTGGAAAAAAATAGATTTCTAAGGAATAAAATATTTCCACTTTGAACAAGGTTGATCTCAATTCAAATTATTTCAATAGATTAAAACTACGAAAAATATTACTTTCATCTCTTGTTTTGAAGAAATATATTCTTGAACTGATTATTTATCAATTTGAATTATCAAATCTCTCTTCCTAAAATGAGATTACTTGTCCGAATTATCAAATGCTATAATTTTGATAAAATTCTTGTTTTAGTACTACTATTAACTTAGATTATACTGTAGTTATACGTACAACGTTTACAAAACTCCAAAAGTTTCGCTTTCAATCATAAAGTTT
Organism: Fraxinus americana; assembly: GCA_035079005.1. Lineage (NCBI taxonomy): Eukaryota > Viridiplantae > Streptophyta > Magnoliopsida > Lamiales > Oleaceae > Fraxinus > Fraxinus americana. Next base: position 365,999 of record CM068716.1, on the reverse strand, counting down.
TAGTAAATATCTTAAGAGTTTGTTTGGCCATGTTGAAATCGACATGCTAACCTAATCTTATCCTTAATTGTATGATAAGAAGAATACACCAGAAGATTAGAATTTGTTCATTCAAAGCCAAAATTTCAATTGAAAGATGATAATTTATGATATATTATTAATCACAAAACGCATAGTTGTAAGAATATATTGACTTCATAAGATTGCACGTATCCATGTTTGTTTGTATAATGATAAGAATTATTTTACATGTGTTGACTATTATAACACATAAGTGATGATAGGAACAATCAATGACAACATAATATAAAAATTAATGTTTGCTTGAAATGTGATGATATTCGATTTTAATATAAAAATTTCCAAACGAAAATTGGAGTAATTAGCAAAGATGGTCCTATTAAGGAGACATATACTCTTGACAAGTTTTTAAACCCCAGAAAATGTTCAGATACCTGAAATAATGAAAATTGAGATGTCTTAATAAATTACGTCATTGTGGAGAAATAAATAGAATGAAAAATAAAATGTTGTTGACAATAATTTTGTACATAATGTACTCTTTTTCCTTTATTAGGGTTTTTTCCCACAAGATTTTTCCTAATGAGGTTTTAACGAGGTATATTATTTATGTAATGAATGTTCATAACTTACAGGACATTTATCCTCAAAATAATATTCTAATATCTATGAAACTCCTTAAGAGATCAACATGAGTTATTTTTTGAATCATCATATTGCTAGAGTCATCAAAGGTTGATAAATATTTCGTATGAAAACGGTGTTACTTGTAGACATTAATGTACAAGATAAGGATAAATTGATAAAAGAATTGCAATCAAGGGGAGCAAGTATACTCTTTTTCCTTCGATCAAATTTTATCCCACTGGATTTTCTTGACAATGTTTTAACGAGAAAAATATTTTATAATGTGTCATTCAAATGGGAGTATTGTAAATAATATGATTATTAGTAAATGACAATTATATCTCTGCAGTCCTAGCTTTTATTATCATCGTATCTCTAATTCTTCCCTATAAATATGAGATTTTTGTTCTTAATAAAACACACAAGTTTATTGTCTTACCCCTTTTATTCTCTCTTTTTCTATCTAATTTATGACAAATATTTAACATTTTTTTTTCAATTATGGTCATTAATTGGGATGCGGGTGTACAATAATAATAATACATCGTCTAATCAAAAGACATTGACTGTAACAATCATAAATCGAGATAAGTGTCCAACAAAACAATTTCGATGAAGATGAATACACGTGCAAAATGACCGGATTACATCTTTCCTAATCGAAATGGCCATACTAAAGACAAACAATAATTTTAGTCATTATTTGGGAAAGTTCCCGCATGAATGTGGGTGTGCAAAAATAGTGCGTCCAATCAGAAGGCGTCGACTATAACTATCATAAATATTTGATATAGGTGTCAAACATAGCAATTTGAATAAAAATGAATACATGTGCATAGCGATCGAATTGCCTCTTTTCTAACGGTTATGGCCACTCTACAGAAACAATAATTATGGTCATTTTTGGGGAAAAATTTTCACAGAGATGTGGTTGTGCAAAAATAGTCATTGACTATTACGGTTATATATATCCTACATTAATAACACATTAATAAAAGAATGAAGGATTATTTACTATTCATAAGCACCGTTCTTAAGCCACCGGCTCGGCTTGACTCGGCCGGGCGGTTTTTTTTTTTTTCCAAACTGAGCCGATAGACTTTTAGTCTCGGCTCGGCTAAGCCACTAAACCGATTTTTTTTTTCTTTTCTTTTTTACGTTTGCTTTAATATTTTAGGTTCTAAATATACGTTCTAAGCGATTTAACTTTGTTTTGAAATGTTGAAGTGCGACTATCCTAAATATATGGTCGACTCAGCCAAGCTTTTTTTTTTTTTAATTACGTTTGATTTTGATTCCAAATGACTTTATAGGTCGACTCGCTCAAGGCTTTTTTTTTTTTTTTTTCATTTTTGTTATATAGATCGGATTGGCTAAACTTTTTTTTAACGTTTGATTAAATATTTTAATTTACGAATATTCGTTTTAAACGATTTAAAAATTTATTTGTTATCCTACATACATTAATAAAAGAGTGAATGATTATTTACTATTCATAAGCACTGTTCATAAGCCGCCGGCTTGGCTCGGTTTTTTTTTTTTTTTTAACCGAGCCGATAGACTTTTAGTCTCGGCTCAGCTAAGCAGCTGAACCGATTTTTTTTTTTTTTACATTTATTTTAATATTTTAGGTTCTAAATATGCGTTCTAAGCGATTTAATTTTGTTTTGAAATGTTGAAGTGTGGCCATCCTAATATATGGTCGACTCGACCAAGCTTTTTTTTTTTTTTTTTAATTACGTTTGATTTTGATTTCAAATGACTTTATGGGTCGACTTGTCCAAGGCTTTTTTTTTTTTGTTATATATGTCGGATCGGTTAAACCTTTTTTATTTTTTTAACGTTTGATTAAGTATTTTAATTTACGAATATTTGTTTTAAGCGATTTAAAATTTTATTTTTTATGTCAAAAATAATTTTACATTAATTGTGAAAACCCCTTCTTTTTGCGTCGGATTCAGAATTTTAAGTTAATTTCTCTTTTCTAATCCACCATCAACCTCATACTTACACCAATTTCTCACAATTTCATTTTTCATAAGCACTGTTCATAAGCGGCCTGCTTGGCTCGACCCTTTTTTTTTTTTTTGCGTTTCCAAACCGAGCCGAAAGACTTTTAGTCTCGGCTCAGCTAAGCCGCTGAGCTAGTTTTTTTTTTCTTTTTTACGTTTGCTTTAATATTTTAGGTTCTAATTATGCGTTCTAAGCGATTTAATTTTGTTTTGAAATGTTGAAGTGCGGCCATCCTAAATATATGGTCGACTCGACCAAGCTTTTTTTTTTTAATTAAGTTTGATTTTGATTCCAAATGACTTTATGGGTCGACTCGCCCAAAGCATTTTTTTTTCTTTTTTGTTATATAGGTCGGATCGGCTAAACTTTTTTTTTTTTTTTTTTTTTTTAACGTTTGATTAAGTATTTTAATTTACGAAAATTCATTTTATGGGATTTAAAAATTTATTTTTTATGTCAAAAATAATTTTATATTAATTGTGAAAATCCCTTCTTTTTGCGTCGGATTCAGAATTTTAAGTTAATTTCTCTTTTCTAACCCACCATCAACCCCATACTTACACCAATTTCTCCCAATTTCATTTTTCTTAAGTTTCTGCATTTAAAAATGGTAAATTTATGGCGTCAAAATGGATTTTTATTGAACATATCACTATAATAAATATTATTTATCCTCAACCTATTTGGATCTATTGCACATGATCATATCATTTTTTTTGGACTGATGTCATCAAATTTTATCATTCAATTGAAGAATTGACATGAGAAGAAAGATAAGAAAAAAAGAGGACAAACTCAGTTGGCTGAGCAACAATGATGTATACAGTATCCACGAACTTCCTTTTATTTACGTTTGATTCAATATTTTAAGTTACGAATATTCGTTTTAAGCGATTTAAAAATTTGTGGGTGATGTCAAAAATAATTTTACATTAATTGTAAAACGTAAAGTCGTGATTGTTTATTTTACGTGTAATATTATTTTATTAAAAATGTTTAATTATAAATAAGAGAAAAAATGTCCATATTTTTTGAATAAAAAAGAGTGTGCATCTAACCCTTTCTTTTTTCTCTCAATTTTTCTCCATTTCTTCATGCAATGGCCATACCTTTTACTTCCAGAATCATGCCTCTTTAGTCCATCTGTGAGTGTGCATCTAATTCTTTCTTTTTCTTCTGTGAGAGGGTACTTAAAGTTAGATGTTATCTGGTTGTGCATAACTGGAAATAGTAGATATGTTTTGCTGTTATAACATATCTACCTATGGATATTTTATTTTAACATAATCTCATGATACCAAGTTAATTTCATGCTCTAAATCAATTTATTATAGCATCAAAGCGTTATTTCTGTAAGAGAAAAAAAACTTGATTTTATGTACTCTTGCAATTAGTATTTTTTTGTCATTAAATGCATTGAAGTTCACCCACTCATTGTTTCACTTTTGTCACCATCGTTAGATTTCAATTTTTTATTCAATTGAGGCACTCCATCTTATCAGATTAATGAATATGATGATGTGGTATGAAAAATTTGGTTTGTCCATATATTCTAAGAAAAATGTTATTCATCCCAGTGGGGATGCATCCCCAATCTATGTAGATGTAAATGATTGGTTAAATGATATGTGAAATTAAATGACTTATTTAATTTCACCTATTATTTAATGTCACATTAACGACACATAGATTGGGGATCTATCCCCACTGGGGATGAATAGCATTTCTCATATTCTAACCACTTACATATATTCTATATTTTTTCAGTATAATTACAATGCACTTACAAATTATGTCAAAACCTTCCTCATTTTCTTTCATTTTTTTCCTTAAACAACACACTATTTAATACCCAACTTCACCAACGGCACGTGCATCGCACGTGTGTCAAACTAGTTCGAGAAAAGTGTCCAGCATAAAAATTTGAATAAAAATGAATACACCTGCATAGGGACCGAATTGCCTCTTTCCTAGTGGCTCTGGCCACTCTGCGACCAATACAAGATTATGGTCATTGATTATAACTGTGTAGGTTTATTTTGTTAGGCAAGCTGAGATGGTCCCCGCTGTCTATTTCCAAGTGTAGGAGGAGGATGAGCTTGCCTATTTCTAAGCCTTTCGGGGGCTTAACCTGTCAAAAATACTTGTGGATCTCTGAGGCATGTCTTCCAGTTCGTAATTTGAAGAAAAGTTGAACGGAACCTCATTGGGCTGATTAGTATTGTAGTTGGTGGATGTATCGACATCAACTTCCCTCTCTTGAGGGGCCTCTTCCCTGGTGTAACGTTGATAATCGACCATTTGTCTTTGAACCTCATATTCGCCATGATAGTAATTCCCTTGAGAAATTAGGGAGAATCGTGGAAGAGAGCATTTTCTGAAGCTATGTATGGTGGGATTGGGTATCCACCCTTGCTTTGCATGTTCATAACCCTAATGAGTCTAACAATTATTCTGGATCCACCTCGTCGATGATGCTGATGAAATCAATGGCAGACTGTAGGAACAACATGTGAAGGTTCCCATTCTTCAAGGTGTTCCCTAACTCTCCGAGGTGCTAACGCTTCATTGTCAGAATTCATGGTAACATCTTCTCTTAAAAAGTAACTTTTTTGGTTTTTTCCTTGCAAATGATATTCATTTTCAAGGAATAAACCGAACTCTTACAAACGGTTTCTCTTGGAATTTTTAGTGGTTCTTTTTTCAAGAACAACCCATTTTTCTCAAAGGCATGAAACTTGCCCCAAAATATATTTCCTTATCAATTTTTTCCACAGGTTCTTTGTGGTTGAATTTGTGGTTTCTTACAAACGGTGCCAATCTGTTGACCTTTCTTTTTGTAAGATCGACATAGACAACAGATGTCGAGCTCACTCCCATCCACGAAAGCAAATTTCAACACGTTTTGACCGGAGATTTGGAAGGAAAAAGTTGCGTTTATGAACGTGTGAGATACTCTATGACGCGAGACAAAAGTATCCAGACACTAGCAATATGATCAAAGATGATTGTACATAAATGAACAATCACAAGCAACTCAACCAAAGTAAAAATAATAGAAACTCAAGCAAAACAAATATGAAATGAGCAAAAGAGAAGATTAAGTGCGGTTTTAAGTATAAATAGTTGCATTAGATTCGAATGTTACAAGAGTTGGTAGTTGTAGAATTTTGGCTAAAGTGGTTGCTGTTGGATAATAACCGCATGACCTCATCTCCTAGTCGAAGCCTCACATTATTTAGTCTGCTACGCATTTAATACATTGACATTCTTATTACAGACGTTACATTAATCATTTCAAGAGATTGTCTATAGATTCTCAGAGAGTCATTGAGGGTTTCGGTCAAAGGGAGCTTCAAATTGGAGGTTTTTGACGTGAAGAGCTTCGGCTTCTTTTTTTAACTTTTTTACATTGACCAATTGGGGGTTTTGTTCACTTTGTCAACTTTGACTCATATCTCCAACTCGATGCGTAACAAGTTCCATAATTATTGTGTTAAATAACTAATTCAATCTCTTATTGCATCAACTGATTGCACCTTCCATATTTATTTTTGGGATTACAACACTGCAAGATAATGATTTATTTTATTTAAGACAATACATATCCTAATCCAAGTGTTACAAGATTAAATACAAGACCAAAAATTTATATAGAAACTATCAGCTGTATATTGTTTGTTATTACAACGTTATTTCTCCGTCACTGCTACATCTACAGTTCAAAAAGACAACAGGTGTTACTCTAAATAACCAATCAATGAGAACAAATGAGGTATGTTTGACTATTTCAATTATTAGGAAAAAAAAAAATGATACTCTCTCTCTCTCTTTTGGACCCCATTACAAAGAGGTAACGACCTGGCAATTACAAGTAATTGACACGCTGTTCCCACCCCCACCCCGTAATCACTTACAATTTGTTCATATTAATCCTCTCCGAATTCAGTTGATATACATCAACAAAGCTCTTCTTTTCTGTATATTGGGTTTTCAATAAAATTAATTTATTTTTGGTGAATTGCTTGGAAACAAGACATGGCTGAAGAAACCAAAAAATCTGTTGTTGAGGCCTCTTGTGCAACTGATGAGGTTGTGAAATCTGATGTTCCTGTGGCGGAAAAAGAGGTGGTGCCACAGCCGGAGCTGGTGGTGCCGGAGGCGGAGAAGGTTGAAAAGCCGGTGGAAGAAGTGGTGGAAGGTGAGAAAGATGAAGCTGTTGATGAGAACAAGATAACTGAATCTGTTTCATTCAAGGAGGAAAGCAATAAGGTTGATGATCTTATTGACCCACAAAAGAAGGCCTTGGATGAATTCAAGAAGTTGATTCAAGAGGCAATTATCAAGTATGAATTCACCACTCCACCAACTCCACCACCAGCCCCGGCCAAGGAGGAAGAGAAGAAGAAACCGGAGGAAGAATCCAAACCTGAAGAGAAGAAAGAAGAAGAATCAAAACCGGAAGAGAAAAAGGAAGGAGAGCCAAAACCAGAAGCATGCGAGGCTCCTGTTGAAGCTCCAATCCCACCTGCCGCAGAGCCGGTGAAAGAAGAGCCGGTTGAGACAAAGCCAGAAGAGAAACCATCTGTACCAGTGGTTGCTGTTGAGAAAGTTGAAGCAGCTTTGGAAGAAATCAAAGAAACTATAGTTCACGAAGATACCGGAGTGGTCCCACAACAGCCGCCGACCGAGGAGTGCCCTCCAGCCCCCAAGGAGGAAGATAAGCCAACGGAGGAGATGCCAGCAGAGGAAACCGCACCACCACCACCACCACCAGAGGTGGTCGAACTCTGGGGATATCCACTATTAGCAAATGAAAAGAGCGACGTAATTCTCCTCAAGTTCTTAAGAGCTAGGGACTTCAAAGTTAAAGAAGCCTTGGCCATGCTCAAAAGTGTTGTAGCCTGGAGAAAGAAGTTCAAAATCGATGAATTACTAGAAGAGGAAGGTATCGGTGAGGGGCTCGAAAGGGTAGCCTACATTCATGGGATGGATAAAGAAGGACACCCTGTTTGTTACAATGCTTTTGGAGAGTTCCAGGACAAGGAATTGTACAACAAAACTTTGTCGGATGCTGAAAAGAGATCCAAATTTTTGAGATGGTATATTCAGTTTCTCGAAAAGAATATAAGGAAACTTGATTTCAGTCCTGATGGTACATGCACTATTGTTCAAATCACTGATCTCAAGAGTTCGCCTGGACTCTTCTTATTCAAGACGGAACTTCGCCAAGCCACCAATCAGGCCTTGCAATTGCTCCAGGACAATTATCCCGAATTTGTAGCCAAACAGGTAGATATCCTTATTCGTACCTTAAAGTCATTTATAACTTATAAGTGGTTTAGTTTATTGCTGATTCGGGTTGGCTACAATGTGCAAAGGTGTTCATCAATGTTCCGTGGTGGTATGTGGCCTACAATAGGATGATCAGTCCATTCTTGACCCAACGAACCAAGAGCAAGTTTGTGTTTGCTAGCCCAGCCAAGACTGCTGAGACCCTCTTCAAGTGAGTAAAAATGTAAAATACTTTAATTTTCATTCGTTTGATTGACATTTCTTTGGTTTTCACTTTGGTTAATTTGCAAATGAACTGTGAAAAATGTTAGATACATAGCACCCGAGCAAGTACCGGTTCAATATGGTGGCCTGAGTAAAGAGGGTGAAACAGAATTCACAACTGCTGATCCTGCGACTGAGGAAACTATTAAGCCGACTTCTAAGCACACAATTGAATGGCCAATCACCGAGGTGGGTACTCCTATGCAATACTGAAGACACTACAATAGACAAGATTTGATTTTATTTCGTTGGTACGATGATTTGTTGAATGTTGGATATACAGGCTTGCACATTGGAGTGGGAAGTAAGAGTACTAGGCTGGGATGTGTACTATGGAGCAGAGTTTATTCCCAGCACCGAGGGCGGGTACACTAAGATTGTGCAAAAGTCCAGGAAGATTGGACCGGCCGATGAACATGTAATTAGCTGCAGCTTCAAAATTGGTGAAGTCGGGAAGGTTGTGCTGACATTTGATAACCAAACTTCTAAAAAGAAGAAGCTTTTTTACAGGTCCAAGACCAAGCACTCCGATTAAGAATTCTGAATACAACAGTGTTTCTTTTGTTCATTCACATATTCTTTTTTTCTTATTTATATTAAACTTATTTGGGGAGTTATTTTCCATGTATGGTGTTTTTTATTTAATTAAAATTCTGTTGTTGGATTGGAAATGTGGACAGATTTTTTTTTTTTTTTTTGCGTGTTAATGTGAAAAAAACATTTGTTGCTAGTTAATACTTTCTTGCTGTAAAATTTATGTTTATAGTACATGCTTTTGCTTCTTTTCGTGGATATTGATGTTAAATGGATGCTTCAGGCAAGCTTTTGTCCTTATTGATTATAGATACCACCTCTTAGTCTCCAAAGTATTGTTTTTTTCTGATAGAAAATGCCAATCTGTCAAATTTCCACTTGTGATTCCAATTAATTGCAAAGTTTTGCATGTATATAGATGAAATATCGTTAAAAATCAGTGGCAAACATGGAGTTTCGTGCTCGATAAACATGGTAAAATCTGAAAGCACTTATTACAAAGTAAAAGAAAGCAATTTAACATCTAATTTATCAAAGTTTGTTTGAGCCACATTATTTTAGAAGAATATATTTTGGAATAGTAGAGTGATGGAGAATGTGCGGTTGAAAAAGAAGGAAAAATTATTGATGTGATGGAAAATATTATTTTATTGAAAAATGTGTGGTTGAAAATGTATAGAAGAATGAGAATGAAAATTTTAACATGGCTTTAATAAGATTCTTGTTGTGACCTGTGTTTGGTTTCCAATCACAGTCCCCACCAACTGAATAAATGAAGTGGTTGTTTATCATTGTCTGCTCATCATCAATAATGAGCTCAAGTTGTAAGATTCTTTACTATAATATAAAATGTTAATAGTAATTAGTGCAAATTCTTGGTTTAAAACATCATTAAGTTGAAAAAAAGACATTGTCAGGCTTATAAAGAAAAACCAGAACAAGAGAGGGAAAAAAATGCAACAGCCATAAATGGAAGTTATTTGGCATACAAATACACACGTTTGATGTTTGGTCTGGTCTGAGTTTGTGTTTGTGACAAAATGCATGTGCAGGTTGGCCTGTCTCTCCTACCTGTTCACATGCCGTTGTATTAGGACAGGTAGGGACACTCTTGATCAACTTAAGTTTTAGTGTTAGGAAAGAATATTTCCTCAATTGAGTCTTGAGATTAAAACTTTCTATTTCTTTCGTACTTGGAGACTGTGGAGTTAACAAGAGGCGAATAAGTTTTAACTTGTCAAATGTTTAAAAAGTGAAAGAATGAGAAATAGTTGAGAAAGAACAATGATTTTTATGAAAGGTTTTTAGGTTTTGATGGATTTAATATAAAAGTCATAAATTTCTTATTTTCTTATGAGAAATTTATGAAAAATGTGACAATAACCTTGGGATTATGAAGAAATAAGTTCACGCCGAAGAACAATGGCAACACATGATAAGAGGGGGAAAAATGAATTATAATTTAACGGGGAAAAATGGAGGCCAAACGCTGTAAATCTAAATTCAAAGTATGGTTGTTACAACAACGATGAATATAGGCAGTAGGTGGTAGTCTAGATCTAATGGAGGATGTACAAATTTGATATCGATGGCGGTGTTGATCTGACGACGAGTGTGGAGGTGGCCATAGCCCATGGTGGTGCTCAGCATCTATTTATATTATAGTTTAGTTGTGTAACTTTAAAAAGCTTCTACTTGATAATCATTAAAATAATTTTTTTTTAAATTCATTTTTAATCACACATTCTTGTAATAAAATATCTTGCACGTAAATAAAAAAATCTATTTTTTAATCACACGTTCTCCAAAAAAATCATTATTTCAAAATTTATTTTTCCTAAAAAAATTATTTTAATGGTCGTCAAACATGGCCAAGTAAGAATTGGGCCTGGTTTATTGGACAACATAATTTTTGGACCATTGAAAATAGATAAAGGGAAAATTTCATAACAGTTTCACCCATTTCAAATTTAAGAGATAAGGTTCAAAAATTTAAAAATTTAGATTTTTTAAATTTTTTTTATAAATTAATTAGTTAAATATATATTTTATTAATTAAATATATTAATGTCACAATTCCATATAATTTGGTCACAATTTCTATATAATTGGTCACATATTATTAATTGATCACAAATCACAAATTTTGCATGTCACAAATTATTTTACGATCACAATTCAAAAATTTTATATATCACAATTTGTTCATCAGCCACAAATCAAAAATTTTATACGTTACAATTTGTTCATCAGTCACAAATCAAAAATCTTATAGGTCACAAATTATTTTACGGTTACAATTCAGAAATTTTATAAGTCACAATTTATTCATCGATCATAAATAAAAGAATTTATACATCACAATTTATTCATCGGTCATAGATCACAAATATTATAAGTCACAACTTAGTAGATAGTCACAAATTGTCAAATTATCGGTCACAAATTAACAATTTTTTAAATCACACTTTATTTCTTGGCCACAATTTATATTTTTCATTGGTCATATATTGTTTATCGGTCACAAATTAATAAATTTAATGGTCACAAACGACCAAATAATATGTGACCACAACCAACATTTGTACCATTACCTCACCACTGCCACCAACAACATGACAACTGAACCCTTGTTGCAGGAACCACCACCACCACCCCCACAACAAAAAAAATAAAATCCCCAACCCTACCATCATCGCCGTCGATCACCTCCAACAAATTTTCAACTTCAAATCCACCAACAACACCACCTCGTCAGCACAACCACCAACAAAACCACCGTTACCACCGCACCAACAAGATCTAACACCGTCGCCCAAACACCAGATCGCCTCCCAAAAATCAATAAAATCACCACCCAACCACCAACATTATCCAATATTGTCGCATAAACACCAAATCGCAAGCAACAAAATCGTCGCCCAAACAACACCAAATTCGCAATCATCATCGCTACCTCACCACCAACAAACCACCACCACGGCCACCAACAAGATCCAAGAAAATCACCACCACAATCGCCCAAAAAAACCCAACAAATCGGATCCACAAACGCCATCACCACAACGCCCACCATATATGATTGTCGCCGCCGCCACAGGAACAGGAACAGTCATCGCCACAGGAACAGCAAATCCACCACCGCCAATAACTTCCAACACTTCGTCGGCAGTGCTACCACTCAAAACCACAAACAACACCGGCGAGCACCCCCAAAGCTCCGTCGAAGCATATCGGAGGAAGAAACCAAAAAATTCAAAAACATCCCCATTGCACCCAACCACCAACCGCACCACCACCACCACCACTAGCATCATCACAACACACACCACCGCGACACCACCGCAAGCATTCAGCGGTGTTGCTGCTCCGTGTTTTTGTTGCGCCGCGACAAAGAAAAGAGAATGAGGAGAGAGAATATAGGGGATGACGCCGTCTCTCGCTGCTACGGTTGCGGCGATGTCGTTTGCTATGTCACCTCTGGTGGTAACAGAGAGAAGAGATAGTGAGAAGACGGATAGGCGAGAGAAGAGAAGGAAAATATTTGCCAGTTTGGAATGAAATTGATTAGAGTTTAGAATGAAAATTGTATAATTAATATTTAACATTTAAAAATAAAATATCTGATTTTTGAAAAGTAAAACCTAATAGCTGAAATTTGAAATTGAATATTGAAAAGGGATATTTTCAAAAATGGCCAATTTTATGGGTGTGAATTGAAAAATGTCATTTTCTTACATTTCTTGCAAAAATGGCCAAATTTGAACCCAAATTGTCTATTTTACCCTTAATGAAATGATTACTTTATTTACATTTTTTCCTCAATTTGACACATCTCTCAAGAAGAGCAAGTAGCTTTCATGAGAAGCTACCATACTTGTAACTGTTATCAATGTGAGTTTATTTGCTTACATTTTTAATTAGGTATTAACCAATTATTGTAGGAAAATTGAAGAAACAAAGAAATATAAGATTCCAACTTTGAAGGCTTAAATTGATTTCAGGTCAACAAATTTAATCTCCTCCAAATTTGAAATTGATTCGGCTTTAATTATTTCTTGGTAGAAGATATTTTTCTTTGAAATCTTATTTTTATTGATAAGTTTAGGGTTTAGTAGTTGTTATATATTTGATTTCATTGAATTTGTTTATCCAAACAAGTAGTAGATATTTGTTGTAACACAATTCTTCAATCACTTAAGTAGATAATAATTTCAGGTACTGCTGTATTGAGAATGTTATTAATGGTGAAATTACTTCTTTTCAAAAATGGTGATTGAAGTTGAAGAAGATGCTAAATGCATATGTTGAAGTGAATCCCGTCATGTCATTCTCGACATTTTATAAACGTCGAGAATGATAGTTTAAATGTAATTCTCGAATTTTCAAATGTCGAGAATAACATTAAACACTAAACAAACTTAGGGAATTGTTTCCAATTGTAATGTTCTTAGTGTATTAATCGGTTAGGTTTCCTTTTACTACTTCATGACTAGAATTTTCTTCATCATTGTATACACAATTTGGTAATGCGTACGAAAGAAGCCATGAATGACTCATTTTCATAAGTCACTAGACGATACAAAATGGTAATTACAACAAAAACAGGTCATAACATGTCTGCATGTTCTAGGTCACTACATACACAAAATGGTGATCACCACAAAACATACACACTACCTATATGGATTTTTATGTCACTAGATATACTTCAACATTACACATACGACGATTGCATCTTCTACATATCCTCCACAACGGACAAAGAGGACATCTCACTGTCATCCTCGTCGTCTGAGCTTATGATGATCACTTCTTCATTTCTTCCAGGAATCTCTGCGACATTGTCGTCAAACAATACGTTGTGTGCTTCTAGTAGGACTTCTACTAGGACGATCTCACGCTCGACAATACGATTACCCACTTCAACTTCGAATGACTCAATTTCTTCGTTTAGATCTGGAAACGGAATGGGATGAAGGCTTACCCTAAGACATAATCAATGGAAGGAAGAACTAATATTAGCTTGTCATTTTATATTCAAGCCAATGTCAATGTGTTATAGTGGATGAGTAAGTGTAGTTCAATGCATCAAATATGAATTACACCAACTACCACCAATTTCTATTTACATTTAATTAACATATATGTCACATCATTAGGTGTAGACCTTGTACTTGTAATACGAGGAGTTTCTTGGGTTGTTGAAGACACAATGGATGGAACAAGTAGTTAATGCTAATAATTTTATATCAAAGCCCATTGAATTGTTTTATGGTTGAACTGTACATATTTTCCAATTCATTTTTCTCGACATTTCATGTATTTCTCGACATTTGAAAAGTTGTTGTCGACATTTGTATTCGAATCTCGACACTTGACATTACATTTGTCTAGAACGACATTTCGTCCAAAATGGGAGATTTCTCTACATTTCATACGATTTCTCTACATTTTATCTGTCATTCTCAACATTAGATACCTGCCAATCTCGACACTTGATATTTCAATTGTCAGGAACGACAGTTCGTAAATGTACACATAATGTGAAACCAGAACAACATGCATGCTGAATGATAAAATGCCCAATTTTCATCAACCAAAGTATCTTCCTAATGATGGTAAACAAAACGATAAATGTCAATAATTTTTCCAAAAACAATACCATGCTACGCTAACATTGTAAAGTAACTACTCATGTATAGCATAGTTTAGACACATGTACAAGTCTAAAGCCTATGAGACAAACAAAATGGTAACGAGCACTGGGAAGCTTCTGTGCATTTGTTCAGTTTTCCTTATCTTCCATGAACTGCCTAAGCTGAAGGCAAACTACATAAATCTTATCTACTGCTAGTCAAAACAAATTAAACAGACTTTAGCAATCTATATATTTGGTTTATAAGCAACTTAAGCTATCATATGTAGTCAAAGAAAGAAATTGAAGGACTACAAGCAATTGTCAAGACAATAAGGATACAGGTGGTAGTTTTCCTCAACCCCTTTAAAAGCAGTTATAGTGTTGCTATGCTTTACAAAAATAGATAGAATTTCATTTTTGCTCGAGTAGCCAATTGGTCTCCAACCTCTAAAAAGGATAAGTTAGCCATTAATCTTCCATTAGAGTTGGATAATCCATCAATCTGCTATCAATCTTTTCATGCCAACTGTGGATACATTGTTTTGGTTACACACAACATACCTTTCACATCCTGTAGATAGAACAAGCTTGTTCTGTTCAACATCATTTAACAACTCCAAACCATTCAACCATGGTTGACTCCGACTATCAATGATAGAGAAAACCTGGGTAATACCCTGTTTTACAAAATAGGGCAGATATCCATTAGATGGTTGTAAACACAACAATCTACATACAGAGAAAAGTTCTATGCAATTATATCTAACCTGCTTCAGTTGCTCTGAGTTATTGTTTTGTTCTACCAAAGCCGCAAACAGGTAAAAATCATGTACGAGAAAATCTTCAACTGCACAAGAATGATAAAGGGGATTGATCAGAAAGCGGGCAGCAAAACTGTTGATAATATTTGAATATTTCAACCGTTAGAACATCATAATCATGAGATACTTGACAAGGTATAAGGTATCAAATTCAGAATTTATTCCTTAGATGTTAGAACTTCAAAATATCCTTCACATTGGGAGATTAAGTTCCTTTTAATGTAGTAATATTAGTTATTTCATAATTTAACAGCATTTTTCAGTGGCTTATGGAAACATAACAAATATCATATGATATATTTCATACTCTTCAAACTAATTTGTTTGTGAGTAATTCAAACAAAAATTTTCAACAACAACAACCACGTTTGACTTTCAGGCAAAAGAAATGAAAAAAAGCAGGAAATAATGTCTAATTGACGATTGAACAACGATTTCAAGCTCAACCCAGCCGAAATTGCTGGTGCCAATGTAAAGTAAGAGTGGATTTGCTGAACATGCTAGAAAAAATAGATGTTGAAAAGAATGTAAGAGGGACCTGTAAATAATTTGTGAGAGGCACAGAAGTTCTGGAAAATTGAGTGGATTAGTGGGTAATCCCGCTCCAAAGATTTCAATGGCGCCATCAGCTCTTACGAGTATTTCTGTTCTCCCTCACTGTACAGATGCTGGGAAAATTTGGGATTCAGCGGGGGAAATAATTATGCAATGTAAGAACGTACAAAGGAAGAGTGAGAAAAAAGAAATAACTAAAGACAATGTAAAGTAGAAAGCAAAAACGAAGAAGAAACTACCAAATCCTTAAGTACATACCTCAAAAAACTACAAAACCAAATAAATATTGAACAAAAATCAGAAAATTGCTTTATTCTATGTAAAATTAAAATTTACCAACAATTCATATCACCAAACATATTGGACTTCAAAGTTGTTGTATTCAAAGTAAAATGAAAATTTACATCCCAAACTCTACATTAGACGTTACTATTCTATTTTTACAGTTTAAAAGTACAAAACACTTCTCCAGTAAAATGTAAAGTTCCTTCAGGATCTACTCAGATGTTAAGTTGCATACGCCTCTCCTGATATTCCTTCAAAGAATCGTTGTAGGAATCGTTCTGCGCCAAAGAATACTTGCTTTGCAATAGTATTGCCCCATCAAGCATATAGAGGCCAAACATTGTAATATTCAAGAAATGGCAAGTTTCAGAAAAACTTCATAACGAAATATTACATTGTGCAGCTTAAAAAATGATGAGTTCAACCCTTTTTGTGTTAAATTTGAAAGGGAAAAATAAAAGCAATAAAGACTCAAATTTTCCCATCTTTTCTCTAACAAAATTCTCACATTTCACGGACATTTTCGTCTAAATAATTGCAAAATGGACATTGATAATTTTTTGGACATTTTTGCAAATGACCATGTAAAAGTGGTCATTTTTTCAAATTTCCACTATTTTAACATATACAATGGAGAATATATTAAAGGTTTCTCCAGATAAAAAATCATTGGTGAGAAAATCAATCAAGCAGGATCTCTACTCTCAATCACCTATCCCATTGTTCTTTCTTGGTAGGTTCAATAGGAAATTAAAGACTTATTACACTTACCTCAGAAAATGCTGAGGACGTGAATTTTAATTTTACTTGCAACCCATATATTCCATCTATACTAAAAAATTGGCAACTATAGCACATAGCAAAAATATATGGAGCAGAAATCATATAAACAACTAAGAAATACAAATGGATTCATATGTCGCAAATTCTACTTCTGAAAACGAAGTTACAAGGTTAAACAGAGGTGAGCTTTCCCATAATTGAAAAACTGGAGCAATAATGAAGAGCAAGACATTCTAGCTAATGGATTGACAAATTCAAAAAATAACTGTACAAGTATGAAAAGGGCTCTCAGCCTTTATCTGGCTACTCAAGTACATCCCCATTACGTACTAAAGAATCATTCAAAAACTTGAAAACTCTTAGAGCCCAAGAACATAAGGCCAAAATTCCAAAGAAAACCTCAAGATTTCTATTTTTATTTTTCAATATGCAAGGAAAAAGATCAAAAAAGTTGCTAACTCAAGTGTCAACACTAAATGAACCGCGGGACCACCGCCACAATTCTCGTGACCCAAAAATCAAGTAAATCCTCTTAATATTCTTGATCTTTCATTCTCAAAATTAGTTCTCAGCCGCTCATCATACCACACCTCCCTCACAAAATTCAAGCTTGAAGATAAACATGTGGTTTTCTTACAGGGCTTTTCAGTTGAGCAAAGAAAATTATGAGAGAAATTATATGCTGTGATGAAAACTTACAGATACAGAACGGAGGAGGAGGAAGCGGCAGCAGCGACGGCTCTCAGTGACCCAATCTCACAGATAGAGAACGGATGAGGAGGAGGAAGCGGCGGTTCTCGGTGTAGAGGCGTGCGTCCTCAAAACCCTACAAGATTTGATTTTGTTTCATTTAGTTGGGTCGGGTCACGTGGGTTTAGGTAGATTTTAATGGGTCAAATGGGAAAAGTGATATGATTTGGCATGGTACTTATTATGGAATTAAAAAGTGTTAAGGGGGACATTTTCGTCTAAATAATTGTAAAATGGACATTGATAATTTTTTGGACATTTTTGCAAATGACCACGTAAAAGTAGTCATTTTTTCAAATTTCCACTGTTGAAAACTCTTGTTTTGTTTTGTGTAATTTGCACGCAAATAAACTGTAAACCTCAAAAATCGAAGCCCTCGACTCAAAGCTAAGGAAATCAGAAAACTGTGTTGATAGTAGAGAGAACAATGGCAGAGGAAAACAAAGCACTCTACGATTTGAATGCAAAGTGGGACGCGTATCTTGATTTGGGCGTTCGCCGCTTTGTTTACTCTTCCTTCACCGGTGCCTTCGCCGGCCTTATTCTCTTACGTTAGTCCTCTTTATCGCTTTTTCCTTTTTGAATTTTAATTTCCATGTTCGTTGATTGTAATGGTTTCAAAATTTATGATTTTAGATTTAGAATTACTTTTCTTGAGTTTTATTTTTAGGAATTTTTGTGATTAGCTCGAGTTGTGGTATGGTGGCTAAATAATATTTTGTTGTTAAAATCTTAGTGTCAGTTTTTTGTGCTATATGATTTTTCTCTTTAGATATCGTGGTAGCTAGTTTTGAATTTCGATAATGTTCTATTGTTAATGACCTAAATTGATTATTTTAGTCAATGCCATAAATCTGCTTTACCTGCATCCTGTTCACACTGAATATAATAGAAGTAGCCTTTTGATATGCGTTTTGATGCATGCTCTGGAACTGTAACCTTCCTTTTTTTCCTATTAAAACGTTTGTCCGCTGGATTGACTGGTTTATATTTATTTGTTGCATCAGGGAGTCCTGCAACACGTTGGGCATCTGTAGCTTTTGGTGCTGGAGTGGCTATTGGGTCTACATACACAGAATGCTATCGTGATTTTGATCAATCTACATCAAAATTGATTCCTATGCCCAGTACCCCTGTTTTGAAGGTAATTGATACCTAATCTCAGTTAGATTTATACATTCCCAGTAGGGCTGCATTTAATTGGAAATGTGACTTTCAGTAAAATAAAAGAATTCGATTTTTTTTTATTTTTAAATATATGAATGCTACATGTTAAGTTATATTTGTCTTTATCTATCAGCAGTATATTTTTTCATTTCCGGGGGACTAATTTAGCTCTCTTTTAAGCACTATCTCCCTAAAACATCTGTTCAAGGATGTTATTTCGTAGTGAACTTTGACTCTGAAGTACATTTCCAATTTTTTTGTGACTGTATTTAGCAAGTAGCAGTCTTGTAGATATAGTATGTTGGACAAGTTAGAGCACTAAAGTCTAGTCTTTTATTAACTAAAACAATTTATCTTTTAGCATGTGTATCAATAAAAAGGGATATACACATTTTCAATTTCAAAAAGAACAAGATCCAGATATCTTAATTTGCCACTGTTTGAATGTTGATTCTTCTGAAATTAGTTGTTCACTCGTTCTTCACTGATTCACTATCTAATTTGTATAACATGAGGTCTGTTGGTTGAATCTTGAGCTGTAATTTGTCTTTGTATTTATGTTTTTTTAAAATCAAAATTGCTCATTTATTTTCTTTTCTTCTAGTTTTAATGGAGAAGGTAAGTCCCGCCTTTGGGCATTTTAAAGATGTGCAGACTGAGCAACTTTTAGTCTGAAACATAGTGAGAAACACAGCAGGATCAATTATTAGGAGGGTTTTCTAATATGCGTTTTAAGGGCTCATGTTTAATATGCATAAATAAAACATATCTATCTAGGTGCAGAAGTCCAATCATCTCATGCCACCTCACTCTTTCTAGAACCAAAACATGTTTTGTTACATTTTCCAACAAACTCAAAACATGTAAGCTATTTGAATACATGAAGACTCATGAGCTAAAGCAATGCTTATGATTCATAAACAAAATATTAGGAAGATGCATGCATTAGTGGACTTGTTAAACATTTATCACAAAAGATAGGGATATTTACATAGAAACTAGAACTTTTGTTAATAAAATTTAGGGGGAATGTGAATAAATAGATTTTGGAGACAAGAAATAATTATAGAGTAAAAAGTTTGATATTTACAAAGTCATAATTTTATATGATATTGATAAAACATTATATTTACTATTATTTTTCTTTTCAGAAAAGTATTCATGTGTTGAAATTGTTGTTCAAAATCTATAAAACAGAAAAGTATGCATTAGTGAACTTTTTCTCAAACTCATTTTTAACCATACAACTTTTCAACCACGCGTGTTATCAATTTTTATCAAAATATACTAAAAATTTGATTTTTATCTAAACCAAATAGGGGGTATATATGACTTAGGAAGATGTATGCATTAGTGGACTTCTTAAACATTTATCACAAAAGATAGGGATATTTACATAGAAACTAGAACTTTTGTTAATAAAATTTAGGGGGAATGTGAATAAATAGATTTTGGAGGCAAGAAATAATATAGAGTAAAAAGTTTGATATTTACAAAGTCATAATTTTATATGATATTGATAAAACATTATATTTACTACTATTTTTTTATTTCAGAAAAGTATTCATGCGATGAAATTGTTGTTCAAAATCAATAAAATAGAATGTGAAACAAAATTGGGAAATTTGAGTTTTTTTCCCCCTGCGTACGCATAGGCTATTCTACCATGCGTACGCATGGTTTGAGCCTGTAGAAATAGAAGCAAAAATGCTTCTACCATGCATACACATGGATTATACTATGTGTGCGCATGGGGTTAAAAACTAACTTGAAACCTGATATCCTTTTGAATAAAAATTGCCTCTTTTTATCATATTTTGGCACCATTTCGTGTAGTATTGATTGAGATCTATAAATAGATGATTAATGATCAATATAAAATATATTAAAACCACTTGAGATCAAATTCCATTCCGCAAGAAAGATTAAAACTTTTTTCTTTCATATTCAAAAGTCTATTTTGAGTTCTTAAGTTTTGAAGGAATTTCACTAGTATTTAAGTATTTATTCCTTTTCAAGGCTTTATAAATCCTACAAACCATTTGTCAAGAGTCCCTTTAAGCATCAAATTCAATCCGAGAGGGGGCAAATATCGTTTGAAGACAACGATTACATTTACGTGTTTAAGCCTTTGAATTTTCTTTGAAGTTCTTGATTCTATTCGTTTGTTTCTTCTCCTTTCCCCTTATTTGGAAATATTATTCCAACATCTTGTAGTTACACTTGCACAATGCTTTGATGAAATTTGTGTATGAATTGCTATTGAAATTTTTTTTTTTTTAATCTATTCAAGTGATTATTTTTCTCTTTGATTTCCATTTCAAGCTGCCAATTCTCTCTTTGTTTTCCAGTCAAAATACTGTTTGTGTCACGACTTTGCTTCTTCAATTGTTACTATGATACTGGTGAAAAATTTGAGTGCTATCATATATTAAAATATCTATTGTTTGGTAGGATTGTCATTGCACTTGTGCCTATCTGGTAGTTAGCACCTGCAGTCAGTTTGATGCAAGACTATTTAGCCTCCGTTTGTGAAGAATTTATAAATTGTTTAATTTGTGTAAATAGATAGAAGTGAGTGGAGACAAGTGAATAATACTTGTGGATCCATTGGATGTGTGACTGAAAATGAAGTTTGACCAATTTATTAAAGATTTATAAATTTTCCAAACGGAGGATTATTGTTTATTATTTTCTTCTGCCATTAGCTTTTAATATCAAGTATCATGAGATGTAATGACGATGCAAAGGTTGGATTTTACACTCATATCCCTTTCGATCTGTTGTTGAACAATGGAGTTGTTGGGAGTTTTAGTTCTTCAATTTTTGGTGAACTATATTTATTATGGATGGAAAATACGAATATTTATCTGTTTCTGCTTTGCTATACTTTTTTGTTGAAAGTATAATCATGCTGAGTATTTCTTTCGATTTGTACCAGGACTGAAGACAACATTTGAAAGCAGATTTTCCATAGCTAGAGGCTACCATTTCCTTTTCTACTTCATTGACCTTTTTTTAATGTTATAATCATTGACGGCCATACTCCCCTTTTTTTGTAACTCTGTGTCCAAGTGGAGTGAGTGTACTATATAACTGATTTTATTGCTGGGTAATGGCTGCCCAGAATTTCAAGAACTTTATCTTATACTTGTCAAAATAATCTCATTTAACTGTCGTTTTGTTTTCTTGCACTTCTCCTTCTACTCTTAATATCGATCAACAATAATTTCTGCATGCCAGGAAAAAAATTAATCATCTTCAACTCTATCCAATTAAAACATCATTCTTATGAACATACAAATCAAAGCTTAAAGCTTAAATTACAATTTCAACACGAGCATGTTTGGCAAAGCTTAAGTTAAATGTAAGCTTGTAAGATACACTTTTTATCTACATTTTTTGGTAGGACGCTTAATTTACTATCAACTTATTTTTATACATTTCATATTTATAACTTGATTATAAGTGTCACCAAACAATCATGGAATCCTGAAGTTCAAGGAAGAAAGGGGTCAGTGAAAAGTGGGCCAACAGCTAGCTAGCCCATTTAAAGAAAAGCCTTATATTTTGATCTCTGAAAGGCTAAAGCCCAGGGCTTCATTACTCAATTATGGTTGTGCAAATTATCCAATTCCCTACTTTTCAAGATCTATTTTCCAAAATCAGATTTCAAATTTTAATTTTCAAAATCAGATATTTTTAATTAGATATAGATTATAATTATATATTACATATATATACAAATTACATTTTAATTTGATCTCAATTAATTTCATCCCAAATCAAACCTTAAATTCAATTATCTCCCTCTCCGTCTCTCACTTCTCTCCCATGATATAACATCAATTCACACAGGCACATTTCATCATCATTTCATTCATGTATTCACTGGAGTAGATATCAGACAAGAAAACAAATGCCAAAATGAGAAAATTTGATCCATGGCCAGTGTTCTTCAGGAGAGAATTCAATCACAACTGGCCTTTCCTTGTTGGCTTCGTTATTACGGGCACCATCTTAACCAGGTTTTCCCTCAGCCTTACTAGTTCATACCCTAATTTTTCTTGTTTCTATAATATATTTTGTATGTAATTTCTTATAATTTCTGTTTTGAGTTTTGATTTTTTATTTTTCAATGAATATTCCTAGAGGAGGATGCGAAGAACTCGCCCTTTGCTGATTGTTCTAGTGGTGGTGGTTTTGTTTATGTTTGGTTGTGATTGGATTTGGTGAGGTTGTGGTGGTGGTGTTTGGGTGACTGTAACTGTGTCAAGGGCAGAGGTTATGTTAGACATAGTGGAGGCTGTGGGTTTTTTGGTGCTGGATCTTGGTGTTGGTGGTGGCGCGGTGTGGTCGTGGGTGTTGAGATATTGGTGGTGTGGGGTGGGGTGGGGTGGGGTGGGGTGGGTTGGGGTGGTGTGTGGTGGTGGTATGCGGCGGTGGTGGGTCTTTGCGATGTGCGGCGGTGGATCTGTGTGATGTGTTGGTGGGTGTTGAGTGTGCCGACAATATGAGGCTGCGGTTGGTGGAGGTGGAAGTGGGGATCGGCGGCAATGGTGACGCTTATGGTGAGTATTGACTGTGTTGGCGACGTTAGTAATAGTGGTTGTGGTGAGTTGCCGGTTGTGGTTGCGGCGGCGGCATAGGGTTAGGGTATGTGAGACGGTGGTGGTGATGAGGTGGTGCTGTATAGTTTTTGTGACTAATAAAATAGTTAATTGTGACCTTAAAATACACCGCGAACTTGTAAAATTTGTGACTTGTGATCGAAAAATAATACGCGATCTATTATTTTAATAAGTTGTGACCTATAAAATGTGGTTTGTGACAAAAATAATGTGGGACTAATTAATTTGAGAATGTCACCAATGATTCGTCATTGATGTATAATACGTGACCTAAAAATTGTTATAGTGATTTACAATTTATTAAGGTGTAATCGAGTTGTGACAAATAAAAAATCTGATTTTGTGATCGACGATTACTTTGTGAATTATAAAATTTTCTATTTGTGACCGAGAAACAACTATAAATTTCTTGATTTGTGACCATAAAATAAGTTGTGACCAATTATTTGATAAATTGTGATCGATTTGCAATGAATAAATAAGTTGCTAAGGTCACAAGTTTGAGTTCACAAGTTACTATCATTTTGTATAGGTTACAAATCAATGTAGACAGATCATGGATCAATATGATTAATTAATTTGATAGTTATGACCATATTGTATAGAACTGTGACTAATTAATTCGTCGTTAAGGTCACATGTCGTTGTCATAGGTTTGAGTTCACAAGTCACAGTCATTTTTTATAGGTCACAAATCAAAATAAACGGGTCAACGTTCAATATTAACAGGTTACATGTTTTGTATAAGTCACAAAAATATGGCGGAGTTGTCGTCGAAATAGTCATTGGAACGGTCGTCGGAATAGTCACCGGAATCAGAGTAGTCGCCGAAACGATCGACAGAGTGGTAGGGGTAGTGGAGGTGAGGTAAGTTAACTATATATATATATATATATAGTATGTATATGTACAGAAATGATCTAATGAGCACCGGTGCTCATCTTATCCTAAGCACCAATGAGTTGACACATTAATTCATTGGTGGATTGGAACTCACAAAATCTTTATCCACCAATGAATTAATGTGCCAACTCATCGGTGTTTAGGATAAGATGAGCACCGGTGCTCATTAGATCATTTCTCTGTATATGTATATGTCAAATATCTGATTTTAGAAATTTGAAACTTATTTTTTTTATTTTTGAAATAGTATATAGGACTGTTTGAGCCGATTTTTTTTTAACCACACATGCTTCAATAAAAAAATATTCTCCATCACATCAATGACTTTTCCTTTTTTTCAACCACATATTCCCCGTCAGATTAACAGTAAAAATGCATTCTTTTTTCAAATAGGAAAAATAGGATAAATGAATTTTTGTTTTATAAGACGCACATTTATTAGAGTAAAAACTTTCATTGGTCACTGAACTTATAACTTCTTCACGTTGTGGTAACTCAATTACATTTTAACTCTCACCCATCACTGAACTTACGAACCAACACCTCCATCCATCACCCACCATCCCCATCGTTTCACACCATCCAACGTGGCTTGACGGCCGTCGACCGACAGTCGACGGCGTGAATTTCACCAACGTTGGACGCCACTTCTTCCTGCAAAACACGCCATTTCTCCCTAAAACCGTTTCCCCATTTCGAAATCCCTAACCCATCTCCCCAAAATCGAAACTCAGCCCTAAATTGTCGATCCTGAGCCCTAAATCGCCCCACCTGGAACGCGAATTAGCCACTTCATTTGGTTTTGCCCTAAATTTCGATCCCTGCCAACTCCGAAAACGCGACTTGAAGCGTCACCACATTCCTCCACAACGTCAGTCAAGCCCCGACATCAATCCCAATCCGAAATCGCCCAACCTGGAAAGAACTTTTCCAGCCAATACGGATATGGAGGGAGATAATGGAGGTAAGTAGAAGGGAAGTAGCTTGGCATTTTGTCACTGTTTGAGGGGAATGCTGCCTGAATGTTTAACTATTAATCTGTTGAAGAAGAAGGAAATTTTTGATTTGAATTATGGAAATGGGAATTGATGATTTCTGGAAGATTATTATCGGGATAGGGGATTAGAATTCTTGTGTTATTCTTTGAGAGGAATTGTTGATTGGTTATAGAATTCTTGTGTTCTAGAAGAGAAATGCAGTGCAGAAATGTAGATGGTTGGCTTTGGTTTTGATTGCTTGGCAATGCATTTTCAATATGAAGGTTGTACCTGAAATTGCTGAAATGAGGAAGTTTTTTGGTAATGTAGATGTGAGGAATCAGAAAAAAGCTACAAAAATTTTCTGGAGATGAAGCCTAGGAATTCAGTAGATGTAGTTGAATTAGAGGTTTTCTTGTTCACCTTTTCCAGGCACATTTGGAGGATCTGGCAGAGAAAGAGGCCTTTTGAATTATCATTGTGAATTGTCATTGAGTAGGAGAAACAAAGATTCAATGTAAATGTGAATTGTGATTGTGAATTGGGTGTACACCTTTTGACTAATGGGATATCAATGTTTGCATTTTCTGTTTCATTCATGTTGTTTACATTTTCTGTTTCTTTCCAGCTGCTACAAATTTATGACTTCCTATTACATAAGAAAGCATTAGCGTTTCGAATCCACTGTAAAATGTATGACTTGGAACCATCACATTACCATCACATTTCTTTCCACCAAATTTACAATTGTCAACAAACCAGGCTACCAGCAAAGGCTGTCTAATAATTTCATTAATGCATTACAAAAATAGCCTTAATGTCTAAAAAAAAAACCTTGATGCATTACAAAAAACAGCATTAATGCATATACAAAAATTGGCACTTAATGCATATCCAAGAGACTTGACATTACAAAAAAATGACCTCTTAATGACACCCTAAAAACATCAAGAACAGCCACAACATTCCCTTCAATCACGAGTTGTCTGTCTATGTACGATGAGGGTTGGAGTGAGTTGCATAAGCTCTTTGTCATTTAGGTTTTCGGTCGATCCATAACCTCTTAATGACACTATTTTACCCTGTAATCCAATAGATAAATGTAGTTAATAAATGTAGTTGTAATAAATAGCAAATGTAGTTAAGTAACTAAAAAATGAATTTGATGTTTACTCATATGTTCGTTAACTGAAACCATATTATTTGAAGCAACTGGTTCTAATTCAGCATCGTACCAATCCTGATCTGGGGCACTATCGCTTGAGTGATATCTTTCATTGTGCCTCTTCAATCTACATATCGAGCACGTCATTTACACTTGCCATTTCTTCTTGATGTATGACTTTTCTTGACTGTGCACTACAATTTCTTTCGCCTGTTTCCTTCTCTTTTTTCTTCTTTCCCCGTTGAGGCGTAGTCCAATTAGGCTAAATGATTGTAGGGACATCCACTTCAGGCCACAACATTGTGCCATTTATTGGAATGATGATATTGTTATAACAACTCAAGTACGTATCGATTGTGTAACAATTGTCAACATAATTCTTTAGTGCATTTCTATAATCCTGTATCACTGCAATGGTATGCATACATGGTATACCCGTAAGTTCCCATTTTCAGCATGCACAGGTACATTCCGCGAGATCAACTACAAATGTCCAGCAACTGCAATTAACCTGCCATCTAGAACCCCCCGACAAGTGTAACGTGCATTCTCTTGACATCTCTGCGATCTTGTGTAGTTTTTGCGTAATCATTGGACACAAACGACCTTCGCATCGTATAATATTCTCTTGTCTCTACTGTATTCGTTTCATGAAAGACATCTGCACTGATGTCAACAAATTTAGAATCATTTTCTCTCTATCGCCCAACAACGTTTTGTTAAACACTTCGCATATGTTATTAAGCAGAATGTCCCACTTGGAGTGAACTGGAAAGTGTGAACAACTCCACTCTTGAGGGTGTTTCTTCATCAACCATCCATATGCATCTTCACTCACGTCAAGGATTTTTTGCATTCAAAGTTTGAATTCAGCAATAGTTGTTGACTTGGCGGCATGTCAAAGAAAATCCTTTAGTATTTTGCTTTTATGCCCGGCGCTGAAGAAGTTTGTGTACATATATCGTACACATAAACGATGTTCTGCCTCTGGGAATAACTCATCCCAGACATTTTGAAGACCCTTTTGTCTGTCAGTTATCAATGCCCAACCCCTCCCGTTGTCCATGTCCAAGTGTCTGTGTTCTCCTTCTCAACAATAGCATACGCCACAGGATATATACAATCATTAGCATCCTGTCCCACTGCTGTTAACATAATCCCCCAAAATAACCCCGCAAATGGCAGCCATCAACATCCACCAATTCCTACATCCAATTTTAAACCCGGCCTTGCAGGAACTGAAGCATATATAGATACATTTGAATACTTGTTCATGTAAGGATATAATCACCGTTGATCCCGAATTCGTCCGATGTACCTCTGTAGCATATCTTTTGAGTTATTCTTTAGCATACTGTCTCATCTTGTTTGCCACACTTCTACTTATCTCTATTTTCAAATCACCCTTCACAGTCGCCAAAATTGAATTTGTTTTCCAATCAGGATCTGCCTTGAACAGTTCAATGTATCTATTTGTCAAGAAGATGTAGTTGCAATGTCTATTGTGTTGGCTCTGTGTGCATGTGTGTTCGGAAGTGTAAGACTTCACTTGTACTTCCTCCGTCGTACTCAACTTCGAGGCTCATATCCTCCAATTACACCCCAGTTTGCAAACTCCTTGAGCTCGTTTTCTATTATTACACTTGAACTTCACATTATAACCATTGAGAGCACTGTAGTTTCTCACCGCAGCTCGAAACTCTTCCATTGACCGAAAGAGTTGTCCAACCTCAAACTGCGGATTCCTCATATTCGTCTCAGTAAAAAATTCTGGGAATCGATAACCAACATCTTCGTTCGATGAGCAAGCCAATAATAACTCCTCAGATGATGGGTACTCCAATTCATCGTCTCCTAGCCCTAAACTCGGCACTATTCCTTTATTTCTTGCTTTATTCATGTCTGATCCAATTTCGATGCCATCCGTGACATTGTGGTCATACAACAAACCATCTTTCTCAGAAGCCATGTCCACCTCGGAATCTACGAAATCCAAGTCTTCCTCATAATCTATCAACAAAATGAAAACAATGAAATTAGTTACCCATGATGTATAACAAACAATCTCTGTGCAGTTTTCATGACAAACATATACATTGCAACACCCACAGAAGGTAACATTCATTTCATGATATTGGTATTGAGAGTCATTGCAACACATACATATTCAACACCCGCATCTCTCTTCTGTTGTACGTTGTCATGACATTCAAATAAATAGAGCATCCATTGATGAAAGGAAACGACCAGTTTATGAGACATGTAACAATTAACAATACATTGCATTAACGATTTTACCTCCATATATTTCTGCCATGTGTGCTATTGCTCTAAAGGTGCCGAAGATCCGTCAATGGACTGAAATTGAGATTCTGGGAGTAATCTTCGTCGCCTTCGACTGGTATTGGTGTGAAGGCGACGAAAATTCGTCAATTTGGGCGAGGGTTGCGAATTGGGGCAATGAAGAACTAGGGCTGAGTTTTGATTTTAGGGAGATGGGTTTAGGGATTTCGAAATGGGGAAACGGTTTTAGGGAGAAATGGCGTGTTTTGCAGGAAGAAGTCGTGCCCAATGTGGGTGAAATTCACATCGTCGACTACCAGGTTGACGACCGTCAAGCCACGTCAGACGATGTGAAACGACAGGGATGGTGGGTAATGGATGGAGGTGTTGGTTCGTAAGTTCAATGATGGGTGAGAGTCAAAATGCAATTGAGTTACCACAACGTGAAGAAGTTATAAGTTCAGTGACCAATGAAAGTTTTTACTCTATTTATTATTATCTTTTTGACGCTTTCTTCTTCAACTCTCTCAATCGTCCCCTTTTGCGCAGTGTGAGAGAGAACTGTGAAATGGCCCCAAAGCAAAGGACACCGAGAGTGACTCAGAATCCCGAGCTGATCTGAGGGGTCCGAATGCATTCTCGATCCCAGATGTATCATAAGAGAGGTCTTTGGGCCATCAAAGCAAAGAATGGCGGAAAATTCTCCCACTACGAAAAGAAGGCCGATTTTGCCGCTCCCGAGGCAGTTGCTGAGAAGGCTATAAAGTTTTACCCTGCCGATGATGTCAAGAAGCCACTTTCCAACACTCGCAAGCACAAGCCTACCAAGTATTTTGCTAGTTTCATTATTCCCGTTTCCATTTCTTTTTTAGTTGCTTTTTAATTTGAGTTTTGTTTGTGTGTGTAGGAGAAGTATTACTCTAGGAACAGTTTTGATAATATTGACAGGGCGGTTCAAGGGAAAGAGAGTTGTGTTGATGAAGCAACTTTCGTCTGGCTTGCTACTTATCACTGGTGAGTTCTTTTTATACCATCGTACATATGCTTATGTGCGTTAATTTTTCAAATTAATTGGTTATGATTACTCGTATATTTTAGAAGGAAATATAATCTTCGTATAGTAGTCATTGTGAGTTGAAAGCTGTATATGCAAAAGCTCTCTGATATATAAAATGATTCTATTAAATTGTTTTTGATTTTCCAGTGTAATTCATTTAGTTATTTTCAAGCTCAATTCTAAGATGAGGTTGGTGTGCTTTTAGCCATTTAAAATTACATTATTTGATTCATTAATGATCCTTGCCAAAAAAAAAAAAAGCCTTTTGTCTCCGCATGGGAAGAATTTATAAACATTTAATTTATAAATAGATAAAAATGAGTTGTGGACAAGAGGACTTGCAAGTTTATTGGCATGTGTGGTTAAATATGAAGTTTGGCCAATTTATAAATTGGATTTTGCTACTTGTAGATAAAAAAATATACATAATAGATTACATAATATGATGTGTGAGGAAAAGATTGGATGAAAAAGTTGATTGTGTTTTAAACGGACAAACGGTAGAGTGCCATGTAGCATTATGTAACCAATCATTTACATCCACATAGACTGGGGATGCATCCCCACTGGAGATGAATAGCATTTTTCTTAGATGAATTATGAAATTGAAGTCCTTTTGACAGCTTATTTTTTTGGTGGTGAGATGTGCTTTTCTATATCGCCACTTTCAAAAACGTGGTGCCCAAATTCTAGTACCACCCAAATTGTAGGAAGTTGTTGGCTCATTGCGAAGTAATTCTCTCTTTGGCGGAGGCGGTCTTTCCAGTTGACTCTCATTCTTCTGAAGTGTTCATTCTCATGTCCCTATATCCTGTCTAGGGGGAATACGTGTTTTATATAGTTAACATTGTTTCTTTGGCAATAAGAATAAGGATCCATATATCTGGCACCTAAAGGATAATAGGTATTTTTGGACAGTTCTTTTCTGTGCTTTAATTAATGCCAACAGTCTGTAGCCATTGTTGCTATCCCCATATTGTATCTGAGGTATTATTCCCTATTTTTGTTTCTTTTTCGGTAAGATTATCTGTTACTCCTCCATAGTTGTGTTTTGAGAAGCTTGCGTTGTGCTACATTCTGCTCCTGCAAACTTTGCTGCCCCTTTCTTTAGTTTTTTTTATTTTTCATTTTTTGTTCCTCAATACTAGGCCAGACATTGAACCCACCCAATTGTATGCTCTGATTTATTAAAGTGCTGTACTTTTGATACAGGACCATTCAAAATCAATGGTGTTCCTGTAAGACGTGTTAACCAGGCTTACGTGATAGCAACGTCAACAAAGGTTGACGTCTCTGAGCTAAATGTCAACAAGTACTTCGCAAAGCAAGTCGAAAAGAAAAAGAAGGGTGAGACTGAATTCTTTGAGGCAGAAAAGGAGGTTAGTTTTTTCTAAATCTGATCATATGCATTGTTGTTGTTCAGTGTTATGTTTGATTCTTCAATTATAATGTGGCAACGTCTGAAATTAGAATAAGGCCTCTCTCCCAGCAGAGAAGGACGACCAAAAAGCCGTTGATGCAGCATTGCTTAAAGCAATTGAAGCTGTTCCTGATTTGAAGTCCTATTTAGGTGCAAGATTCTCTCTCAAGTCCGGCATGAAACCTCACGAGCTTGTCTTTTAAATTTATTAGAAACAATTTTGTTTAGGTTCTTTTAGTCATCGCAGACCTTGCATTAGAGGCTGCATTTAGCTATTTCATTTATTATGAACTTACATAGTTCTTTCGGTATCTTGGTGTTGCAATGTCTGATATGTTAATTTTGGGAAGTTTGTGATATTTCCCTTTAAATGCTATTCCGTTTTAGACATAATATGTTTTCTTCGCTGCTTGTGCAATCTTGTCAAGCAAGCCGTGAAGGGAGACCAACATGATGTTCGGTTAAACTTGAAAAATATAAATATGCTTATTTTGATCCTTGGTAAAGGCTTACATGAAAAATATAAGTCCATATTTGGTCCGGATTAAAATCAGATTTTAATTCAAGTCAAAGTCAAATAATTAATAATTAAGGCTTAATAGCACAAAATGTCACTACATTTGACATGTAGTGTGCAAAACGTCCCCACGTTTCATTTTTTTGTATTTCGCCCTTATTTCAATGTTTCATTGTGGAAAACGTCATTTTCACCATTTTTAATGTAAAATGATCAATATACCCTTCTATATAAATAAAACATAAAAGGGAAAAGAAAAATAAAAAAATAAATTGTAATTATATTCCCAAACTTTTTAAAAAGTGCAAGTGAGTTTAAAAGCCTTATTAAAAAGTTTAAGCACAAAACGTCCCAACGTTTGACACTTATTTCGAAAAATGTTCTTACGTTTAAAACTTTTTGTACTTGACTCAATAGCATAAAACGTCCCTACGTTTGACACTTATTGCATAAAACGTCCTTACGTTTCATTTCTTTTGCATTTTCGTCATTATTTCAACGTTTTTTTGCGAAAAAGTCATTTTCACTATTTTTGAATGTAAAATGATCATATAACCTCATATTTAAATAAAACAAAAAATAAAAATAAATTACAATTACAATTATATTCCCAAACTTTTTAAAAAGTGCAAAAGAATTCAAAGACCTTATTAAAACATTCAAACTATCAGTCTTCTCCTCCTCCATCAACCTTATCCTCCCTCCACCACCTAACCACCAGACCCTACCACCATTCAAACCATCTCACCTCCCTCTACAATGCTCGGGCTGATGGTTGTGGCGAGCATTAACGATCGTGGTGGTGGTGGTGGTAGAGTTGGTTCCCGACCAGACATTGACCGGAGGCTGTAGAGGGAAGTGAGATGGTTTGAATGGTGGTGGGGTCTAGTGGTTTAGGTGGTGGAGGGAGAAGGTTGAGGAGAGAAGAGGGAAATATAATTTTTTTTGTTTTATTTCAATATGAGGGTATATTGGTCATTTTACATTACAAAATAGTGAAAATGACGTTTTTCACAATGAAACATTGAAATAAGGACGAAAATGCAAAAGAAATGACGTTTTACGCAATAAGTGTCAAATGTATGGACGTTTTGTGCTATTGAGCCAAGTACAAAAAGTTTGAAAAGTAGGGATGTTTTCTGCAATAAGTGTCAAACGTAGGGACGTTTTGTGTTTAAGCCCTTTAATAAGACTTTTGGACTCACTTGCATTTTTAAAAAGTTTGGGAGTATAATTACAAATTATTTTTTTATTTTTCTTTTCCTTTTTTTTGTTTTATTTATATAGAATGGTATATTGGTCATTTTATACTAAAAAACAGTGAAAATGACGTTTTCCGCAATGAAACGTTGAAATAAGGGCGAAAATGCAAAAAAATGAAACGTAGGGACGTTTGCACACTATATGCCAAACGTATGGACGTTTTGTGCTATTAAGCCTTAATATTAACTACATCTTTAATGTGTCCCACAACTTTTCAATCACACAATTCAAAAACTAATATCAAAATTTACTAAAAATCTAATTTTAATTCCCACCAAACACTTTCTAAATTTACTTATTTTGATGGTAAGGTAAGGCTTACAAACAGCTTTAAGCGTGTTGGGCTAAATGTATAAGCAGTGAAATACATTTTGTTTACGTTACCCTATTACTTATGGGCATTTTAAAGTTTTCTATTATTGGACTACTTGGGCTAAATGTACAAGCAGTGTAATACATTTTGTTTACGTTACACTATCGCTTAAGGGCATTTTAAAGTTTTCTATTATTGGACTACTTTTCTTTCGGGACACTACACTCTAGAATTATAACATAATTTTTAAAATTTGTAGCAATTATAATCAGAGACAAATATATTGAAAAAAAAAAACTTTCCTTTATTTTGGCACCATAATTGATTTGTAGTCGTATTTAGCACTTGTTTGGGCTCTATTAAAAATGTAAGCTTAGAAAAAATATGTTTTTGAATAGCAATTTTTTGGGAAGAACGTGTAAAAAATATTTGGTTCACGTGAAATATTATTTTATTAAAAAATATGTAGTTGAAAATTGAAAATGAAGAAAGAGAAAAATACATTACATTAAAATGGAGACCAAACAAGGGCTTATATATGATAGAAATCAAAATACAATGTAGAAGAAGATGGAGAAGAGAAAGAGAGCAAGAGATTCAATAATGGCTACATCTTTATTGATTGAATTAATTTGTGAATACAAAGCATATGTCCCTATTTATAGGGAAATTACATTGATAGAAAAGGTAAATATATTAAATATTACGAGAATCAAATCAAATCAAATTGATTAAGGTAAATATAAAATCAAATAAAGATAATATCAATCAAGATAATATTGATTTGATATTATCTTCAATACTCCCTCGCAAACTCAAGGTGGAGAACTTCGGAAGCTTGAGTTTGGAATTTGATACCCTTGTGGCCATGACCCTGAACGGCGGGCAAAACAATTGTAGAAACAAGAACAAAACTTGCAATGACACCAAAAGAAACCTGAAGAATCTGTCATTTTCTTTGCCATGAGAAGAGGCTTGACTAAAGAAGATTTTGGGGTGATCAGCAGATTGAAGATAATATGGGGAAGATAAATCAATGATGGCTTTGATAGTGCCATCAACAAAGTAGAGAAGTTGGCAGAAGAAGTTGTAGCCATGGTGAAGGAAGCAGGAAATTCTGCTACTGGAAGAAGTTGGAAGAATTTGGCAGAAGAAGTTATAGCCATGTTGAAGGAGTCAGGAAATTCTGCTTACCGGAAGAAGTTGGAAGAATTAAGAAAAAGTTGGAAGAATTAATAAACTGGAAGATGTTCTTCGCTGGAATTAGAAATAGGAAAAAGTTGGCAGAATAATTAATTTTGCTGGAAGAAGAAGTTCTGTGCTCGAAGCATAAACTGGAAGAAGTTGGCAGAAGAATTAGCCTTGCTGAAATCAGAAACGAGGTTGGCAAAGAAGTGATTTTGCTGAAATAAGAAACTGATGCTGATGAAAAAAAAAATTATGCTTCTGCAAAAAGCTACTGGTGATGCACGTTGCTGGAAAAAGAAAATTCTGGTTTTGAACATGAAATTGTGTTGGCGGAAGTTTTGATCATTTCACAGAGTTGTGGCAGCCCATGAATATCATTAAAATATTTGTAGACTGAAGAATGGTGGACTTATTTTGTAAATCTTGCTGCCGGCTGCTGCTATATATCCAAGGAAGCCTCCATTGTTGACTATACCCATGTACTCCAATTTTCT
This sequence comes from Fraxinus americana, assembly GCA_035079005.1. Taxonomy (NCBI): domain Eukaryota; kingdom Viridiplantae; phylum Streptophyta; class Magnoliopsida; order Lamiales; family Oleaceae; genus Fraxinus; species Fraxinus americana. Next base: position 331,032 of record CM068716.1, on the reverse strand, counting down.
CCAACCAATTGTAATATATTCCCAAAGCTGTCTGGAACGAGACATTGGCGGAAGATTTTTTTTTTATTTTTTGCATGTTTAACCCAAAACCAAGTTAAACCTGCTCTGATACCATGATAGAAAACGAAATATAATGTAGAAGAAGATGGAGAAGAGAAAGAGAGCAAGAGATTCAATAATGGCTACATCTTTATTGATTGAATTAATTTGTGAATACAAAGCATATGTCCCTATTTATAGGGAAATTACATTGATAGAAAAGGTAAATATATTAAATATTACGAGAATCAAATCAAATCAAATTGATTAAGGTAAATATAAAATCAAATAAAGATAATATCAATCAAGATAATATTGATTTGATATTATCTTCAATAATATATTTCATCAAATTTCCACTATTTTTGTATTATTTTGAAATATAAATTTTAATTAAAATACTCCATTTTTCAAAGTTCTGATTTATACTCGGAGCCACTATTTTCATTTACCTTTGTTATATATATATATATATATGCACACTAGTCTATATTTATTCTTATTAAATTTTTAAAACTTTCAAAAAATACTATTTTCATCCCAGTCACATTTCAATATTGTCCTTATTCATCTTCTTCTTCCCGAATTCCCCACCCCAACCCACAAAAAAATCAAGAAATTGGGAGGAAGTTTTGTAATTGGAAAGCAATCTTGTGGCGGTCTTCAATCATCATCTGGTGCTTTGCGATAGTAGCAGGGGTTTATTAATTCTGCTATCCAATGATCAAAAGCATGTCTTCTTTCGTTATTTCTGGTATATAAATTATAAATGTGTAGTTGATCAACAAACTAAAGAATACAAGATGATTTGGCACTCTCACCATTTCCAAGAAAAAGAAATTAATACTAGTGTGGATCGTGGTTGCACGATAACCGTTATAATTTTTGTAATTCCACAATTAAACAATGACAAAAATAACAATAAATTGTTTCAAGTTATGAATATTCAGGCACCCTTTAAACACACCATTTAAATATCCACTTCTTTTACAAAAATTGACCCTTTTTATTGACGAATTTCATCGTTTCAAACAGAATAGAAACAAGAACAAGACTCTGAACCTAAAAAAGAATTTAACCTTCAACTAAAACTTGTCTTAAAAGTGCCCTAAACAAATAAATGATAAATGATAAAAATATGACTATAATAAACAACAGTTTCTCTTATTTTTTCCTCTTTTTTTTTTTTTTTCTATTCTAAATACTAAATTTGTGACATAAAAAAGCTAACAATAATAAGACTACAGAATTAGAAAGAATAGATCTATACGAAAAAGTATCCCCTTTTCGATTCAGGACAACAAAAATGTTATATTTTGCTTGCTTAAGGAAAAAAACTGAAAATCAAGAAGATCGATCAGGATGTCCAAACTGAAGGACTTGGCTATGACCTTTTTGTTGTAAAACTTAGTCATTTTTTGTTTCTGGATTTGCAATCTATCCAGGACGTCCAACTTTAATTCGTCCAATTCCAAAAAATTTTAGACGAGTAACTCTGCGCGTTCGTTGTCGCCCAGATTGTTTTGTGAACATACTTTTATTGACTGCACGTTGATTTCCACGGGTAGTACTGCGTCTTGTCCGTATGTTAGCTGAAAAGGGGAAACTTTAGTGCTTGTGCGTGGCGACGTTCTATAGGCCTACAAAGCTTGATTCAAACACTCGTGCCAATCTCTGGTATTTTCACTTATCATCTTTCTTACGATTTTCTTCAGAATCTTGTTAGAGGACTCAGCCTGACCGTTGGATTGAGTGTAATAAGGCGTGGATAAATCTTCCCTGTTAAGTCTATCGCCCAACCTCTAAACGGCCATGGCTTAATGATAGGTGTCATTTCTCTAGCTGGCGCTCTCTGAATTGGCCCATGTTTTTGACATGCTAGACAACTTTTTCCATATTGGACACATATTTCTCCCATCTTAGGCCAAAAATATCCATTCCTAATAATTAATCACCTCATCCTTTGGCCAGCTTGGTGGGCTCCACAAATTCTTTCATGTATTTCAGCCATAATCACCTTACCTTCTTGTAAGCTTACACACTTTAACAACACACCATCTGGGCGTTTCTTAAGTAATTCGCCTTCAATCAATGTGTAATTCAACGATTGTAGCCTTATCTTTCTATCGTTCTTTTTACATGGTTCTGTCAAGAACTCTTTTATCTCTACCCTCCAATCCATTGCGTCTCCTTCTTGTATGCAATGAACTCCAATCCTATTTGCCCTCCTTTGCACTACGGGCAATATTGTTCCATATTCAGAAGTAGGTTCTATACCTAAAATCTTTAAGTGACCTGAGGCCGTTTGGGCTAGTTCGTTCGCTATGTCATTGTATATTTTATTGACATATTGAAGCTCCACTTGATCGAACTCTTCAAGCAATTTTTGGGCGACTTCATACTGACTTATGACGGATTCACTTTGACATTTAAAATCACCAATGAGTTGGTAAATCACCAATTGGGAATCGCCCCTAATAATCACGTTTTTTACTTCCATTTCAATTAGTAACTCTAGGCCGACAATCAATGCTTCATACTCGGCCTGGTTATTGGTGCACATTCTGTCCAATGTGAAGGCGAATTTATAACAAACTCCTAGAGGATTTATCAAGGCTATTCCTACCCCTGCACATTTGGAAGTTTTTTATCCATCAAAATATAGGATCCATGGTTTGAACTCGAATGAGTCTATTTCCAATTTAATTTCTTCAGGCATATCGAGGCACGGGTGGTCGGCCAAGAAATTAGCCAATGCTTGATTTTTTACCGCCTTCTGTGGTACATATTGTATTTCAAACTCGGATAATGCCAAAATCCAAAGGCCTATCCTTTGGTGTAAAATAGGGCGAGAAAACATGTACTTCACTAAATTTACTTTAGAAATTAGATAAATTGTTACAGGCCGTAAATAAGCCCTTAACTTAGTACATGTGAAATATAAAGCGAGACATAATTTCTCGATAGCAGAATAATTACATTCGCATTTTGTCAAACGTCTACTTAAATAATATATTGCCCTTTCTTCACCAAATTGGTCTTCTTGCGCGACCATTCCAGCTATCGATTTTTGTTCAGCCGATATATACACCTTTATTGGCCGTCCATGGATAGGTGACACCAATATTGGCGGATTTCACAAATACGTCTTTAGGCTATCAAATGCCTTTTGATATTCTTCTTTCTAGACGAGTTCGTCCTGGTTTTTCAACTTTAGGAGAGGCGAAAAAGCTTTTGTTCGCCCTGCACAATTAGAGATAAATCGCCTTAAGAAATTAACTTGACCTAGAAATCGTTGCAATTCTTTTTTGTTGCTAGGCGGTTCGGACTCTAAAATGGCCATTGTTTTATTCTTATCGAGTTCGATTCCCCTTTGGTGTACTAGAAAGCCAAGGAAATTACCGGTATTGACACCAAACGCACACTTCAAAGGATTCAATTTCAGCTTATATTGTCTCATTCGCTCAAATGAGCGTTTCAGTTGTTCGAAATGATCTTCCTCTTTAACAGATTTGACTACAATATCATCCACATACACCTCAACAAACTTGCCTATCATATCATGAAAGATTAGATTCATTGCCTTTTGATAAGTCGCCCCCACATTTTCAGGCCGAAAGGCATAACTACCCATTCGTAACACCCTAAGGCCCCTGGACATCTAAAGGCAGTTTTGTGTATGTCTTCTTCAACTATATATATTTGGTTATATCCGGAATACCCATCCATAAAGGAATACATGATATGTCTGGCAGTGGAATCAACTAAAGAATCTACCGTGGGGATTGGATACTTATCCTTAGGTGTCGTTAAATTCAGATTTCTAAAGTCCATGCACACCCTTAATTTACCATTCTTTTTTAACACTGACACAATATTATATAACCATTCAACATATCTAGCTGTTCTGATGAAGCCTGCTTTAATAATCGCTCAATCTCTTTCTTAATTTCAGGTAACACGTTAGGAGCAAAACGTCTAGGAGGCTGTTTATGGGGCTTAAAATTTAATTTAGTTGGCAGTCTATGTTCTACTAAATTTTTATCTAAACCAGACATATGTTCATACTCCCACGCAAAGCAGTCTTTATATTCTTTTAATAAAGCGATTAATGTTGTACTAACTTCTTGACTAAGCATCTGACTGATAAATGTTGGGCGATCTTCTCCCACGTCGCCAATGTTTACTTTGACCAAAGGGTCTTGTGCTTGAGCATTCACAGGCTTGTTGATCCTCATTACTTCATCATCCATATCCTTTGTAGGCACTTCTTCTTCTAGGCAATCCACCTTGTTGACTTCTTGGTCAACACTTTACTCCAATTTGAATACTGCCAATTTGTCTCCCAATGTTTTCAATACTACTTCTTTTTTGATTTTCTCTTGACATTCTTTATTGAAAGCTACTAGTCTGGCTTTGAAGGCCTGGATCTTGGCCACATGCTCTTTTGATTGCCAACTCATCAATATTCTTTGATCGTCCTTTTGCCAATCACTGGCTCTTTCAGGGACACTATGTTTTGCCTCATTTGATTGAACATTTCAGCTAGCGCTTCTACCGAAAATGGTTCTTCACTCTGTGCGACGACTTTAGTTTCTTCTCCATCTTGGATTATCCTGACAGGTCCATAGTTTCCCTCGTACATGAATCTTTCCACCGAGTTTGCTTCTGCAACAAAAGGCCTATGATCTGCCTGTACTACTTCTGCTTTACCTTGGTCATTCTAGAAAACTAAGCACTAGTGGAGGGATGATGGTATACAGCGACTTCCATAGATCCAGTCTCGCCTTAATAGTATGTTGTAACTAGTAGGACCATTAATGACGAAGAAGACTGTGGTCCTAGTAGTTGTTCCCACGGTTATATCTAGTGACATTACTCCCTTGGTCGAAGTTGCTCCCCCATTAAAGCTTGTGGGAATGACTTCCGTTGGGATCATGTCATCCTCTGTCTTCGCGAATTTCCTCATCATCCTTAATGGGATAGTGTTTATAGCCGCTCCATTATCAATAAGCACCTTTACCACGAGTATGTCATTGACCAAGGCCTTCACATAAAGTGACCTTAAATGCTTGGTCAGTTTCATAGTGGGTTTTTTGAAGACGACTTTTTCTGCTGTATCAATTTCTACTTCCTGTTTGTTCTCTGTCGACTTATCCCCTTCTGATAAATCAACTTGCAATACCTCGGGCTGAATATTCTTCTGTGGGGCACATTTTCATCCTCCAGTAGCTGCCCAGCCTGTTGGAGGAGGCAATATTCTTGGAGGAGATCCGTATTTCTCAGAATGAGGTACCCTTTTCTTCCTTTTGGGCGTTCCATATAGTACGTAGAAATCGAAAAAACGCCCAAATGGTTCTCCCAACAAATCTATTTCACGGACCCCTTCCCGATGCAATTGTTTCGGTAAAGTGTTGCGTGACACTCCTCTCTTTCTCCTTTCTTCTTCTAAATCAATTTCTTCCTCAATATCAGTAATACCATCATCCTCTTCGCCTTGTATTTCTTGAGACATCTGACCACCTTCACATTCCAACACACACGCTTCTTCTTCATCTCCTCCTTCTTCCTCTTTATTCTTGAATTCATTGACCATCAGATAATTATTAGCCATGACGGAAGGTAAGGTGCCGAACTGGATAGTAAGGGGTGGTTCTGTTTCTTCTTCGTCTCTTTTGTTTCGATCAAACTTCGACCTCCCAGAAGAACTTTTTGGCATTTTTCCCATTGATTCCCCAGTGCCAGTCTCTTCACTATCTTCGAGAACATTTTGATTAACTATTTCCAGTACTCTTGGTGCTTTAGGACGTGGCATTTCTTGTTGCTGTCTCATCATTCGTCCATAATTCCGTTGAAATCGTCTTTGCTGAGTCCTGGTCATTTCATTAAAAGGCACAACACGTCTTGCATTATACTGATATAAGTGCCATACATTAGGCTGGCGATGCTGTGGTCTGAACGATCTCTCATGCCTTGCCGGTCTGAACTGCCTTTCCAGAGGTGGTCCTTTATAGAACGATGTGCCCTGCCTCCTGTTTGGAACAAACTCATGGTGATGGTGATTCTGCTTTACTTCTGGTTTCCCAGTATTTACTCTCACTTCTCCTTTACATTTGGCACACAAGACTTCTTCGTTCTTCATGGGTTCTTTTCCTCTAATACGTTCGAACACGCTGGCATGTTTCTTAGGGTCTTCATCATTATCGATGACCAACTTGAACTTTGACAACTTATTTTGGAGATTGGTCGTTAACATATTTACTTCAAGTGGCTATGGGAAAGGATTTTCATCCACTGCCATTTTCTTTTTGTCTTCGAATGTGATTCGTCCTGACTCAATAGCGTCCTGTAAAACATGACGGAAAACCAAGCAATAATTAGTCATATGTGACCATACATTATGCCATTTACAATATTTTTTACCCTTAATTTGTTTAGGGCTTGGCAACTTATGTTTATCGCTCAACTTTATCTGCTTATCCTTATACAATTTATCAAATATAAGGTCAGCCTTAGTTACGTCGAACGAGAACGTTCTGTTCTTTTTATTTTTTCCTTTCATAGGCTCATCTCTGGCTAAATCTCTAGGTTTAGCCATTATAGGACAACTATACGCATCCCCCTTGGTTAGTTCGGCCCAACATATTTCAATTTGATCGTAAAATTCATCATCTATAGCATGAACGCCAAAAGTTTGGGTCTTTGTAATAAGTCCCTTTACTAGAATTTTTCACTTGCTCTTCTTCTCTTATCAAACGTTCGTACCTAATTACGTTCGCACTAAGTTGAAACAGGTCAGGGAACTCCCTATCCTCGAACTTTTTCTTTAAATCAAAACTTAAACAGTTTTGAGCGATTTTGACAAATTCTTTTTCAGCCAGCGGTACAAATCATTTACTCCTGGCTGTTTCGAACCTTTGAAGGAAACCTTCTGCCCATTCATTTGGCGTTTGACGTAAGTTCGCCAAATTGGCCAGTGTAACCTCAGATTCTATTTTATAAAACTGAGCATGGAGCAACTGTTCCATTTGTTGTCATGTCTGAACGGAATTTGTTGGCAAGTTAATAAACCACGAAAAGGCTACTTCTGTTAATGAACTAGGGAATAGTCTCATTTTATGGTAGTCGGTCACCTCACCACTCTGTAATGTGAATCGTCCTATATGTTCCAGAGTAGATACTTCTCCTAAACCAGTGAATAACGAGAATTTGGGTACTTTATACCCTCTAGGCCATGGATATGCTTGATCTACCCAATCAGGATATGGTTTAGTGTAAGTCGGCCTGATGACAGGACGTACCCCAACAGCCATTTGATCTTGTACTATTTCTGCAATTTGATTCCTCTGCAAAACATTTGGATCATATGGGATTCCTATGGGTTGGTTCACTTGTTGGTTTGCTTGAGGCGGCCTGATATTTGGCCCTTGATTGGCAGGGAAAGTGCCATTGTTCAGACCATTATACCCATTATATTGAGTGTTTACTCCCTCATTAACACGGGGTAAATTATGTCCGTTATTCAGAACATTATCTCTTATGTTTAGATTACCCCCCAGGTTGGTAGTCACATTATCACCATTCAAATTTGGCGCTCCATTAACCCCTTGATTTGAGGTGGAAGGGCCGAAAAATGTTTCTAGACCTGGGCCTGGGTTCAAACCAGGGGAATTGTGTGGTGAAGTATGTCCCATAATCGCCCTGGTCTGGAAATGACTTCCTATGGGTATGGTTGGTTGACATACTTGGCCTACTAATTTGCTCATAAGATCATTCAAAGCACTTAATTGTTTAACCATGTTATCATAGTGAACATTTCCATTCTGGGCAGATTTTTTCATTTATGGACGTTTTGTAAATTTACCTGTTCGACGACATCTTGTGTGAGTTCTCCAATCAATGCACGCATGGTTTGAGGACTCAACTCTGTCATTGGTTCATAACGACTGTGACTGCTTAGAGTCTGTTCTTCTGTCTAAGGAGAATGTTGCTGCTCCTCGTATCGCTCGATCACAGACTGGACTACTTCGTGACTTGTTGGTGCTTTATCAGAACTTTTATGAGGCATAATGTTTTCCTTTTGCATATTCAAACACCAAATGTCCCACCGGGCATGCCAAATTGTTTCGCGCGTTTACTCGCTAACAATTAAAAAAGAATCAGACGATTGTGTAAGGGACAAACCTTTTGGAACAAAGTCCCAAAAAGGGGTGTTTATTGAATATAAAGATTACAGTTTGGACGCGAACAAGATGCCTCCAAGGGGCGCAAGCACACAAGTACAAGGGAATTGAAGTAATTAAAGTTAATCTAAGAAAAAGTAAATTACATATTCTCTGTTTGAGAGTGAATTTTGTCGGGGTTATCTTTGTTGTCTTCTTCCTTCTTTTATACGGTTTGGGCAGTTTTTAATCACTTAGAAATTGTTTGAAACCACCCATTTTCTTTATCATGGCCACATGTCAAAAACTGCCGTTTATAATGTCACCACACGACTCCATACCATTGAGATTCTCTGATCGTGGATGTGGCATGAATTGCTTGAAACCGCTGCCTTGGATAATGACAGGACGTTGTCTTCACTGGGACTTCGGGCGACTTAATCGTTTGGGTAATGATGGACTCGTAGCTCTGGGCGTCTACAGGGTATTCTATTCGCTCAACATCTGGGCGTTCTGCAAGCTTGGGCGACGACGTACCTTTGTTTTTGGGCTTTTATCATATTTAATAATATTCTTGGTTGGGCTTTTACCCTGATTTCTCTAAATGGGCTTCTTCTCTTGGGCCATTTCCTTTCTGGGGCCATTTGAATTGGGCTGCACATTTTGTTTGTCAAAAGTGCCTATTTCCTTTTATTGTAGATGCTTTAATGTATTTTGATATCTCTGAGTTTCAATCCGTTCTCTCTAAACATGTAGTAATTCCATGCTTTCTAGAGGAACCCTTTTATTTACTCGCCTTAACATGTCCATTCATCTGTAACACTTTGAGCCCAGGCATTTGACTTCATGAAAATCACTTTGAGCCCAGGTATTTGACTTCATGAAAATCAGGGACCGTATTCAATTGATATCTTTAAAGATTTTGATTTGACATTTTTTAAGTCATGACTTCTGTTGATTTCGTGAATTTTTAATAAATTTATATAAAATTAATGGAAGTCTTTCTTAAACTTCAATTAACTTTCATTTTAAAACTTTTATAAATTTTAGTAGAATTTAAAAGACTATTGAAAACTTTTATTTGAAATAGAATTCACATGGATCTAGCTCAATATTGTGAAATTCCCACAATTCCCTTTTCCCTCCCCATGTAATAAAAAAAATATTTTAAAAAGAAAAAAATTTTTTGACCTTAATTAAATTTAATATTCAGTATTATTAATATAATAAACCTACATAGAATAAATAAATAACCAATATATTTAATTATAAATTCGTCTATATAAAATTTTATAATTTGGTTAAAAATAGATATTTTTCCACAAAACATGAATGAAAAAAGAAAAAAAAAGTTATAAGAATCCAATTTAATTTTTTTCATAGAAAATAGTGAGAAAGAGTGAGAGGAAAAAACGTAAAAACAAATATAATGAATAGAATTTTATTTATTTTTAGTTACAACTCTAATGTTCATAGAGTGGGAAATAAAAGAAAAATATTGAAATACATATTATTATTATTATTATTATTATTTTTTTTTTTTTGTAAAAGTCTTCCAAAATCTTGTGATTATTGGGAAGCAAATTTTGAGATCTTATTTTAATATTTTCTATTTAAAAGTTAGTGTTCTAGAGACTTTTATAAAATCTCTAAAAATCATTAAAATTTGAATACCCAAAATTTATAGAGATTTTTAAAAATTTTTAATTGAATACACGTAATTTTTATAGACTTCTTAAAAATCTATAAAAGTCTCAATTGAATAAGCCAATATTTTTAGAGAATCTCAAAAAGTCTCCATTGAATACTCATAAAGTTTTTAAATCCCAAAAGGTCATTAAGGGCATGTTTGAGTCCCATTTTTGGTGTAAAATGCATTTTGAAATAATATATTGATGGAGAATGTGTGATTTCAAAATAAGGAAAAGTTTTGAGTTTGTGTTTAATATTATATTATTGAAGAATGTGTGGTTAAATGAATATAAAAAATATATTTAAAAAAAAATGAGGATCAAACAAGATCTTAAAAGTCTCAATTGAATACACATCTTTTAAAATTTACTTATATATTTCACCATTTTTTTTTGGTATGCCCATGTTGATGATTAAGTTATATGTATTGTTTGTATATGTCTATTTAAATAAATTTATAAAAGTAAAAGTTTTATTGAAAGATGTATGATAGAAAAGAAGAGATAAAAATGTATTTACAGCGTGGTGGATAATTTTGTATATTTACAGTCCTACCTAGGGGTGGGCAAAACCCGACCGAACCAGCCTAAATCGCTCAAACCAAACCAACCCGACCGGATTGGGTCGATTTTTTTGTTGTTTTTACACGGGTTGGGTGAGTTGGCTGTGTATGAGGGTTGTGTTGGGTTAGGTTATGAGTTAACTAAAAAAAAACCGAATAAACTCGTCCAACCCAACCCAACCCAACACTTTAAAAAATAATAATAACAAAAAAAATAAAATGTCTAAAAAAGTAAAAGAAACCTAAAAAGTATGAGTAGATAGTAACTATAATTACATTAGTGTATTTTAGAGGAGGAGCTTACTGTTCTTCCCACAGGAAATGTAGTATACGTTTTTCATGTTATGTTAAATGCATTTTGTTCTTTGTAGGCTCGTCTAATGAGGATTTAATAAGATAATAGATAATTTTATTTATTTATTTATTTACTTACTATTTAATCTTGTCTATTCAAATTTAATATAATAGAAAATTTGAAGACTTAATTTTTGTTGACAAGTCGTCCCAAACCGACCAATCCAACCCAACCCGACCGATTCTTGATTGGGTTGGGTTGAGTTTCAACATTTACACGGATTGAGTTGGGTTAAATTTGATCAAACCGATCACGTTGGGTCACATGAAATGTAGTATACGTTTTTCATGTTATGTTAAATGCATTTTGTTCTTTGTAGGCTCGGCTAATGAGGATTGAATAAGATAATAGATAATTTTATTTATTTATTTATTTACTTACTATTTAATCTTGTCTATTCAAATTTAATATAATAGAAAATTTGAAGACTTTAATTTTTGTTGACAAGTCGTCCTAAACCGACCAACCCAACCCAACCCGACCGATTCTTGATTGGGTTGAGTTGAGTTTCAACATTTACACGGATTGAGTTGGGTTAAATTTTGATCAAACCGATCACGTTGGGTTGGGGTCGGGTTGAGGGAAAAACCGACCAAATCCAACCCCATGCCCACCCCTAGTCTCTTACCCAAAGCCAAACAAATCTTCCTAAATAAAAGAGAAGAAATTTTGTTAAATTTATTTGTAATATTATTTTATTGAAAAATGATTGAAAATAAGGTGAGCCCTTGTTTGTTTCATAATATTAGAGGAATTTTTACCGTTGTAAAATGGATTAGTCGTAATCTTTGACAGTCTTGTCTCATAGTGAGATCTACTTTTTGAAAAAAATGGTCAAAAATTTTATTTTCATGTACAAAATAACGTGAAACAAATGGGCCAAGAAAAATATATTTTGAAAAAAATGCTAATTAACCTCCCTTCAAAGTCGTTACACTTCCCTATTGTGTACTATAAATCAATCAAGAATGAAGAAAAGATAGAGAGATTGTAGTTGAAAGAACCAAAGAAATGGATGGCCCGCTGAATAATGAATTTTGCTCTATATGCCACGCCAAGCCTAGAGATGGCAATGTGGCGGGTTCGGGACAGGGCACCCTCGCCCCGCCACTCTCCCACCGAGTCTCGCCCCGTGCCCTGCCCCACCTTAGGCGGGGCGGGGGCTTGTCCCGTTTTCTGCCCCGTTTATTTTTTATTTATCCAAAAACTTTCAATTAACTATTTTTTGTTTTTAATTTGTAGTTAATTATTATTTTTTTATTTTTCACGGGGCGGGTTCGGGGCGCTTTGGGGCGGGGCACCCCCTTCCCGCCTTGCCCTACCAATCCGCCTTGAAAAAAATTCTAATTAACCTCCCTCCAAGCAGTCACAGTCGTTATGAACCAATGACAGAGTTGAATCCTCGAACTATGCGTGCTTTTCTTGGAGAACTCACACAAGATGTCGCCGAACAGGTAAATTTACGAAACGTCCATAATATGAAAAAATTTACCCAGAATGGAAATGTCAACTATGATAACATGGCCAAACAATTAAGTGTTTTGAATGATCTTATAAGCAAATTAGTGGGCCAAGTATGTCAACCAACCATACCCATAGGAAGTCATTTCCAGACCAGGGCGATTGTGAGACATACTTCACCACACAATTCCCCTGATTTGAACCCAGGTCCAGGTCTAGAAATATTTTTCGGCCCTTCCACCTCAAATCAAGGGGTTAATGGAGCGCCAAATTTGAATGGTGGTAATATGACTACCAACCTGGGGGGTAATCTAAACATAAGAGATAATGTTATGAATAACGGACATAATTTACCCCGTGTTAATGAGGGAGTAAACACTCGATATAAGGGGTATAATGGTCTAAACAATGGCACTTTCCCTGCCAATCAAGGGCCAAATATCAGGTCGCCTCAAGGAAACCAACAAGTGAACCAACCCATAGGAATCCCATATGATCCAAATGTTTTGCATAGGAATCAAATTGCAGAAATAGTACAAGATCAAATGGCTGTTGGGGTACGTCCTGTCATCAGGCCGACTTACACTAAACCATATTCTGATTGGGTAGATCAAGCATATCCATGGCCTAGAGGGTATAAAGTGCCCGAATTCTCGTTGTTCACTGGTTTAGGAGAAGTATCTACTATGGAACATATAAGACGATTCACATTACAGAGTGGTGAGGTGACCGACTACCATAAAATGAGACTATTCCCTAGTTCATTAATAGGAGTAGCCTTCTCGTGGTTTATTAACTTGCCAGTAAATTCCGTTCAGACATGGCAACAAATGGAACAGTTGCTCCATGCTCAGTTTTATAAAACAGAATCTGAGGTTACATTGGCCGATTTGGCGAACTTACGTCAAATGCCAAATGAATGGGCATAAGGTTTCCTTCAAAGGTTCAAAACAGCCAGGAGTAAATGTTTTGTACCCTGGCTGAAAAAGAATTTGTCAAAATCGTTCAAAACAGTTTAAGTTTTGATTTAAAGAAAAAGTTCGATGATAGGGAGTTCTCTGACCTGTTTCAACTTAGTGTGAACATAATTAGGTACAGATGTTTGATAAGAGAAGAAGAGCAAGTGAAAAATTTTAGTAAATGGACTTATTATAAAGACCCAAACTTTGGCGTTCATACTATAGATGATGAATTTTACGATCAAACTGAAATATGTTTGGCTGAACTAACCAAGGGGGATGCGTATACTTGTCCCATAATGGCTAAACCTAGTGATTTAGCCAGAGATGAGCCTATGAAAGGAGAAAACAAAAAGAACAGAACGTTTTCGTTTGACGTAACTAAGGCTGACCTTATATTTGATAAATTGTATAAGGATAAGCAGATAAAGTTGAGCGATAAACATAAGTTGCCAAGCCCTGAGCAAATTAAGGGTAAAAAAATATTGTAAATGGCATAATGCATGGTCACATATGACTAATTATTGCTTGGTTTTCCGTCATGTTTTACAGGACGCTATTGAGTCAGGACGAATCACGTTCGAAGACAAAAAGAAAATGGCAGTGGATGAAAATCCTTTCCCACAGCCACTTGAAGTAAATATGTTAACGACCAATCTCCAAAATAAGTTGTCAAAGTTCAAGTTGGTCATCGATGATGAAGAAGACCCTGAGAAACATGCCAGCGTGTTCGAACGTATTAGAGGAAAAGAACCCATGAAGAACGAAGAAGTCTTGTGTGCCAGATGTAAAGGAGAAGTGAGAGCAAATACTGGGAAACCAGAAGTAAAGCAGAATCACCATCACCCTGAGTTTGTTCCAAACAGGAGGCAGGGCACATCATTCTATAAAGGACCACCTCTGGAAAGGCAGTTCAGGCCAGCAAGGCATGAGAGATCATTCAGACCACAGCCTCGCCAGCCTAATGTATGACACTTATATCAGTATAATGCCAGACATGTTGTACCTTTTAATGAAATGACCAGGACTCAGCAAAGACGATTTCAACGAAATTATGGACGAATGGTGAGGCAGCAATAAGAAATGTCACGTCCTAAAGCACCAAGAGTACTGGAAATAGTTAATCAAAATGCTCTTGAAGATAGTGAAGAGACTGGCACTGGAGAATCAATGGGAGAAATGCCAAAAGTTATTCTGGGAGGTCGAAGTTTGATCGAAGCAAAAGAGACAAAGAAGATACAGAACCACCCTTTACTATCCAGTTCGGCACCTTACCTCCCGTCATGGCTAATAATTATCTGTTGGCCAATGAATTCAAGAATAAAGAAGAAAAAGGAGGAGATGAAGAAGAAGCGTGTGTGTTGGAATGTGAAGGTGGTCAGATGTCTCAAGAAATACAAGGCGAAGAGGATGATGGTATGACTGATATTGAGGAAGAAATTGATTTAGAAAAAGAAAGGAGAAAGAGAGGAGTGTCACGCAACACTTTGCCGAAACAATTACATCGGGAAGGGGTCCGTGAAATAGATTTGTTGGGAGAACTATTTGGGCGTTCTTTCGATTTCTACGTACTATATGGAACGCCTAAAAGGAAGAAAAGGGTACCTCGTTCTGAAAAATACGGATCTCCTCCAAGAATATTGCCTCCCCCAACAGGCTGGGTAGCTACTGGAGAAATACTGGAGGATGAAGATGGTGCCCTACAGAAAAATATTCAGCCTGAGGTATTGCAAGTTGATTTATCACAAGGGGATAAGTCGACAGAGGACAAACATAAAATAGAAATCGATGCAGCAGAAAAAGTCGTCTTCAAAAAACCCACTATGAAACTGACCAAGCATTTAAGGCCACTTTATGTGAAGGCCTTGGTCAATGACATACCCGTGGTAAAAGTGCTTATTGATAATGGAGCGGCTATAAATACTATCCCATTAAGGATGATGAGGAAATTCGCGAAGACAGAGGATGACACGATCCCAACGGAAATCATTCTCACAAGCTTTAATGGGGGAGCAATTTCGCTCAAGGGAGAAATGTCACTAGATATAACCGTGGGAACAACTACTAGGACTACAGTTTTCTTCGTCATTGATGGTCCTACTAGTTACAACATACTATTAGGGCGAGATTGGATCCATGGAAGTCGCTGTATACAATCATCGCTCCACCAGTGCTTATTTTTCTGGAATGACCAAGGTAAAGCAGAAGTGGTACAGGCAAATCATAGGCCTTTTGTTGCAGAAGCTAACTCGGTGGAAAGATTCATGTACGAGGGAAACTATGGACCTGTCAGGATAATCCAAGATGGAGAAGAAACTCAAGTTGTCGCACAGAGTGAAGAACCATTTTCGGTAGAAGCGCTAGCTGAAATGTTCAGTCAAATGAAGCCAAGCATAGTGGCCCTGGAAGAGCCAGTGATTGGCAAAAGGATGATCAAAGAATATTGATGAGTTGGCAACCAAAAGAGCATGTGGCCAAGATTGAGGCCTTCAAAGCCAGACTAGTGGCTTTCAATAAAGAATGTCAAGAGAAAATAAAAAAAGAAGTAGCATTGAAAACATTAGGAGACAAATTGGTAGTATTCAAATTGGAGTAAAGTGTTGACCAAGAACTCAAGAAGTCAACAAGGTGGATTGCCTAGAAGAGGAAGTGCCTACAAAGGATATGGATGATGAAGTAATGAGGATCAACAAGCCTGGGAACGCTCAAGTACAAGACCCTTTGGTCAAAGTAAACATTGGCGACGTGGGAGAAGATCGCCCAACATTTATCAGCCAGATGCTTAGTCAAGAGGGCGAACAAAAACTTTTTTGTCTCTCCTAAAGTTGAAAAACCAGGACGAACTCGTCTGGAAAGAAGAACATCAAAAGGCATTTGATAGCCTAAAGACGTATTTGTCAAATCCGCCAGTATTGGTGTCACCTATCCAAGGACGGCCAATGAAGGTGTATATATCGGCTGAACAAGAATCGATAGCTGGAATGGTCACGCAAGAAGACCAATTTGGTGAAGAAAGGGCAATATATTATTTAAGTAGACGTTTGACAAAATGCGAATGTAATTATTCTGCTATCGAGAAACTATGTCTCGCTTTATATTGCACGTGTACTAAGTTAAGGGCTTATTTACGGCCTGTAACAGTTTATCTAATTTCTAAAGTAAATTTAGTGAAGTACATGTTTTCTCGCCCTATTTTACACCAAAGGATAGGCATTTGGACTTTGGCACTATCCAAGTTTGAAATACAATATGTACCACAGAAAAATCAAGCATTGGCTAATTTCTTGGCCGATCACCCGTGCCTCGATATGTCTGAAGAAATTAAATTGGAAATAGACTCATTCGAGTTCAAACCATGGATCCTATATTTTGATGGATCAAAAACTTCCAAAGGTGCAGGGGTAGGAATAGCCTTGATAAATCCTCTAGGAGTTTGTTATAAATTCGCCTTAACATTGGACAGAATGTGTACCAATAACCAGGCCGAGTATGAAGCATTGATTGTCGGCCTAGAGTTACTAATTGAAATGGAAGTGAAAAACATGATTATTAGGGGCGATTCCCAGTTGGTGATTTACCAACTCACTGGCGATTTTAAATGTCAAAGCAAATCCGTCATAAGTCAGTATGAAGTCGCCCAAGAATTGCTAGAGGAGTTCGACCAAGTAGAACTCCAATATGTCAATAGAATATACAATGACATAGCAAATGAACTAGCCCAAACGGCCTCAGGTTACTTAAAAATCTTAGATATAGAACCCACTTGTGAATATGGAACAATTTTGCCCGTTATACAAAGGAGGGCAAATAGGATTGGAGTTCATTGCATACAAGAAGGAGACGCAATGGATTGGAGGGTAGAGATAAAAGAGTTCTTGAAAGAACCATGTAAAAAGAACGATAGAAAGATAAGGCTACAATCGTTGAATTACACATTGATTGAAGGCGAATTACTTAAGAAACGCCCAGATGGGGTGTTGTTAAAGTGTGTAAGCTTACAAGAAGCTAAGGTGATTATGGCTGAAATACATGAAGGAATTTGTGGAGCCCACCAAGCTGGCCAAAGGATGAGGTGGTTAATTATTAGGAATGGATATTTTTGGCCTAAGATGGGAGAAATGTGTGTCCAATATGCAAAAAGTTGTCGGCATGTCAAAAGCATGGGCCAATTCAGAGAGCGCCAGCTAGAGAAATGGCACATATCATTAAGCCATGGCCGTGTCCTTCAGTTTGGGCGATTTAGTTTGGAAAACAATACTCTCTTTGAAATGTAAAGACCCAAAGTATGGTAAATGGTCACCAAATTAGGAAGGACCATACAAGGTGAAAAGTGTGTTGCCTAATGGAGCCTACCATTTAGAAAATTTAGATGGTACTAATTACGTGATGTTCATCAATGGCAAATATTTGAAGAAATATGTTCATTCCTTATGGGAAGATGAACAAATAAAAACTTAAGCATATAAGTTCTACTGAGCGATGATAGCCAAATAAAAATAAAGGACTAAATACGTTCAAACAAAACTTTTATTAAGTAAATATTGGTTACATCAACAGAATATGAAAAGTGCAAAGCCTCCTATGAGCGAGAGTATGGAATCTCCTACAAGTTACAACTGAGGATAAACAATTATGGGCCTTTTGGCAGTAACGGTGAAAATTGTGGACTGGGACCAGCCACATCCTTAAAAGCATTGCTGCAATGGCAAGCAAAAGGGCTGAGAAGCATTCTCAGCAAGCAAAGTGGCCAGAAGTGTTCCCTCCCACCATTGATAGATGGGAAGAATTTTGCAGCTGGCCAAGAAACATTTCCTATATCTCCCATACCAACAGACGTGTTAAATTGGATGACACACAGGATGGATCAATTTAGATGCTGGACGATGGCAGCAAGATAATTCTTGGAGAAGAACTACGAATGGGGATGATGAGTGCTGAAGGCACAAAAGTATTTATAAAGAAGCGAATATGAAAAGCCAGAATATGAAAGGCCACGTACATTAAATGACCCAAAATCTGAAGGGTGAGGAAATTGATATGCATGAATTTTAGCATAAAAATAATCAAGTGCTTGGGGGGTTGACGATTTAAAAGAGGAACGTCAATTAATATTCGAACATACAAGACAATTGTTCATTAAAGGCAAATATTGCTGTTACAGTTGAAAATTGACTATGATGATTAGTTCATGAAATTACAAAGAAAAAGACATCAAATGTCTCAATTACAGTTCACCCCAAACAGATCGAATCTGTTCCCTAAGCTTCGCCCAATCCTCATCCTGCCTTGAAGAAGCAGTGTCTATATCGATCACAATCTCGTCGTCAACCTTCAGCTGTTGGTAACGCTCAACTAAGGACTTGGTTCGCTCTACCTCTTGGGAAGCATTACACTCTTTAGCAGCCATCCTAGCCCTGCAATCGTCCATCCTTGGTTGAAGCTCCTTCATCTCTGCAGCCAAGGTCATCATTAGGGAATCTTCAGCCTTAATTTCAGAAGAGATTTCATTCAATTCAGTCTTGGCTTTGTTGATCTCCTGAAGCAAAGATTCTTTTTCAGAAAAAGCACGAAAATACTGAGTAATTTTGGCCTTCAACTCGACACATCTAGCCAACAGAGAAAGGACTTCAGAGTGAATGGCCCTCAACGTCGCCTTGAATTTAGGAGAAACATTGAGCGACAGAAGCATAAGTGCTTGTGCCAACTTTGTGCTCAAAAGATCAAATTTATTTTTCTGTGTGGCAGCACTGGCCGTGCAAACATCCATATCCATGAAGGCAACATACTCAAGTATTGATTGTCTAAGAATCTCCATATTTGCCTCTGAAAAGTCAGAAAGATGGCCGGAAGAAGGGCAGGACGTTTCCATTTGTTCCCAAGAGGAAAACAAGTCTTGGATGGAGCGCACAACAGTATTAGTGCAGTGAAAGAAAATGCCAATGTTAAAATGTCACTACAACAAATCAAGCAAAGCAAAAGAGTGAAGGAGGAACATGAGTTACCTCATCAGCAACCTTCGAATGCTCAGGATCATCATCAATTGGTCTCACCATTCGCGAAGACTTCCCTTTCTCTAAATAGGATGAACTTATTGCAACGGGCAGGTCTGTAGAAACACCTGATATACACAGAGGGAAACAAGTTAAAGACTGCAAAATCAACAAGTAGAGTGAAAGTGCCAAGAGACGTCTTACCTGCTGGTTCAGTAATTGGGATATGGACGTCCTGGGAAGTCTGCAATGCCTCAGGGGGTTGTGATGAAGTTTCTGGCAACAAAAGTTGTTCTTTGGGTGGAACACCTTCATTAGATGATCCTGTTGAGACGGTTACAATAGCAGGAATTGGAGCAGGAGAGGTTGTGACCAAGGCTTCTGACTGAAAAGATGAGCCTTTCCGAAACCATCAAATGGAACAATCAAATGAAGCATTAATTCATAAAGATCAATAGGTCATGGTTAAACAAGGTCATTACCTTTCTTTTGTGGATGAGGGGAACATCAACATCATCACCACCATCATCTTCAGCGTCATCTTGCAAGACTGGAGAAGCTGTGGCTGGCCGTTTCTGGCTGGAAGCACCTTTGGCAGCAATACCCTGGGTAGTTGGGGAAGCAGATGGAAGATTTGAACGTTTGTGGGAAGTTGACGGTGATTTGGAAGGGCCCTTAATGGACAGAGGAGTAGTAAGAATAGGGGAAGAAGGGAGAGTCTCTGAGCGATCCAACGAGTGAAAAGCACGATTAGCGTTGACTGAAAAGAGCCTACGCTTCACAGATGGCCACAGTTGGTCGAAAAGAGGATGCGTAACAGCAGTAGGATTGAAAGGAACAAAAGAAAAGCCGTCAGCCAAGCGTTTATTACGAGCATCAATAGCCCCAGCCTCAGCCTTACTAATAAAGTGAAAATGCTCTGCGATATTCTTGGAATAATAAGGAGGAACGTGCCAAGTTTGGCCAAAACCAAGCTGACGGGCAAAGAAATGAGGAGCGTATATCTCGACCTCAGCTTTAGCATTTGTCCCCATCACGATATCATGAAACAATTCTCTCCCAACCAAAAATTCAATCCAAATGGACAAAGATGTGTTCGCTTTATCCATGGTGGAAGGAAGACGAACAAAAATGGGAATTTGATGAGCGGGAAAAGGAAAGAATGAAAGAATGGAGTTCAGTGTATAAAAGAATGTAAAAACTTCTCTGACAGACATATTTACAGGGCCCAATTGATGAATGAATAACCCATAGCAGGCAACTGACCTAGGAGGAGAAGGTACAGAACCAAGTTGTGGGAAATACGCCCTCAACCATAATTGGGCTAACCAAAGAGGCCCACTGCCTGTAGGGGAGGCACAATTCTTTAGTTGGAATTGGAGGGAGGCCATGCCTCTATAAAGGGCGGCCAAAAGGAATGAACATAAATTCAGGGATCGGCCACGTGCTAGTTCATGTGATATGGGCAGATAGCTCGTAGAAGGCTTCAGACTAGGGACGCAGAGGACATATTTACACAGCCAAACGTGAAGGAAAGCGACACGCTCAGCATGGTTAGGTTCAGAAACAGAAGCAGTGTAAAGGCTTTGCATGCTCGAATAAGATTCAGTAATTTTCTTATCAAACTTCGGAGCAGCGCTAGTAACCAAGATACCAGGAAATATGGTGTCGTCCAGAGGTGGGAGGTTTACTAAAGCCCCTACGTCCCTCAGAGTAATAGACATTGGGCCAAGAGGAAAAACAAAAGTATTATACTCTGAACACCAAAAACTTAGTACGATTGGGAAAAGTACTGAATCGTAAATTGGGGGATGGAGGGTAATCTCCAACAAATCAGAAATCCATGCACGATCAAAAAGTGATTTTGTGGGACCATGTTTCACCAAACGTGCATGCCAAAAATGAAAGGAAGAACCAGCCTTAGGCCAAGTACGAATACCTCGCTCTTGGATGGGCTTCAACGGTAGCGAGTTCAGAAAATGGAGGTTTTCCGTGCAAGGGAACACTTGACCTACTGCCACTTTCTCTATAGATGCAGCATCATTGAACATTGGACCAAGATAAAACTCATTCCGGTCTGGATTAGTCGGTGCAAGATAAGAAGGGTTTACGTACGGCCTGATAAGGAGGTTTTGGAAATCTTCGAAACCAAAAGGGGTCTCCGAACGGGTTTGAGAGGTCGCCATTGAATGCAAAATACGAGTTTATCTGAATTTGTTTGAGAAGCGTAGAGGAGAAGCAAGACGGTGAACAGTAAATAGTGGGGAGAAGACGCGAAGTATGAAGACGTGGTTTAGTGGTGCAACGAAGTGGCGCGATTCTTGGGCTTATAAGGGTTGTAACATCACACCGTTCCAGACAATTAGAAGAAAGTGATGATTGAAAATCCTTGGAAATTTCAAATGTTGCTGGAAGACACAAAGATGAATATGGCGAAAATTAAATTTAATTCCGCCATATTGGGGGGTAATTGTTGACACACAAAATGTGCAGCCCAATTCAAATGGCCCCAGAAAGGAAATGGCCCAAGAAAAGAAGCCCATTTAGAGATATCAGGGTAAAAGCCCAACCAAGAATATTATTAAATATGATGAAAGCCCAAAAACAAAGGTACGTCGTCGCCCAAGCTTGCAGAACGCCCAGATGTTGAGCGAATAGAATACCCTGTAGACGTCCAGAGCTATGAGTCCATCATCGCCCAAACGATTAAGTCGCCCAAAGTCTCAGTGAAGACAACGTCCTGTCATTATCCAAGGCAGCGATTTCAAGCAGTTCATGCCACATCCAAGATCTAAGAATCTCAATGGTATGGAGTCGTGTGGTGATAGTTATAAACAGCAGTTTTTGACATGTGGCCATGATAAAGAAAATGGGTGGTTTCAAACAGTTTCTAAATGATTAAAAACAGCCCAAGTCGTATAAAAGAAGGAAGAAGACAACGAAGATAACCCCGACAAAATTCACTCTCAAACAGAGAATATGTAATTTACTTTTTCTTAGATTAACTTTAATTACTTCAATTCCCTTGTACTTGTGTGCTTGCGCCCCTTGGAGGCATCTTGTTTGCGTCTAAACTGTAATCTTCATATTCAATAAACACCCCTTTTTGGGACTTTGTTCCAAGAGGTTTGTCCCTTACACAATCGTCTGATCCCTTTTTAATTGTTAGCGAGTAAATGCGCGAAACAATAGGAAATTCCGATAAAAGATCAATCTGAAATTCGTTTCACGAAGGTCCCTGGGGGTTTTAACAAGCCTTTTAAAGCTGAAATTTGATATGGTCAAGGTTTGCTTGGTATAATTTATGAGTCTAAAATAGTTGAAGCTTGGTTGGTTACCCAATAAAGCTATTTAGCACCACTGGTGTTAAAACATCAGTTTAAGTGACACTAATGACTAATGTAGTATTAAATGACCTACTTAATTGCACCTCTCATTGATTTTATCACATCACGCTACCTAGACCGGTGTTGTAGCATGTTGAAATATTAGAATTAGCACAGTGGTATTTATGTCAATTCACCTCTTTTCATTCGGTTTGGTTAGTTAGGAATTGTATATATAGGTTGCTTCCATTCATTGTAAAGGTGTGATTTCATTATCAATTGAATGAATTGAGTTTTCCCGCCTTTCATTTCCTATCAATTCAGATTATTCATTCAGATTTCAACATAGCAACACTGGTGCTAGGTAACATTATTTAATAAATACATCAACAAATTTCTCCCTTTCTTACGAAAGGATGTCCAGGGGCAGAATTAAGTATCCAAAGAAAATGGGATTTTTTCTTCTTTCTGGAGAGAGGCATATGTGGGGGTCGATTAGGACAATTATTGGTATCATTATAATTCAGTATATAGTATTCCTTGGAATACTGGGTTTAATTTTTCTATCCATGTTCCAGGATTCCTATATGTTATTCTGGACACACATGTACAAATGTCATTCTTTTCTTTTACAATAGTAAATGAATTTTCAACATAATTTCCCCGATCGAATACTTTTCCATATTAAACTATTTCTTTTTCTGGCCCCAGTTTCTGGCAAACTCAATTACTGATTTGAAGTTGAAAAGTAGATTTCAACCAAATTGCACAAAGAGTTTTGATATATGTATCCCAGCACTAATAATGAGAGTAAAAAATAGACCAATCAAGATCCCACTCCTTTTCGCAAGGGAATAAATATTTCTTTCCAAATTTTTCATTTTTTTATTGGGCTTAGATTTTATATGTTTTCGTGTATATTAGGACTTTAATTTGGCTTAAATGCTTGATAACGATATAATATGAGTTTTGTCTTTCATTGTTAATGCTAATCCTTTTCATTTAGGGTGTGTTTGATGAATATTATTTTGGAAGAATATATTTTAAAATAGTAGATTGATGGAGAATGTGTGGTTGAAAAAGAAAGAAAAGTTATTGATGTGATAGAAAATATTATTTTAATGAAGAACGTGTGGTTGAAAATGAGTAGAAGAATGAGAATGGAAATTTTAATAGGTACCAAACACTGAAACACACCCGTACTCTCGCTTCATTGAAGTATTTTGACTCCAGTTATGTATTCCAAAATCTGATCATGTCCTTTTAATATCTTGACATGCTCGAGTTGGCATTTGTTTTTCTTTGTGCTGCCCATACGTTTCTTTTACTACAGTTATTCTTCTGATCACGAATTATCTTTCGAAATAAAAGCAAAGAGATAATGAAAGTAGTATCAGTTATGCTTTCTCTAGAAGAGTGTAATGAAAGATGCTACTGTTATTCTTGTTGTATGGTATCTTTTGAAGCATTGTTTGAGACTCTTGAAGACCTGGGAGTACTTTAAAACATGTTTAATGTCCAATCCATTTCTTGGTCTTAATGTTCGCATCCTTTATGGCACCAATTGAATGTCATAGTAATTCTTGCATTTCATTATGATATGATTAGTGATGCAATATCTTTCTGCTTGGCAGAGAATGCAAGATCTTCCCTTTCTTCTCAAGAGATTGTCGCAAGATTTTATCAATCCACAAAGATCACTTCCACTTGTTGTGCAGGCACGTGTTTTTCTGGCAGTTAAGTTCTCACTCCTCAATATGCAACTATGACAGCATATGTTATCACACTTCTCATTTTTGAGAGTCATACTTCAATTACATGTAGCAGCCATGTTATCTTATTTGGTAGTTATCATCTATTAAGTGGAGGGTTTATATTAACACAAAAAACTCGGGAGAAACAAGCACAAAGTAAACATGTTTCTAAACTTCAGTAAACTCTAATCTAGAGTTTTGGCAGAAGTTAACCTCAAGAACTTCTCTTTGACACAGCTTTATGATTCATGAAAGTAGCCTTGAATGAGAGGCCTCTTAATGGTATGCACACGAAGATTTCCAAATTTTCACTGCTGGTCGTTTTGAAATTTTTGTTAAAATATGCTAAGCCACTTATTTAACCCGGTATTAGTGGTTCGTACCTAGGGATACAATTAGATGGATGCTTTTAGAGTTGTGCAATGTTTTTCCCTTGATGTTCATTTAGGGAAGTTTCTAACTTTTGAGCAGTTTTTGATTTATATTTTGCTTATGTGCAGATGATAGTGAGTGCTATATATGTCCTCAGCCCCGTGGATGTTATCCCTGAAGGTACAAATGGTTGCAAATCGTCTTTTATTTGCATTCTTACTATGTTTATGTTAGTTCAACCTTATTTCCCGTGACAGCGCTGCTAGGTATCGTTGGTCTTCTTGATGATTTCATTATCGTGTTGATATGCTTCCTCTATGTTGCTGCACTTTATCGATCTGTTCTCGTTCTCCGTCATGGAGGGTCTTAAGGTCGACTGGAGTTTTAATTTCAACTACCAAAGAAAAGGATTTACATTCTTGCTGTTGAAATTATGGTTTTACTCTTTTCTATTGTAGCAGTGGCACAATCGTATACATTGAATTGAATTGTATTGAATACTACATTTCGACGTATTCTTCATTGTTCTCCGTTTCTCTTTGGATAGAATATACTGACATTCCAGTTGAAATTGCACGAACATTCACACTTTCAGCTGATATAGATTAATCAAAACACTAATGTTATTACTAATAATTATTAAAAAAATTGATAATAATCTTTTTTATCATATGATTTTAGAAACCAATTTACATCGTTAATATTATGAAAGTTGATTATGCAAACAAAAAACTAACCATCATGGCACAACAAGAATTGAAATCACATTTCAATAATTCTTATTCTATTATATTTTCTCGAGAATGGAATGTTACATAAAAAATTTCTACTTCCTCCAAAATATGTTATATTTTTATATAACATATTGAATTAATAAATTAGAGTATCAATGTGGAATCTTAAAGAGTCCAAAATGGCTCCAATATATACAATACTACTATTAATGTATATGGTGCAATATAATCTTGCAGTGCTAAAGTATATAAAAAGGAAAACTGACTCAGAGTTCAGTATGGATGAGATATTCTTCTTCCTCTGCTTTATTAATGATGTCCTTATCAGAGGAAGCAAGGCATTCGGCTGAAGGCCGAACGTATCCATAACCAAAGCCGGCAGCAGAATTGCAGTAGGTTTCGACTGTGCCATCCTTTTTATGTAAGTTGATGTTATTAAGCACTATGTGGGTACATGGGACTCGGTCGCTGCAAGCAAATTTGATGGCCTTTTGGCTTCTTGAAGTTCCACTGATGTTACGGTACATGATTTGGCTTATTGCCACTGCTGAAGTCTATTGAAAATGAAAAGAAAAGCACATTTACGATATTTGATGGAGAAAAAAATTTTAACCACAGAAAAGTTGCATGTTATTCACCAATATATGCACCTGATTTTGGCAAGCTGATGGTGAATCGCAGTAAAATTGGTCGATGATAATGGGGTTTGAAACATCTTGCATCATCACATTTTGGTAGCTTACTGCACGTACATAACCAGATCCTCCCTACAAAACCCAGACTTTCCTTCAATTCTCAAACAGATTATAGATGATTCTGAAGACAAGAAAATTACCTGCCAAGTCTTGATCCTAAGGCCATTGGTTGAACCTCGAAGGAATGCATTATCCAGAACTATCTTTTCAACTATACCGGTGGAGTTGTCCTTCCCAAGACTACCTATGCTGGTGTATCATAATCATGAAAGATACTTTGCAAGTAAGTACAACAGTATAGAATACATATTCGAATCGAATCTTATTCATTGACTGTTGTAATTAATTTCGATAAGAATTTTATACCTAATAATGCACAATGTGCAGAACTACAAATAAATGTTGTACCTGATTCCATGACCAGGTCCGCAATAGATGGTCTTCATCTTGATATTTGAGCTGGCATTGACAATTGAAACACAATCGTCTCCTGAAAACCACATTCCAACATCACCATGTTTAAGGAGGTGATAACGTATCATATTGATTCATTAAATTTGTAAATATCGAATCTATTCGAAGTTAAATTAAATACGATATGCATGTTGGAAGGCATATAGAGAGAACCTGTTCCAATTTTGCAATTCTGGAGTATTACATTTGTTGATGCAGTGATATGGATTCCATCAGTGTTGGGACTGTCCTCTGGTGCTGAAACTTTTACATTAAACACAAGTACGGAGTTGGATCGTGAAATGACAAAGTGCATCTGTTGGCTGTTTTGAATTGTAAGGTCTTTCACCCTTATGGCAGAACTTGAATCTATTGTCAATGCCTGTAATTTTATCACATTAAGTTTTCATTTCTAGACGTCGTTAATTGCTGCAGACAGTTCACGGTGTTTGCATGATAGATCTATTTATTAGGGATAAGAACCTCACAGTTGGTGCTCCTTTGCATGGCTGGAAAAGGGAAAAAGTAAAAAAATAAGTAAACAGTAAGAATATGGTGATAAAATTAGTTCTTGTTAGTTAAAAACCAGAATAAGTAATGGAAATTACATTGGACTTGTTCTTTTTACAAGATGCTGCCCACCATTTACTGCCTGAGCCATCAATAACTCCACCTCCTTGGAAAAATACCTTGGTTAAATTAGAAAAATCAAGCCAATTCCTTGAATTTTTGGGGTCCCAACTCTTTGGTTCGTCTGGTGCTACAATCGTTCCTTCAATCTGTATCGTTGATTAATGTTGTAGTAGTAAAACACAAAACCAAAGCTTAATCTATTTAAGAGATAAAAGTACCTGGATTACTAACTTATCAGCACAAGGCCCTCTAAATCTTGAAGCATTGACTAGATAACGGCGTCCTTCAGGAACTAGGAACACAGATTTTGGTGTAGAACAAGCTTGTTTCCATGCATTTACAAATGCCTGGAGATAGTAACACAAATGTAGAAAAGAACGTAAATTTTAAGAAATAGGAGAAAAGGGTGCCTTAAATGGTTGTACTCACCTGAGTATCATCGGATGTTCCATCTCCAACTGCACCAAATGCATCCACATTCACAAGAATCTTGTTTGCACGATCAGATTCCCACGATGGCAACTCCAAGAGCTCGAATTCCTCTTTTCCATTTTCTTCTACATCCAAATTCTCGAGCTCCCCAATAACCTCGAATTCTGGAGAAAATTTTGGTTCTGCATTTCTACAATGCACCAAAAGCAGAACCAGAAAGGCGAGAAATAGAATCTTGTCCATGATATCTAGGTAGGTTTTGTATTTGTTATGCTAGATTGCTTTGATTTACATAAATGAAGTGAACCCCATTGGGATATTAATTTATAAGTATGATTCAAATGGAGGGATTTGTGTGGGTACATGGCTTGGCTTGGAAGGTGGACATGGAAGTGTTCCATATGCCTACACTTGAAGTGTAAGATTATATAATTTTGGATGATTTTGCTTTACTCTTGAGAATAGTGGCGCAATGCATCGACATCCCTAGTCAAACTGACTAGTGCTATATAATTTTCTTTTGTGTATTATTTTTAGGTACCTATTCTATTACAGGTTGCCATATAATGTGGTCCATCATATAGGATAATTTGGCATTCATAGATATGAACCTTGACTGCAACTTATAATTTGGAAGACTCTATTGAAGAAACCAGATGGTATAATGTCTAATCTCTGTTTATTCTTTTCGAACTTTGTTTTGACGTATTTTTGTCATCAATTTTCCATTTGTTATCATATAATTTCTCACGATTTTTGTTAAACATGCTCTATGAAATGAGGAGCACATATCGCGTCACACTTTTGTAATTGTTGTTTTTTCTTATTTAATGATATGAAAAGCAAACAAGTTTTTTAAGTCCTCCCAAACAAACTTTGGATTGAAACCGTACTCAACGACAAAATGTACAAATTAATTAATGAAAAATTGATGATAAGAATGCAACCAAAAATCAAAGTGGAGACATAATCACATAAACATGATAATAAGCAAGTGATGTAAACATTTTGTCCCTGTTTGATACAAATTTTTTAAAACTTATTTTTTTTTTCCTAAACTCATTTTCTAGCGACTGTTTCTCTCAATAAAATAATTTTGATGTGGACCTGTAACTTTTCTATACTTTTTGGCCATTCATTTTCCAAAAAAATTAGTTTCTACAAAATTTAGGGTCCGTTTGATTCTTATTATTGTAGAATGAGAATGAAAAATATAGTCGTTATTAAGTCCCACACAAGAGATAGAAATTCAAAATTGATGACTTGATGTGAAGGATAACGGTCATATTTTTCATTTTTATGGATGAAAAATGATTATACTAAACTCATTTTCAAACGGTTGTTTCTCCCAATAAATAATTTTGCTGCCATGCATTTTCAAAAAAATTATTCTTAAAAAGTCTACATTAAGGGTCTGTTCGGTACAACTTAAAATCCAATTAAAATTGAAAATATGATCGTTATTGGGTCCCACTCATCTAATAAAAGTCAACAATAACGACTAATTTTTCAATTTTAATCCAATTTTAAGATGTACCGAACAGACCCTAAATATTCCTTTAATGTAATTAAAATTAGTCCAAGAAACAAAAATGTAATGTGAATATATATAATTCTAGAATCCTAACTTTTCCCATTAATTTAATATTAATATTATGAGTTGGGCTCTGCAAGTATGGGCTGCCCAACAGAGCAACCTATCTCCACATTGGTTTGGCGCCAATTTTATACTCCCTTTCCAATCACAAAAACTTGGGAAAATTATATAAAAACAGGGGTTTAGTTTGTCATTTTTAAAAGTCAGGTTTTAAGTTTATTTTTGTAAAAATTAGGTAGTATATTAAAACCTAATTCTTAACCTAATTTCTCCCCCCATTCACGTCGCCTCCCCTTTCCTCTCCTACCCTGCCCACCCCACCCCACCCCACCCCACAGTAGTGTCGCGGACTGTCGGTGCAAGGAATCAAGCTAAATCAATTGCAGGTCTAAGAACAATCAAACATCGTGATCATAGGGAAGCTCAAAAGCTAAATGAAATCCTTGGAAGAGGTCAGGGTGCAAAAAATACACTGCTTCAGCCAAAACTATGTTTTAACAAGTATCAGTACCTAAATCTTCTTGTGAAATTTAAATTAATTTCACATGTGCCTTCACCCAACCTTAGGTTTGCCTCAGGAACAAAAAAAAAAAATAGAATCTAGAAAAATTATATCTATAGTGAGACATATATGTTTGAGTCAACCCTATCTTTTTGTTACCTTTTTGTTCGACTAGAAAAATCAAATCGTTTTGCGGTGTCTGTGACTTAGGAATTGTAACTGTGACTCACTGAAATAGAGTTGCGATAAGTAAACATTTTGATTTTTTTTCAATCTGTGACTTGTGTGGGTGTCTGTGACCTAGAAATTGGAACTGTGACTCGCTGAAATAGAGCTGTGACCCGTAAAAGTTTTGAATTTTTTTTAATCTGTGACCTATAAAAAATTACCTGTGACCTTAAAATTCTTGATTTGTGACCAACAAATTTAACTGTGATTTATAAATTTTTTCATCTGTGACCTCGAAATAATTCGAGACCAATTAATTTGATAAGCTGTGACCTGAAATTAATTTTTAACTAATTAATAAGATATACGCTATCAGATTACACAATTAAATATTTAATTAATTAATAAAAAGTAGAAACCTGATTTTTACAATTTTAAAGTTTAACACCTAATTTTTTAAAATTGCAAACTAAATACCTGAACCATAAACTTTTCCCCAAAAATTTCTCTACCCCCTCTGCTCAGTGCTTACTCTCGGTCATGGATACAGAATTTGAACGGTGAACAAAAGAAGAATAAAACGAAAGTTTCAATTAATCAACAACCAAATTCAATTACGGAAATGGTGGTGATCTCCATCATTTATAGATGGTAAAACACAGTTCAAACCAGTAAGAAAAGGACAGCTCAACACTAACAAAAATAACAGACAATGAGAAGAAAAACGTGATGATAAAACGTAAAAGGAAGAAACACGTTTTCCCTCTTTATTCCTAACTGGATACTAAGAACTGGACTATGTAACTGGGCTGGGCTTTAGTAGCATCAATAAGACCCGTAACACTCCATCAACTTCCCAGAACACTCCACTGCTGATCTGAGATTCCTTCATCCCCCCCTCAAGGTGGAGGTTGGTGTAAATCGCCCAACCCCAGCTTGGAAAGAAGAAGGTGGAATTGAGGAGCAGCAAGAGATTTCGTAAAAATGTCCGCAAGCTGAGCACTGGAAGGAACATATTGGGGAAGAACAAAACCAAATTTATATAAATTCCGAATCAGGTGACAATCAATCTCCAAATGTTTGGTGCGCTCGTGGAACACTGGATTGGCTGTGATATGTAAAGAAGCCATGTTATCACACCATAAAGAGATAGGGAGTGTGTAAGGAACATGAAGATCATCCAAGATATAAGTGATCCATTGCAACTCACACACTGTACTCCCCATACTTCGATATTCAGCTTCTGCCGAAGAACGAGAAACAGTAGTCTGCTTCTTGGTCTTCCAGGAAATCAGGGTTGAACCAAAAAACACACAATACCCTGTGAGAGATTTTCTAGAATCCAAGCAAGAAGCCCAGTCAGCATCTGCATAAGCGTGCAAGCGGAGAGAACATTTTGCAGGGAAGAAAAGTCCCTTAGAAGGACAACCTTTCAAGTATCTGAGCAAGTACAGAGCAATCTCCCAATGTGATTCACAGGGTGCATTGACGAATTGGCTAAGTTGCTGTACTCCATAAGTAATGTCAGGCCTAGTCAAATTCAGGTAGAGGAGCCGCCCAATCAATCTTCGGTATTTGTCAGGTTCCTTAAGGAAAGGTCCTGTGTTGGCTACCAGCTTGGTACCTTTAGGGACTGGGACCTGAGTTGGCTTAGCTCCCAACAACCCAGCATCTTGAATTAAATCAAGGATGTATTTCCTTTGATTAACATACATCCCTTCACTGCTACATGCAATCTCGAGGCCCAGAAAATACTTAGCATAGCCCATATCCTTGATGGTAAAGGCCTTATGAAGGTATTGTTTAACAGCAATGATGTCTTCTTCATGTGAACCAGTAACAAGAACATCATCTACGTAGACCAAAAGAACAAGTAATCTCTGTGACTGATGTTTTGTAAATAAGCAATGGTCGTGTTCAGATTGACGAAAACCAAAACGCTGAAGTGTAGAACAGAGTTCAGTATTCCATTGCCTTGACGCCTATTTCAAACCATATAGACTGCGTTTTAATCTGCAAACTTATCCTGGAACAGCCTTGTGAAAACCATCAGGAGGTTGCATATAAACTTCTTCTTCTAAGAATCCATGAAGAAAAGCATTATTAATGTCCAGCTGATGTAAAACCCACTCCTTAGCTGCTACAATAGCAAAAAGTATCCTTACGATGACCATCTTTGCCACTGGTGAAAAACTATCAAAGTAATCGATCCCTTGCAATTGATGATATCCCTTGGCAACCAATCTCGCCTTAAGCCTATCAACAGTTCCATCAGGATGTAATTTGACTTTATAAACCCATCGTGAACCAATGGCTTGCTTCCTAGGAGGAAGAGTAGTCAACTCCCAAGTGTGATTTTTCTCCAGTGCATCAAGTTCTGTTTGCATAGCATCAATCCATTCTTGACATTGACTGGCCTGCTTATAAGAATGTGGTTCCTGGATAATTGATAAAGTGGCCAAGAAGGCAGCATAGGATGAACTAAGATGGGGCACAATATGATAAGGAAAAGTGGAAGGGGTATAACCTGATAAAGGAGACGTTGCAGTCCTGCAAAGTGAGTCATGTGTAGCAGTTGGCAAAACTTGAGTACTGTTGACATTGGTGACAAAATCTTGTAACCAGGGCGGTTTAGATTTAGTTCTAGTGCTTTGTCTAAGAACAGGTGCAGGTAGTGGAGCAGGGGAAGTGCTGGAATTTTCAATTGGCTGTATCTCAGTAAATGGAACAGGAATCAGAGGAACGAAATTTGAGGGGGTGTTTGGAGAGTTAATAGTCTCCTGTGGTGAAGTAACATTTTTCAGTTTATGGGATGAAGTTTGCACGACATTTTCATCAGAGTCAAAGACTTGTGTAAGAGGCAAAGGAGGTACTAAAACATCAGATGCTTTGTCACGAAAAGGAAAAACAGATTCAAAAAATTTAACATCTTTGGATACTTGAATTTTCTTGGTAGATAGGTTGAAAACTTTGAATCCTTTTTTACCAAGGTTGACACCAAGAAAGATACACTTAAAACCCCTTTCCTCAAATTTATCCTTGTGTGGCTTGGTATTAGCCATGTAACAGAGAGATCCAAAGGTTTTAATCAGTGAATAATCTGGCTTTCTACCGTATAACTTCTCAAAAGGAGTAAGCCATGTTAGAACTTTAGTAGGTAATTTGTTGATTATGAAGGTAGCCATTAAGATGGAAAATGGCCAGAACTTTCTGGGTAGATTTGCTTGAAACATCAGAGACCTAGCAATTTGTAGTAGATGTTTATGTTTGCGTTCTACAACTCCATTTTGTTGTGGAGTGTAGGCGCAAGATTTTTGATGAATAATCCCAGAATGATGAAGCAGGGTTTGACATTCTGTACTAAGAAATTCGGTCCCATTATCAATTCTAAGGTACTTAACTCTTTTATTAAACTGAGTTTCCACCATCTTGAAAAAACACTCAAGGGTCTTTGTGACCTGTGTTTTGTGAAGTAATAAGAAAATCCAGGTTGCTCTACTAAAATCATCTACTACTGTTAGGATATAAGGTGTGCCTGTCAAAGAAAACTGTTTATATGGTCCCCAAAGATCAACATGAACTAAATCAAAAATAGCTTCAGAGTTAATGGAACTGATAGGAAATGGTATTCTTTGTTGTTTTGCTTTATGACAGGTTTCACAATGCTGTAATGTTTCAGATTCTGTGGTGGTATATGTCAGAAAATCCAAGTGCTTCAAGGTAAGAAAAGAGGTGTGTCCAAGTCTACTATGCCATTTAAGAAGTGAATCTCCTGAAGGTGAAACAGAAATCTTATTGATGCCATAAGTCTGGTTACAGAATGCAGAATTCAAGGATTTCCTAGAACCTATTATAGCCTTATCAACATTTTCTTTTGTGCTGAATAAAAAACTAGACTCATCCAACAAATACAACTTTCCTACAAGCTTGCCAACTGCTAGAACATCTTCACTCTCCAGGTCCTGCAATAGGCAGAAAGAAGGATAAAAAGTCAATTTTAATTGTGCATTTTGAGTAAGTTTTGGTACTTATAGCAGGTTGTATTTGAAACTTGGGATATATAATGAGTCAGTAAGGTATAACTATGAATTCATTTTCACATTTCCAATTTGAGTAACAGGCTTTACAGTTCCATCAGGTAAACAAACATGGATAGGCTGATTTATGGTTTTTATTTTTGTCATCAGTTTTATGTCTGCACAAATGTGATTACTAGCTCCCGCATCAATAATCCAAGTTCCAGATTTCAAATAATCATGTCCAGCCAATAGAGAGTAACTGAAATTCATACCTGCATACTCCTTAATATGAGTAAAGTTCACCTTAGTCTCCTTATCGATTCCTCTTAAAGCTTTCTGAACTTCAAGCTTCACTGTGTCTGCTATGCTTGCTGATATATCTGTATTATTTTTCCATACTTCATTCATTTGATCTTCATTAAAATCCAATGGCGTCTCAGCCATATTTGCTAAAAATTTTCCATCAACATCATTTCTCGATCTCTGTTCCTTTAAATCTTTATACCAGTCAGGATATCCTTTTAGCTTAAAACATGTATCCTTCGTATGTCCATTCAAGTTGCAGTAGTCACAGCGTGAATTTTCCCTGTCCATAACTCCAAATTTTCTTGTGTTTCCTCTTGTGAAATTATAATTTCCTCTGTAAAAACGTCCTCTATTAGATCCTCTATAGAACCCTGATCTACCTCCACTTTCTCTCTTATACTCAGTAGCTTTAACTAACATAGCAGAATTATCATTCATCTCAGGAAAAATAACGTGCACTTCTCTTTGTTTCTCAACTCTAAGCACCATTGAATATGCTTTATTAACTGAAGGTAATGGATCCATCACAAGAATTTGGTTTCTAATATGATCA
This sequence comes from Fraxinus americana, assembly GCA_035079005.1. Taxonomy (NCBI): domain Eukaryota; kingdom Viridiplantae; phylum Streptophyta; class Magnoliopsida; order Lamiales; family Oleaceae; genus Fraxinus; species Fraxinus americana. Next base: position 296,268 of record CM068716.1, on the reverse strand, counting down.
AATGCATCACTTAACCCCATCAAAAATTGCATTAGTCGATTAAAAGCTGTTAGATCTGATACCTCCTTTGATACTGCACAGATGCAGACTGGAATAGGCATTAAGCAAGCTAATTCATCCCACAGTTTCTTCAATTTTGTGTAGTATTTCTCAACTGTCAACATTCCTTGTGAAATGCTTCCTATTTCCCTCTGCAATTGATATAACAGAGGTCCATTGCACTCTCCATGTCTCTCCCTTAATTCTTCCCACAGATCCTTAGCTGTCATTGTGTATATGAAAGCTTCCACGTTTTCCTTCGAAATTGAATTTAATAACCATGATCTAACCATACAATCAACTCTTTCCCATTGCTCAAATTTAGCTGAATTCTCAATAGGTTTTACACAATTTCCATCAATAAAACCCAATTTTAATTTTGCTCCTAAGGCTATCTTAACAGATCTGCTCCAGCTGAGATAATTTTGGCCCGTCAAATGCGAGGTAACTAACTGCATTCCTGGGTGATCTGAACTCTGCAGATCTAATGGATCTCCATTAAAATATGTCTTCTCTGCTACTTGTTTCTCTGCAGCTTCCTCTTCTTCAGAATCAATTAGAGGCAAATCCTGTTGTGTTGCCATTTCAAAAGTAATTAATCCTCAGAGCTTCGAACCATTCTCTGATACCATGAACAAAAGAAGAATAAAACGAAAATTTCAATTAATCAACAACCAAATTCAATTACGGAAATGGTGGTGATCTCCATCATTTATAGATGGTAAAACACAGTTCAAACCAGTAAGAAAAGGACAGTTCAACACTAACAAAAATAACAGACAATGAGAAGAAAAACGTGATGATAAAACGTAAAAGGAAGAAACACGTTTTCCCTCTTTATTCCTAACTGGATACTAAGAACTGGACTATGTAACTGGGCTGGGCTTTAGTAGCATCAATAAGACCCGTAACACTCCATCAACTTCCAGAACACTCCACTGCTGATCTGAGATTCCTTCAAACGGCCCACAGACACAGCCCAAATGGAGATCGAAGAGCCCATACCGATGGAGCCACCGAGGATCCACCGCCTCGACCAGGCTGTGGTAAACAGAATCGCCGCCGGTGAGGTCGTTCAACGGCCAGTCTCCGCCGTCAAAGAGCTGGTCGAGAACAGCCTCGATGCTGACTCTACCTCCATCTCCGTCGTAGTTAAGGATGGCGGCCTCAAGGCTCAAGCTCATCCAAGTCTCCGATGACGGCAATGGCATCCCCGTATTAATTTCCCCCTTTTACATCGTTACACGCTATTATATCGCACATTTCAATATATGCACAATTACGTACACGTGCATACTTCTTTTGTTGTCGTCGATGTATACTGTAAAGTTAGGAAAAAATACGAAAGTGATGAAATGAGAAACTCTGATATTAGAATGTTTGGTTACAATTTGGAAATCAATGTGAGAGAGATAGTCATCAAAGGGAAAATGTCAAATTATCTTGAGCTACATTTATTTTTTAAATATATTTTGGGAGTTTTGTGGATGTTGCTGATTGTAACTCTTTCATACTTCTCTTTCATTGTTATATAGCATGATGATTTACCAATATTATGCGAAAGGCATACGACATCAAAGTTAAGTAAATTTGAGGATTTGCAGTCCATTAAGTCATTGGGGTTTAGAGGGGAGGCCTTGGCAAGTATGACCTACGTGGGTCATGTCACAGTCACCACCATTACCAAGGGTCAGCTTCATGGTTACAGGTATTGTTGTCATGCAAAAGTCATTCAATTAAAAAACCAGATTCAAGATCACATATTTATATCTTGTATGTCCATAACCCATACACATTTCTTTAAATCTTTACTCAAGTGTTGTTTTTTACTAGTATATATCAAATACTTTTGTGCCCATTTTCCCTTGTTTTTATGCTGTAGTTTTTTTTTTCTAGGTTCCTTATTTATTTTTTCCTGGGTGGGGTGGCTTTGGGAGCAAGAAAGGAAAAAAAAAAACATACAATTGAAAACCTTTTTTTTTTTTTGGGCACCAAAATATGTACTTTCTATGTTCTTATGTGTTATTATGGCTAGTTAGGGCAACATATAGAGATGGTATGATGGAGCACGAACCAAAAGCATGTGCAGCTGTGAAGGGGACTCAAATAATGGTGGGATTTTGACTTGCTAATGCTTTTTTTTTTTTAATTCTTTCCTGGTATTTAGGCACTGAATTAAGGCTTTTGGTATCCAATATTGTTCAAAAGTTCATTTTTGGAACTAGTGATCACGAATCCCTTCTTCTTCTTTTTTTTTTTTACAGAGTTGAAACACAATAGGAAAGTAGATGTTTTCATGGTCTACTTGAATTGTTTTTGACGTGCTATGTTTTCTTCATGTGGAAAATGTAGTAGACAAAAATTCATTTACCAGTACGTTGTGCAATTATAACTCATATTCCTTCCACACTCAGATTGAGAATTTAATTTATAACATGACTGCTCGGAGGAAAACACTTCAAAATTCTGCTGATGACTATCCAAAAATTGTGGACCTGATTTGTCGGTTTGCTATACACCATAATAGTGTGAGCTTCTCTTGCAGAAAGGTTAGTCACTTGCAGAAATAATTATCATGATATCTCCAATTCTCTTTCATTCTATCCAAGAATTGAAGACTCATGCACATCTTGGATAAATTTTCCTCTGTACTCAGCATGGAGCTTCTAGACCAGACATTCACTCTGTGGTAACATCTTCAAGGCTTGATGCTATCAGATCTGTCTATGGGGTGTCAGTTGCTCGAAATCTCATAAAGATTGACGCTTCTGATAGTGATTCTTCGAGCTCGATTTTAAGTATGGATGGTTTCATTTCAAATTCTAATTACATTGCAAAGAAGACAATAATGGTGCTTTTTATCAATGGTATGTACTTGCTTCTTGACTCTTGGTAATTGCACATTCAAGAGTCATTATTTAACTCCAAGTCTTTGCTACAGATTGCAGACCATAATGGTTGTGTTTAATTATTTTCTTTTTCAAGTAGTTGAAACAATTATTTTTAGTTTTTACAGACTTAATGCTTATATTTTACAAAATTCAGGACTCATTTTACACTATTTTCTATATATATGTTGCAATAATTGCCTAGATTCTGATATCTCTCTCCCTCATCTTCTTGGAATTTTTTTTTTTTTTGCTCTGTGCATCAAAATTTTAAGCCCTCTTGTGATATTTGCCTCACCTTTTCTTTTAACTTTCTTATTCAGATAGACTGGTGGAGTGTGGTGCTCTCAAGAGGGCAATTGAAATTGTTTATACTGCAACATTGCCCAAGGCATGAAAACCCTTCATTTACATGTCAATCAAATTGCCAACTGAGCATGTTGATGTGAATATACACCCAACAAAGAGAGAGGTACATATAATATTAGCAATAAATGAGAACTCAAAAATCAATATGTTGATCAGAAGTTCTCTCTGAGGTCAATATACCCATTGCTTTGAAGTTTCTTGATAATCGTGTTTATTCATTTGGTCTTATGAACTTTAAAAAAAAATATTAGCAAAAATCTGATTATAAATCTTGGTAAAAAAGAAAGAAAAATAATGTGAGATTCAATTAGAAAATCTTGATTCATATCATTCTTTTATTTATTTTTTAGTATCAGTATTTTGACATGCACTTGCTTCTAACAAATCTGCCCCTGAATAATTGTTTATGTTTTTATCAGTATTTTGCTTGCAGATCTGGGATTATTCTCTTTGGTAGTCATTGGAGGCTATATGCTTTAAGCTTTTAATACCTAAACTGTTACTTCTCATATGGCTTATTTACTGTTGCTTGTTGATCTTCTTCTTCTCATTTGGCTTATTTTTTGTCTTGTCTTGTCTTTCTCTTTTCATGCGAGGCAGATGGTGGACCCATCTTTATCTGGTTCTATGGCTGTGGGCAAAGATTCACCTAATAATCCATCATCTTCTGGTACAGAAAATATATATGGAACTAAAGTGGAGTTGGACTTATTTTAAATGTTTGTTATTTTGGACTTTTCCCTTTGATTATCCAAGCATGTGTTACTATGTAGGACAAAAATCACAAAAAGTACCAGTGCACAAAATGGTGCGAACAGATTCACAGGATCCTGCTGGAAGGTTGCATGCGTACTTGCAAATTAACCCTTCTAGTCAGCTGCAAGGAAGTTCCTGCTTGACCTCTGTGAGGTACTTCACTTCTCATGTTAACATATTCAGATGATAATGCAAGTCAAAATAAAACGCTTTGTTGATAATTTACAGGATTCAATCATTCACTTTATTCAAGTGTTAGATGGAATGAGAAGTTACTAACATTACTTAGATTGAGTCACGGATTAGGAGAGCTTATAATCTATTGAGACATCACCCAATTAGGTGTTTTCTTTGTGCAATATCGTACCTTATTACCATGTTCAATATTTTGATATCATATCTATATGCATCTCGAATAAAAATAAAGCGCCTGTTTAAGCCCCATTTTTTTTTTTTTTTGGCCCAAAATGCATTATGGAATGGTATTCTATTGAAAAATGCGTGGTTAAAAATTAAAGAAAAGTTTTGGATTTGATTGTAATATTATTTTATTGAAGAATGTGTAGTCGAAAATAAGAAAGAAAAAAATATATTTTGGAAATAATGGGAACCAAAAAAGGGCAAAGTAATAGATTCAGCTAGGCCTTTTCTTTGTTTGCTCATTCATTGTTTTACGCAGATCTTCTATCTGACAAAGGAGAAACCCTAGGGAAACTGCAGATCTTTCTAGCATTCAGGAACTTGTTGAAGATATTGATTCCAATTGCCACTCTGGTATAGGTCATATATCCATTATAATTAGAAAATATTTTCACCACAGTGGCTAGTGTTTTCTACTGACTTGAGTTGTTAAAGGGTTACTGGATCTTGTTGGGCACTGTACATATATTGGGATGGCAGATGATGTTTTTGCTCTGCTTCAGCACAAGACTCACCTTTATCTTGCTAAAGAGGTTAACTTGAGGTAACTCATCATTTTACTAATTTGATTCCTAGGTAATTTAAAATCTTTGCTTGTTTGAGAGAAAAATCAAGGATCTTTCTTATACCAAACTTTACTTTCTTAACATTTGATTACATTTTACTTCTAAGATGTTGTGTTCCCCAATTTTCTCTGATGAGTTAAAGTGTGTAGTAAACTTTATGCACTGGAATTAGAAATTCTCGAAGTGAGAACAAATGATGAGCTCTTTTACTCCTTATTTAGGCTACTTTATGAGTGGAAGCACAGTGGCTGATCTGGCTAAATCATCAGAAGAAAGTGGATTTTCAATATGATTATTCCTAGTGTTTGTAGGTTATGATGCACCCTTAGTCCCTTACATTCATCAGAATGCTGATTCCATAGCTGCTCACTCTGCTATCTGATCCTGCCAAGCCTTAAATCCAATAGCTTTTTCTGAACATCTTTATCTCCTGCACTAAGTCTCTTAAATCAATCGCATTTCCATGGCTGATTTGCTTCATTTATAATAGGATTATTTGAAAAATAATTTGATCACAGATAATAAGTGTAAAATTTTTGATGGACGAGTGAAAAAGAAAAATATATGACAGCAAACTCGATTTTTTCTCCATTACATCTTGATATGAGGAACTCCAAGGTTATTCTTTATTTTCGAAACCTGATTTAGGACAGCAAGAAAACCCCTTTTCTAACCCAGAAGTCAGTTGTTTTTTTCTGGGCAATTTAGGATAAATGGAAAAGTAGAACTTGTTTAGAAGATAACAAAATGGTTGTTGACTGTTATTGAAGGAGCAAAAAAGGGCCAGTTCAGTTGTCAGTTAATGGAACCCTCAACAGTAGTAAATTTTTTGCTTTATTGTATAAGGGAGTTAAAACTAAATATTTGGTAAACTAATATCGTTACTTATGTAACGATTTTTATGATGGGGATGGATGTTCAAGTTTTTAGTAACTTGCAGGTCCTCCACCCGGTTTTTAAAATTGTATAGGCAATTTCGACATCTGCTAGCAGCACTGATTTAACTGAAAATGATATTCACTAACAATGAAACTATTGCCTGTCTTGTTTTGTTTTTCTACTGGGCCAAAACTTGCATTCTTCAAAGTTTGACTTACTAAACTTGTATAACATAAAGACTTTCATATATGGTCTTGATCCACAGTCATGATTTTACATAATCAATACTTTGTTTGACATAATAATCCTAATGTTTCCTTTGTTTGTGATGCTCTGACAGCAAAGAGCTTATGTACCAGCAAGTTTTGCGGGGCTTTGCTGATTTTAATGCAATTCAACTGAGCGACCCTGCTCCGTTGCGAGAATTATTAATACTGGCACTGAAAGAGGAAGATTTGGATCCAGAAGCCAATGAACATGAGGGCCTAAAAGAAAAGATTGCCGAAGTAACTCATCTTAGACTTAGCACTAACTATTAATTCTGTAAAATAAGGACTGTGTTGCAGCTTTGCATAAGATTGAATTAGTTTTTTATGTTTTGATTTTTAATGGTTGCACTGCATTTCTTTGCTGGGTTTTATTAAAGTTTCTTTCTTCATATTAGTGCTAGACCTAGTAGCCACAGAAGTTTATCATTTCAGACTTCAAGCAGACTATGCTTTTAGGACTAGTTTTATTAATTATTGATTTTCAACACTTTATAGTTTTTTGGCACACCTATACTTAATCCCATCACGTTTGCATCATCCTCAATGTCCCATATACTACTTCCGCTGCAACACAAACCAATCCTATTTACCAGTGGCACCCTTAACTATTGCCCTATTACTTCTGTACCACTATCACACCTGTTGTAATACCATATCAAGGCTGTCATTTTGGAATTAAAAAATGACATTTCATTTTATATCTGGACCTAAAATATTTATTAGATAGATGAGTTCTGCAGATACTAGATAGTTGTTTATAACCTATTCCAGTAGATTGGCAAGTTCCTATTCTTGCCACTAAACCTTAACAGGTTAATTGCTTATGTAAGCACTTGAAGGGCAGATTATGTTCAACAAAGGATCTAAAGAGGCATTGATCCAATTGTTAGCACCAAGCTTCATTATTTGAATCAATACACATAAATGTAGATAATATGCTCCTAAATTCCTCAAGTTACATCTTCTAATCAAATTAAAGAATCAGTCCAATTAAGTATTGGGAAGTATGTTAATGGAATCTGAGTATGACTTATGAATTTGCTTGATTATGCTCATTCTTGTACTTCTAATATTTTCATTTCTTTGCTAGATGAATACAGAACTTCTCAAGCAGAAGACTGAGATGCTGGAGGAGTATTTTGGCATTTGTATTGAACCCAATGGTATTTTGTTGAGGATTCCTGTCATACTTGATCAGTACACGCCAGACATGGACCGTTTTCCAGAGTTTGTTCTTTGTTTGGGCAACGATGTAAGTGTCATGCCATTCATTTCCTTTGCCCTCTTTTATTTACATAATAATTATCTACATCCTGATGTTTAAGGCACACGAATCAGTTTTGGATGCCTTAACAGGATATGGACGTACTGAAGTTAATTACTACAGGCCAAATTTTTGAAGTTACCACATAAGAATAATTTATCCATTGATTAGGTTACCGTTTTACTGTTTTGATTATGTGATGGATGGCATTCTAAAGTGGTGTACCACTTAGGTGCTTCTATTTCTCGCTCTCGTTCTATTATGCAGTGTTATGAGGTCTAGAATGAATCGCTATTTTTTGATGTTAAAAATGTTTTATCCACCAGAACAAATATACCTTAGTAGACGTGGGGCATTTGTCTCCTCTCCGGGTTTCCCAAAGTCATTAGAGTAATTCAAAGGAAGTTCATTTTTCCTAATTCTTCCATTCTTAAACAAGGTTTACATAATTGCACACAATTCCCCTCTTGAATAAAATCCTTGATCCACCCTTACTGTCAACAATCTGGTCGTGCCTTCACAGCAATCAGGAAGCTTCCTGATCCATCATCCCATTTGTGATTATTCTTTTGACTTTTGGCTGATTAAATACTTCAGTGGTAGAATATTTGATTATTAGGCCCAGAAATATGAACTGTGTATTTTCTTTTTCAACCTTTATTCTAAACGGAAACGAACATCAATTTCTTTTGGTTGTGTTTTATTTTGTCTTATTGAATTTGTCTGGGGAATCTTTTAGAATGGAGTTTATGTTACCACGATAATTTCTGCCAATAGTTTGTGTTGCTTCAGCTGTCTTTTAGTATTTTTAGTACTGCTTTGTTAATATGATCTGAAGAAAGTCTCTGCACAATAGTTCTGAGAATTGTTTTACACTACTTCTATACATGTTTGAAAAGTATTCACTGGTGGAATAACATGTCCAAATTGGCATGCTTAATAACAATTCTAGCTGTAAAAATAGTTCAAAATGCATGATAGTCCTATGGTTTTTGGAATTTGCTGATTATCCCTCTGCACTCTGCAGTTGTAAAATACATCTTGCTTTAGAGTTCGGAATTTTGATTGATCATGTGCCATTGCATGATGCTTAATTTAATATTAGCACAAGAGCCAACCATTATTGAATTTTTGATAGTTACATATACTCCTATAATTTGTCAGAAGCTAAATTTTGCTTATGTTTCTAGATTGATTGGGATGACGAGAAGCATTGTTTTCAAACAATAGCTGCTGCCATTGGGAACTTCTATGCCATGCATCCTCCTTTGTTGCCTAATCCATCAGGTAATGGCTTGCAGTGTTACAAGAGGAGGGTGCTTTCTCGCAGTCCTAGAGGAGGAATATTTTCAGAAACTGCTGGTACGACTCCCTTGTCATAAAATCATTTTGTGAGCAGTACTACCAAAGCTGAACCTTACAAATGTCATATAGTTTATTATTTTGTTCTTTTTTCCCATTACCGAAAGAATTTATTTTGTTGGACCTAGGTAAATGATGCCAAAGAGTTCTAAAATGAAAACTTGATGAAACTTTTTAACTAATGATTAGCATTATAACGAACTTTACATATTATAAATGAGAACATAACTTCATAAACCAAAAATCCTATCCAAAGTTTCACTTATAAAGACTTCCAAGTAAGACACTGTCATTTGTCTCCTATAAAGTTCTTTTCGTGCTCACTCTAGAAGCGGAACTTCAAGCGAACAAGGATTGCCACTTGATAGATTTTTCTTTGTTATCCAGTCCACCAACTTTCTATTCCTTGGAAGCTTCTGAACTGTCGATGGGCATGCTTGGGATCATCAATTTGCTCTCTATGATTCCTGCATAGCAAACTTTGTAGCTCCTTATGTGAGAAAGTTGTTTATGTAAGAATGCATCTTTCAGCTTTAATGGGATTAAAAAAGAAATGGGAAAGCAGTTGAAATTTATAATATCGACCCCTCTATTTGCTTCAAGATGCACTATTAGTTTCTTACAAGATGAAAACATTGAGGTTGAGATCAGTATCAGGCAATCTATGACCAACAAGACCGAAGTGTAAATTAGTTTCTTACCAAATTATTTGGTAACTTTGACATTCTACTTTGTTTTAGCTAAAGATAGATGCAATATCAAAATTTTAATCTGATTATCTGACTTACATAAATATGAGTCTTGCAAGACTCTTTTCCATACACAGGCTCTCAACAATAGGTGTTCTATGATATCAGATTTACTGCAGCTGAATTCTGTTTCGAGTATTTAAATTCTTTCAAGAAATATGAAAACTTGTAACTGCTTTAAAATATTAGTCTAGCAGTTTTTATTTAATTTGAACCGTAGGATGGACTCACTGTGTATGTGCAACACTTCTCATACTTGTGAATACTTAGTTGTAGCATTAGATCATTTTTGTAAATAGTGTGTTCAAAATTCTACTTTTATATTTAATATATATATTTTTTAATTTTCATGTACAAATACAACATTATTAACCAGAGAATGCTAAGGACGATGAATACAACCATGAACTACTTTTGGAGGCTGAAAATACTTGGGCTCTGCGTGAATGGTCAATCCAACATATTTTGTTTCCATCCATGAGACTTTTTCTCAAGCCTCCAACCTCAATGGTTACAAATGGAACATTTGTCCAGGTAATAAAATTTCAGAAGTCTTCATTGTATACCAGTTTGTTACTATTTGTCTGCGTTTATCAGTTTGCTAATAATTAGTTGAGAGGGATAAGAAAATGAGTTTCCCATTCTGCTTCCTAGAAGAGAACCATTTGTCTTGTTTGGTAAGAGGGATAGAAGAAAGGGACCGAAAGATTCCAATGTGCAGTAAGAAGCAAAAAAATGAACGAGAACAAGGATTTTCACTTTCATTTCCCCTCTCCTTCCCTTGCATTCTTACGGATACCTTTGAGAATTTTTAAATGTCCTATATACCCTTCTTGTTCCTGAACTTTGCACTCCCATTCAATTTCATTGCTATGAGAAGAACATCTTCATTGCTTTATGATTGATTTTCTGCTTGATTCTTGAAGTGTTCTCTATTAGGTCACCTTATTTAATAGTATGCACTTCTACTGAAACTCTTATATCAGTCTGGTTTGCGCGCGCTCTATACGTTATAATATTTTGCACTATGTATTGTAACAAGAAATTATATTCACTTTCTAGGTTGCTTCACTGGAGAAACTTTACAAGATTTTTCAAAGATGCTAATTATGACAGAATCCTTCCCGGCTCATGACAATTGCATATTACTATAAGTTGTTTTGTTCTGATTTTGGCTCATCCCGAAATTTGCATATAAATGTACAAAGTGCTATCCTTGTCGTAGATTATCAATTATGCAATTGAAAATATTGTTCTTCAGACTAGTTTGGTTTGCTGGTTTAATTTTGCTTGATGCACTTAAGCAACTTACTCTTGTCATTGGTCCAAATTTCTTCGACTGCTTGGAGCCTCTAGTTTTATTAGCTTTCCTTCATTAGATTCAGAGTTGTTTTACAACTTGAAAACTAAATTAATTTTTAAAGAATTTTGGTTCAGGTCACCATAATGAAAGATAGATAATTAGACTCGACAGTTCCAACTTCCAAGACTGGAATGAAGCATTGTGAAGAATAGTGAATTCAAACATTGTGAATGAGAACGGACAGTTTTTGGTGTATGGACCAAGCACCTAACTTCACCATTAACATGGAAATTTGTATATGCAATTACGGAAATAGTGGATATGAACAAAATAACTATCCTGGCAGTTCAAGAGAGTCAGAGCAAGGATGGTTAAGTATCTTGTCTTTTGCCCCCACCCTGCTCTGCCCCCCGGAACAGGAAACATGATTTCTGTGCCTGATATCGCGCAAATTGAATAGGAAATTAGAAGGTAACTCTCTTGTGTAAGCTACACAATATTCAGAGCAAACATCTTGAAAAATATTAGAGATCAGCAGGTTTAAAAAGATTGGAATTTTCTGAGACTTCCAAAACACTCTTTTCTTTGAGATTATTTCCCCATTTAAATTTAGTTTGAAGGGGACCAAATGACAACAATTCAGATAAATGCTATTCAATAGTAAATATCTCTATATTTTCTCGACCTCTGTAAGCTCCTGCATCCTTTCAAGAAAACACAGCATGTTCTTCAAACCATTCTCATCTAAAAATGAAAGGAATATGTGAATTAATCAAGCTGCTATATTATGCCAAACAAAAAATAATTTGCAAGTAGAATGTTGGAACATTACCAAATCTTGGTATTGTATGGCCCTTTGGGTGATGAATTACTAATGGTTCTACAAATGATTCCAGGAGTAATGTCCCATATGGTTTCAAGAAATCATTCTCCCCTGATATGCAAACCTGTACTTTGTTAAAATACAACGAGTAATAATTCAACTTGCTAGCATGTTTAATACAAAATGCAGAACAATGAAGTACGCAAGTTCTTAAATTTCATTTGGAGATGACAAAACTAAACATAATAGAAAGGCACAAGATTTGGAGCTACCTAAGAAATGAACAGATGGACATTGAATTGGCAATGAATATGCCTTGTCAGCCAATGACGGATTCTTCAACTTTGCTCCTCCAATTATTATCAATAATTTTATCTTAGGTACATTTGTAAGAGCCATACCCTGCAAAACAGAACCTTCTATACCATTCGGCTATGGTGGAAGATAAAATAAATACGTCCCTACCTTTGCTTGTAATCCGGGCAATGCAGCAGATAAAATTGCACCCTGAATTGTTCAAAATCTATTACATTACAATTTACATAAATGAAAAGGTATGTTAAATATACCTGAGAAAAGCCAAGGAGGCCATCGATCGGACCATGTTTTATCATGCAATCTTCAATATAAGCAAGACATTCATCAAAGTTCTCGTACTCGCTAAATTCCTGAAAAAATAATTGAATTAAACAAATTTTATTAAGATTAATGCCAAAATATAAAAAGAAATAAACCTTGTTGAACTGGAACCACTCGTAATACGGAGGATCGAAAATTCCTTGGATGTCTGATTTGCTTCGACATGGAAAAGGAGCGTTGACAAAAACCAGATCTAATTTGCCGAGGACAGATTCCGGCCACTTTCCAATGACTTGTTTATTGAAAATCTCGGCGCTGGCTCGAAATCCGTGAAGGCACAAGAATCTGAGTTTTCTTGGACTGTTAATTCTTTCACTTCCCATGCTTGAAATGAATGGCTACTTGAATGCTATAGAAATGAAAGACATCCAGCAATTTTAGAGTGTTGACAAAAACGCGTGGAGTGTTCACATCAATTATTTATGGTTTTTAGAGTAATACATATCAGAAATGATCTAATGAGCACTGGTGCTCATCTTATTCTAAGCACCGAGGAGTTGGCACATTAATTCATTGGTGGATTGGAACTCACAAAATCTTTATCCACCGATGAATTAATGTGCCAATTCATTGGTGCTTAGGATAAAATGAGCACCGGTGCTCATTAGATCATTTCTGTAATACATACATCACTTTTAAATGTAAAAAGATTACATTTTTCTGTCAATAAAAATATTTTTAAAAGAAGCTTATTACATATTACTATTCTTTTTATTAAATTTTATAATATTTTATTTTGATCAGAGGACGTCTTCACCACTCACAATTTTTAATTTTCCAAGTCAGTCCAAAAAAAAAAAAAAAAAAAAAATCCAAGGCGATGCCCAAAACTGATATTTATCTTCTATTTTGCAATATATAATTATTCTAATTTCTTTATCCAAATGTCTCCCAAGTCTTGCATGCAAAGTCATCCCCTTTCTCTCCCGTTGTTGCTTCTCCGCTGTTCTACTTTCATCCCTTTCTTCAATCGGTAAGATCAGTAATCGTTTTTTTTTTTTACCAGTTTTCTGCTTACCCATACGATCGCGATCTGTTGATTTGTAATAATACTCTTCAGAATTTTAGTTTCTTTGTCGTGTATGTGTATAGTGCTTGTTATGTTTGACGTCTCTGGTTGGATTATTCTTTTACTTAACAAAATTAATATTTTAGTTTGTTACTTTAATTTTTGATTTTAATGTTTTAGATTTTTAGTGTTTATGATATGTATCAGTACGTAATCTAGAACAAAAAATGATTCTCTTTCTTTTTAATTATGGTAAAGTATAACATTGAGTCCATAGGAAAAGAAGCTTGTGCAACAGGGCTCAGCTTCATAATTAAATACCAATATTTCTGAAATTCTGTTCTACTATTATTGGACTAGGCAAAATGTAAATTTTAGGCAGGAAAAAGAAAATTGGTGGGATAAAACTGCATGAATTGCTGGAATATTGCAGATTTGAGGACCGACAACTGTAGGATACTCTACTCGGAATTTATGCCTTTACTAGTTGAATGAATAATAAAGGGGCTTATGTTGATGCTAAGTTTTTTTCTTTAATCTTGGAGTTGGGCTCCTAGCTTCATGCTTTGATCGAAAATGTTATATTTGAAATTTATATGGATAAAGGAAATAAATGACATGTGGTTAGTTATATACAACTAATAATGAGGTTCGATGGAGTATACGTGTTGAAAAGATATATATATTTTTTTTCAGAAGATCGATAATTTTATAATGTCTGAATGTTGCTGAAGTGGTTATTTGTGAACATGTGTAGGTCACTGACCACCCTAAAATTGCATTGTTCCGGTCTTTAGGCATGTTAGTAATGACGCTTGCACACATTTGAAAATACATTTAAATATGCAATGATTTGTTGCTCTTTAAATCCCTGTATCTCGTATTATTTCTTTCCATTTCTGAAGGCAGTGATGTGATGTTTCCTGTGTATCCAGTGACTTCGCCAAAACAAGGTAAATTGGCGAATCCTCTTTTCCTTCTGGTGAAGATTTCCTCTGATATATTGCTTTTGTTTTAGTTTTAGTTTAGTAACATGAGAGTATTTTCTACTACATGTCTTCCTGAATTTGTATATCTGTGGACTGTGGTCTTTTGACAGATAATTTGATTCCAAAAAATGGGTGGAAGTGCTACTATCAGTGATGATTGGGAGTTCACTTCACCTTCAAATGAAGTTTGTACTGTAGTTTTGGTTGGACGTACTGGCAATGGAAAAAGTGCAACTGGCAATAGCATTCTTGGAAAGAAGGCATTCAAGTCTATGTCTAGCTCTGCTGGTGTTACTAGTACTTGTGAGCTGCAGACAACTGTGTTGCAAGATGGCAAGATGCTGAGTGTCATCGACACTCCTGGTATACAATACTGATATCATAAACAACTAGTCATATTTATATGTAGAGGATAATATAGGGGCTATATGGTTATACCTTTCTTTTTGATAAATCTCAATTTGAAAGTAAAGGAAAACAAGGTCCTGTAAGTCAATGCAGAAGAAAGAAGACTTTTGAAATGCAATTGAAATAAGGTTGACTGATTGTATGAAATGAAAATAATGTTCTTGACGAAAAAGGCGAGATATAAAATTCTATGATCTATTCTCTGTACATCTGTTTTATAACTTTAATAAACGTTTTATCTCGACAAAAATGCAGGATTGTTTGATTTTGCTGAACCAGAATTTATTGGAAAAGAAATTGTTAAATGCATCAATATGGCAAAGGATGGTATCCATGCTGTTCTTGTAGTTCTGTCTGTTAGATCTCGATTTTCAAGAGAAGAAGAAGCTGCTGTTCAGAGCTTGCGGAAATTCTTTGGTAGCAAAATTAGTGACTATATGATAGTAGTTTTCACTGGTGGAGATGACCTGGAAGAAAATGATGAAACTTTGGAGGATTACTTGGGTCGTGACTGCCCAGAGCCTTTGAAGGTAGGCTGGAAGTATTGTTTATCATATGTGTTGTGTGATGCTCTTATATATTTTTACATCTCTGATATTTACTCAAACTCTTGTAAATGAGCTTACATAGAACAGCAAGTTAACGAAGAAATTATCTTTGCTTCTGCAGCTTACTAATTTTCTACTAATAACTAATTTCTGTCTTACTAATTGATTTAGTAACTGTGGCTTTGTGCCTTGCCTCTATTGGTTAAATGAAAAACTATAACAGTGTGGGTCATTTGGTGGTATCTGCATTTTATTTTCCTTCTTTTATTCACTTGCATCAAATGAACCTTGATTTAAATGAGGGCCTTATTCAATCAAATAACTAGCTGATTATCTTTTCCTCATAATTTTATTTTGCAAATTCCCCCTCCTCTATGTTGCATTATTTTGGACCACTTCTTATTGTATGATTTTAAACAATTTCGAGCTTAATGGATGGCATGGGAACAACTGGCCCGTTTAATTAAGATTTTGAGGAATGGGATTAGGCATGCTTTTACTTCAGCTATTTCCTGGACTGCTGGATAGGGCTGATGCGTGTTCAGTGGAAGAACATACTATTCATTCATTGCAAGCCTTTAAGTAAAAAAAAAAAGTTTGTTTTATTTATTTAGTTCTTATTCACGTGGTGATCTTAAATTAAGCAGCAGTTGTCTCTGTATTTCCTTTTCCACATATTTAATTGGACGTACCTTCTGAAATTAATTGTTTCTATCTTGATATAGGACACTCTTGAAATGTGCGGAGATAGGTATGTCCTCTTTAATAACAAGACAAAGGATGAGTCCCAGAAATCTGCACAGTTGGATATACTTCTTTCCCTTGTAAATGAAGTTGTAGATAAAAATGATGGAAAACCATACACAGATAAGCTGTTTGTTGAATTGAAGGTGAGTGTTTTTGTGGATGACCTTTTTCAGTTAATCTAAAAACATATACTAAAGTTTGTGATGCCAACTTTATTATTAACAGAAGGGAGCCATGAAACTGCATGATCAAACTGCAGAAGTTAATTCCTCGGAGGGGTACTCCGAACAGGAGATATCAGTGTTGAAGCAGCAGTTTAATAAATCATATGAAGAGCACCTTAAGAGAATAACTGAGATGGTATTTTATGTTTTTCCCTTGGTGCCTGCTTACTTGTTCTATTATTTTTCAACTTATCGGTCTAAATTTCTGATACAATTAATCCTAAAAATATGATTACACCTTAAGTTTACTGCTATTGACATGAAGGAAACCCAACTGTTACCTCATATGACTTGTAAAATGATTTTTCCCTTTGGAGTAAACAGTTCAAACTAAAAGCATATCCTTGAAGTAAACAGTTCATTAATGAATTGCAAGTCAGTCAATGGAAAATAGCTAATCTTTTGTGTAATATGTTTCTTCACTCCTGGAACTGGCAAGACAGGATTACGTTCCATGCTACAAGTTTGTTTACATTACGGAACTTACGTTTATGATGGGTACTTATGGAACATTTGTTTTGCTTTGTGTGGACAATATTGTTTTAGGTTGAGTCAAAGCTTAAGGAGACCACTCAAAGGCTTGAACAGCAATTGGCCGAAGAGCAAGCTGCCCGCTTGAAGGCAGAAGCGAATGCACAAGCTGCTCAGGTGAAATCTGATGATGAAATACGACAGCTGAGAGAACATCTAGAGAGAGCTCAGAGGGAGACTGAGGAGCTGCGAAAGCAAGCTGTCAGTGGCAAATGTTCTATTTTGTGATAGCGATTGAGATTATAAGGTTGATGTTTATATTATTCGGGAGAACTACATAGCTTGCAAATTTTGAAGTTTGATGCATTCCCGTGCTCTACTTTTACATTCATTCTGTTGAGGTCAAGGATACTAAAGTTTCATGAGTTTTTCGTGAAGTTCTTATTCGACATTTATATGTTAATATTGAGGGCCTGTTTGGTACGGCTCAAAATCCAATTAAAATTGAAAATATAGTCGTTATTGGGTCCCACTCATTTAATAAAAATTAACAATAACGGCTAGTTTTTCAATTTTAATCCGATTTTAATCTCTACTAAACACCCTCTGAGTGTGAATCTTTAGGTGAGTGAGTCGTGGAATTAATCATGTAGCATGACCGTCGAGCACGAAAGACAATTTTTTTTTTTAAATATACGTTTCATAACAAAAAGCACATTTAAAATAATTCATATTCCTACATCTCAAAATCATAATACGTACAAAGTAGAAGAAAAGACTAGATCAAAACAAAAATTTGCGAAGAAACATGCTCTGAAAATTCATGCATGGTGCTTCAAAAAGCAAGAACAGATATTATAAATTCTAAATGTCACTTTGCTCTGTCAACGGTCATTGTGTAGCATGCAAAATTTAGGAAAGAAAAAGCAACATTTTGTAGGATTAAAAATTGAGTTTTGCTATATGTACATCAGTGAAACGCTGATGACAGCTCCCTCACAAGAGGGGGCCCGTGATTTATTTTTTATTTCGCTCGGCCACCCCTTGTGAGGGGGCTGTCATCCTAGGTGGGAGCCCTGAATGTACAAATAACAAAACTAGAAAATTTCTAGCGTTGCATATTTAATTTATCACTATTTGCTAATCAGGATATAGGATGTTGCACTTGTATAGTAACTAGGAAATAGTGCATTTTGTCATTTTCATCTTAAAAAAGCTATGTCAAGCGAGCTTAATATGTAGAATAATTTTACTTGTACATAATGAGGTTACATAATTGTTTATATACGGATAAGATGTCAAAAAGAGGGGATTTCTTTTTTTGTTGTTGAATAAACTATGACGTAATCATACTTCACCATATTATATATATGTAAACCATTACACATATATAGCACAATTGTAATATGTACTATGAATTATTCTTCTTGTACATTCAGGTGTACACCTTAAGTGATATAATGCACAAGTGTCATTTTTTCACCAGCCAATGACAATTATGACATAATGACACTTGTGTATTACTTTAATTTTTATTTGAAAACTAATTTTAAATGCATTTTTTAAATTGAAAATGCTTTTAGAAAAAGTCACATTGGATCAAATTCCTCTAAAAACTCTTCTAATTACAGGAAGTACTTTTATAAAATTAGCCAAACGGGTTTATAAGTAGCTTTTGGGTCTTAAAAGCTCATTTTAACTTTTTAAACGTCATGCGAAACGGACTCTTAGTAGCTTCAAAACAATGAAAATTTCTATTATAAGAATCAATTCTTGATATTCATACATGAATTAACGAGTCGTGATTCTAACGATGTTATCGAACATTAATCTTGAACAAAGTTAAATAAATTATTGTATGATCAATCTTTGACAAGAGTACTAGCTAGCTTCATACCTTGATGTATATATGTGCACACTAGTAATATGCTACTCTGCTTCCCTATTCTTGCAGCATCTGAATATTTTCTCTACAAACGCCTTTTTTTTTTTTAATTTGTGGATTGTTTAACAGATAATTTTAAGTTAGAAAAAAGTGCAATAATTGATGAATCTTGTTTTAGTTGGCCTTTAGATAAAGTTCGAACTATAGTTGAAATTGTTATGAAACAAACCTCCGTGCCCTCCTCGAGGCGCAAGATGTTTATGCTACTCCGATAAACAAATATTACCTTACAAAATGAGGTTGTGGCTTTCTCCCCCATGTACCTCCGGCGTGAAAATTAGCAAATGATTTGTGAATGTAAACTTAGAGGGAAAGATAAAATGTGAATTCAGATGGCTGAAATTTTTTAGATACATACCGTCTCGCCTTAGAAGTATTTATAGGTGACTTGAGCCATGTAACTATAGGGCGGTTATTGTGCCACGTGTCCCACGTAGCATCTCTCACCACCCCCACGTTATAAGTGGATGACATCTACCTATCCGCGGTTGGCCGTGTCCATGATAACCGTTATACGGTTCCTACCCAAGTCATGACTGTTTTTATGGTTAAGTGTTGTGTTGGCCCCGTAGTGGTAGATAGTCTCATAATGAACGTAGAGGGCTTCTGTAACGACCCGAGTAATTTTCTCCGGCCGTTAACATATACGTACTGTCCGCTATAGGGAGGGATCTTCTCCCCTCACGGCTTTCTGGACGCGTCCCCCAGGATTCGAACCCAAGACCTCCAACTCATATGGGAGACTTAAGTTGAATCCTGGTACCAATTGGACAAGTTGCCCAATTGGTACCAGGATTCAACTTAAGTCGCGTTTTTTTGTAACGACCCGAGTAATTTTCTCCGGCCGTTAACATATACGTACTGTCCGCTATAGGGAGGGATCTTCTCCCCTCACGGCTTTCTGGACGCGTCCCCCAGGATTCGAACCCAAGACCTCCAACTCATATGGGAGACTTAAGTTGAATCCTGGTACCAATTGGACAAGTTGCCCAATTGGTACCAGGATTCAACTTAAGTCTCCCATATGAGTTGGAGGTCTTGGGTTCGAATCCTGGGGGACGCGTCCAGAAAGCCGTGAGGTGAGAAGATCCCTCCCTATAGCGGACAGTACGTATATGTTAACGGCCGGAGAAAATTACTCGGGTCGTTACAGCTTCGTAGTGGTCCATAACTCGACATGGCCTAGTAACAGTAGACGACCCATCACTCAAGTAGAGGGTCTTGTCATGGTAGACGGTTCTGCATGGGATGCTCTACGTAGAGGGTCTATTGAATAGTTTTCAACATGTAGCCAATTATTGATGTCATCTAATATCAATAGTTTTAGTCGGAAGAACTGGTAATGGAAAAATTGCTACGGGGATCAGCATCCTTCAACGGAAAACTATTCAGGTCGATTTTTAAATGTTCTTTTGTTACCCGTACTAGTGAACTGAAGACATTGTTAATGGAAAATAGCCGGAGATTGAAAGTCATTGACACTCCAGGTTTGTAAATGAGAAAATATAGGCTTTAGAAAATGCAAAGGAAATAATATTTACCTACAACTAACCACAAGCACAATAATTCTTAGGAACATGGGCTGATGTAAGATGCTAAATAGGTTTGTAAATGAGAAAATATAGGCTTTAGCTTGCGTATGGACTTGACCAAATAGGTTTGCGACTGCCTAAGTTATCTTGTCAATCACGTGGCACAAGATCTGCTCAAAATCTTGTCACTGCCTCGTCCTAGACCGACTTTTACAATGGGGTCGCGTGTAATGAGGTCGATCCAGTTTTTCTATACGGGGGTAAGCAGGTCGTTCACACTTGAAGCGGGGTCGTCTACGTGTAGTTAGGTCACCCATGTCAATGTATAAGGAGTGGGCCCCCCAAACCATTCGCTATGTAGGTTAATTGAGATCATGTAAGGGTCCTAGTTTTGCAAGGCTTAACAATAGTCCCTAAAGTCCAGGTATGATTGTACATATAATGAATGAACTTTCTAGTTGAAGTGGTAGTGAGGAGTCTCTCTGATGGAGTTGAAGCTTATGTTAAGGCTGAATAGTACGAGACGAGACCCTGGAGTAAATGGCGAGCCTCTTTGTTGATGTCGAAGCTTATGACAAGGCTGAATACGGCGAGGCCCTTGGAGCAAAAGTCGAGCCCCTATGATTAAATTAAAGCTCGTGAGAAGGTTGACCTGGAGCAAAAGTCGAGCCCTTATGACTAAGTTGAAGCTTGTGATAAGGCTGTACAATACAAGGCGAGGCCCTTGGAGCAAAGGTCGAGCCCATGTGACTAAGTTGAAGCTTGTAATAAGGCTGAACAATATGAGGCAAGGCCCTTAGAGCAAATGTTGAGCCTCTATGATTAAATTGACGCATGTGATAAGGCTGAACAACACGAGGCGAAGCCCGTGGAGCAAAGGTCGAGCCTTTGTGTTAATGTTGAAGCACATTGGGCGGCATGCTCTAATGATTTGAAAAAAATGTTAGTTTCCAATGAAAAACAATTGGTGGTATGGCGGTTTCCAAGGCTCGTATTACGTGCGCATTTAATGCACGACGACGATGGTTTCTTACAGTTGGCGAGGCTCACTTGAATCTAAGGTGCGTGTAATTCACGACTTCATCTGAGCCCTTGATTTGAATTTTGAACAATCGCCTTTTGCTTTTGACGTGTTGGATAAAATTGCAGAAATACATCCTAGATCATAGTGGGAGAAAATCCAACAGTGGGGGTTCGTTCATCCTGAATATATAAAAGTTCCAAACCCTACTTTCACCTTTTTCTTCACTTTGTGAAAGTTCAAAATTCCAAGTGTTGAAAATCTTTCAGCGCCTTATCAATCCCTTTTTTGACAAACAACTCCGTTTTCTCCTTCTCCAAGCATCTAAAACTTGCGTAAGTATCCAACAATTTCAAAATTTTCAACTTATTTACGTAAAATGGCTTCTTCATCGAAAATGAATGTGTCTGGGGGTCTTCTGAAGTAAATATGACACTAATTGGTGCCGAGGTGAGTTTGCCTCATGTGATTACCACTGAGAGAATCATAGAGGCCATGGAGGGCCGTCATAGTGCATGGATGATGTTGGAGGGCCCTATAGACTATAATATTAGATGGGAAAGCTCTTTGTGGGCGACATATATAAAGGAGAGTCAGCTAGAAACCTTTAGAGAGATATATAGAATCCCTGATAACATTAAAATGTTTGTGCCGACCCTGAGGAGATGGCTTGCTTCCATAGGGAGGGGTGTGTAGTAGTGAACAATGCAATTTTGAGTGGGGTAATGAAGCTACCACTACACCATTTCTTCCGATATATTTTTAGGCACTATAATCTAGCCCCAACCCAATTAGTGACAAATGCATGGATCCAACTAGCAGAGACCTTTCTTCTTTGGAAGGAGGTTACTCTTGGTGAGGATGTGCCTCCACACGTTTTCCAGACCCGAGCCTCGAGTGGGGAAAATGATTGCAAGAGGTGGTATTGCATGAACCCATGGGGCTCACACTCCCCCTTCATCTGGGGGACTCCAACTTCCATCAAGAACTGAAAATCATCTTGGTTTGGAGTTAGGGGTCATTGGTAGACAATGGAGGGACATACGGTCTCGGAGATAACTGTGCCGACCCAATACCACGAGTATAGTGAGTCTAGCCTTAGCTGGTGTAATATTTTCCTTATGCTTCTATTCTTTGTATCCTGTTTCTAATGTACGCTTTGTACAGCTGCAGTTAATCGGTTCGAACTTGAGCCATCTAAGTGGGCCATCATCAAGGCAATCTACGAGCTGCCCTCAGAGAAGATGTACTTCAAGAACGTACTTGGGAAGTGTAACCTCTTTGTGATCCACCAGCTAATGGCTACCAAAGGTAGATCAACTCATGATCATTCATTTTTGTGGTTCTGCTGAGTTGATTTTCTTTATCTAACTGAAGATAATTCATCTTTTATTTTCAGGTCAGCACGACAAAAAGAAATATGTGAAGCCAAATATGTTCTTTATGAGGCACCTTGGAAAGACGAAGAATAAGAAGGCATTGATCTCCACTTCTTGTACCTATAAAAATCAACGGAATGAACTGGCCCCTCTCTCCAAAATGAACCTACCGCCTCCTCTAGAAAATAAAGGGAAAATGGGAAGGATGCAGAGACTTCGATGGAGAGGCTCCAAAAGATAAGGTTGGTTTTGACAAAGAATACTGAGCCTAATTCTCTCCTAATACACCAACAACCCTTGTGGAGTCACTTCAACGACCCATTCAATTTGAGCCTATTTCCTCGGTGAAAATCGTTGACGTGGACGAGGTGGCTGAGGAGGGGGCGAGCCTAGTGAGGAAGAAGCGGGGCAGGGATGCCAGGAGTGCCCCCTCTGAAGGAAATACCTTAAACTTTTTGGGCGGAAGGTCTGACGAGATATCTTCCACGGTAATGGAGATGCTTCCTGCTGAGGTCCAGGAGGCTGGGAGGATTCAACAGAAGTACTGGACTGATAAGTACTCCTCGTATGTCGAAACCTGTGATGCAGTTGATATGGTGGAGGCTGGGCTCGCCTTGCAAGCTCGCTCTCAGGGATTTTTTTTAAATGCCTAGATGGAGATGAGGCGGCTCCAAGGCCTCAATAATGAGTACCTCCAAAGGGCTAAAGATGCTGAGGCAGCTTTGAATAAAGCAAAGGCTAGGCGTCTTCAGCCAATGAAGCCATTGAAGCCTCTAAGGTAAAGCAGGCTAAGGCGGAGTCGAGGATGTAGGCATTTCTTAAGGAGATCACTGAATTAAAGAAAGAAGTCCATATCGTGCTGAGGTAGAGCCGATGATGGAGGTAGTTCTTAAGGAGAAAAATGAATTAAAGAAAAAAGTCCATCTCTGTAAAGTCGAGGTATTAACCCTGACGAAGCATGTGGAGGACTCTGATAATCTACAGAAGATCGCTTCATTAGCCTTGAAAGTGGCTAATAAGGAGAACAGAGATCTGAAGGCTCATGTTGAAGAACTGATTGTTGAGGCTACAAACTTAAAGCAGCAGTTGAGTGGGGCAGGGGATGCAGCTTTGAATGGATATATCGCCCACTTCCATAAAATGATAGAGTATGACGGCCTCGGCTTGTATTAGAGGAGGGTCACATACAATGAAGTCTTTGGGAGACTTGTCGAACTGTATCCCCAACTGGAGCTGGCTGCCATAAAAGAAGAATTTCAGCTTGCCGAACCATCCACTCCTGCCAATGACGTTGAAGATTTGGTGGAGGAGATAGATGCCCTAGAGGAGCCTCAGCAGGATGCTGCTGCTACTTAAACTTTAGGCTTTTGTAATATTTTTGTAGCAACCATCCCCCCTCTTTTGTAATGAATTTGATTATATATAAAAGAACTTTTTATTTTTCAATCCCTTCGTGTTTGTTGCTGATGTAACTTTAGCTGTCGAATACCATATGGGCTTACCATAATAATCTGAACATGTTATATGAACTCATCGTACCTTAAGTTAATAACATGGGCTTAATAACATGGGCATGCCGTGCATAATTAAGCACGAACCGTTCACACTTAAAACTTGCTGAAGACGTTTGGGCTCACTGTAATTAACCTTGAATAATAATAATAATAATGTATAAGCTCGTTATACCAAACTGGATCAATAACATATGGGCTTGCCATAGTTGATCTTGAATAAAAATAATGTATGGACTCGTCATACCAGACTGATCTGAATTAACAACATATGAACTCGTCATAGTTGACCTTGAATAATAATAATAATAATAATAATAATAATAATAATAATAATAATAATAATAATAATAATAATGTATGAGCTCGTCATACCAAACTGATATGAGTTAACAAAATATGGGCTCGCCATCGTTGATCTTGGATAATAATAATATTGTATGAGCTCGCCATAATAACCGAATTAACAACGTATGGACTTGCCATAGTTGACCTTTAATAATAATAATAATAATAATAATAATAATAATAATAATAATAATAATAATAATAATAATAATAATAATAATAATAATAATAATAATAATAGTGTATGAGCTTGTCATACGTAACTTATGAGCTTGTCATAGTTAATAATTTGATGGAGATATGGACTCGCCATATTTTAACCGTTGGTGGAGTGTATGAGCTTGTCATACGTAACTTATGAGCTATCATAGTTAATAATTTGATGGATATATGGGCTTGCCATATTCTAACCGTTGGTGGAGTGTATGAGCTTGTCATACATAACTTATGAGCTCGTCATAGTTAATAATTTGATGGAGATATGGGCTTGTCATATTTTAATCGTTGGTGGAGTGTATGAGCTTGTTATATGTAACTTATGAGCTTATCGTAGTTAATAATTTGATGGAGATATGGACTCGCCATATTTTAATCGTTGGTGGAGTGTGAACTTATCATAGTTGCAAGAATTGGAGAATCGACATTTGCATTAATAAAAAATATATACAAGCAATGATCATGGACTCACTAGTAATACATTCGTAAGTGCTCTGTATTCCAGGGGTGGGGTTGCACCTTCCCATCCAAACTTTTAATTAGGAAAGTCCCTAGTTTCACATAGCCTGATGTACGATAGGGCCCCTCCCAGTTCGGACCCAGCGTGCCAATACCAGGGTCTTTCGAAGAAAAGAAAACTCTTCTAAGCACAAGATCGCCCCTTCTGAACGACTTCTTATTGACTTGGCATTGTAGTACATTGCCATTTTTCTCTTATTTGACTCCAGTTTTATATGTGAGTCGTCTCTTTTTTCTTCAAGGAAATTGAGTTCACACTGCCTTATCTCATTGTTGGATATTTTGTTGAAGTGCAGACGGTGAAGCGAAGGAAGATGCACTTTGACCGGGCTCATAGCTTTAGCCCCATAAGCTACAAAAATAGGGATTTCTCCAGTTGCAGTTCGACTGGTGGTACGAATTGACCACAACACGTGAGGAGGCTTGTCTACCTACGTCCCTTTTGACGCATCAAGTTTCTTTTTCAAGAGGTGTTTGATGGTCTAATTCGATCAAAAACATTGATGGATCTTTAGGGTTCGCGTTCTTGAGCATATTCTAGGGGGAAATTTTCCTCATATGGTATGGTTGGTGGAGGTGTCCATTTCCACCTCCTTCTCTGTTGGACTGATCTCCCTTCTGTGCATTTGGGGGTAGGCCGTCGTGTCATTTTCCTAGCCTTCTTGGGAAAACATTCCTTGGTGAGGCATTTGGTATCCTGCCTGCTAGTGCATCTGCATGAGTAACTATTGTATGGTAGCATTCTACTGGGCCATGTTCATTATATTCGTAGCCATCTCCCATACTTCCCTAACTAGGCGTGATGTAATACTGCCTCGCCTGTGTTGGTGGTAGGGATGACGCAAGTTCACATTTGTTTAGATGACCTCTTCTCTAGAAGCCTCCTATTGTCTATTTCTGCCATGCGATCCAAAGTGATTAGAACTCATGACGTGTATTTGACTTGGAGCTAAAAACAGGTGTTTTACGTACTTTCTCTTTGCAGCGGTTCTTTCTTCAAGAACCAAACATTTCTTCAAGGTTCTGCTTTCAGTAACTTTTACTAAAAGGATGCTCGTGGTTATAGTGTCGAATTTTCCATAGGCGGCGCCAATTTGTGACCCTAAAAAATATATCAATGATGTGGCCAACAAATCTCAAGGCCTCTCACGTCCACGCAAGCTAAGTTACTGCACACTTGGACAAATCATTAGTCACACTTGGCTTTCTCCAGAAGGGGTGGAGTTTGCCACGCGCAATCGACGGTCAAGTCAGTTGGAGAAGTAATTATATGAGTTTAGAAGAGCTTAAAATGTGAGCTTCCAATGTAAAAAGGGGGTCGACTTTAGGGTGAATGAGTAAGATGTGTGTGTAGCGAGAATATAGCTTCGAAGTCTAAAATTGCATTACATTTGAATGTCACTAAGTGTGGGCTTTTATACTTGGGCAGGGTGAATGAAGGCCGTTGGATGACAATGCACGTGGCTTCATCCAAATGGCTGACCTCTCTAGTCACAGATATCAATCAATGACAGCCTTAAATGCTAATATCATTTTTGTATCCGTAAAGCATAGCTTGCGACTTGGACTCGACCAAATAGGTTTGCAGCGGCCTGAGTTGTCTTGTCAATCACGCGTCACAAAACCTGTTCAAAATCTTGTCACTGCCTCGTCTTAGACCGACTCTTGCAATGGGGTTGTGTGTAATGAGGTTGGTCCAGTTTTCTATACGGGAGTAAGCATGTCGTTCACACTTGAAGCGGGTCGTCTGCGTGTAGTTGGATCGCTCTATGTCAATATACAAGGTGTGGGCCCCCCAAACCCTTCGCCACGTAGGTTAATTGAGACCACACGTGCGTCCTAGTTTTGCAAGGCGTAATAAAGTGCATCGATATGACAATCGACAATATTCAAGCTTTTCCTTTCATTCTGTCTGGGACTTGGTCGAATTGTTTGGTAGCAAATTTAGTGATCATATGATATTAGTTTTCACTGGTGGAGCTGTTATTGACTCACTGGATGACTATCTGTACAGCTAAGGATGGCAACAGGGCAGGACGGGGTGGGTTATCCTCGCCCCGTTCGGGGCGAGGCCCCGCGAGTATCGAATTTATTGGGTTTTTTTTGCCATCCCTATGCACAGCTACCCAGAGGAAAATTTAGTGATCATATGATAGTAGTTTTCACTGGTGGAGATGTTAATGACTCACTGGATGACTAGCTGCACAGCTGCCCGGAGCCCATGAAGGTAGGTTGCTATTGTTGTCTAGTCAAACTTATAATAATCAGCTAATTAAGTACAGCAATATACTCTTCTCGTATGGTGTTAGCACAAAAACGAATTTTACTGTTTCCATTGTCAAAGAGATTAATGAATTTGATAGTCATGATAATGTTGCTTAAGAATTTGAGAAGTGGGAGATAATGCATACTTTCTTGCCATGCATGGTTAACATTATTAGATTTCATCTAGCTCCACTTTCACTCAGTTCCTTCATCACTCGCAATTTATGTGCATTTAAATAACTGAAAAGAATTAGTTTGTTATATTTGTGTAGTCCGTATCATTTTGGATGTTCTTTCTGAAATAAAATAATTGTTACTGTTTGGAATAGGATATTCTTGAAATGCGTGGGAATCGCCGGGTTCTCTTTGATAACAAGACAGAAGACACCGAAGAAAACTAAACAACTTATGGAACTTCTTTACCTTGTAAATGAGGTTGTGGATAAAAATCTGGAGAACCATATACAAATGATCTTTTTATTAAATTTCAGGTGAGCTTTCTTTTTGTTAATCTCTACTTTGATGAAGTTTTCCTGTAAATATGGATTCTGATACTTAAATTTGTCATTTAACTTTAAATCTGAAAGTTAATCAATATATATTCTTTCGCATGCTTGGTAAGTTACAATTTTCCACCGGGCAAATACCTTGAAGAAAATTGTCATGTCGACTGTCATTGGAGGCATTGTAGTTGAATAAGATACAGCTAGTGATCAAAGTCCATTGAAAAAAATAATTGATTGTTTCAATAAACTAGTCCGTCATGTCCGATATGTGATGGATACTTGTGATACATTTTGGTTTCATTTTTGTCGAAAATGTTGTTTCCAGGTCTCAAGGCTAAAGGAGACCACTGATGCTCTTGAAAAGCAATTGTCTGAAGAGTTAGCAAGTAGGAATAAGCAAAAGGAGACCACTGATGCTCTAGAAATGCAATTGTCTGAAGAGAGCTGCAAGGAGGAATATCGAGAACAAACTATTTAAGCTGGTGGAGGATTTGCGGAAGCAAGTAGGAATTGGTATGTGTGCGATTTTGTGAGAAGATCACGAGGATCATATATTTATGTATTTTGGGGGGACAAGTACTTATCAAGTTACAAACTTGGACGTGTGTTTTTATTTGCTATGCTTTTACTTTCTATCTGTTAAGGTTGAAGGATGCTACAGTTTTATAAGTTTGTGGTGAAGTTCCTTTCAAACGTTCACTTGCTTATAATGTTGGTTATTTGTCACTGGGTAGTGCTAGATGTACTCCATGAACTACTACATGGATTACTTCGTGCTGACGTGGCTACTCTTTGAATATTCAACCCAGCAAATAAAAAAAAACCAATTAAAAGACGCCATTTTCTTAGAAACTCCAGTCATTTCCATTCGCCTCCTTCTCTCTGAAAAGGCTCCTTGCAAAAATGGAGCAGCACGTCGCCGACGACTTGGACGACGGCAACCACACGTCGGCGAACCCGTTATTGTTCCCTCCTTTTTAGTTTGATGCTTTCTGTTACGGAGACGGAGATGAAGGGGAAGCCGGCAACTCCCACGCCGACAACTTCGACACGGCGACAACATGGGTAAGACGTTTTCAATTTAATCTTCATTATATGGCTAGAAGGTGACAACATGGGTTCAATTTAATTTTCAATTTAAACTTCCACGCCGACAACTCGGAAAAGGTTTTTACCATTTCTTAATTCAGCTTGGGGATTGGAATGCAGTGTGAATAAATATGACTGCTTGTTGAATAAATGTCAGAATAAAGAAACGAGGTATGTTTGAATGAAGTTTCTGAAGAATAACAATCATTGGGAATTTGGAAAGGATGGAGATGGGGATGGAGTACATTTGTTGGAGAGTCATATTCAGACTTAATGAGAGCGTGGGGTGAAGGTGGTGATGGTTGTTGCGGTGGGGTGTAGGGGCTGGTGAACGAGCTAGGCAGTAGCACCAAAAGAGCTAGACGGTTGCTGTTGTGAGGCTAGCTTTTTAGGGCTTCAAGATGACAATAAAAAAAGAAACGGGAATCGTAGCTTTGAGTGTGCATTGTATAATTTACTTTCTTGGCTTTTTTGTTAACTGTATAAAGAACAGTTCTTCTTCTTTGTATAGTATAGTTAATAGTACAGTGAAGGTTGAGTAGGGATTGATTTTATTGTCGTTGGTGATGTAATTTTTTTTCTGTAAGAAATGTGCAAGGGATTTGGTTAGTTTCTTCATTCATTCCTGTCCAATTTTGGACTTGGAAAATACCTTAAAGTGGAATTGTTTGGTCCTCAAGACACCTTCTCAGGCGACCGCAAAAAATTCATGAGAGAGAGAGAGAGAGAGGATTTCACAGAAAATGTTCCGGTTTGATTTCATAAGTTTCAACTCAACCCACAATTTCATAGTCTGATTTCACAGGATCGAGATCGAGAGAGAGAGAGAGAGAGAGAGAGAGAGAGAGAGAGAGGAGTGCAAGGGGAGGGTGATTTTGGGGGTTTATACATTTGCAATATTATTGGGGGTTTTTTCAAAAGGATTGCCATCATTTTTTACTACACCAAGTCCATGTCAGCAGGCTATAAAGATTTCGGGACGGTGTGGGAGTACATATAGCTTTTTCCTATGTCTCTTGGGCTTCTACTTATCTATAAAACATATATATTGTCTGTTTGGAGATGTGAGATGTCAACGAATAGTAACAGCATTGTACCTTTGTTTCTCACCGATAAGTGAGCAATGCAAAGAAAATGTCCTCATGTTTCCTACCTAAGTTAGACGATTAAGGCATATATTGGGTTGTTTTTCTTGTGCATTGATGGTTTACAGTTATGGAATTATCTAGGATGATTATTGATTAAAAAGATAATGTTTTTTTCATTCGTTTGTATCCAAACCACCAAGAAGACGAAATTTTACTAATATGGAGGACCAACTTAAAGAGGGGTCAAGACCTCACCTCCCACTCGACACGCACACAAGACAGGCTTGATAGCCTAGTATCACGAAGCAGAATATTTATAATAGCCGATACATGACTTAAAAACATAAAGTTCATCAAATGCTAGAAGAAAGCACTTAAATTGATATGTTATTAGAATATTATCTACCCCCAATATGCATGTTCTCTCATGACATTACCTGCATTGCAAGAAGAAGAATAGAAGTCATAAGTATTGTGATTCTAATATTAAAAATAAACGAAAAATTAATTTCAATATTCAATTTTAATTTCTTGTTAAGAAATAAAGAATACTGACATCTTTATCTGAGAAAAAATTCTTCTCAATATTGAGTTTTGTTAAATAATGCCAACGGTTTCCAATTAATGTTAATATCTCTCTTCTTCAAATTAAGATTTAAGAATGTCTTAGGAAACACATACCCAAGATGAAGGATCTTCTTGTCACGAGTAGGATAAGGTGCAGGAGGCATTTCCTCCATCAGATTCAGTTGAAGGCTACGAGCAAGATAAGCCTGGATCGCGTTGTAGTCATGCCCACTAGGCATCATGCTTAGTTGCTGAAGCCCTTCAGTTTCTGCTACCTGGGTTTTTGAGGATATTGGAGTGTGTGTGTGTAAATATGATCATGAAAAATAATCCTATCGTTTCAGAAATCTTTCAGTTAGCTAATGCGGGAGCTATGAATTAGGCTAAAAAGAATAAAAATAAATAAAATCATTAGCACAATTTTATGGGATTCTTTTTCCATATCCATTTTCTTCTTGATTTTATAGCGGTTGACACGTCTAATGATTTATGATTTTTCATTCGTTATCCAAGCTTACCTTTGCTCTGAGGCAGGCATTTTCCTGCTCCAGCTGAACTTCCTATTCACAGGACACGTTTGAAAAGAGAATAATGACAATCATAAATTTCTTAAAAAAAACTCCAAAAAATTATTTATTTGCTAGTAAACTATCTACAATAGTACCAAATTAAGTATAAGTTTAAGAGAATACCCTCTTCTGCAAATGCTCAGTTTCAGCAAGTATCAGTTCATGCTGTCCAAGTGAAACAATAACCATTAAGAATTAATTAGTATGAGAAAAGAGAAAGGAACATATTAGGTATCTGTGTGTATGTATAATTACACACTTTGGTTGATATATCATATGTTTCAGATAGACAATCAATTGATATATTATATATGTTTTAGACAGATAATCAATTCTCATTTTATATGTTTTCACTATATATGACTAACTGTTTACCTTCTTGGATCTGATTCTGGTTATGCCTCGTTCGAGCCTGCTTTCCAGCTGCTTTAACTCCTTCACATTCAAAGACCCCAATCCTTCACCCATGAGATGCCTGAGAAGAAGATTGTAAACTTTTGGTGCCATTAAATAGGACATACAAGATTATTCCTGCTACTTAGACATATGAATTATTCAAGTATTTCAAATTCTACAATTAAATTTTATAACTAATGCATCATGTATAGTTGCAGGAGACTTTAAGACCTATTAGTTGATATATTCAGTTTATTAAAATACAAAACTTACAAAAATTTAAAACTCCTTAAAATTATATAGTATTTAGGACATGTTTGAGATCCATTCTTTTGTCAAAATGCATTTTGGAATATTGATTTGATGGAGAATGTGTGGTTAAAAAATAGGAAAAATCTTATTATATTATTGAAAAATGTATGATTAAAAAAAAATGTATTTTGAAATTAATGGAGATCAAACATGCTCTTAGATAAAGCAACTAATCTAAAAGAGCCAAATGTGTTTGAAATATGTATTTTCAATTTGTTTCCCATTATGATCATCCTTTTCAAGATGTACGATTTTTGTTCAGTTAAATGATGAGTTTACCTGTTGGAGCTCTGGAGCATCTGTATTTGCTGGCGCAGCTTCTTCGACTCTTGTTGGTAAAACTGCATTCAAGCCATAAAATGAAGATTAACAAAAACTTGGATATCCTTATACTCCTTTCTCATTGATATTTTCTGAAAACAAAAATCAGGACCTCCGAGAAATTCTAAGATGGTGTTTTCTTATCGATAAATTCACAAAAATAAATTTGATTTATGCATTTATTTTTTAATGGCTCGTGTGTCCATCCTGAATTATCTGTGTGCGTGTGCCTATTACCTTTTTTTACAATCTCATTTTACCTGAGCGTTAATCTCCTGAGTAGTGTATGCATTTGCACTGTCTGAAGTTGACTTCTTGTATCTCTCTATAGTTGTCCTAATGCTGCAGATAGTGGAAATTATTCAACACATATATATATATATTCGAAAATAGGAGGATGGGGGAGTATTTATGTATCCACACACCATTAACTCCTTCAAGCATACAGTGTACATGCATATTCACCAGAAAATCAACAAAAAGTTATCTAAATAATTCATCAGCCTGCGTCGTTTGTACTATGAAAGTGCATAACGAGAAAATCAAATGCATAGATGATCACTCGAGGAATATTTGGCAAGCAATACAAATTTTTTCGGGTAATTTAAAGTTGTCGGTGTTTTTACCAACATGGCTTCTGTGTATTTAAATACCACCCGTGTCATGAGTTGTTGACGAGTTACTCTAATAACAAAGACTTGAACATTTTTGTTGTAACAAAATAGAGAACAAAAGAAGAACCATTGACCTAGGAAGTTGCTGGAACTGGATAACATTATCTATGTGAATTAGATTTCTAAGATTTTTTCATAAGCACGCGTGGTTGAATCAAGTGTCAAGAGATGTGATACAAAACCTAGGAGTCATCGAAATGAAATATGTGGTGGACGAATTCAAATTATGGAAGCTGACAAATTTAATGGGGAGGTGTGCATATCCTTGGGATCTAATCCCCGAAGAATAGGTATTTCCATCTGCACATCTCATTAATCTTTTGTTTATCCTTTCAATTTTTTTTTTCAAAATTCATTCTCAATCACGCATTCTTCCAAAAATTTTTTAACAAAGGGGCTCATAATATTTCATATTTTTTAACTAAACATTCTTCAAAAAAAATCATTTGTCACAAAATTTGTTCTAAAAAAATTACATTAGACAGACGTGCAACTTCTTCCAGTCCTAATATATTCAATCTCTATCTAATGGCCGAACCATAAGAGAAAGGAGATTTATTAATATCTTCATAGATTTAGCTTTGGTTGAAATTCAATACGATGAGTGATTGAGGGAAAAATTTCTTAAAAGACTAGTCTGATTTTAACTTGTAAGTCGTACTATGTATAAAAAAGTGTAAAAATCTTGAAAGCAGGCTAGAAAGTGGAAATAATGACTAAAGTGAAACGTTGAATGAAAAAGGGAACAAATGGTTGCAGCTAATGTATGTAGAGATATCTAGTGGGACTAAATCTTACATGCCGCTTAATGTTATTTTAGATAAGATAACATCCTAGTACAAGAAGGGTGAATAGAGAATTGGGATTATTAATCAAGTATCTATAATGGTGCAAGAGAGGTGATGTCACTTTAGGGCAGACAATACTGAAAGTCATTAGGAGTACTGTAATATATATGTTCTCCATGATATGCACATATAAAAAATTTCAGGATTACATATCTGCCTTTTCTGATAAGTCTTTGGGAGGCAATTCAAAGTTCAATCAAACAGGAAGAGGAAAAGAAATTGATATAAGCCTATAACAATGCATGCTTAATTATCTTAAATATTGTTAGAATATCTTATATTTTTCTTAGACTCTAGAATTAACTTTGGAGTTATATGACGATTCTCTCTGCCCTTGAAGAATAAAAAGAAGTTCAAATCTTTTTATGCGTAAGCTACTATGTCGTCCACTTGAAAATTAATTTGGAAGCCCTTTTTTGACACGTGTTTACTTTATAAACATAATTAGTCAAACTTACTTTTTAACAACATAATTGTTTATACTGAATAATGAAGTATATTAATGAATACATACTAATCAAGTAGACCATGAACATGAAACGTATTAGATACAAAACGTATGTATTTATTATACATGTTATATATATAAATCGAGAATTCACGTATATTCATTGTATAAAATGTTGTATAGAAAAAATAGGAGTATTAAATATTATTCAAGCAAGTGTCGAACACAACTGAGTTGAATGAAAATGTTGTAGGTGATAAACACATCAATCTTGGTCCATAACTGATCATAAGTATATATGAATATGTATTTATTTAAATTTTACCTTCCTTCTGCTTCTCTCAACACAAAAAATAAAGAAACCCTAGAATCTAGGCTTTTTGTGAGTAACATTGAAATTGAAAGTCAAGAGAACTTTAGACTATTGAAAGCTATAACCTTTTTACTGACCAAAAAAACTGCTGCTGGATACACAACTTCAGTTAACAAATACTGTCAAAAGATTAGGATGCTTTGTAAAGCTATAATTGGAAACTGAAAACCAAGGCAAACTAGAAGTCACGAACAACAAAAATGTGAAAGAAATTAGAGCTGTTGGCTCTTAACTGCAGTTGGGAAAAGAAAAAAAATGCTCGTGATGTAGCATATCTTTGTCTTGGATGATGTGCCCAGTTTTATCACTTTTTACTTGATTCACAATTAATTGTTTTTAAAAACATATTCTTGATAATGAAAATAATGATCATCTATGCAGCATTCTATATACAAAAGCAAGTCAATATTAGAAGTAAACAACTATTATTATTTGGTTAGATAAAAATGCAAATCACAAAAGACAGAAAAAAATGATGGCATGCCGTCGATCAGCAGCAATTTTGTTGCATAAACCAATCAAGAATCCATAACTTTTGTTTTCAAAATTTGAAGGATATATACATTTTGGGACAGATGTTTTAAACTTTATATCAGTAAATACTTTTTATTTTCTTTTTCCATTCAATTCTGATCCAAACTGTGAGAGATTGCAGAAAATTTCAGAATAATAAGCTCCTTTTCTTCTTGGTTTTCAATGAAAACAGTACTGTAGCAGCATGCATTTACAGCAAAAAGCAGCTTCTGAAACATGCGTCTGTTTATGTATCTGCCAGTTCACGATCCATGTGGTATACTAGTTCACAAAATAAATTAAGAACTTGACTATGGAATCCTATTGAAATTTTCAATAACACAGAAATTTGTTAATGAATAAACATTTCTATGCCTTATAATAGCTAGGATACTGCTATTAATACATTTGAGAAAAATGAGCAAATCACACTTTCCTACAAAAATAATTTGAGAAAATTATGTTTAAGTCAGAGTTGTGAAAGTTACCAATTGTTGGCATACTCATAGACGCGCCCACGGCTAGAGAAAACAATCAGTGCAACTTCAGCGTCGCAAAGGACTGAAAGTTCATAGGCTTTCTTCAGTAGTCCATTCCTCCGCTTGCAGAATGTGACCTGCCGGTTGGTGTTGTTCTCGATCCTCTTGATCTCAATCTTTCCTCTTCCCATTTTGTAAAACCCTATTAATTGAAAACAAAATTCCCATGTAAAAGATTTCTTAAATTCTCCAAGAATCTCTATAGAAAATCTTATTTATAATTTAAATAATAAAGCTAACAAATTGGAATCTTTAGCTAACAGTAATTGTAAGATCATGGGAAAATTAGGGCTTTTCCCTACTGCAAATTCAAGCTGTGAGGATTTCAAAGATCTGTAATTATAAACTTTAAATGATCAAAAATTGGCACCCAAACACCCATAAGAACATCGAGATCTGAAGATATGCCTAAAAACATGTAGTTTCCGAGTGGATTTTTATACACGCGCGAGACGATGAAGGGCTTTTATGTGGAGATCTAGAGAAGCTAAATAAACACAGCACACAGAAATATCGAAAATATGTAACTCTTTGTTGGAGAAGGGGTTTCAAATTAAAAACATAGCTCTTCACAAAGAAGGATAGAAGAGATCTTGAAAACTGCTCAAAATCAAAACCAAAAACTTGCAAATGGACATACACCAGCTGAAAAATCCCTGTATGGTGAAGATCTTGAAGTGGTATACCAAAAAATGACGAAAAAATAGAAAACATGTAAGAAACCAAAAGAAGCAGTAGAAGAAAAGCATGGAAATTTACAGAACAACATTTTCTGATCATCAGGCCGAAAAATCAAACCTGGATCTATATGTTCCAAGATATACGAAGTATGTAAACGTACAAAAAATGGAAAATTTTTGGAAGATGCAAGTTTAAGAAAAACTGGAAAATTTTATGAATATTAATTTGAGAAAAGGAGATAATTTTGTAGGTAACCAAGTTAATAATCATTTGTACTAGGAACATTAAAAAGAACAAGAATCATACTGATTCAAAACATATCTTTGAATGATCAAGTAAACAGAAACATTTCTTTGAAACAAGTTGCCCAACCTTTAGGGATAAAACGTTTCATTTTCATGCTGAAAAAGAAAAGCTCCTCTGGTTTCTGGGTGCAGATCTGTGCTCGAACAAGATTGCCATACACAAAACTGCACCGTACCGTAATTAACAGAGAGAAAATGTTTGTATCATTTATAAAAAAAATTAAGTTCCCTTAAGAAAATAATCTTCTTAATTCACAGACCTTGCTTCTTTGGAAAATATTTCTATTTTCCGGCGAGTTGAATGGTTTCCGAAGCCTACACGGATTTCTAAGAATCCCTTCAAACTCACCCTCTCAGCCCTTTGTTTTTTTTATCTTTCTTTCTTTGTATAAGCCTAGCTTTTACTTAGCCAAGCATATCTGTATATGTTATTTGAGATAGAGAGAGAAAGGGAAGGTAAGGTAAGCTGGTCAGGAAAATGACCCAAAGACGGCTTTTTATTTTTCCAGATATAATCAATGCATGATGTTTTAGGCAAGTGATTATCAGCAGCACTGCACTGTATATCATTACCCAAAATTGCTATATCTTTTCCTTTTCCTACTGGACTAAAATGCCCTTATTTTTTTATATGTAAGAACCCTAATTTTACCAGATAATGGGTTTTTTGAGGCGAGGGCAAAATGTGGATTCAGCAAAATTGTACAGTTTTGGCACATTAGGGTTTGGTGCACTCCACACACCTGCATTTTGAATTTACTTGTTCCAGCTATTGTTAATCAAGTTCTACTTTCTTTCTAAATACTTATAATTAAGTAGAAAACTCTCAGGGAATCTAATAAAAAAAAGTGCTTTTTAGGGTTTGAAGTTATAAAGAGATATGCATGCATATGCATGTATGCATAATCTGTCAAAAAGTGAATTAAAACATAGCTTCTTATCCAACTCGCGAACTCAAACTTTTTTCTTTCATTTTCTATTTCTTTTTTCTTCTCTTTCTTTTCTTTGCTTGTACCCAAAATCAATTTAATAATTACTCAATAAGCGTTTAGCGAAATTACATAGGATTCTCAATATTTGAGTAATGTACGTAGCACTTAGAATATCCTCAATCAATATTTTGTCATATTGGTCCTAGCCTTTGGATTAATTTGTAGCAGTTGGATGTATTAAATGGACGAAAATTGACAATTTAACTGTTTATTTAAAGGCTAGAGCGCACGTAAACTTTTTTGATGGAAAAGACGTATAAAACACAAATGATCGAAATAGAAATGAAAAATAAAAGTAGCAAACATTTCCACTATAAAATAACCATGCGCGAACTATTAGAAAACTCAGATAGCAAGTTACACTGATTTTTTTCGAATTTTCTTTAGAATTATTTGCTACCTCTGATAATAAATAGCCTAATGTGCATGGAAGTGTCCAGGTAGCATGGTGACTCATAATTGGCAGACATAAAGTGTACTAGAAGTAGATCGAGTCCAAATTTTAAAAACAAAAGCCAGTCCAAATTCGATTTCAAAATAATGGAACTAAATCAAATTAAATTTGTTGAGTTTATGACGTTGAGAGATCGATATTCAAACATTGCTAAGCTAAAAGCCGAGGCATCATCATACACCCTTTAAGTTGGTTATCATGTACAATGTTCATTCTTTTCCAGATATGCTAACAATGCAATTGGGCACCTTATGTAAGTTAAATTAGGCAAGACAAGGCATTATTTAGAGGGGAGAGAGAGAGAGAGAGAGAGAGAGAGAGAGAGAGAGAGAGAGAGAGAGAGAGAGAAATTATGTCCAATGTTTTGTCTAATACAATATAGTAAGATATATTTAACAAGCACTTTTAGGATTTGATTTTCTTGACTCTATGTTCCTTGATTGGTTTGTAGTCAAACTTTGTTACATCATTAAGCGCAAATCAATCTGCAACTATAGTTTACTACTTTAAGGAGCTAGGTGGGAGCTTGAGCTGCAATTTATTACCACAATCATTTAAAAGATAAACAAAAAGATAGTAATTTTGAATTACTGTCTATGGTTTATATACTTCGTTGGCTTAGATTACAAGGAGAATAGGTTAAATTAAACAGTTCAAAGGGTAACTCGAGTACGGCAGCAGGAGGCGGACTAGTCCGATATAGCACCGGATCTTGTCTTCTCATTCTGTATACTCCAACTCAGAGGCTGAGCTGAGAGATCATATTAATGGTCTGCTTATATTCCTTAAAAAAGGGTTTACACGGATATTGATTGAAGTGAACTCTATTCATTGGAACATGAGATGATCCTTTGACTGTTAAATCTATTAGTGATTGAATTGATATATAATAGTCGTAAAAAATTCGCTATAAGAACACGTATTTATCGGGAAGGAAATTCTGCAGCTGATTTGTTGGACGTGAAGCTTGTGTTGGGTTTGATCTAAATTTGTGAAGTAAAAGAGTATATATTCTACACGGAAAAGAAATATCTTATTTGGCAATAAAAATAGTAGTGCTAATAGAAGTTTTTTTTTTTTTGGGGGTCACAAAGGAATATAATTCATACGTGTGAGACTTGTGTTTCAAATAAAAGTTCACGGAACACAGTGTGAAAATTCTGGCAGCGAAGGATTGACGTTGAAGAGAGACAGATATACCGCCAGGCAGAAAGAATTTACGGCGCAGCCAAATAGAGAGAAATTGTGCAGGTAAAGAGAGAGAGGAAAAAGAAGGGTATGTGTATGTGTACGTTTCTCTGAGTGTTCTAGCTCTGTATAGTGGAAAATAGAAAGTTGGAAAACTCTTGTTTTTGTGAGATTTTGTGTTAATTGATTCTCATTCTTCCATAGTAGTTGGCAATTAGCTCAACCATATTAAATTTGTGTTTTTCTCTTTCTTGCCTATTTTTAGTTTTTTCATTTTCTTGCGCATTTGTGAGATTTCATCTCAATAAGTAATATCAAAGTCTGCATTTCAAACTTTTCTCTTGCGTTAAAATTGATGATAAGATTTCCTCTCAACAATTGATATCAAAGTCTAGGGTTCAAACTTTTCAATTGTGTTAAAGATGATGACAAGTACAAAGTTTGAGATTTAGGCCCCGTTCGGGAGTGATTAAAATCCAATTAAAATTGAAAATATGACCGTTATTGGGTCCCACCCGTCTAATAAAAGTCAACAATAACGGCTATATTTTCAATTTTAATCCGATTTTAATCCCTCCCATACAAGGCTTTAACAATTTGACATGAAAAATAAT
Source organism: Fraxinus americana (assembly GCA_035079005.1). Taxonomy (NCBI): domain Eukaryota; kingdom Viridiplantae; phylum Streptophyta; class Magnoliopsida; order Lamiales; family Oleaceae; genus Fraxinus; species Fraxinus americana. The sequence goes on along the minus strand of CM068716.1, from coordinate 256,333 downwards.
TTCAATTTGACGTCATAATGTTCAAGATGTTCTCGCACAACAAGTGCTCTAAGAGAGTGCAAGATAATAGGCCAGTAGGGATGAAAGATGCAAAGTAAGAAGAACAAAAATCGAAGACACTTGTACCATTGGAGTGGTATGCTAGGTAAAGTATATTGTTTTGAACGAGACTTGCACTTTTTGAAAGAATAAATGGAATAGAGGAATTGTAGAGGAATTAATTGAAAGAAGAAATACCAGCATAACAACAGAGCAATACCAGAAATACCGGAAATAACCCTGTAGTCCTATTTTAGCTTATTACGTTTTTATTACTTTTCAATTAATACATTTTCTTCCTTTGTGAGTTGTCTCTTTCTTATTGGACCCTGTCTTCAGCTTGCTCTATATATATAGCAAGTGTATTCCATTTCCGTTTATGATTGAATGAATAAATAAAATTCGATTTCTCCAAATATACTTTTAGCTGCTCTTTATCATGGTATCAGAGCAGAGTTGAATATCATAAAATTTTTTTAAGAAACCAATTGAATAGCTGAAGAAAGGATGGCACAAAATGCATCTGGATCAGAAACTGAGGATGAAGCAGCAGAAAAGGAGTATTCGAAAAGAGACCCATTAGATCTTCAAAACTCAGATAATCCAGGTATGGTTTTAGTTACTTCAGTATTGACACGAAGAAATTACCTAAGTTGGAGTAGATCTATCATCATAGCATTAGGAGCTAAGATGAAATTGGGATTCATTGATGGAAGATGTGATAAACCTACAGAAAATTTGTCTAGAATCGAGCAATGGATCCGGGTAGATTGTATGGTTAGATCGTGGTTATTAAATTCAATTGCAAAAGATATTGTTGAAGCTTTCATATATACCAAATCAGCAAAGGATTTATGGTCAGAATTGAAGGAAAGATTTGGTGACTGTAATGGACCGATGCTATATCAGATACAAAGAGAGATCAGTAGCATTTCGCAAGGAGCTTTAACAGTTGAAAAATATTACACTAAATTGAAGAAGCTCTGGGATGAGTTAATGTGTTTAGTGCCAATTCCTACCTGCACTTGTTCAGCATCTAAGGAAATCTCAAATCTAACAGCTTCCAATCAGTTGATAAAATTTCTGATTCCTTATCCATTGTTCGGTTTCTTGAGTGGCATAACAGACTTGGCCATGTTTCTTTTCACATAATGCAATACCTGGATTTTCTTAAGCATTCTCCAAAGAAATTAGATTTACTTAAACACTGTGAGATCTGTCATAAGGCCAAATAACAGCGAAGTCCTTTTCCCATCAGTACCATTCATACACTTGATATCTTCGACCTTATCCATGTTGATCTTTGGGGACCCTATCGACAATTCTCACTCACTGCCACTCCTTATATGCTTACCATAGTTGATGACTTTAGTCAATCCACTTGGACCTTCTTACTTGTACATAAAACACAAGTTGCAAAAACCTTGGACAATTTTTTTCGAATGGTTAAAACAAAATTCAATACAAGGGTTAAAAGCATCAGAACCGATAATGGGACTGAGTTTCTCAGTCATGAATGCCAAATTTTTTTTCAGATATTTGGTATCCTTCACCATCGAACTTGTGTTTATACACCTCAACAAAATGGGGTTGGTGGAACGAAAACACAAACACATGCTTCCAATAGCCCGATCTTTGATGTTCCAAGCATACCTGCAAAAAAAAATTTGGAAATTTTCTTTATTGATGGCCACCTTCATTATTAACAGACTTCCTACCCAAGTTTTAAATTGGCAAACCCCTTTTGAGAGATTGTTTGGCCACAAACCTGATTATTCCCTGTTTAAAACTTTTGGTTCCTTATGTTATATAGCCAACACCAGGCCACACAGAACCAAATTTGACTCCAGATCTCACAAATGTATATTTCTTGGATATAATCCAGGTCAAAAGGGATTCAAAGTGTTTGATATTGACACTAAACAGATACACGTTTCCAAAGATATTGAGTTTTTTGAATCTATATTTCCCTTTAAAAATGATCAATCTCGTGAACCAAATCCTTCTTTACCTCTCTTTCACCCCTCTGATGTTGATCAGGACTTGACACATTCGAAGAAAGGGACTGGTTCAAATTCATTACATGTTTTACCTTCACCAGAACCACATCAATATCCTTTACTTTCTCCTGATGACACTTGACACCCTGTAGATGATGTACCCCTCTTACAGGTTCCTTTCTCAAAGAATCAACCTGCAGATGAAACTTGTCCTGAGTCTCTCCCTCATCATGACTCCTCTACTCCAATTGTTAGACATAGTACTCGAACTAAATCTCAACCATCCTAGCTGCAAGACTATATCACAAATGTTAATACCACACAAGTTCTGCCAATTGCTGATACTGCTTCATGCTGCACAAAGGTCTCTCCACCTCATTCTGGTTATACTCCATCTACCTTTTCCTTCACCTTTTCTCCACAGCTTAACCCTTCATATAGTGTTTTCTGGTAAATGTATCAATTGCTCAGGAGCCTGCCTCATATAGTCAAGCCAGCAAGAGTGTTGAATGGATTAAAGCCATGCAACAAGAACTAGATGCACTGGAAAAAAATCAGACTTGGGAGTTGACCACGCTTCCACTTGGCAAGCAATCTATTGGTTCACGATGGGTTTACAAGGTTAAATTTCATGCTGATGGTACAGTGGATAGGCTCAAAGCTAGGCTTGTTACAAAAGGTTACCATCAAATGCAAGGAATTGATTATTTTGATAGCTTCTCACCGGTGACTAAGCTTGGTACTGTTAGACTTTTCTTGCCAGTTGTGGCTGGAAAAGGTTGGTCTATTCACCAATTGGATATTAACAATGCCTTTCTTCATGGCTACTTGGAAGAGGAAGTTTATATGCAGCCACCTGAGGGTTATACCAAATCATTACCAGGGCAGGTTTGTAAATTGAAATGCAGTCTATATGGCTTAAAGCAGGCCTCCTGGCAGTGGAATACAGAGTTATGTGGTTAAGCTTCAGGCTTATGGATTCCATCAATCAGCTCATGACCATTGTTTATTCACTAAATATTTCTCCTAGAGGGCTCTTTTCCTCCTGGTTTATGTAGATGATGTCCTCATCACAGGTTCCCATGAAGAGGATATCATTGATGTTAAAACTTACTTACATCATGCCTTCACTATCAAAGACTTGGGTTTTGCAAAATATTTCTTGGGATTGGAAATTGCCTGCAATGCAGATGGCATGTATATTAACCAGAGGAAATATGTTCTTGATATCATTCGCGATACCAAAAGGCACAAAGTTGATGACTTTGGAAGGTCCCTTGCTACCTGATCCTGAAAGGTACAGATGATTGGTTGGGAGGTTACTCTACCTGAATCTAACCAGACCTGATATCACATATGGAGTCCAGCAGTTAAGCTAGTTTGTTCATGCTCCTTGTCAAATCCATTGGGACATTGCTTTACATCTCCTTAGATATCTCAAGGGATGTCCTTCCAAAGGTCTTTTCTTTCCTGCTACGAATTCTTTTCCTTTAGAGGCCTATTCAGATGCTAATTGGGGTTCATGCCTTGATACACGGAAGTCGCTTACTGGTTTTTGCATCTTTTTGGGTCCGGCTTTGATATCCTGGAAAACTAAAAAACAGACCACTGTTTCTCGTTCTTCTACTGAGGCCGAATATCGGAGTATGGGCAGCACTGTTTGTGAGTTACAGTGGATTTCTTACATCTTATCTGATCTTCACATTCCCTTGATGAGACCTATTCCATTATGGTGTGATAACAAGGCTGCATTACACATGACAGCCAATCCGATTTTTCACGAACGGACCAAACATCTGGATATTGATTGTCATATTGTCCGGAATCAGTTCAAGACTGGTTTTATTTTCCCCCAATTTGTTCCTTCCTTTCTTCAGCTTGCTGACCTATTCACTAAACCTCTCGCCTCTCCTCAATTTTCTTCTCTTCTCTCCAAGTTGGGATTGGGAGATTTACACCAATTCCAACTTGAGGGGGGCAGGAGGGGGGATGAAAGAATAAATAAAATAGAGGAATTGTAGAGGAATTAATTGAAAGAAGAAATACCAGCATAACAACAGAGCAATACCAGAAATACCGGAAATAACCCTGTAGTCGCGTTTTAGCTTATTACGTTTTTATTACTTTTCAATTAGTACGTTTTCTTCCTTTGTGCGTTGTCTCTTGCTTATTGGACCTGTCTTCAGCTTGCTGTATATATATAGCAAGTGTATTCCATTTCCGTTTACGATTGAATGAATAAATAAAATTCGGTTTCTCCAAATATACTTTCAGCTGCTCTTTATCACTTTTTAAGTTAAAAAAATATTATGAGTTGTACATGCATCAATTTCTAACAAATAGGTTATATCTTAAAATCAGTTGTGTGATTGAAGATTAAATGTGAAATAATTCATGTTAGGAGCATTTGAATAAGTTCAATAAGTGTGTGACTAAAGTAATATTATCATAACAATTTTATCAATATTTTTATGCATGTTCATACTTTATTAAAATAAATAACTCTACCTTTAGGGATTGAAACATCCCCTATATATATATTTAGCTCTTCATTGTATTTTAGATTAAGGGAGTGTTTGATTCCATTTTTTCCAAAATACATTTTTTCTCTCTTCTTTCCAACTAAACATTCTTCACTAAAATAATATTACATGCAAATCAAAAAAATTCATTCTTTTTTAACCATGCATTGTCCATCAATCTACTATTCCAAAATACATTTTTTAAAAATAATAGGGTTTAACACCACCTAAGGGTGTGTTTATAGATATTATTGAGGAAATAATGTATTTTAAATAGTGATATGTTGAGAAATGTGTGGTTAAAAATTAAAGAAAAGTTATTGATGTAATTGAAAATATTATTTTATTGAAAATGTGTTGTTGAAAATGAGTTTTGAAAGAATGTATGCCAAACAGGGGTTAAGTTAGACAAATTATAAATACAACATTATTGTATTATTTCTCCATATTTTAGTGAATTCCTACTTTCTGTACAAACTATATTGTTCTTGAGTTTGTGATCAATTATTTCATATTGTACCATATTTTTCTTTTTTCCGCTATTATTACAACAAATTGATATCAGAGTAATTTGGTATCCATTTATTCCTTATAAATTTGGTATCGAATCTAAGGTTTTACTATATGGAGATTTTAATTTTGAGATGGCAACCATGAAGTATAATATTCCACTTTTGGATCGCAGCACAAGATTTTCATTGTGGCAGATAAAGATGCGAGTAATATATGTTCAGATGGATTTGGACGATGCATTGTTGGGATTTAACAAGATTCCTACAACTTGGAATTAAGAGGAGAAACAGCGAAAGGATTGGAAGGTGTTATCACAAATTTATCTTTATCTTTTGAATAATATTCTTCAGGATATTTTGAAAGAAAAGTCCACTGCCGCGTTATGGTTGAGATAGACACAATTATATATGATGAAAAGTCTAACTAGCAAATTGCACTTGAAGCAACACGTTTATTCTCATCGTATGACAGAAAGTACATCTCTTGAAGATCACATATTTGTTTTTAAGGAAATCGTCGCTAATTTGAAAATCTTACATGTTAAATATGATGAAGACTTGGGTTTGATTTTGTTGTGTTCGTTGTCCGCTTCATATATGTCTTTTATAAACACAATCCTATATAGTTATGATACTTTTATCATTGAAGATGTCTATGATACTCTATATTCAAAAGAGAAGATGCAGTATCTCGTTAGGACTAATACTCATGAAGATGACCTTATTGTTGATGGTGGTTGTGCAAGGGGCAAATAAATGTCTATCTTCACAAATAAAATTTGTAATTATTGTAAGACAAATGGATGCTTGGTTAAAGTTTTCTATAAGTTGTAAAATAAAGAAAAATTAGCTACAACTAATCAGAATGGAAAGAATTTGATACTCCAAGTGAAACCAATATTACAAAAACATTTCTCAATGATGGAGAGCTTTTGATTATTATTGACAGCGACTCAAAACGATGATTGGATTCTTGATACGGGTTTGACTTTTCATATGAGTCCCAATCAAGATTCATTTTCAACATATGAAACAGTATCGAAATGTGTTGTGGTGATGTGAAATAATACACCTTATAGGATAGTTGGTATTGAAAGGATCAGAATTAAGTTGTTTGATGGAAGTGTTAGAACACTTGATGTAATGTGATATGTTCTTGATTTGAAAAGAAATTTTATCTCCTTGAGTACTCTTGACTTGAAAGGGTACAAATTCATTGGTGAATGTCGAGTCTTGAAGGTTTGTAAATGTGCTCATATTGTGTTGTAGGGATAGAAAAAGTCTCAATTATATGTCTTGCAAGGTTCTACGAAATCTTTGAAGATCAGTCAGCATAAATTTGGAGCTCAGGTGGATTGTTAGTTTAGTTCAGTATCGTCAGAGTTTTGTTAAGGGTCTACTTTAATGAATACATTTAAGTCAAGTTCAAAAGTTATGGATAATTTCGCTTTGCCACCATTATCGGTCGTTTCATTGTATTCGATTGCTAGAAACATACCCATTTGTGATATTTTTCCTCCACATAGGTACAAAAATGCTGATTTAATGTCGTTTGAGCCTCATTTTTGTTCCAAAATGCATTTTGGAATAGTATTTTTGGTAGAGAATGTATGATTAAAAATAAGAAAAAAAATTTGAATTTAGGTATAATATTATTTTATTGAAAATGTGGTTGAAAATAAGAGAAGGAAAAATATATTTTGAAAATAATGAGAATCAAACAAAGGCTTAGATGTGTATGCTTTGAATGTGCTGATTCTAGCCAAGATACATTTGTCAAAGCATTTTGTCGTGATTATGTTACAAGTCTTGTTTCAGCTTTATTTGGTGATTATTAATTACATTTGATTTTGTTGCTCGTGATTCGAGCAACTTTGGTGTCCAAAGTAGTTCTTGAAATTTTGTTACTCAGTTTTTTTGAGTTTGAATATATTTTGGGTTTTATGATTGAGGTGAAGAATACTTTCAATTGGAAAATTTTGATGGAGAATTTCTTTTGTGTTTTTTATGAAGAGTTGAAGTTTATTATTTGCAGTAATTTGTCTCCAACTGGAGAATTTTTTAAGTTTACTCATGCAACGAAATTCGTGTCAAGATGGAATTTGTTAGAAGTAGGTGTGGCCCGAATTTTATTTCGAAGATAATTGAGAATTCTAATTAAAGTCGACTTAAGAAGAATTCTTGTGTAATACTATTTTGGAATCTTATTCGAAGTCTATTTGACAAATGCCAGTTGAAGTTCTATTTGAAAGTCCAATTGAAAGTTTGAAATTTGTATTGGATTTGAAGAGATTAAGATATGAACATGGAAACTTTTGGGCGGTACGAGCGCCTCAATACCATTCGAAATCAAATTGATCGAATTCAGTGTCTCAACGCCACACATGCAACTATCCAGCGCTACCCCTACCGCAAGCTAACCTCCCGAGTGACACACGACACTAGCTAGCCACCAATCGGTGCTCAAGAGCCAATTTTATCCGGGGCTAAATCTATTTTGCGTTTTGATGCATTTTGAGCATTTTTATTTCATTTATAACTCTACTTTTATGGCTTAAAACATCCCCATATATATATATATATGTATGTAAGAGAAATCAAGTATCAATTACTTTCTCAAAAGAAGTTCAAAGTGGAGAAAAAAGCATCAACTTTCTCAAAAGATGGTCAAAAGTTTGCTCAAGTGGTAGACAAGTGGGAGACAAAAGTTGCCTACTTTATTTTACTTTTTCAAAGCAAAAGTTTACTTTCTCTTTTCAAGATTCTTATTTCAATTTCAATGTAATTTCAAGTCCGAAACCTTGGCTATTAATATGGCATCATTGTAAGGTTTCAGACAGAGCGTGAAAAATAGAGAGTATTTATTTTTCTCTGCATCTCAAGATTGTATCAATATCCTTGTTCTAATATTTTCAAAAATCAATAAAATTATTTTACTTCAATATTTTGTTCTTTTACTACTACAATCTCCTTGTTTCCACATTCCCGTCCCTGGGCCTATTTTGGTATCAGAGCCATAAGAGAGTGTTATAAGAAAATTGTGTCAAATTACTGTCCTTACAGTGTCAAAGGTCATACTGTTGTGTAGCCATGGATGTCTGCTGAATAGACGTTGGTCAGCCCGTGTCAGCCGGGGTAGGCGTTTAGGGTGGTCCCGTTTGTAGGCTTTGGTCAAGCATCTGTATTTCCTGTAGCATTGTGTCTACAGTGGTAAGATTATTGTTTTCATAACATCATTCAATTATGTCTTTCATGTCTAAATGGTTCACTAAAGGTAGTGGTTCAAAAGATGGTAGTTCTAGTTCAAAAGATTCAAGTATGTCAAAAATTTTTGATAAAGAAGAAATTGATCAAAAATCTGTTTCAAATGATTTCAATTCAAAAGAAATTCAAATTGCAAAAATTGAGCAAACTCTTCAAAATTGGACCATTCCAAAGGTAGACAAGAGTTTTATCTATAAAATAGGAAAATTTGATTTTACTCAAAATTATGTTATCAAAACTTTGGAGCAAACTATTCCTATTAAGGAACAGATTACTTCAATCAATTTACTTTCAAAAGAATCTATTCAAGCTCATCGCAAAAAGTTTCAATATCTTCATATTGGACTTGTTCAAATCACTGTCAAGCCTTTGTTTCGACTTGGTCTTGATATTCCAATTCTCATTACTTTAAGAGACAAAAGACTCTTAAGGTTTGAACATTCATTACTTTCCATGCTCGAGTCAAATCTCGAAAGTGGTCCAATATTTTCAAATTGTTATCCAAATTTTGCTGTTAGTCTTCAAGATGGTGCTATCTTGAATACTCTTAACCTTCGTATTCAAACAAAAAACTTTGAAATTGATGATACTTCAAGAGCCTTTGCTTTAATATACAGAGTATATTACAAGCTTTTGAACACTCAACTCAACATAAGAGCTCTACGAACATCTCCAAAAGATGAGAGTCTTTTAGTTGAGGTCAATCCTCTTTATTCAAATATTTCTATTCCAAAATGTATTCCTTGGAATCTGCAAGACAGATTTCTTGCTTGGGATTTTGATAATGTTCAAAACCCAATTCCTCCACCTGTCAAGAAAATTCCTTAACAAATCATGTATTTGCCTGATGGTAATATTAGAGTTATCTTTAATAGACCATCATCTTCAAATACTCTTCAAAGATTTTCCTCATATAGATCTGATGATAAATCTAGAGAAAGTTCTTTTCAAGCTGCTAGATCTTCAGCATCTTCACTCAAAGGTGTTAATTTTAATCCAAAAATTCCAAAACCTTTTTATCAAAATGAATCTGAGAAAGATGAAGAAGAAGTAGAACCTCCTGCTTCTCCAACTCTTTCAGATATGATTCCTCTTCAATCTGAACGACTTGATCGTCAATGTAACGTTATTTCTTCTAAGATTGATAGAAGAAATGAGTTCAAAACTGATCAAACTCCTGAAGTCAAAAAATTCCGTCATTTGATCAAAAAATCATTTTCAAAAGATCAAATTGAGGCTTATTGGGATGAATTCTTTGAGTCCCAAGAAGATAAAAGTTTCTATGAATGGACGTATTTCAAGGTTTTTAATAAATCTCCAAAAAAGATTTTCTCTCCAAAAACACAAACTATTCAAACTCATTTATCTTCAAAAAAGACTTGGAATACTCCAAATGGAAAAACCTTCCAGTCAGTTTATCCTCCTTTGCAAGAAATTGCAATCCAACATGGCACTACTAAAGTAGTTGCTTCTCCTTTCAAGAAAATTGAAAGACCTGATGATACTATGGCTATTTCTACCTCTGATCTCTGTTCAGAAGTTAAAATCATGAAATCTCAAATTTCCAATCTTGAAAAACAAGTTCGAGATGTCAAAATGGAAGTTGTTCATCTTCAAGTTGATAAACTTGAAAAGGATAACTTTTCTGAGTCCTCTTCAAGTAGTGATACTTCTCATGCTTCTCATCAAACTTTTCATTCAAAAAAATCTTCAAACACTAGATCTCGTCATTCCTCGAAATCTAGTAAATCTTCTCAACAATCTTTTCATCCTCTCACTGAAGAAGAAAATGTTAATGTTATTTCAAGAATTCAGCTTCAAAAATGGTATTGCAATATGACTATTGTAATCAACAAAGAATTCAAAATTCATCATCGAGTCTTAATTGATTCAGGTGCTGATCAAAATTGTATTTGGGAAGGTCTTATTCCCACAAAATATTTTGAAAAAACTACTGAACGCCTTTACGGAGCCAGTGGTAAAAAGCTTGATATTCAATACAAACTTTCAAAAGCTCATGTCTGTCATTCAGATATTTGTTTCAAAAATATTTTTTATCTTGTCAAAGATCTCGATCAAGAAATTATTCTTGGTACTCCATTTTTGGTTCAAATTTATCCTTTTACAGCAGATGCTAAAGGATTAACTACAAACATTTTTGGAAATAAAATTGTTTTTAAATTTTCTAATCCTCCTTCTTTTAAAGATATCAATACTTTAAAAGATGCTTCTATTTCAAAAATTGTTAACAATATCAATTTCAAGAAAAATCATATCTAATTTCTGCAAGAAGAAATTCGATTTCAAAAAATCGGGGAAAGATTACAAGATTCTTCCATTATTCAAAAAATTTCTGATTTTCAAAAACAAATTGAAAAAGAAATATGTTCAACTATACCAAATGCATTTTGGGATAGAAAGAAACATATTGTTTCCCTTCCATATACTCCAGATTTTCAAGAATCAAATATTCCAACAAAATCTCGTCCTATTCAAATGAACAAAGAATTACTTGATCATTGTATGATTGAAATACAAGATCTTCTCAACAAGAAGCTTATCAGACCAAGCAAGTCGCCTTGGAGCTGTTCTGCTTTTTATGTCAATAATTCTGTTGAAATTGAACGAGGAGTTCCTCGACTCGTTATCAATTACAAACCACTCAATTCATCTCTTCAATGGATTCGTTATCCAATTCATCAGAAGAAAGATCTTCTGTATCGTTTATTCAAAGCTATTATCTTCTCCAAATTTGATTTAAAGTCAGGTTTTTGGCAAATTCAAATTAAAGAAAAAGATAAGTACAAAACTGCTTTCAATGTTCCTTTCGGTCAATACGAATGGAATGTTATGCCTTTTGGTCTCAAAAATGCTCCTTCTGAATTTCAAAAAATTATGAATGATATTTTCAATCCTTTTCAAGATTTTATCATTACTTACATTGATGATGTTTTAATCTTCTCTGAAAGTATTGAAAAACATTTCAAACATTTGCATACATTCATTCATGTCATTAAACAAAATGGTTTAGCTGTTTCAGCTAAGAAAATTGTTTTGTGTCAAACAAAGATAAGATTCATTGGTCATAACATTCAATTAGGAACACTTACACCAATTCAAAGAAGTCTAGATTTCACTTGCAAATTTCCTGATGAAATTTTAGACAAAAATAGTTTTCAAAGATTTTTAGGTTGCGTTAATTACGTAGGAGACTTTGTCAAAGAGATAAGAATCCTATGTGCCCCTTTATTCAAAAGACTGAAAAAGCACCCTGACCCATGGAGTCACGAGTGTACCATTGCAATCCAAAAAGTCAAAAAAGCTATCAAAAGCATTCCTTGCCTTTCAATCCTTGACCCAAGTGCATCCATTATTGTCGAGACAGATGCGTCAGATATTGGGTATGGTGGGGTCCTCAAACAGGTTTCTTCCCAATCAAGCCAAGAACAATTGGTCAGATTTCACTCAGGAGTCTGGTCAGGTCCTCAAAAGAATTACTCTACTATCAAAAAAGAGATTTTAGCTATCGTGCTAGTCATATCAAAATTTCAAGATGATTTGATCAATAAAAATTTTATTTTCAAAACAGACTGTAAAATTTCAAAAGACGTTTTGCAAAAAGACGTAAAAAACATTGTTTCAAAACAAATTTTCGCAAGATGGCAAGCAATTCTTTCTTGCTTTGATTTTCAAATACTATATATACAAGGATCCTCAAACTTTCTTGTAGATTTCCTTACGAGAGAATTTCTTCAGAAAGAAAGAGAAAATGAGTTCTTTTGTGAATGTCAAGCAGAAGAACAAAAAGAAGGCCTCAAACAACCCTCAAAAACCTTCGCCTTCAATCGATGATTTTCTTTCTCAAGGATCATCATCTCAAAATTCTCAAAAAACAACCCTTGAGTCAAAAATTCCTACCCATCCAGCACAAAGAAAAGCTCAAACACCTTCAAATTTCAGACAAGCTCTTCAAATAGGAACTGGAAGACTTCCAGAAATCAACCATTCTCAAAGAACCTTTTCATATATCAAAAAAAATCAATATTTATCAATTTGTGAAATGGAAACTTCATGGATTCATCGTTACACTGGTTTCGATGAATGTCTTCAAGATATCTTTCCAGAAAAATTTCAATTTTTCCCCACACATATCAAAAAATCTCGTGAGTACTATGAAACAATCCTTGTCAAAACTGGATCAGCCATTATTACTCACACTCCAAATGCTCAAAACAAAAAGCATATTGATTTTTCAAAAATTTCAATTCAAAGGGTATGGTCTTACGAAGACTGGGGGACCGACTCATGGAATGAGAAGCGAATGAATCTTCCAAAAAATGCTTCAATCGAATCTCATTTCAATTACTTTGATTACATCAATGCGTGGTCTAATGTTTTCTACTTTAGGCCTATAACGCACTCCTGGTTTATTCTTTTTAACCAGAATTGTTCAAATAATTTTCCAAAATGGTTTCAAACATGGTTCGAATATTTTGGACTTGAAGAGACAATTTTACCTAGTCTTACTCTTCAACGATTCGAATACTTCAAAAAAGAGGCAAAAACCTTTTTGAATCCTCAAGAAAATCTTTTGTTTCAATTTGCCCACAATCTCAAAGTTTTGTGGATTTTCTGCTGGGATTTTCAATTGATTCAAGACCCTGGCAGTGAATTTAATGTCAAAAGAATTGTTCGACGATTCAAAATCAAATGGTGGTCAAAATTCCATGAGACAAACTGTTACCCAAAAGCAATTGATTCATGGATTCAAAAACAAAGAAACATTGGTCAACCTTCAAAGAAAGAACAAGAAAAATCTGCAGATTTTCTGACAGAAAAATCAAGATTAATTGCTATGCTTAATCAATGTAAATCTCCAGAAGAACTTTCAGTAATTTCGGAGAAAATTGCAAATTTAGCAGAAGCAACTTCAAAGAAATCAAAATCCGTTACTTCAAATGAAGAATAAGATCATGCTTATGACAACGAAGATGATTGTTATGGGTTTGATATTGACGACCTCCTTGATCAAGAGTTGAATACCAAATGACTACATGGCCACAGTTATTTGGATGAACTTTCAAGATATCGTTCTCAACAAGCCAAAGACTTTATGTTCAAAATGTGTTTGCCAGCAAACAAATTATTCCTACCGCCCTCGCTGACATTCAAAGGACAATCATCAATTCAAAAAGCCGAGAAGGATGGAGAGTAATTCAAAAATTCAGAAGAGAAATCAAGTATCAATTACTTTCTCAAAAGAAATTCAAAGTGGAGAAAAAAGCATCAACTTTCTCAAAAGATGATCAAAAGTTTGCTCAAGTGGTAGACAAGTGGGAGACAAAAGTTGCTTACTTTATTCTACTTTTTCAAAGCAAAAGTTTACTTTCTCTTTTCAAGATTCTTATTTCAATTTCAATGTAATTTCAAGTTCGAAACCTTGGCTGTTTATATGGCATCATTGTAAGGTTTCAGACAGAGCGTGAAAAATAGAGAGTATTTATTTTTCTCTGCATCTCAAGATTGTATCAATATCCTTGTTCTAATATTTTCAAAAATCAATAAAATTATTTTACTTCAATATTTTGTTCTTTTACTACTACAATCTCCTTGTTTCCACATTCCCGTAAGTATAAATACAAAATCATTGTATTATTTTTCTATATTTTAGTGAATTCTCTTTTCCTCTTCAAATTATTTTGTTCTTGAGTTTGTGATCAATTACTTTATATCGTGCCATATTTTTCATTTCTCGTCCATTATTACAACAAATCAGTATCACAGCAATCTAGTAACCGTTTTATTCCTTACATGGTGGCTAATAAAGAAGAATTCGAAGACAAAGGAATAGGCACTGGCGGACCCAGGGGTCCTGGGGGGCACGTGCCCCCCGCCCAACTTTTGAGAAAATTGTTTGTTTTGTTTTTTTTAAAGTCATGTTTGGTATTGATTGAAATCTAAATTTTAATTTAAATCAAAGTTAACAATTAATTTTAATAACATATTTCATGGAATTCATAAATGTTTAACTTTTATCAAAATTTACTCAAAATTTGATTTCAATCTCCACCAAATAGGGGCATAATCACAATAAATTTGAATTTCGATAACATGCTAATTTTAAAAAAATTATGACGATCGTACGCTAATCGAATTTACAAATTGTTTATATCATCTCAAAACTTATTTCGAAAATTACATTATGGGCACATCGAATAGTCCAAACAGATATAAAAAATAGTTAAAAATGCGTTAAATGTGGGTCTTAAAAAAATGCGTCTAACTCGCATTTTAAAAAAAAATCAATTATTTCATTAACATTTATTATTTTTGTGATACAAATTTCTCAATATAATTTTCATCATTTTATTAGGAAATGTTATATGGAGTATTAACATAAAAAATTTTCGGAATTTTACATCCGAAAAAGTTATATCCTGTGTAAATTTTCGGATGCAAAATTACACGGGGTATGATTTTTTTGGACGTAAATTTTTTATTGTAAAATTTCTCCCAACTTCTTTTCAAGTTCGATTGTGCCCTCCTAATTTCAAAGCTTTGACAGTTAATAGAGATCGTGCATATCTCAAGATTAAAGTGAAGATAGATATTGCTGGGAATGGGAACCTAAGACATGCTCGAGCCGATATAGTGAATGTGAAGAAAAGTTCTATGACAATAATGAGATTTGAAAATATTCGTAACTCACACATACTTATAGGGAAAATACAGAACTCGGTACCTAAAGGCTAAAACCAGGTGGTCCCAATATGCATAATCGGGCATATATCGTGTCATGGTAAAAACATAAATGTCATACGTAACTTACTATAATCGTGCTAGAAATTGTGTTTTATTTTGTTTAATAATTGTTTGTACAAGTTTCCTGCAATAATGATCGTAGTACACGAAGGAAATAACAAATTTATACGTTAATTTTTCATGGCTCCTTGGACATGATATATGTACGAATTATTCTTGCCGATAATTATAGATTTATAAAAATGTGGTCCCGGCTTTTGAAATAATGGTGTTAAACATTCAAATTGATTTGAAAAAGAAAAATTAGTTGTTTTCCTAGTTTGGAATGCAAGAAATGCGTGGTCCCAACCGGACTTGTGGACTAAAATTTTGGAATAAAACATTGAAGTTGAAGTTACGTACTTGACGTGATTCTTACCGTAAATCGCTTGCATAGCACCACGACATGCACCATATAAGGTAAGGTGCAATAGTACACATAAGATATAGAACTGATCTCCTACTTCTAGTGACAAGATAAAAAAGTGTGACAAGATAACCGTAATCATGGTTCTCACAGTTTCAAAGAACCACAACTAAAGTTTTCTTGTCTCGTCAGTAGTTAAAAGTTTTTATCTTATCCATTGGGAGCAAGAGATCAAGACTAAACTTAAAGCTATAGTTAACTTTTAACACGGGATATAACTGGCAAGATTTCCTTTTTGCAAGAAAATAAATAATTACATAAATAAAATATTCATGCTCTAACTAACAACACACCAAGAAGCAAATGGTTTACTCAAATGTCCAAAACGGGATGTGATCCAAAGACTGGGAAAACGATAAACCATCCTTTACGTTCAGCCCCAACATTGAAACTGCAGTTCGTGGAAAATATTCAAGAGTTGTTTGATATGTCAGCTAGGAAGATACTAATTAAATCGGTGTTACAATAGGGACGACAACAGGGCAGTCCACCATATAACGTTGCGCTTGGTTACTGATACAAATTCTTGGATGGGTCAGATTTCAAACGGGAAGTATCATTGTAACGGCAGCATTCTATCAGCTGCAAATAGAGCGGGATCCTCCTTTTTCTGTGGAGAAGTATACTGTAGGGTGCAGAGAACTTACTCAGGGAGGTATGTTGGGAATGGGGACAGCATTCGAACTTTTCAGGATCCATAGTTACCACGACCAATATCATTCATTATAGGTGATTACCACTTGCTGTAAGGAGACTACTTTGGTCCAGATCCCATTTTGCTATTTGATAGGGAACTGAGTGGACAAGTTAATCGGGCACTACAGAAAAAAAGGGGGTCTATTCGGATTGGAGCAGTTACCGATTGCTGTTAAATGAAAAACTCAATCCAGAAAAGAGTAGCAATCAGAAAGGATAAGATGGAGCAAAAACGTTTTGTATTATTGATATTTGTTACAGAGGTAAACATATATACAGACATCACATATATCCATGACCATCCTCTTCGGTATCTTTAGGAACTAATATATCAAAATCACTTACAGTCCATTCAGCATTGGTCCCCGAGGGGCTAACGTATATTTCTGTACCAACGTTGATAGAAGACCACACACGCTTTGCAGGTTTTGTTCCTGGATCCTACATAAGAGAACAAGCAAGTGGCTTTATCGATATCACTGTAAGACCAGAGTTGATATCAGATCACAAGTTGCCCAAATATTGTGAGGTAGAGCACATGGATTTAGTTTAGTATAGTTGCCATTACAGAAGGTGCAGTATACAGGTGGCAAAGCAAAGGGGCTATTCTTCTTTAAACTTTGTGGTAGTTTTCCATTAGTTGTGAAATGAGTATGTCTTTCACCTGGTCGAGCCAGCTCAACTGGAGAGCCAAAGTAGTAGGGTCCTCTATTGATTAGTAGTGTACTGACATGACGACATTGTGGTTCAGTAGTCAACATGTCTACAAGATTACAGCTGGTCATCACCCTATCTTACAAGTCTTTCTCTATAGTGAACTATGGTTAACTAGCAAAGCTTGTACTGGCATGGAGAACCATAACCAAAGGTTAACTGGTAAAGCTCAAACAACACCATTGTTTGTCCCTAACAAGCTAGGAAATGACCATTCATCATGTCCATAGCTAATTTTTAAGTCAAAATGCAGAAGGAGTACTGATACCTGATAGAAGTATAGCCGACCGGATAGAGTTCCAACGTCAAGCTCCCAAGTCCTTGAATCCCCAATCCATCCGTCTCCCCTTTTTGCAGGATAACCATGCACAGCCCACTCAGGATGAGGCAGAATTTGAACCAATTCTTGTGCTTGTGGGTTGCTATATGGATCACAAATATCAAATGGTTTTTCCAGATAGTTCGCATTTCCAGGAGCACAGTAAAGATGATAAGCAGAATACGGAAACCGAGATGTATCATTTCTGTGTATTATCGTGCCAGTAGAACTGATGTGGTAAGGTGGGCATGACACCAGATTATCTGGACGACACCAGCTTGTAGTTGCCGGGTTAATAATCATCTCACTGTATCTAGTCACGTCTGTTACAACATCACCATCACATGGGTCCCCATTATTTTTCCAACAACTTCCAATGTCAAGAAGATAAAATTGGCTATTGGACCCTCCACCTTGTTTAACATCAAGTGTCAATTGGACCTTAAAGTTAGGAGACTCTAGTAACTGTCAAAACAAATGTGATGTCACAATCTCTAATATAAATATTTTTATGAAATGGGCCTACGCAGGTTAAAAACAAATGCGGAACATAGAAATGTTGATGTAGTTTGTTGATTGGCCAATAAACTAGGAATTTTAAGAAAGAGAATCAAAAAGTCTATAGAAAAAAGAATCTAACAACATAATTAAAAGAAAAGTCATTTTCATAAGTACTTGATAATTGTGAAATCTATAATATATTAAATATCATATCAAGTGAGAATCATCTTTTGAATTATTATAGCCTTACAGCAATTCAATTATTTCAATAATATATTACTTTTCGTTTTTCAATATGTATTTAATTTACAAACCATACTAAATACTACAAAATCCTTGTTCATACATGTATTCTTTGTTATTAATTCTTAATTAATTAACATTCACATTCATTTAATTAATATTAATTAGAATTTCGCATTCACGTTCATGTCCATGCTATTAATTTTCAATTAATTAACATTAACATTCATTTAATTAATAATAATTAGAATTTCACATTCAATATGTATTTAATTTACAAATTGTCATAAATATTACAAAATCCTTGTTCATGCATGTATTCTCTGTTATTAATTCTCAATTAATTAACATTTTCATTCATTTAATTAATATTAATTACAATTTCACATTTACATTCACATCCATGCATATATTTTCCGTTATTAATTCTAATTAATTAAAATTCGCATTCATTTAATTAATATTAATTAAAATTTCACATTCAAAAATGCAGTTTATTATTCACGTCCATGGATGTTAAATAGTGTTTCACTTAATTGGAAATTAAATCATATTTATTTAGTATGAATGATTTAACATTCATTGTCACGCATATATTCCTGGGTATTAATTCTAAATTAATTAATATTCACGATAATTCATGTATCGTATTTGTCATCCATCTTCATTTATGTATTAGTTGTAATTCTAATATTCACATTCAAGTACACATTTCACTATTTACATGCATGTATAATAATTAACATTTATTTTCAAGAGCTTGTATTTATCTTATGTTTAGATCAAAAGGATAAATGGAGGGTTATATATTACTTTCACAGCACTTATAAAGTATTTCAGTTGCACGTTCAACTTTGACTAGTCCTATCAAAAATAATTAATAACTGCTTGATACTACTATATATGAGCAAATTACAACCAGCAAAAACAAACTACATATCATACCTTTCTTATGATGCCTCGTCCACTATAGTGATAACCTCCATTAAATCCTTTTGTTGCATCTGCTCTTAGATACAACATGAGCCAAGGATACTTGGACGATGTTGTCAATTTTTGCGATACAATCCAACTATTTGTGCTTAAATTCTTCTGCCATGAAACAGAAAAGAAAGAGTTATCTCCGGAACCAGCACTCAAATTGGCATCAAGATCATATGTTCCATAGAATCCCCCAACTAAAGACGCATTATCCCCAAAATAAACCACCAGTGACTGATTATGGTACACAAGCGGTTGATTCATGCATCCTTCGCCAAAACAAGGAAAGTTTCTGTCTGTCACTATCTTAGTAACTTTTCGGCCATTCTCAGGGCAAAGTGTTGTGTTCTTGTCAAAGTTTCCATTTTTCAGCATGATCATCCAAAAGTACCATGGTTCAGCAAAATCATGGACCTCACAAAGAGAACCAAGATAAATTTCTTTTTCCACAGCATAAAGATCAGGATCCCTATATGATTTAAACTCACAAACAGGAAATGCATCGCCAGCCTTCAATCCATTGTCCGATTTGTTCACCTTGTGGTGAACTTCACACTTGTTCCTCTTATCTGATTATCACATCACAATATCAAATTGGACAAGTAATTACATATACGATGACTGTATTCTGAAAGAAAGTTGATTTTAGATTATAGTACAAGGTAAAATGTTCTTTTGCAACTGCAGTCGTCTGGAAACTGCATCACACATTAAGGTATAATGGATTACAAAAATTAAATCAAGGAAAAGAAAATGACGCAGCCTAGATCAGAATACTTATTTCAAGATTGTAGATATGATCAAAATAGCCTGGAATTCATCATCATGGGAAAGAGATCAAATGTTACAATTAACATCTCAAAGGTGCTTTCTTCTCTTTAACTCTAATACCATTTCCACACCAATCATACGCATGTCATAGACTAAAAGTGCAGCATAAAGGCTGGGTGGAAGGCTGAAAGCTATCAAAATTAGCCCTAAGTTATACTACATATAGCTAGTCCAGTTCAAAATTCAAGTCAATTAAAAACAACTTTGGATAATGAAATCTCTAATACTTAGTTTTAAGATTTTTAATTATTTGAGTGTTGCTATAGACTAATGGCAAAAGGATTCTAAGTCACATACTAAAAACAATATATTTACTCAACATCCAATCATGCTAATCCAGGGTTCATTAACATTCGACCACACCCGAAATCCCACATTGGCTGGCACAAAGCCCTGAAATGGATTTAGGACAAAGTTGTCCAGATCAATGAGTGAAATGGTGTGTGCATGACATAAGTATATGTCACATATGACAGCAAGTCAGATAATCCTAATTTGAACAAGGTAACTAGATACCGGATATGATGCCATAACTAGCTTTTCGTTTTGGTTATAGCACTCTCACCTAACAGAGAACGCAACAGTGATAACTGAATTTAGTCAAAAATATGAATGCAAGCCAGAACATTAACCACGTCTGATAATCCATCAGCACAATCTATGAACTTCCATCTTTTATAGATAACTCAATAGAACGGTTCATATCTAACTCTCGAGACAACAAACAATCATCAGAAGCAGTCAGAAAGAACCAACACGAAGTGCTAGAAGAAAAGACAACAGAAGTTGAATCATCGAAGTCATCTTTACAATTGCAATAATAGACCTGATTTCTACAAATGCTATGAAGACCAGTCACGATACTGCTATGCACTCAACTGATCATCACTGTTTAACATTTACTCTGCCTCCACCATCAAACA
Organism: Fraxinus americana; assembly: GCA_035079005.1. Classification (NCBI taxonomy): domain Eukaryota; kingdom Viridiplantae; phylum Streptophyta; class Magnoliopsida; order Lamiales; family Oleaceae; genus Fraxinus; species Fraxinus americana. Next base: position 235,560 of record CM068716.1, on the reverse strand, counting down.
ATATGCACTCTATGATTTCAAATAAATGTTTAAACTCCTTCCAAATGGTATCCCCGAAATGTCTTTCTTTTCTCAGAAAAAAAAAACATCCCTATTCCTTCCACTTATTGACGACTTCCCTCAGTAAATCTCTAAAGTTACACGGTCTGCTATGTACCTAGTGACCTATTCTTATTGTATTTGTATGAGTGATTAATATCATTGGAAAAATCTAAACCCAAGAAAATGACCAAAGAAAGTAATTCATGAATATGCATACGATAACCTCCTTATTATGGCTTCGAAATTCTAGTAATGTGACCATTAACACCAATTACCCTCGACCAAAACAGTACGCCATTATCTCGGTAATAATGAGCCAAGCTGTATCTTGCAGCATGGTATTGAGCCCTCAAATTTGAAAATTGTTCAAAATCAATCAAATTTGGAAGTAAAACCATGAACTCTGTCGATTTTCAAAGTCAACTGCACACCTTGTCCCCAGTAAGATCTAGTTTTCGTTTTAGAAAAAAAAGTACATAAAACATAAACCTCGTCAATAAATTTGAGACATTTGACCGCTAAAGAAATAATTGAAGAATATTATAAAGGACCTGTGATAAGCGAGCAGTGAAGATCAGCACAATCAGCCATTCTTGGGCTTCCCATTTGGGGTGCTTCGATGCCTACTTCATTGCAGAAATTCCAAGCTTCTAACCCAAATCTGGCATTTGGGTTCTTCATTCCTGGGTCCCCGATTGCAGATACATATGAATTTTGTGTCGATAATTGTATTCTAGAATCTATATGAGCGAGGCGAACAACATGAAGAAAAAACACAATAAATATTGACAAAACCACCCCCATTTTGATCCTCTGTCAAGAAATCGAGTTCTCAACAAGAGCAAGAAATACTAGTACTGATATTCAAAGTTACAGACATCTGGCGGTTGGAGATTGAAAGATTCTTTCTTCGGAGCTGATAATTTGTGATAGATTTCCTGGAACTCCTAGGACTTACTGTAGTGTTTCTTGTTTAGTCATCAGAGAGAGTGACACGTACGGATGGGCTTAGAGGCAACGTTCGCCCGTGAGTCCATGCCACTTTTTTCTACCAATTCTATTTCGAAGAAGTTTAAGTGGTGTTCTCTTTGTGTTTCAATTTTGTATTTTGAATTTGTTTTATATTTTGTGTTTTGATTGTCTGGTTTGAAATTTCTGAAAATGCGTTCTGTTTGCCATTCTGAAAAACTGTTTTTGAAAACATGAAAATGGAAAACGCGCTTATTTTGAAATTTTGAGAATTTTTTTAAATAATATTTTATTCAAAAAATCTGATTATTCGAAAAATTTTAATGATTTAATGTTAATATAATATTAAATAATATATAAATTTTGAAATTAGTGAAACTTCAAATTTTTTTTTCAGATATTAAAAATACAACCTAAATTATATTTGACAAAACAATTCAATTGATACGATTGGAAGTTTACATGTTATGACAAAATAATCTTATACTGAATAAAATATAAAATAATTAGTTCAATCGATTTGATCAACATAATAAAACTTCCAAGAGTCAAGCTTGAAACTGAAAGGAAAAAATAGTCTACTTCAAACTTACAAGCCTGAAACTGAAAGGAAGGTAGTATCAAATTGTGTGAACTTTAAAATCCCAAAAAAAAGAGCATTTTTTCCAGGAAAAAAGAAAAAAAAATTCCAACATGCTACACCACTAAACTCAAATATATCCAGTTAATTGTTAAACCTTAACTGACATTGGCTGCAAATCTACATAGCATTTAAATTGTTAATTTACATGGACTAACAGAGTTGGAATGACGCCAAACTTCCCTAGTTGGAGAAAAATGACTAATACCAATCACAATTTTTTGATATTTCAAGCCTCTAGGTAAATTTCCACATTATTTTCCCTTTTTCTTTTCAGTTCACCTTAAAGCCTACAGTTATTTAGTTGAGCATGGCTCATTCCCAATCAAGTTTTTGACCTGATTTTGTAGGCTCTAAGCATTATTCTATCATTACTTACAATGGATTCAGAACTTGGAAGCGGCACAGCACTAAGGTGGTCACGGAATCATCGTATTCTAACTAAAAACCAAGAGATTTTGGTTCTGCGTTGCAAGCATAAGGCTTCTTCTACTTTGAGTATGTAGAATTTCTCAGTTCAGTTATCCACAATACAAGAATATCTGACTTTTTTTTAATTTTTATAAACATGAAACTCCAAAACTTTGAGCAGATTACATCTAAGTTCCAATGTACATCCAAAAGATAGATGAAAAGCATAACTGATTTTTCTAATTAAAAACACTCATAGATTATAACCCGCAAAGCAATATTAGAATTTTGATGCTGATAAAAGAAACTATCAAAAGAAAAAACGCACAAGATCTTCACCCCTTTTCTTGATTATTGTTCTTGGTTTTCTGTCACAGAACTAGACAGAATGACAGTTTTTAGCTTTTTCAACTTCTAAAAAATACATTAAAAAGATCAGTGCAGAAACTTAAATGACCAGATTAAGCAAATTCTAAAATGTGTCGTTTGGGAAAAGCTAATAACACTTTCAAACTGCGCAAAAATGTAATTTTATACTCAATCAAATTCATCTTAAAAAAACTCAGAAACCTGTGAGGGCAACCCGCCTCACCTCCACCGGAGTTATAGACTGTTCTAGTCCAGAACGCAACTCAATTTTGAACACAATTGACAGAATATCAATTTAAAGATGATTCTATCTTACAAAAATATCAATGAACTACTGCAAGTACAAAAGATAAACCTCACAGTAAACATTAAATTTGATCTCAAAAAGATAAACCTCACAGTAATAAAAATGGATTTGAACAAATCCAAAGCAATATTTAAACAATTTGATCAACATAATATCCTTTCAAATCTCCTGAAAACAATGATAGTGTTTCCCTTCATTAAGAACAGGGCGACTAGAAATTTAGTGTGAACACGAGCTATACATAGAAGAGTAGCAGCAGTTACGCCTAGGACAAACGTGTTATGGCTTAGCTCTTTGCACTCAAATATCCAAATTCTCAAATGTTTTTCCTGTAGTGAAAAACGCAGAAAGTATACATAAATCTCATGTTCTATTTCTATATGAAATATCGAATATTATTTAAGACAAGAAGATTTTTAAATCAACCTGGAAAGAAGACATTAGCAACATTACTTTATAATAAGGCACTCTAGAAAGAAGATTGGTTTACCGAAGGTAAGGTAGACTAGGTAGTTCAACATGTCGAAATTTTAACTAAATCCTACTTATAAAACAACTACAAGACCTCTTAGAATTTATCCTACTTATAAAACAACTACAAGACCTCTTAGATATATTTTGAAGTAGCTAAGCCGAGTGCTCGAGTTCTCAAATATTCTCAAATATCTACAAAGAACTAAAGATTACCAAGCTATTAGGGAGTAAATCTTAATCGTAAATATAGAATTAATCATCTACCGTTCATTATAAGGAGATGGAACCATAAATAAGATTGGAGTGCTCAATTATAACTAATAAATTAAGCAATCAAAACTAATTGGATACAATGAGATTTTCATTCTCTAAGCTATTCTTATCTTTTAATTTCATTATAATCTCGTGTACCAAAACACCAATACTATCCAAGTATATCTATTCTTATATTCTCACCTCTAATCAATGTTTCCACTAAGAAAATCCTATATAACTCTAAACATGAACTTAAAGCGCAGTTAAAGTATAAACATGCCGAGATATTCGATACAAGAACTTCTAAACATGAACTTCTAAACAAATGCCGAGATATTCGATACAAAGTATTCTCAGCCGATCCAATTGAAGAAGAAAAAAATAACAAAATCAAGTGGCAAACTTGGCCATAGTCTACCATTCTAATCCTCCAGTAAACGTTCAAACAATTTGACCTCCACCTAATCTGCCATTCTAAAATACTATTAAAATTCCACCTCAAACAATTCCATTCTAATCTCCAGAAACCGTTCAAACAATCTCACTATTAACAATTCCACCTCCAGAAACCGTGAACATCACAATTCCACCTTCACGTCCACCTCCAGCACCAGCTCTACCTCCACCTCCACCTCCAGCTACCCTTCCCCCTACGAAATCAACCTGGAATCCCGCCTCCATTTTCCCACCAATTAAATAAAAAAACAGAGGGCAAATCGACCCAACAACTCAGAAATGGAATAGCAAGCAAATAACTAAAGATTAGCACAAGACAAGAATCAAAACCTTGATTTGAAGATGCGAATTGATTGCAGGTGCCCGTCGTTTCAGCCTTCGATTCGGCTACACCAGAACGAACAGCCCCAAAATTCGAAGATCCCGTCTACAACCCTTTGTCCCCGGCCAACGGGATCTGCTTTTCGATTTTTGGTTGGGGGTTTGCGGCTGGAGATCGAGCTGCAGGGTGGGTTAGTGAGAGGGAGAGCGAGAACGAGACTGAGAGTTGAGTGAGAGGAGATCGATTTAGCCTTCATCCATTTCGCGTGTTTTGTGAATTAGCTTGTTTTGGGGTTATATTTTACAAAATGATGTTTTCATTGTTTTGTGTTTTCAGTTATTTTTTTTTTCATTTTTCAAAATACATTTTCGAAAATAAGATAGAGAACTCATTTTCGCTGTTTTGAAAAATTAAAAGCAGAAAATGGCTGGAAAACAACAAAGAGAACAGGACCTTAATTCTTGGGGAAATTACATTGCAACGTATATTTAAGGGAGCAATACTATTTATCATTATAATAATAAATTATCGGTGATGTGATAATTTACATGAAACGATAGGATAAGACATTTCAATTTTCATTAGAGAGAGGAAAATTGAAATATTCTATCCCATCATTTCACGTAAGTTGACACATCATCTACGATCCATTATTATAATAATAAGTAACATTATTTTATTTAAATATTTCAATTCAAAAAACATGTGCAAAATTTGATTATCCAAAAATTAGGTGATAATATTATCTATCCCTAATCTACCCACAACATGCAAACCATAATCATCTGTACACTCTCATGTCTTTCTCTACACTCACATGTCTCTCTTTACCCTCACATGTCTCTCTCTACCCTCTCTATCTCTTTGGACCACCACCGTTATGCACAATCTAACGAAATTCCCTGAAATCGATGGGCTTTGTTGAACTAAGCACCATGACGCAGTACCGCGTGCAATAGCTATTGCAGCGAGAATGTGAGTACTTAGACGATAGATGATTTCACAAATTTCAAGGATTAAAGATTTTCGTTGGTGGCATCTAATGATTTGTAATTTCAATTTGTGTGAATGCAAACCGGAAGCTGTAATTCCACTTTTTCAGATACCGAATTGTGCAACGACAGTAATTTGAACAACTTCTTCCCAACCACCATTTATATTCTTTCTTTATTTCCCATTTATATTTCAAGATTCTTATATAGCCTGTTTGGTAAAACTTCTCCTTTTCTACAGTAAATCAATTCTCATTTTCAACCACACATTCTTCAATAAAATAATATTTTCCATCACATCAATACTTTTTTCTTCTTTTTCAACCACACATTTCCCATCATATCACTATTCAAAAATCAATTTTTCTCCTAAAAATCCCTACCAAACACACTCATAATAAATTATTCTCTCTGTCCTTTATTTTCTTAATCAAATGTTTGATTTTTTGTAGTTTTGTTTAGTTGATTGACATTTGCCCTCCTTGCTCAATTGCTCTCATTTGGTACCAATTCACAAGTTTCAGTTGTCGATGGAGTTGTGAATGTAGGGGTTTTTGCATTTCCAGCCGATTGATTTATGTGACCAAGTCTTTTGAATATGTGACTTGTCAAACGGCAAGGATCACATGTCAAAGTGCATAAGTCACATATCACATATTCAAGAGATTTTGGTCATAGACCATTGGATTAGGTCATAGATTTAAGAAATTTGGTCACTTGCCATTAGATCAAATCAAGGTCACATGTAACATGTCACATGTCAAATGTCATAGGTCAAGAATTCAAGAGATTTGGTCATAGACCCAAGAGATTTGTTCACATGCTAAGTGCATAGGTTACATGTCACAGATTCGAGAGATTTGGTCAAACCATTGGCTCATGTCACATGTAACAGGCCAAGATTTGGTCACGGGCCAACCATATGTCAAGGTGCGTAGGTCACATGCCATTAATTTCTCTGATCTCAATTATTCGAACTAGTGACAAATTCAATTAAACAGATTTCAACATTGAGAATTGAAATTATTTGCTCCAATAAGTATTCTGTAAATTATACTCGGGGTTGTTTTTTAATTTTCAATTTTAAAAAATCGTTTTAAATTATACTGCAGAATTAAGTCGCGAATGAAGAAGGTGATTAGTTCATAGGCAATGCTTAGTCGATGTTCTCTGATGGTCGCTATGTATATACTCTATCTCTACTATCTGAGCCGACGATGCTCATTCGCCACTAAACGACGATGAGCTCGCAACTGCAGAAATCGTCAGTAGGCAAATGCCGACAACTGTAAGAGTGGATGGCGACGAGCAAGTGCGCGAGGGTAGAGTGGGGTGGGACGGTTGTTTGGTTGGGTGGGGGTAGATTAATTTAATTTGATAATATTATTATTTTAAATTAAAACAGAATTAACACCCGACTTTGTGTTTTTAAACTTAATGTCTGGAAATTGATTTGGTGCATACTTAATACTCGACTTATGATTTTTTTTCCCCTTAATTCTTTTTCTACAAAATGGACGGTTTGGCTAGCGAATTTTACAACACTGAATTTTTATTTGAACTCTCTTTTGCTAAATTATAACTCACAACGAATTTAAGAATTAAGTTGAAAATGTGTAAGTTCACATGCATTCTATCCATTGATTTGAAAAAAAAATATTTTTAAAATCAATGGTAATGATTTTGATACCTTACACATTGTCAATCTACTTGTACAAATTCATTGTTCAAGTAAAATAATTACGTTGAATACAAAATTTTGCATGGACAAAAGAGAGTCTTTGTAATCTTTTTGATGGGTAAGGCTAGAGGTGTCAATTCGGGTGGTCCGGGCTGGGTCGGCCCACCAACATATGAGCCCGGTAATGGTCCATATGAAAAGACCCGCCCGCTACGGGTTCCGGGCCGATTCCGAGTCGGCCCACAAATTTTGAACTACAACCCGACTCGCACGCTGACCCATCCGGGTCAAACCCATGCGGGTCACGGGTCACGCGAATCACGGTTTGTTCTGATTTAGCCTGTATTATTGTATAAATAAAATTATAAAAATATAGAATTTTTCATATTTATAGCAAAAAATATTTTTTTTTTGTTAAATGTAAACTAAGAATTGAACAAAATGATAAATTCATATTTATACCAAAAAATGTTTATGTAGAATTCAAATTTAATGTTACATGAATTATTTATAACTTTGTAAAATAAATTTAACTTAAACAAATAACAACTAAATGTATTTCTAATTACTATTATCAAATATTTATAATATAAGTACATCCCAACTAAGTTGGCACCTACTTTTATTATAATTTATAATTTAAATACATCCCAATCAGGTTGACTCTCTCCCCCTTTTTTTTTTTTTCAAATTTTTAAATTTTTTTTCACGGGCCAGCTGTTAATCGCGGCCCGTGAAGGTGCAACCAGAGAAACCCGCAGGTCACACCTCCTTGACCCGTGAACTACCCTCTCGGGTCACGGGTCGGCCTGCGGTCCCGAGTTGATCCAGGCCGATTTCACGGGTCTGGCCGACCCGTCCGTCTTGACACCTCTAAGTAAGGTTCACTATGTGTCCCTTGACTATGTGTGTTTTAGCTTTAAATAAATAGAAATTTCATGTGACTTATAACAAACTTTTATTTATCCCTTGTATTTTTGCTTTAAATAAATAGAATTTTCATGTAGCTTATAACAATTTATATAGTCTTATTACTATCATATTGTAATTTTGTCTTAAAGATAAAAGAGAGTAAAAAAAGACCTTCACAATTACAAAATAATAACAAATATATCACAGTGCCATATGCATTGCAAGTCATGCAACTTTGAATAGAGGTACATTTGGGTCACTGTTCGTGTAAATCTCATAAGTGTACGTGATCGTTGACAAATAATACCTGACGAATTACGTGTATTGTCCCAAAAGGAATAAATTCTAAACATTGTATACTAGTGTTCTATTAAATTCGATGTAAGTGACTTAGAAGAGATTATAGTTATTGTTATTATCTTAAATTAAGCTACGAACTACATAAAGGCACTGATTTTTTTCCAAATTGTGAAATAAATGTATTGGATGTCAGAATCCACTTACTGACATCTATTTTCAATTCTCGACTTACATTGTTTAGTGTTGTTCGAGTGCTCATTATAATCAATAATCCTATATTGTTTAACTTACTTTTCCAAAATAAATCGAGTATATTCTAAACACGACATGATCATATTCTTAGTTCGAATTCATATGTAAAGAAGTGCATTCTACACAACTATCAAACAAGATCGCGCACGCCTAACATCTATTGCTCGTGTGTCAATTATGCAATGTTCTAAACATATTGTGAGTTTTCCACCACTATAACAAGCAATAAGTTATCTAATTGATGATCAAGCAGTCAAATAAAAATAAAGGCATGCATAACCAATTAAGAATACAAGAATTTACTAAATTACTTGTCCATAAATTATAAATAAATTACCAATAGCCTCATCATCATCAAATAAAATATAGAGTTTAGCCTAGCATTCTTAAATATAAATTACACAATAATTTATGAAAAGACATCACCCAAATTAAAGATCAAAATGAAGAACTTTAAAACTCAATTTCTTGACATTGAATCTTGTTGAAAAAAGTTGATGGAACCTGACCACTTTACGTTGATGTTTATAAAGATAAAAGGTAAATATGGCCTCCTTGGAGAAAAGAAATTCTCGCAGATAAGAAAGTACGTCAACTTCGAAAGGAAGATCGCGAAATGAAAATAAAACCAACAACAAGATATCCCCATAATGGAAAGTTTCAACACGATTATGAATCGTTGTCTTCAAATGATATTTGTCGTCACTGGGATAAGTGCTCGAAGGTGTTTATGGTAAATAGTTTGTAGGAGTAAACAAATATTAATTCAAGTTTGAATCCAACAAAAAAAATTGAAAAGGGGAACTAAATAAAAAAATCATAAGAACTTGGTTTGATTTTAAATTTTGGATGTAATGGAATCAATTGATTTTTGTGATATGTTTTCATTCATAAAAACTAAACACACACATACACACACACACACACACACACACATATATATATATATATATATATAACTACAATCACCATGCATGAAAACGTGCGATTTTTTTTTTTTGTATTGCCTAGTTAAACAAAATGGCCCTGTAATTACAACACAGGGTTGGGTAGCCACCCAGGTCATTTTTTGACCTTCACTGTTTTTTGTTCTCATTTTGTTTTCACTCGTTTTTTTCATGATTAACTATTTCCATCACTTTTAAAATCACTCCTTATTGTTAATTTGAACCATATCCAACAATCCACCACTTATTCAAATATAAAATGAGTACAAACTCAAGTTTAATGGCACTTATGCATAAAATATGGATATCTTTCGATTTTAATCCAACCTTAATATAAATCTCGCAAAGTAATCATTGAAATCTCAAGTAGCTTAAAATTTTTGAACCTATTATTCCTTGTAATAATACTGGTAAAATCACACACACAAGTATTAAGTGTTCCAAGTTCCACAAAATCTCGTTAAATGCTTTTATGGCATTGCGATTCTCCTATTCATATGGTTTTAAGAGAGAAACTCTAACTCTCTATTGAAGTTACACCACCTTGAAGTTTATATAGCTAAAGTTCTTTGAGTATCTTTATCACTTTTAGAGATACTTGATTCATCGATCTGAACTTTATTAAGAGTTATAGAACTCAACCTTTCTATTCGTGACAACTAGCACTTATTACCTAGGATAGGGTTTAAACGAAAAAATAAGTACTGAATCTAGCCACTTATCGAATGAAGTGTTGTTACCCTTTGAACCTAAAGTGTACTTGTTAGTATAGTCAGGTAGGGTTACAATCATTGGTGAATTTAATTATGGATTTTTAACCTAATCATACTAGTTATTTTCTACACTAATTCTCTCGTGAGCGGTTTATTGAACGGATTAGCCAAAATCTCATTTGACTTCATATAAGTAAGTAAAATTATTCCTCTTTGATTAATTTCCTCACATAGTCATGTCTTAAACTCATATGTCTAGACTTACCATTATACACTTCATTAAATGCTCTAACTAAAGTGGCTTGGGTATCGCATAAGATGGATATTAAAGAATTATTCATTTCTCCCAATGGAATTTCGTACATTAAACCCTAAACCATTTAGCTTCTTTTCCTATTTCAACCAACGCCACAAATTGTGATTCTATAGTTGAGTGAGTAATACATGTTTGTTTCTTGGATTTTCAGAGATCGGACATCCTTTAAGGGTAAATACCCAACCTGAGATTGATTTATTCTCACCGATGCTAGATGTCCAACTAGTATCGATAAGTCCTTCTAGAATTGCTAGAAACTTAAAATATTGGAGACCTAGATCCTTAATTTTATTCAAATAACCAAAACCCCTCCTGATAGCATTCTAATGTTCTTTACAGTATACATTATACTAATAAAGTTTACTAATTGCAAATGCTATGTCGAGTCTTGTACATTTTACAGTATACATTAGACTCCCGATAGCATTTGCATTCTCAAGTTGTTATGGAGTAGTTCTTGTGACACTCTTCTCATTTTCCTCAACTAAATAGAAAGAAATAAGTCGATAATCTAATTCATGTGATCCTAGCATTTTCTCCTTTCGAGCTCTTTTACTTCTGCAAGATTCACTTGTTTCAAAAATCTCGAAAGGTATTTCTACTTGTGATCTTCTAGAATTATAAATATTCACTTGAAGTTCCCTTAGAGAATTATTATCTAAAGATAACATATTCTCGAAGATCTCTATTTCATGGGATTCAATAATAACATTGGTTTTCAAGTTTAATAAACAATACGCCTTGCCATTTTTGACATATCCTACAAAAGCACATTTGATCCCACTAGGACTCAACTTAGTCTTTTTAGGATCCATGTTCTTGCTATAAGCAACCCTCACATTTTGAAAAAATCAATGTTCGATTTTCTCCCTTTCCATAATTCATATGGAGCAACCTTAATTTTTTCAGAAGGAATACTATTAACTATGTGACATGCACTTAATAATACTTCACTCCATAAGTTAGACGGCAACTTAGCATTTAATAGCATAGTATTTATCATTTTAACTAGTGTCATATTCTTTCTCTCAGTCAAACTATTTTGTTCAGGTGTTTTAGGTTTTACTATATCTACTTAATGAAATATAAGGATGAAGCCTTTAACATGTATAAGATATACAAAGCTAAACTGGAAAATTAATTAAATAGAAAGATTAAAATTTTTATAAGTGATAGGGGAGGTAAATACTTCTCTGGTGAGTTGAATCTTTCTTGTGAATAACATGACATATTACATCAAAAAAGGAACTAAAGAACAAAATTATAAAAACTTGGTTTAAGGTTTGTTTACTCCTACAAATTATTTGCCATAAAAGCTTTCAAGCACTTACCTAGATAGCATCAAATATCGTTTGAGAATCGTGATTCATAATCGTGTTCAAACATTCTATTTTGGCGATTTTTTGTTGCTGGCTTTATTTTAGTTCTTCATTAACTTTGTTCAACAAATATTGAATCTGAGCTTTTATTTCTTCAATATTTTGATTAGTTGCAGTGAAACTCTTGCTAGACATCTTCCTTGCGTTATATGGGTGTAAGATCAGTTGTTCACGACCTCCAATTGGTTAAAAAGAGGCTGAAAGATCATTCCATATAGAATTAAACTTAAAAAAAGAAACCAAATATTTAGCTTCTGGGACACTGATGAAGGCAAAATAATAATTTCATTTAATTTTGGGTTTGTTCGGTTTTGGTGAATTGCTAGTCTAATTTGATTGAAAACGGGCCAATGATCACAAGGCCTTGATGCACGTCAAATTTTGGGCAAATTCCATCGTTTAAGCCCTCAATTAAGCGTTTTTGTCGTTTATGGTAATTTTGTTTTGGCAATATTTTAGTCAAATAAACTCGGATTTGATTTCCGTTTGTTGGGGGATGATCTTGATGATTAGGAGAATCAAAATCCGTCATTATCTCAATTTTTTCCATTTTCAAAAAAAAATAATTTTTTTTATTATTAGGTAATTTCTTTCCGAATTTTCTTAGAATTTCGCTATTTACACGTTGTAAGCCCTTTGAGGAAGTTGAGTTTTGAATGAAATAAGATTTTCCTTGAATTTCTAATGATTGAAATTCTTTTTGTGAGATTTTTGTATTTCCTAGAATCTTCCCCTGCATCAGTTGGTATCAGAGTCGAAGTCGTTCCTTCAGCATGCCGTTAAGGAGACGTCAAGAAGCCTGTGAAGCTCTAGTAGAGGAGATACATAGACGTGATAAAATCGCACAGCTGTGCCAACAAGTGGAGTTGCTGACACAGGAAGTTGCTGCACTTATGCCTCAACAACATGCACCTAGAGATCGTGGTCGTCGTGGGTAGGTTCCGATTGAGAAAGTCCAACACCGTGATCATAATATTCAGGATGTCACGATTGAAGACATTGAAGAAACAATAGAGGAGGAAGAGTTTGATTATGACGGTTTGCCTGTATTTGACAATGAAGACATTGAAGAAGCAACAGATGAGGAAGAGTTTGATTATCAAGGTCCGTCTATATTTGACAATGAAGACATTGAAGAAGCAACAGAGGAGAAATAGTTTGATTATGAATGTCCGCATGTATTTGACAATGAAGACACTGAAGAATCAACAAAGGATGAAGAGTTTGATTATTACGGTCCGCCTATATTTGACAGTGAAGGTGTAGAAGAGGCAGCGGAGAAGGAGGAGTTTGGGGTTCATGATGTGGGTCAGGCATTGGTGGTGAGGCGGAGTTTTCTGACTTCCCTGAAAATAACATTGACGGGTTGTGTACTAATCTCTTCCAGTCGATGTGTACTATTGGGGAAAAGAAAAGTGTGTTGCTTCCAAATAAGGGCTCAGTAAAAACAGTTGGGGATGACGCCAATTTACTAACCAGAGTGAAGTTCGAGACAAATATGGAAGGATATGGGATAATGTATGTGCTGGTGGAAAAGTCAGTTGACAGTGAGCAGGAGGTCACTCGCAGGATTCAGTCATTGCTAGAGGAATTTCATGAGGACATCCCGGAAGAGCTTCCATATGGATTGCCGCCGAGCCGCCATTTCGTGATGATAATTCTGATGATGATGAGGTTTCTACCCCATCAAATTCGAGGGCGAATTTTTCTCAACTCGTGGAGAATGATGAAAGCAAAATAATAATTTCATTTAATTTCGGGTTTGTTCGGTTTTGACGAATTGCTAGTCTAATTTGATTGAAAACTGGCCAATGATCACAAGGCCCTGATGCACGTCAAATTTTGGGCAAATTCTATCGTTTAGGCCCTCAATTAAGCGTTTTTAGTGTTTATGCTAATTTTTGTTTTGGCAATATCTTAATCAAATAAATTTGAATTTGATTTCCGTTTGTTGGAGGATGATCCTGATGATTAGGAGAATCAAAATCTGTCATTATCTCAATTTTTTTCCATTTTTGGAAAAAAACGTAATATTTTTTATTATTAGGTAATTTTTTTCTGAATTTTCTTAGGAAGTAAGTCTTTTGAGGCAACTGAGTTTTGAATGAAATAAGGTTTTCCTTGAATTTCTCATGATTGAAATTCTTTCTTATAATCTTCCACTGCATCAGACACTCATGCGCGCACATAGGTGTCTAGCTTGCCCATGTGAAAGCCATTTAAGCCCTGGGTGGGCACTTGGTCCTTCTTGCGCACACATTACATGCAGGCCCATGCGTTCACATAGTGTTATTTTGGGGGATCAGACACTCATGCGCGCACATAGGTGTCTAGCTTGCCCATGTGAAAGCCATTTAAGCCCTGGGTGGGCACTTGGTCCTTCTTGCGCACACATTACATGCAGGCCCATGCGTTCACATAGTGTTATTTTGGGGGATCAAATTGTAAATTTGGTCCCTGAAATTTTTGAAGGTGCATTTTGATCATCTTTATTCATTTTTCAGCTCATTGTCTTTTCTTTTCATCCAATTGACTCCTATCACTCTCAAATCTTTTTCATGAGGTTCAAAATAACTTTTGAATATTTTTACTTTAGTCCCTAAACTTTGATTTTCTTGCAATTTCGTCAATTTTTTTCGTTCCTTTCATCCAATTCGCCATTGTCATCAATCTTTATCTAGCAAACACAACTGATATAAAATTAAGCCATAATTCATTAAAATAGCTAACATATATTCTAATTCAACATCCTAAATTAGTGTAAAAAATACACTTATCAATCACTAATCTTCAACTCGGTGCATTCAGATTCCCAAATTTATATTTGCTACAAATCGAGTCACTCGTCTTAAATTTGGAGCAATTAAGTCACCACCTTAATTTGACTAGCTTGCAAATCTAAAATCACCCTCTTCATTTACAAGCAATTGAAATTGATTACTTGATTGCACGTGATTGAAGATGAGTAATTTGAATGCACCTTTGCTCAAAGTTGGGTGACCCGCAATGCATTTAAGGGCTTGTTTGGTAACACTAAAAATCCAATTAAAATTGAAAATATAACCGTTATTGGGTCCCACCCGTCTAATAAAAGTCAACAATAACGGCTAGTTTTTCAATTTTAATTCGATTTTAATCTCTACCAAACACACACTAAACCGAATATCATATAGGTATCAATTGTGCTAATTTAGAAATTGATAATATCATTTTCTCGCAACATTCAATTCCAACTTTAGTTATGTTATCATTGATTTCGTATGAATCACCAACAATCATATCGTAAGCATTCAATAACCGAAATTTTATCAATGATTATTTGCTCTATTAACATTTTTTTATTATTCTTGAAAATGATCATTTGACAATTTTGCCTAAGGACCAAAATCGCTTGAGCAGCCTCTGATTACCGGACAAAAGCATAAAAATCATAGTAGAAGAAAGGGACCATTTCGACCGCGTCCTTAGAGATGCAAATACTGCTCTCAGGGAAGTTGATATCTTTGTGGACAAATGCATCCTTGACACCGTTCTCCATCGGGAAAAAAAAAGAGAGAGAGAGAGAGAGAGAGAGAGAGAGGGCTGTATATGTGACCCTCCATAGACACCCTTTCCTTCTCCGCTATGAATCTCTACGGAAATTCTTGCAACCAATTAAGTACTACACCATTATCTACTCAGTACATTTGATTTGAGCAGTGAAAAACTGAAGGAAGAAATTGTCAGCTCTGGATTTTCCAAGAGAGCTGCACATCGGGTTTCTCTCCCCTTGGATGATCTGCATGAAATTGTTCAAGACTACCAGCAAGTTGTCATTGAGAATAATTATAGATTATCAAGGGTAGCTTTATGATTATCAGTATTTCACATTGTATTTTCCATTGCATCATATGTTGGATAATGTATCATACGTCATTTGTTAACTATGTATATGTTCTACTCCATGAGTAGTGCTTTTTAGAATGAAATGTTATGTTTCTACGTGTTGGAATTGCTCCAGCTCAGCACATGGATCAACAGAAATTTCCAGCACACCAGCTCACATGTTCAGCATTCCCTCAGCTCACGTTCAACTGCTGCCCTTCAGATTCTAGCCTCTTCTAAATCCTTCTTATTGTAGTTAGTTTGTTAGATTTACTCTATAAATAGAGCTATGTAATCACCTTACAATTGAGCATTTGATGAATAATAAATCTCCTTCTTCATCATGTTCCTTCAATGTGTTTTACATGTTGAATCTATCATTTAGTTTCTGTTGTTCTGCTCTATCAATTACTCTGCTGGTTTCCTTCTTTTCATTTTATTTCTGCTGGTTCATGTTGATCTGTGTTGCTGATTTTAATTTCCTGTGCTGCTGGTTTAGTTCTTCAATTTCTTAAGACTACGTATAATTTGTGATATCTATGATGAATAGCGTCTTCTTTTACACTTTCTTAAACCATTTCTTACATTTTTTATGTGATATACACTATGTCCTGAACTATCGTATAACGCAGACGAACATATTCCTTTTGAGGGATTTGTATATTTAATTATTGTGTAACAACTGTATAATAATATGCTACATTCGTTAAGGATATGTTACATGCTTCTTTTCCACAAAATGGACGGTTAGGCTTGGGATAAGCCAATTTTAATTGATCTTTCTTTGGGGAAAACATAACTTCTCTTGAGTGCAAATTTTGTGTGGACAACAATGTAGAATGCAGAAGGCAATGAGAATTAATATGTTTTAGCGTGTATTGATGATTTGATTCCAAGTGAAAAAATGTTTATTTTATTTTTATAATGTCACATGTTCAGTCGAAGGTCTGGAATTATATATAGTTACTTTTGTGTGTTCAGGATGACTTTTTTCTAAAAGAACTCTATCAAAGAAGTGTTTATTAATCGATAAAAGCTTTTTAAGCTGTTGGAGCTTCTCTAAAAAGGCACTTAAGTCAGTGACCTTGTAAAATTCGTATCACATAAATAAAGTATTGATTGTGTTTTTGTTTCATCTTTGTTCAATGATTATTATCATTACTCATAGTTTATTGTCTCTCTACTTCTTTGTTGCTCTCTCTCATGACGAATTGATCATAAGTTGAACATTGTGTAGTATAAGGATTCATGAGCTTTATCCAACCTCTCTAACCTTCTAATATTGTCAGATGTTTTATTGCAATGAATTTTGATAGCTTTTATAGGATATTGTATTTATTTATTCAAGGAAAAAAATTATGAAACATATAGCAAATAATTAGTGTTTAGTTAAATAGATATGTATACTTACACAAAAACAATTAGAGTATCTTCAAGAGATTCTATATTTTTAAGTAACATATTCTACAATTTAGAGAGCATCTATAAATTTAGAGAGTAAAAGTTTTCAAATACTCTAACGGGTTTTTTATATTTAACACTTAATTTTATTACTCTCGTGTTATAAACAACGAAGAAAATATCGGATAATTCTAATACCAATTTGTTAAGATAATAGGCAAGAAAATAATATGACACGATATGAAGAAACTGATCACAAATTCAAAAATAAAATAATTGCAAATGAATAGAGATTTCACTAAAATATGGAGAAAGAATTACAATGATTTTGTGTTTTTAATTTGTCTAACTTAATCTAAATTGCAATGAAAAGCTAACTATATATGGGGCATATCAAATCTTAAAAGTAAAGTTATAGATGAAATAGAATACAAAAAAAGTATTAAAAAGGAGGAGGAGACCAAAACGCTGAGGTGGCACCTAGGCATCCCAACACTTTTTTCTCCATTCTTTTGTCCATATTTTGATATCTTTAAGTCTAACACAAATTGTTTATTGTTCGTAGCGGTGAAGGAAGAGGGAAAAAGAAAAAAAAAGATTTTTTTTTAATTTTGAATTTTTAAAATAATTTATTTGAGATTCATTTGTACTTTTTAAAATGGTTAGGGAGTATAGTTACAATTAGTTATTTATTTTTATTTTTTTATTTAAATAAGAAGGTATATTCGTCATTTCATATATGTTTATTGTAAAACTAGATAGAAATTGACGAGAATGACGTTTTCCACAGTGAAACGTGGAAATAATGGTGAAATGCAAAAAATTGAAACTTATGAACGTTTTGCACACTAAAAGCCAAATGTATGGACATTTTGTGCTAATAAGCCAATTTGCCAAATAGACTTCTAATAGAATCCCAAAAGCGTTCCAACAAATATAACTCCTCTTAATGTCGACTTTAATTAGAATTTTCAATTAATTTTAAAATAGAATTCGGGTCACACCCTAATTATAACAAACTCAGCATTGATATGAATTTCACTACAATAAGTAAATTTCAGATATTCTCCACCTACGGACAAACTCCATTACAAGAAATGACTTCAACTCTTCAACAAAAAATAAAAACGAACTTCTCTATCAAAATTTTCGACTTGAAAACATTCTCCATATCTACCACAAAACCTAAATGGGTTTAAACTACAGAACTTAAGTAAACAAAATTCTAAGAACATCCATGGACACCAAAGTTGCTCAAATCCCGAGCAACAAAATCAAACGTGATTAACAATCACCAAATAAAACTGAAATAAGCCCTATAACATAATCACCACGAAATGCTTCAAATGAAGGATCTTTGTTAGAATCATCCCCTTCAACCACAAACGAAGCAGAATTAACTAAATCAGCATCTTTGTACTTATGTAGAGACATATTCTCAAATAGGGTTTTGTTTCTAGAAATTGAATACAATGTCAGCGCTAGCAATGATGGCCCAGAAGAATTATACATAACTTTCAAACTTGACTTAAATGTATTCATCAAAGTAGACCACAAACAAAACTGCAACGGTATTGAACCAAACTTACAATCCACCTAAGTCATTA
Organism: Fraxinus americana; assembly: GCA_035079005.1. Classification (NCBI taxonomy): domain Eukaryota; kingdom Viridiplantae; phylum Streptophyta; class Magnoliopsida; order Lamiales; family Oleaceae; genus Fraxinus; species Fraxinus americana. The sequence continues at coordinate 216,951 of CM068716.1, read as the reverse complement.
AACTATGTTGATCTATTAAAGATGCTGTAGAACCTTGCAAAACATATAATTGAGATTTTTCCCGTCCCTGCAACACAATATGAGCATCTCTACAAACCTTCAAGACTCCATCCTCATCAATGAATGTGTACCCTTTCAAGTCAAGAATGCTTAAGGAGATAATATTTTTCTTTAAATCAAGAACAAACCGTACAGCATTAAGTGTTTTGACACTTCCATCAATCAACTTAATTCTAACACTTTGTATACTAGCTATCCGACAAAGTGTATCATTACTGGTCACAACACCTTTGGAAAGTTTTTTATATGTTGTAAACGAATCCCGATCGAAGCACATAGAAAAAGTGCAAGTCGTATCAAGAATCCAATCATCTTCAGATTGGGAATCTCCATCATTGTTAAACGTTTCTCCAAGACTAGCTTCATTAGAAGTATCTAATTGCTTTCCCTTTTGATTAACTGCAGCCAAATTTTTTTTTAATTATGTAACTTATAGCAATATTTAATCAAGTGCCCCTTCTTCTTACAATAATTACAAATTTTATTTGTGAAGTTAGATCTTAATTTGTCCTTTCTAAAAGTACCATCAATAATAAGGCCATTTTTATGAGTAGGCCCAGGAAAAAAGAATCGCAAAACCGACCAAACCAATCCAATTGAACTGGCTCGGGTCGGTTTGACACATGTAATTGGTTTGGTTTGGTTTGGTTTTTTTTTTTAAACAAAACCATGATAGATTGGTTCAATCATAGTTTGAAGTCTCAAACCGCGGTTAAACGAACCGACCCACTCATTTGCATGTTTACACCATTTTTTTAAAGAAAAATATTAATCGAAAGATAAGCTCTAATTTTGTAAACTATATCTCGATTCCTTCTAATATATAATTTTGCTAGTAAGTAATAGTATTGGGAATTTCCTTTCACGAACTCATTATTTTATACTTAACATTTTTGCCTATTTGGCAATTTGGCTACCTAATACATAAAAAGGGAACAAAATTCATAAGTTTTCTATTGATCTGTCTATATTACCTGATTTTATTCGTTAGTCAATAGTTCTTGTAATGTAAAATTATTTAATTATTTTAGTTTTTGTAATCTAAGTGGGTCCAAAATCTAAACAATTTTTTTCAAAAAAATCAATTTGGACTAAAACTCCAAACCGACTAACCGAACCGAACCAATTTGATTTAGGTTGGTTCGGTTTAAGAGTTAGAGTGGATTGGTTTGGATTGAAATACACTCAAATCGACTAATTTGATTTTGGTTTCGGGTTGGAGTCGAAATCGATCCAAACCAAACCGTACCCAGGCTTATCCATGAGTATTAGTTCGAACGATATGCTTCATTTTCTCTCTTGAATAATGAGTATCATAAACATCTTTAATAGTGAGAGTATCACAACTATATATAATCGTGTCTCTAAATGACATATATTAAATGGGCAATGAACAAAACAAAATCAAATCCAAATCTTCTTCATCATATTCAACTTCCAAAGTTTCAAGATCACTTACTATTTCCTTAAACAAGACTAATCGATCTTCAAGATAAGTGCATTTTGACATACGATGAGAATAAAGGCGCTGCTTCAGGTTTAATTTGCTCCAATCTTAACCATAATGCAGCGGCAGACTTCTCCTTCAAAACGTTCTGAAGAACGTTATTTGAGAAATAAAGATGAACTACGTTGTTTCTCCTCTTGATTTTTCAAGTTGTGAGTATCTTGTCAAATCCCAACGGTGCATCGTCCAAATCCATCTAGCAAGTATAACTCACATCTTTACCTGCCATAACGAAAATCTTGTACCATGATCAAAAACGAAATATCATACTTCATGGTTGCTATCCCAAAATCAAAAAATCTCCTTATGAATTAAGACTTAGCGCTTATACCAGCTTGTTATAGACAACGAAAAAAGTACCAGATAATTTCGATACCAATTTGGTGTAATAATGACAAAAAAAATAATATAACACAAGATAAAGTAATTGATCACAAATTCAAAAATAAAATAATTGATAGAGGACCGAAGATTTCACTAAAATTTTGAGAAAGAATTACAATATTTTATATTTTTGATTTGTCTAACTTAATCTAAAATACAATGAAAAGCTAATTATATATATGAGACATGTCAAACCCTAAAAGTAGAGTTATAGATAAAATAAAATGCAAAAAAAAAAAAAAAAGCATTGAAAATGAACTTCAAGTCTCAGGTCTCTTCAAGTCTTGATCTCGGGTTTAAACCTCCAAGCGCGTTTTTCTTTATTATTTTGTGTATATCTTGATCTCTTCAACAAATTTCAACTATCAATAGGGCTTTCAAATAGAATTTCAACTAGAATTTGCCAAACAAATTTCAAATATAATTTCAAAAGCATTCCAACAAATAGAATTCCTCTTAATGGTGATTTTAATTAGAATTTTCAATTATTTTCAAAATAGAATTCAGGTCATACCCTAATTCTAGCATCTTGAAAAATATTTATTATTTAGCACTATCCTTTATTTTTACTTGCTTTTCTTCAAATTATTATATTATTTTTCTCCATTGAAAATTGAAATACTTTAAATGATTTAATTATAGATAGTGTGTTTGGTTCTCCAAATTAGAGACTCAAACTCGCTCTTTAAATTAAAATGTTAATTTAAAGAGTCTATTTGAGCATAATTTTATGTGTTGACTCTTTAAAATAGAGAGAATCTTATATTTAAAGAATCTTTTGGAAGTGTTCTTATATAAATATAATGTCAAACTGTTAATTCAATTGAAACATCACTTTTAGATTGACAACCAAATAATCAACAATTTTATAATAACGAAAGTTCTTAAAAAGCTCTATTGCTAAAAATCAATGTAATGCCCTCTATATTGACTTGAGGACTTAATGCAATTTAATGGAACTGTTATGAATCCGACCAAATAAATAAAGATGAGAAAATAAAGAAAATGTGAAAATAATGGATCACAAAAAGGAAACAAGATTTACTTGAAATCCCAAATTCATGAAAACCACGGACAGCTATAATTAATAGTAAGGAGATACAAATGATTTCTTTAGACCAATTACTAATTGGACAATTTGTCAATTTTAATGTGTTGTACACCACATATTTATAACTAAAGAATCTCTAACATATTAGGAGAATTAATATATGAACAGTTTAATATAAGGTGAAATCTCAATACAATGGGTAAAATCAATAATGGAGATTTGAGATGAAATATGAGTCAAATTCACCTTGGACTCTTTCAAAACATCTTCAATTATACTATTAACTCTCAATACTCCTCCAACATATTTCCAATCAAATACTCAACAAAAATTCGGGGCCACAACCCACTCTCCTATCAAACTCCTCATTTACATGTATTCCATTGCAAGGAATAAAACTTAACTCTTTAATTCCAACAAAATTCTCCAAACAAAACACTCTACCAAATTACTCCACATCTTCCACCATGCCCCTCCGAGCATACTCAACTCCAGCTGAATTGTCGAACCTTCTCGAATCACCACGAGCAATATGATCAACAAGATCACAACTAAATTCACTCGAACTGCTGAGAAATTCTTCAATATCATTGTTTGAATCACCACGAGCAACCCAATTACAACCAACTCTACTCGAGTTACTGCTTATCGAAACATGAGCTATAGATGCATTGAAAGTAATCGTCGAACCTTCCAAGATATATAAACGATCCTTAAATTGTTTCTCCAGTATCGAAACAAAAATTCGACATAACAAAATCTGATTGCAATCCAAAAGCGAAATCTCAAATTTCATATTTGCTATCCCTGAAAAAATCAACCTTGTTCAAACTTTGCTTTGTTTTCAATCGGCTCTCCCAAAAATTGTCAAAATCTTGGCTCTGATACTAATTGTTATGAACCAACCAAAATACTATAATTGCTCTGATACCACTTATTAAGAACCGGGCCAAAAAATATTAGTAATATAAAAATAATTGATCAATAAAGAAAACAAGATTTACATGAAAATCCAAATTCAAGAAAACCACATGCAGAGGTGGAAAATCCAGTAGAATCAATAGTAAGGAGTTACAAAGGATCTCTTGGACAAATAACTTATACGACAATTGGTCAATTCCAATATGTGTTGTATACCACATATTTATGACTAAAGAATCCCTAACATGTTAGGAGAATTAATACATGAAGAGTTTAATATAAAGTGAAATCTCAATACAATGGGTAAAACTAATAATAGAGAATTTGGGATGAAATATGAGTCAAATTCACCTTTGACTCCTTCAAGACATCTTCAAATCTACTACCAACTCCTAATACTTCTCTAATAGTATTTCCAATAAAATAATCAACAAAAATTCGGGTAACAACTAAATTTTAACCGGAACTGTTTTAGTTACGATGCTTTTATAATTAAGAAGGCTTCCTTTATCAATGTGTCTATGCTGAAATGTTTCACGGTCTGTTTATTTATATGACATTATAGAATTCACACGTAACACCAGAATATCTTAAAATTAAAAACTTATTTAGGCCCCGTTCGGGAGGGATTAAAAGCCAATTAAAATTGAAAATATGGCCGTTATTGGGTCTCACTCGTCTAATAAAAGTCAACAATAACGGCTATATTTTCAATTTTAATCCGATTTTAATCACTCCCATACAAGGCCTTATACTAGTCTGCATAAGAATAGCCGTCCATTTGATTTGACAAAAGTAAACCTAATTCACATAATTAATATATTTAATCCATATTTGGTTCAAGAGAACTAGTGGCTGACCTAGGAGGATATGTATAAATGGAAATTAGGGCTCATATACTCCATCAATCGTTTATGAATTTCAAATCCGACGGAATATTTTCAGGAACTCAGTGTATTCACATCAATGTATAAAATTAATGCAACTTGTGAGCAAACTGATGGAGTTAATTAGTGATACATGCTTGCTTTTCGTAAGTAGTAGACCCCTTATATACATCTATATATGCCACTTAATTTTAAAAAAATATCAAAAAAATGTTCCTTTTGATGGGACCTTTGTTTCTTTTATATATCCTTTGTATTCCATTTGCATTGTAGCAAAAGATTTAGAATCGAGTTAATTAAAAGCATATTTTTTATGCTCAGGATGGTGTCAGTGTGAAAGAATATCCACGTGCCAATTGATACAGAAATTAGGGTTCCTGTTTATGTAAATTGTTTGATTTGACAAGATTCTTGTCTTCAAAGTTAAAGATGGGAGAGGTGGAGATTGAACCAACCTAATTTTTTGATTAATTTATTAATTAATCACACAAAAGGTCCAATGTAGGAAAACGCACTCTTTTTTGGACGGTGGGATTGTTTAAGGAGATTTGCCTTTTTTGTTTTTTGGTTATAGACCATAACGAGCGCCCACACCTGCCCACCTCTAGACCTTGGTGTAGGAGGTAAATCGATGAATATGCGTGGATTGGCCAGGGTTTGTGTGCGTTTCCACTGGCTTCCATTGAGGTTCTCCTCCTAATAATTCAAACTCATGCGAACTTCCCCTAGCTATGTAGATTTTTTCTCCCACCTTGACATAATTTGAAATGACAGAACATGATTTGATAGGAAAACTAATTATAATTAAAATAGTTTAATGACATAATGTCACGTGACATTATATCAAACATTATGTTAAAACATCTAGTATTGTAGCATGATTCTTATTTAAGACTGAAGAGCTAGCCCAACCGTCGTAAATAATCTTACTTTTTTAGCAAAAGTCCCAATTTTTGTTGTTGTAAGACTTAAAACTGCAAGTGCTATCAAAATTTCCACAACTCCTATGCTTAATTAACAATAGCTCCATCCCTTTGCATTAAGTATAAGTTGATGGGTTGTTAGTGCAATGTGCATGTTTACTTTAGTACTTGTAATCGACTTTTCAAATAGTAAATAAACTAGCTAGGACTTTTAACTTTAATTCAGACTTTTAATTGTTATTACTTGCTTTAAGTACTGTTTAAAAGTTTATTTGTCTTTCTAGGGTTTTGTTAAAGATTTAGAGAATGGAGTAGCAGGGCTTCTTTTCCAGTTGTACTCATAAGTTGTTAAGAGAGTGTTTGGCGAGGATTAAAATTAGATTTTTAGTAGATTGTAATTGAAGTTTTTGAAATGTGTGGTTCAAAAGTTATGAGATTCATGAAAGATGTGGATAATATGAATTGTTTGGTTTTGATTTGGATTAAAATCAGATTTTAATTCGGACCAAACATGGGCTAAATGTTGCTGAGGGTTTTTATTTATACCATGGATGAAGATACTATTTATATGGTTTTTCCTCATTGTAAACAATTGATTTTCTCCGTCTCAACCTCTCTCAAACGTAGACAGTATTGTGTAGAGTTACTTATCTTGTCAAAGTTAACTTTTAAATTTACTTTCAAAACTAACAAAATTTATTTTTCCAAAAAATAAGTGGTCAAACATGCTTTTAAGGACGTAATGTGGTTTGGAAGTATTATATCCTACTCTACTAAGCCAAAAGGGTAAATTACGAATAATGTTAGTTTTCTTGACACCGGATTGGTGCACTAGATAGAATTACTAGAAGGGTATAATAGGAAGGCACAAAGTGGTAATGAAAAAGCAGCCCTAACATGGGCAGCTCATTGGTTCAACAAGAGTTGGAATTGCACATGACAAGCAATAGCATGATTACTAGATTCTAAACTGTTGTACACATAACCTTATGTTCAAAGAACAAGAACCAAGTGAGAGTGGCTGCATCCGTGTACACTGTCCATCTCCAACTCCAAATGATCTCTATCCAATCACATGCTGCCATGTAATGGTTTGCGGGTGTAATAGTCTTTTCAAGCATCATAAGTTATGTGTTGTCTTTAGATAACGAAATCCATCTACTTTAAGGTCATTTGTAGGTCGCACAGCGTTGTATGCTGTGAAATCCCATTTCCTAGAATCTGAAAAAATATTTTGAGCGATGTGTAAAGACATAAAGTTGTGGTGGGTTCCAACCAAGGTGCTTGTTTGGATATTTTTTGTGACCAAAATCAAGGAAGATAATTTGAGGATGTATATATAAAGGTTGCTACCTCCATATCCTAGAAAATTATCTGTGTTTTAAGGAGGTTTTTGAGGGTCGAAAGAGTGCAACAACCTCGAAGCTAGTTCAAACTAGTGGGAGGTTGTCTGCAAGGCAGCAAACTTAGTTAAAAGCTAATTACAGTATACAAGTAGTTCAAATTAAGCTAATATAAATGGCTCGTGGAAAGATTCAGATGAAGAGGATTGAGAATCCGGTGCATAGGCAGGTGACTTTCTGCAAGCGGCGCGCGGGGCTCCTCAAGAAGGCTAAGGAGCTCTCTGTCCTGTGTGATGCTGAAATTGGAGTTCTCATTTTCTCTGCCCACGGAAAGCTCTATGAACAAGCCAGCAAAGGGTACTTAAAATTTTCATTGATAGTGCATGCGTTTTCTTTGTAATTTCATTATTACTAATTTTGTCTTGTATATATCATTGAAGAAGCATGCAAGGTTTAATAGAGAGATACATGAAATGTAAAAGGGGAGCTCAAGCTGAACAAGTGATCAAAAATAAGGAAGTTCTGGTAAGTAATACATCTCTTGTTTAGTTTCTCTCTTCCCTTGAACTGAATCCCGTTAATGGTAGGTTAGACATCCTATTTCAAGTTTCGGAATCCCCTATAACTCCATTTTGTCTGTTGGGTCATTCTGCAAATAGAATTGTAGAATAGATTCGAATATGTGAATACAGTACATTTATGCAAAAAGATATTGCAGCTTTCATGATAAAGAATCCGATGCTGTTTAAGTTTTAATTATAGCTTGATGAGGATGTAACTACTGTGCTAAAAAGCTGACAAAATTTATTGAATGGAGCCCTACTTTCTGGAGACAAAACTGTTGAATCTTTATACAAGTCTTAAGGTTGGTGAAAACAAAATGAATTTTAGGAGATTGAATTGGTTAGAACTTATTTTACTAAAAATTGTCAATTAATTGTGTTTGATTGGTAAAATTTTTCACCTAGAAAATATTGAAATTTTGGATCTTTTAATATTCTTTTGAATTTGTTTTCCATGAAAATCGTTCATTAAAGACATATAATTTATTACAATTGTGGATATCATTTGTTTCCATTACCAAAAAAATAAAACAAAAAAACAAAAACGAAGAAAATGTGGAAAATCAATTCCATGAAAAATTTAGTCAATCAAAGATGCAAAAATGTGGAAATTGATTTTAATTTCCATCTTCCATGGAAAATTTCCCCAATCAAATAGGGCATTTTTGTTGTCAAGATCCTTCATGTCAAATCATTAAGAATTAATAATGCGGAATATACCTTAATTATTTAGGAATGATTCTTTATTACTGAATCTTTATTCTGGATTTTGAATTTTGAAGATTGACTCTTTTGATTATTGAGTACTTGATCTTGATTTTGAATTCTTACTCCATAATTTTAATTGTCTTATTCTTTAATTTAATTGTTCCAATCATTATTCTTAATTCTTGATTCTTGATTATGGGTTTTGAATCTTCCCATTCAATATGTTTTCTCCATTAATTCTTATGTTGATGGGATGACACAAAAAATGAGAAGTTGTACATGAATTGGAGACCCTAAACATATGCATAGTTTCCATATTTATTTGGTTCGTCGTCAAATACAACCTCAATGATCTGATCTTTACATATATAATTAGGCCCACATTTTATTTAGATGTCATGAACCCAACAATTTAATTTTTTATTAGATCACTTTAATTGAACTCAACTTTAAGATATTCTTATATACAATTAACTACATATGTAGGTCAACATCACAAATTAATAAACCCAACAATAACTCTATGGGAATTGCTTTATCTTGCTTTATAAAATCACCAATACTCAGTATCTCTAGCTAAGTTTATTTACCAATAACTTCGAAAACCCATGGTAGATATATAATTGTATCTCCCAGCTACCTCCATTTCTGGTTTTTTGGCTTTTTGACTGGAAAACTATCTACCTTCCACATTCTATATTTAAGAAATATATATTTGGTACAAATCATAATCTAAGTTTTAATTTAAGTTAAAATCAACAATTAATTTAACAACATATTTTATGGATCCCACAAATTTTTAACCATAAATCTCATCAATTTCTATCAAAATTTACTAAAAATCTGTTTATAATCTCCACCAAACATGGCTTAAACAGAAAGTAAGAAAAAAAAAAAAAAAAAAGCAGAGTGAAGTTGATGTGCTTGCCTAAGCTTAAAATTTTACTTTTTTTAAGTAATTTTAAAAAAAACATATTTAAGCACCAGATTGGTTTTAATTAAAATTTCAAATCAAAGTCAACAATTAATTTTAACCCCACATTTTATGAGATCCACAACTTTTCAATCACACATTTTATCAACATCTATTAAAATTTACTAAAAATCTGATTTTAATCTCTATCAAACATGGCCTAAATAAGTTGCTTTTTATGTAATATTTTACATTTGGAATTAATAACTTACCTTTTATTCTAAGTATTAGTAATTTTAAAGAAAATTGTTTAAGCTTGGGTGTGCAAAACTTTAGTATTTGTAAATCAACTTATTAATGCAAGCACAATATTAGATAGAGAAGATTGTGTGCTTGAATCAGCAAGCAAAATAATGAAAAAATACAAGTTATTGGAATGAAGCTTAGTTATTTTTTGGAAAAGAGCTAATTAATTAGCTAATTGTCGTCAACTTTCTTCTAGGATCTTAAAGATGAGATTAGTAAGTTGAAGCTTGAGATTGACGTTCTTCAGAAAGGGATAAGGTAAATTCCTTTTTCATATATTGGATTTCATTGTCATGAAAAAGTTAGATTTTTTTAATTTTTTATAATACTTAAAGAATATAAGTTAAAAACATTGTTAGATTCGTATATGGAGGAGGAGATGGTTCAATGACCTTGGATGAAATGAATGTTCTCGAGAAACATCTTGAATTATGGATGTGCCATGTTCGCTCAGCAAAGGTATTCATAAATATATCATTTACAATTTTATCATAATCAATTCTTTATTAACTTTAAAGCCATTGTATATTTGTACAGATGGATATTATGTTTCAAGAGATCCAGTTGCTGAAGAACAAGGTTAGCCTATATATGCAGAATGGTCTTTCATTCTATTAAGAGATCCCCTTTTACGTATGATATTTTGATTTGGAAGGTCAACAGCATCGATTCAATTACATTGTTTTTTTTTTTTTATGTTTATCGTGACACTAATAGAATTTAGGTAAACTTACAAAATACCTTTGGATAGAGAATATCTAATTTTAAACTTTACATGCTACATTCTACATTATGGTCACAAAAAATAACTTTTGCTGTAAAGTTAAAAAATACACCACTAAAAATAGTTAAATAGACCAAAATATCCACAATAAAAAAAATCAAACATTTTGTATCACATTATTTAAAAATTTCCATCCCATTTTTAAATATATTTTATTATAGTTATATGTTCCCTTCTACTAAGCTTTCTCAGAAAAAACTTTAGCAGTAAATACCAATAGAATTACGCATGCATTCTTAACAATTTTTTAAGTTGTAAAATTACCCCCAACTTAAAATGTATAAGAAATTGATTTTAGCTACAAAATAATAACTTATATAAATTGAACAAAAATTATTAATTAGAGAATATTAATTAATAAGTTTTATTTGTTTTTACATTGTTGGAAGAGTCAAATATATCTATATTTCTCAATACTCTTTTAACTTGTCTTTTATTGAGTTGATGTTAGAGTTTAGGAAAAGAACAAAATAAATTTTATATATCTTATACACAAAAAAATTATCATTTAAAGAACCGTATTTGTTAAAATTAATGCTTAGAAAATTCTATATATGTAAAAGGTTACATAAAGTAATATATATGGTGTGATTTGTCATTTCAAATAAGAGTATATATAATAGTGCGTTCAGCTATAGATAATGACATATTTTCAATTTTTCAGCAAGTGGCACTTTTTGTAACCATTATGCAAAATGTAGATTTATAAATTACATATATAAATGGTGTATTTTTTAAATTTCTCTATAATTTATTATAAAACTAAAACAACTATTTCATGTCAAAGGAGGGAATACTGAAGGAAGCAAACAAGTATCTGCAAGATAAGGTAGCAGTCATTCTGAATATTCAAATATTAAAAAAAGAACTGTAATTCACTATTAATTTGTTTATTCCGAATTATTCACAATATATAGTTTGAATACTATTTTGCAGATGGATGAGCAATATGGGATTGATAGCATGGCACCAATGCTTACTAACACAGAATACCCTCTAATGACTAGTAATCAGTACCCACTAACCATACAAAATGAAATATATCAGTTCTGACATTTGTTCCATGAATTTAGGAGTGTTGTAATAAAAGAGTCGTCATATATATTGAGATGATTAGAATCTGTACCCATAAAACAAGTTTATTATTATCATTAAGTTTGTAGACTTGATTATTAAGCTTGTTAATGTTTTCCGTTGTCATTACATTGTGTAAAATATAGTATGGTGCATTGAATGGGTTTTGCATCAAGTTACATGTTGCTAGCTACGACCTCTCTATATATAGTTATGTTGTAGAAGCATTGCCCGCACACTAAAGACTAAACTTATCCAATTAATTAATTTATACATCGAAGTAACATGGAATTTTAATTAATTGTGAATAGTTAGAAATACATTAATCCAAGTAAAAATGATGTCATATTAATATTTTACATTTTTTTTTTTTTTGCAGATACATACAATTTTACATTTTACGTAGAGAATATCTCATTTTTAGCGACTTCAATCCTCTAATTGATCCTTCATTTTTGGTTAGTTTGGCTTGTATTGGTCGGTTTAAGACAACTTGTCAACAAAGATTAAAGTAGATGGGTCGGGTTGGACAGATTTATAATTGACTCATGACTTATATAATATTATGTCTCTATACTTGCAATGATCAAAAAATCTAAATTAGTTTGGCACTTTATGCCCGAAAATATTATATGGACAGATTGATATTAAATTATATGAAGTCAAGAAATGTTTTTGACAATTAAAATGTTTTTGTGTTGAATATATATTTTCTTATACTATTTTTTATAAAATGGAGTCTATCCAAGTCTCATAATATTATTTTAAGAGTTTTCATGTCTTGTGTCATATTCAAGACTTCTCGTATATCGTGTTTGAGTATATAGAACCTAGTTAATTAGTAGTATATAATTTGTGTATGGTTTTCTCAAACTTTTCAACTATTGCACAAAATTTTCCCAACAAGAATTGACATTTTAATCTATGTTTTTCTGAATATTGTAGCTCTTGGAGGTTGTGTGAAGAAACAGAGTGACTCAATTTCATCCAAGTAACATCATAACACTTGTAAAGTTCATAAATATGGTTGGGTTGAGCGAATTTATTCGATTTTCATGAGTTAACCTATAACCCGACCGACCTATAAAGTTGGTTCGGGTGGGGCGGTTTTGACTAGTTTGATCGGACTTTGCCCACCCCTACCTGCAGAATTCATTTTAACGTGAGACGATGACACTTGAACGCATCACATTTGCATGCTTTGATACCATTTAATACTTGGGAGAAAGAAATAAATAATAACATCCGCTCACGACCATTTATCAGATTCTTTGACCAAGCCTCTTGAACCGCCAGCTTTTCTATTATTAAGCCCAAGATTGGAGTTTCCAATTGAAGCTTCATTTTACAAGATATATGTCCCGCAATTCGGGGTCATCCCCTCAAGCCATGGAGTCATCCATTTGCCTTGCATCACTACCTCTATCAACATTTATTCCCTTCCTACCCATTCAAGTCGAGTTCGCTAGTTCCCATATCCCAATCAGCCTCCTCAACTCATGCAACAGTCACCTAAGGCACGGTGCACATTATAATTCATTTTAAAACTTCAAAAATTGAAATAATTTGTTTATGTTGAAAATTTGAAATTTGCCTATATATATGATTTGCTGGGACCATTTAGTATTTTCAAATAAATTCATTTGTTTGTTTGGCAATTGGTAGTCTTTGTCCCACATCAGATTTTGAATGTGAATGTGGAGACAAGAATGTCTTTAAAGGAAAGGAAGTGCTTGGTGGTCTGTGGCTACAATGCATGAGCCCATCAAAGTAGTCAAAAAGAGAATACATATGAACTGGTAAAATTGTGAGCGGTTTTATCAGTTCACGGTTAAACCGGTCAGCTATATCGTCCGTTGATCGAATTTTTTCTCTTCTGGTTAATATAGTTTGTTCGGACCAGATTTTAGGTGATTTCATGGTTTTATCGGCAGAGTTGATATGTCCGATCCGATTTTTATAACATTGCTTTTCATAGTGCGGATCGAGGATTGACAAAAAAAAAAATCCAAAATGGGCTAATAGGTTAAAAAAAAAAAGGAAATTACGAAAAAAAAAAATTACAAAAGGAGGACTGGAGCTGGTCTGGACTTTCCCTAAATCCGCGAATGGTGTTATTTTCTATTTTCTTGTTTATGTAGACAACATTCTAAACACTAGTAACCATCTGTATCATTTTCTCACTAGTCCTTTGGCTAAGTGTAGAAGTTCTTCGTACTTCTAATTGCATGTCTTTCACCCAACGTAAATGAATTATGCTATTTGTACATTCCTTAGTGATTTATTTGTTGACTTTATGTGTTGTCAAGATTCGTATTATGTATTATTTTAAATATTGTTAAAATCAAGGGCAAAAATATTGGTCACCTCACACAATATCAACCAGACTATTAACCAGGTGTACTTGTAGTAAAACTGAATGTAAATGAGAGTTACTTGTTCGACTCTAAAATCATCTGAGTAAATAGCACGGAATTAAACTAACAAATTAAAAGCAATAAGTCAATTTTTAATTGTTGTAAATATTTAGTCGATTAAGTCAAGATATCCTATATTGAACTGCCACAAGAATAAATAAAGTAGTAAACAATACAAGATTTATTGACAGAAAAAACCCTTTAACTGGGTAAAAATTTAAGGACCAAGCCAACTAATTTCCACTATAGACAATAAGAACTTACAGTATAATTCAGTCTAAAAAATTCACTCGACTTGCTGATCTAATTCATGCTATCTCCAAGACCCGATGGAACGTGTCTCATTCACACATGCTCTCAATTTTCTGGAATTGTTTATCTCCCATAGATCATCAAGAACACATTGTTCTTGTACTCTTCCTCTACTTCTGGTCCAACATTTCTCAATCTTCAGCAACCTCTGAAAAATATTGAGAAAATATATTCCAAATTATATCTAGAAAGTGGGTGTTTGGGATTATTTGAATTTGATTTGTTTCCAACTAGTAGTTTATTGATCTTAAGAATCAAAATATTAATCTCAATGTTTGAATATGTTCTTGGATTATAGAATGAAGTTATAAGGATATAATATAATTATCAACCACACACAAAAAACGTAATGGGTATTGTGTATTTATAATAAGAGGTATTTGGACAATACATGATAGATAAAATTCTTGAAAAATGTGAACTAAGATTCTCGAAAAACACTATCGTTTGAGCGCCAACCAAGCCAAAGGCGAGCGAGAAGTGTGTCGCTCGAGCGACAGATGAGCGACAATGAATCTACTTTTTTGCTCAAGCATTAACTAGGTGACAAGCTAGCGTAAATCCAAAGACTCTTTCTCCTTGTTCCCTGGTCGAACCAAAGACTCCTAGTTCATCTATACAACCTTTCAAAAGACTTATTAACTCTTACAATTGTTTTATAACAATTTTTTTTTATAATAATCATTTTATCTAAAAAATTGTCAATACAATTAAAAACCTAACAATCTTTCCATTTAGCATTCTGTGATAAAACTATAAAATACAAGTCAATGGTGTAAAAACAAAACTAATCTACCCAAACTCAAACTGAAACTAAATGTCTGTCTCTTGTATTCCTTGTTAAACATGTTTCTTGAAATCAATAATTCAAATATCAAACATAAAAGTACGTGATACAGAAAATATAACAATTGAAATAGACTATCATAAATATGCCAGCTTGACTGAGAAGTAATATTAATGTTAATCAAAACACCAACTTAAACATTAATATTACAAAATATCAAAACTCAAAAAAGTTAAACGTTTAATAAAGCAAAACTTCTAATAATATCATCTCGTCCTTACTGCATAAAATTAAAATGCCATCATCTAATTGCCAACATCTATCCCACTTTTATCACAAATGACGAAAGAAAGTATATCAACAATATATAATATTTTAAAGATGTGGTTGATAGTATGCACAAGCATAATCAATAATTAGTAAATTTTTCCACATATTTAGTTCAAGTCTAAATGGAGTAAATTGTATAAGTGACTCATGTGTCTAAAGTGTAACTAATTCCTTGTGATCTAGACTCTAAACTTTAAATTTGTAAGAAATGACATGTCAAATATCACTGTTAAATAAGTTAATTCCCTTACTAATGAAATTCGAACCAATAATGCACATTAAATAAACTCATTTTTCATGTATATTATTCTTTGCTTTCCCTGACTTTGAGCATATATACATTTTCGCATAATTTCTATTTTTTTTTTCAATTTTTCACATCTTATATACAGACTCTTTTCCATTGAGTTATTAAGATGACCATTGTAACGAGTTTTGGGTCGATGACTCCAAATCAGTTGACCATAGGGAATCTAGTTATGAGAAACCCTTAGACTTAATTGTCGAGTCAAATAGGTTTCGAAAAGAGTATAAGATGAAATAATGTTTTTTTCCCTTTTAAAGGGATATACTAGAGTTTATGATTACTAAATTAAAATAAATTTATGTTCAAGGTCACTTTACTAATAGATGAAGGTCTACAATACATCAATTAAACTCATACTTTGTTACTACATACATGTTCAAGTAAATCGTATATAATGCTGTAGAAAAAAATTCCTTTTAAAAGGATATACTAGAGTTTATGATTACTAAATTAAAGTCAATTTATGTTCAAGATCACTTTACCAACAGATGAAGGTCTAAAATACATCAATTAAGCCCCTGTTTGGGAGCCATAGTTTTCCCATTTCTAGAATTTTTTGTATCGTTATTTTCCACACAGTCGGGCCCCACTACACACAAAGGCAGTCAAACATGGTAGGCTGCCCAGCTTGCAACGATAATATTTCTTCTACTTGTGGGAAGAAAATAGCTCCCAAACAGGGCCTAAACTCATACTTTGTTACTACATACATGTTCAAATAAATCATATATAATGTTGTAGAAAAAAATTCTTTTTTTTTTAATTTTCAATTTTTTATGTTTTTTTTTTTTAAAAATCGAACTACCTAAAAAATGAGATGTATGCAATAACGAATAATCACAATTAATAAGCATACACATGCATCAAAAGCACCTAATCAGTTAGGTATACAAATGCACTTACCTTTAATAGCACAGTGATCAATTTCAAAAAAATTGAGATCATTCTTTTTAACTCAAACTTGTCTAGTGAAAGACTTATTCCGAGTAAACTGTACCATTAACTTGATCAAATGACTCATTTAATTAGCGATGAAGTCAATCCGACCATCAAAATCCTGATTTCTATTTCTAATGAAATTTTGATTTCTATTTATGTTCAGAAATTTATAAAACATAAGTCTTATATGTCCCAACTCACCACAATTGAAGTATGTAGGAATAAATTTAGGAACAATCATAGATTTCTAATTTTGAACTTTAAGTGGAGGAAACTTATGTTGTACCGATGATTTCGATTT
Organism: Fraxinus americana; assembly: GCA_035079005.1. NCBI lineage: Eukaryota > Viridiplantae > Streptophyta > Magnoliopsida > Lamiales > Oleaceae > Fraxinus > Fraxinus americana. Next base: position 200,134 of record CM068716.1, on the reverse strand, counting down.
TCAGACACCTACATTCTTGGTCGTGTTCCTATTCAATAGCTTGCGACACTTAGGTCTTATATGTCCTCCCTTACTACATTGGTGACACATGATGATGATCTTATGAGCAACTCTAGGTTTCAAGTTTTGAACCTTAAGCTTTGAGACGTGTACAAACTTATTGTTAGAAGATGAAATAGTATGAGAATTTGTTTCATTATCGTCAAAATCTCTTCTATTCCCAACTGATTTGTTCAGACCTATCATATTATCAATTTTCTTAGATCCGCAAAAAATTTTTTGAAGTTGGACATTTGATTTTTCAATATCACTCATAAGAGATTTAACCTTAACAACTAAAGACTCTTGCTCAACTACAAATATCTAGTTGACTCCTCAAGTTTGGCTATAATGCTTTCTTTTTCTAATTCAAGTGCATCAACATTTTCAAGCACAACTTTATTCATTTTCTTAATCTTAAGAATCTCCGTAAATAATTGTTCATAAGTCTCTCGAATTTCCATACCACACTCAAATCCCCAATCAGAAACTAACTTACTCATCTAAACAAAATTTTGGGTTAATGATCTCTATTAAACTCTAATACCACTTGAGAGTTACTAGTTCGACACTAAAATCACCTAATAGGTGAATAATGCAGAATTAAACTTACCAGTTAAACGCAACAAGTCACTTTTTAATTGTAATAGGTGTTTAGTCAATCAAATCAAGCTATTATATGTTGAATTGCTAAAATAATAAGCAATAAATAATACAAGATTTTTTGACGGAGAAAATCCATAACTTGGTAAAAATTTCGAGACCAAGCCAATAGTTTTCACTATAGACATTAAAAATTTACAATATGATCCAGCCTAGAAAGTCCACAAGACTCCATGATCTAATTTATGTAATTTTCAAGACCTGCTTAAACGTGCTTCACTCACACCTCTTCCCAATCTTCTGGAATTGACTAACTCCCGTGGATCACCAAAATCACCTTGTTCTTATACTCTTCTTGTGCTTTTGGTTCAACCTCCCTCAATTTTTAGCAACATTGGAAAGATATTGAGAAATTACATTCTAGATTATATATAGGAAGTTGGTATTTTAGATTATTTGAATTTGATATTTCTCCCACCTAATGGTTGATTTATCTCAAGAATCAAATGCTTAATCTCAATGCTTGAATATGTTCTTAGATCTTGGAATGATATTATAAATATGTAATATAATGATCAACCACATACAAAAAAGGTAATGGATGTTGGGTATTTACAATAAGAAGTATTTGTGTAGTATAAGATAGATAGAATTCTTGAAAAACGCGACCTAAGATTTTTCGAAAAACATCGTCGTTTGAGTGTTAGGCTAGTGACATGCGAGCGAGAGGTGTATCGCTCGAGTGACAATGATTCCACTTTTTTCATTCGAGCATCAGCTAGGCGATATACTAGCGTAAATCCGACGACTCTTTATTCATTTCTATGCTTGAACCAAAAAACTCATAATTCATTTATACAACATTCCAAAAGACTCCTTGACTTTTACCTCTCTTTTATAACAATTCTATTCTTGTTTTATTATAATTCTTTTGTTTTAAAAATTGCCAATACAATTAAAAACCTAATAGTAGATGTTGACCCCAAAAAATGAACTCAACAGATATCGAGCCCACCATTGCCACGTCAAATAATGATCTGCCGCGTTTCTACTGGAACAGGAGCGATAGTATAGTTGGAAGGAACGCGGGAGGTACTTTCCGGCAAGAGACACAACTGTTCAAACTCCGACGGTTTTATTTAAACATCCTTTGCGCTATCAATAAGAGCTAGATCGATTTCCCTAAAATGAATATCTGTTTTATAATGGAATATGTGGAAGGATAGATAAAAGAGAATATCTGGCAATGTGTTGTGAATTTAATACGGGTTGTATTATTCAAGATCAAGCCAATGCAAGTGCATACAAAAAATTCATCTTCCCTCTCTATACAATGAGGGGTTTGTTTATACTAATCTAACTGATATGGTGACCGTTAGATCAAATCCACGTGGCGACACCCCCTAGACTGAAGCCTCACATCAATGTCCAATCTTTACAATTATTGTTTTGCAGAAGATATGCCGCTCTACTTTGTAGATTGACTTACTGACACACATTAATCTTTTTTGAGAGATCTTCGAATCTGCTATGAAGAAACATTTGCGTTAAACTTCAGTACTTCGGTCTTCAAGAGCTTCTGCCTTTGGAGGGAGGAGCCTTGGACCCCAGGGGCCTCTACTTTCATATGAAGGAGCTTCGGACTATGGAGCTCTGTTTTCACATGAAAGAGCTTTGGACTATGAGGCTCTGCTTTCACGTGAAGGAGTTTCGGAACTAGGAGCCTTCGTTGACCTTGCCTGTGTTGGCTCCCCTATTGACTTTTCAACTGGCTTCCTGTCCACCTGGCTGAAGGGAATACGTGGCTGTTCACGTGGACTACTGATCTAGAGCTTCCAATTCTGGGGGTAACAATAGCCCCCCAAGTCTATGCATGGTTATTCAAGTAATGCATGGATTTTTGTGTTTTCCAGCAAGGGAGTTGTAAATTTTCATTGGCATTCCTATCAACATTTCCCGAAGTGAATTGCCTGAGGACGGAGGTATCAGTCCCAGAATGGGTAACGCATGCTGAGGTTCGTGGACTCAATTTCGAAGTCAGATTGTTGGTCATGGTCCCTTTTTTGACACGAAGTACCATTGTTCGTTTTGGAGGTTGGTATAATAACATTGGAGGACTGTCACTGATTAACTGTCATGATATGTTTCCAAGAATTCTGGGAGGCCCTAAGCGTCCTCAATGGTTTGACGCCGTATCTAATTTCCAAGGGAAGATAATTATCCGAGTACAACTTCCCATACATGTTAGAGCCGCTGCATTTAATGTGAAATGATGGTTTGGTGCCTACGCTCTTTCTGCTAACCCCGGCATGCTTGGGCGAGTGCGATCTACGCTCGAATTTGGACCTTTGAATGTGGAGCGTCAGATACTATGAATGGCTCAAATTAAAATCTTGGAATGAACGGCTAGATGTCAAAGATCGAGATCTAACAGCTATGGTTAGGTATGTCCGTCTATAAAAGGAGATTGCCCCTCAGAAAAGTCCTTTTCCTTTTATTTTTACGTGAATCTCTCCTTACGAGCTTTTCTCAATATATTCCTCGAGATTTCTTTCCTTCTTCATCAAGATTCTTCTGTAAGTGTTGTGATCTTTTGCTGTTTTCACCAAGAATTTTATTTAATTCCCTGGATCCATGGCGTCTTCCTTTTCTTCTTCTGATGAGAGCGTAGGCATTGATTGGTTGGCTGTTGGGTTAGGGAATGAGTTGGCAACAACCGTCGAACCTATCCGGGCTATTGAGGTTGGCAGAGGAGACACCATTTCAGGGGAAGGGTCCGATGGTGAAGATGAGGGGATAACCTGGGGAGCAGCCAAAGTTCCTTCAATCGTTAACCCAACCAAGCTAGCTGACCTTAGGGAAAAGTTTAGGATCCCTTATAATATCGAACTGCTATCCCCATCTCCCAGAGAGCGAGCCTGCTACCCTAGGCAAGGATGCGTAGCCATAAGAAAATACCTTCTTAAATCTGGGCTTCGTTTGCCCCTTCATCCTTTCTTTCGAGCGGTCCTTAGGTTATACGGACTAGCTCCTACCCAGCTCTCTCCTAATGCTTGGGCACAATTAGTTGGGTCTTATATTCTTTGGAAGCAGACTTCTTTGGGCTAGGATATGCCCTTTTATGTTTTTCAAACCATTTATCATCCTAGATCATTAGGCAAGGATGACTCCAAGGTTTGGTATTCATTGTACCCCTGGGGAGGACATGCTCCTTTTGTGTCTGGTCTTCCTTCCTCCATTAAAGGGTGGAAGGAGACATGGTTCTGGGTTCGGGGGAAGTGATAGGAGTGTGAGGGTGACACCGTACCTTTTATTAAGGTTTCGACCTCCTACTCCGAACCCAGTGAGTACCAAACCTTCCATCCCGTTAGTTGTTCTTTATACTTCAATTTCTGGTCCGAACCCCTGTTGCTGATATAACAACTGTTGTTCTTTCTCAGGAACCGTCGAACATTTCGAGCTCGACCATAGCCATTGGGAAGTCTTAGCTGACATTTATCGCCGACCCTCCTCAGCTAGACACTTTGACAATTTGGTCACTTCCCAGCGATTTTACGAAGATTTGTCCCTCATGGCTTCCAAACGTAAACTTATTTTACGAAAATGTTATTTTTACCTACCTCCTTACAGCTTTCCTTTACCCGTCTTACCATGGGGCACTTACGTTTGTAGAGAATTTCGAGAAAAGAAAAATGTCTATCTGATTTGGCCACGATCTTGGCTGCCACCTCCATTGCAGGCCAAAAGGGGGTGAAAGACATGTCTATCGGGGCAGACCGATTAAAGAGAAGTTGGAGAGGGTCAGCAAGGGTGCTGCCTCTCAAGAAGAGGTTCGTCCCCCTGTACTGGACTAGGAAAATAAGGTTGTGGTGGAGGAGCCTAAAAGAAAGTTTCGGGTTCCAACCCCTAGCGGAGTAGGTAGCTCCAGAGATATGCCACCCTCCCAGACTGAAGTCCCTACGGAGGAAAAGTTGTTGAGTAGTTCCGGAGTGGCCCCCTTCAGATTCATATGTGTCTTGTAATTGTCCATGTGTTTGACGGGGTCACCTCTCCCATCGTACTTTTGGATTTTTGGGAGTACAAATTGGCTCAGCATGGGTGCACTCCTTATGGCCTCGGAGAAAGGGGAGTGCTCATTATCATCATCAAGGTCGCAAGACCTCTGAGGTTCATCAGGGTTCTCTTCTTTTCTCGGATTGATCAGGGGAGGTGGTTGGGAAGTCCCAGCTTCGCTTCTGGCTTGTTCCCGCCTATTTCTAGGGGACAGACAAGAAGTACCTCATCATCATACCTATTTCTAGGGGCCTGAGGTGGATTGGCTTGCCTATTTCTAGGCATTCTTGGACTTATCCTGTCGAAGACTGTTCCTGACCTCTGGGGTCTCTCTTCCTGCAGCCTTTCCGAGGCATGATTGTTAGACGAATCCATATTGTCCTCGTCTTCCTGTGGAGCTTCCCTTCCATAAGGGCGATGTCCTGCCATTTGGCTCTGGACCTCCTCCTCGTGGTAATAGGTTCGAGAATCGGGGAATACGTCTTCAGAAGTCGTATGTTGTGGACCCTGATAGCCTCCGTGTTCTTGCATGTGCATCAACATTTCATGCATTGGTTGGATCTGCTGAGTGATATTCCTCATGTTGGCAGCCATTTTTGCCATTTCTCTAGTTAACCTGGCTGAACTCCACTTCCGCTCCTGGGAGTTCCTCGTCTACGCATTGAAGACCTCGATTGGGCTATCGGAACAGCTCGTGAGGGTTTTCCTTCTTCAGGGCGTTCCCTCGTCCTTCTAGGAGCATTTTCGTCAGTGGAACTCATTTCTTGGTCACGTGATATACCACTTGGTTCCCTTTCTCAGGGGGTTTCCAGCTCTTTTTCAGTTCCTTTTTGCAAGGATATTCCTTTTTCAAGGATGAAAAACTCTCTTGGAAACATATCTTTTCTTTTTCCACGCGTGTTTCGTGGTTAAATGTTAGATTTTCCCACAGACGGCGCTAATTTGTTGACCCAAAAAAATGAACTCAACAGATATCGGGCCCACCATTGCCATGTCAAATAATGATCCGACGCGTTTCTACCGGAACATGAGCGGTAGTATAGTTGGAAGGAACGCGGAAGGTGCTTTCCGGCAAGAGATACAACTGTTCAAACTCCGGCGATTTTATTTAAACAGCCATTGCGCTATCAACAAGAGCTAGATCGATTTCTCTAAAATGAATATATGTTTTGCAATGGAATATGTGAAAGGATAGATAAAAGAGAATATCTTACAATGTGTTGTGAATTTAATACGGGTTGTATTATTCAAGATCAAGCCAAGGCAAGTGCATGCAAAAAATTCATCTCCCCTCTTTATACAAAGAGGAGTTTATTTATACTAATCTAATTGACATGGCGACCGTTAGATCAAATCCACGTGGCGACACCCCCAAAACTGAAGCCTCATATAAATGTCCAATCTTTACAATTATTGTTTTGCAGAAGATTCGCCGCTCTACTTTGTAGACTGACTTACTGACACACATTAATGCTACAGACACCCTATGGCAGATGTCACATCAATCATTTCTGAGAGATCTTTGAATCTGCTATGAAGAACGTCTGCGTTAAGTTTCAGTACTTCGATCTTCAAGAGCTTCTGCCTTTGGGCAGAGGAGCCTCGGACCCCAGGGGCCTCTGCTTTCACATGAAGGAGTTTCGGACCTAGGAGTCTCTGCTTTCACATGAAGGAGCTTCGGACCTAGGAGCCTCCGCTGACCTTGCCTGTGTTGGCTCCCTTGTTGACTTTTCAACTGGCTTCCTGTCCACTGGCTGAAGGGATATGTGGCTGTTCGCACGGACTGCTGATCTGGAGCTCCCAATTCTGGGGGGTAACAGTAAATATACCCAATTTATTCTTTCTTGAGCTCATATGGACGATGCTAAGGAGTGCACCATTCATATAGTCACATCAACTTCAACGAAGCTGAATACAAATATAAGATATCGAAAATAATTTTTTTTTATTTGATTGAGTTAATAATTAAATCCATCAACTATTAGTCGATATAATTTCAGTTCTGTCCATAAATTACAGTACAAAACTAAAAAATTGAATTAATTGAGTTGATAATATATCAATCAACTACTGATAACTTTAGTTTATGTGCATTACACGCTTATAAAAATCGCTCTTTTTCAACGTACAAATCTGGCACGGTAGAGTGCAAATACATAGGAGAAAAACGAACCCAAGCTGATTCTGTTTTTCTTCGGCCCCAAAATATAGTTGATTCCTAGAGGGTTTTCAAAATCAGGTTAAGCAGTTCGTAAATTCTCTTATACTACGCCATGTCTTCTACCCTTGAAATTGAAGCTCGGGAGTAAGCGCCGCACCCTACCTACTTGCATCTTTTTACACGTCTATGTGTGTGTATCTGTTTAGTTCATGAAAAGTTACGTTTATTTTCCTGTTTGATATTTGAAAATTGGCATAAATACTGGAGGTTTTTAAAAAAGATTCTGACTTTTTCCAGATTGTAAGCTAAGGTGGAGAAAAATAAGATATTGAGAAATTTTGATAGAGATGTAATGGTATATGATTATTTGTAGATTTTAATCAGAGTGCAACAATTTAGTTTACTCACAAGTATATAGCGCAAAAGCTCCAATTTTCGTTAATTATGTATTGTATTAGCAAAATTTGTAGTCTTTATTTTCTGGGTCTGTAGCAAGATTTCAAACTGAAGTTAAAAACCCTTACTTTAGGCACTTAATGGTGTCTTTTTGGAACATCATTTTTCTGTGTAATTTTGAATACAAAAATTCAGGTACTGCCCAGATAGCTGTCAATGAATCATATCTAATACCTGATATGTTATTTTGATTAGAGTTACTGAAGGGTCAAATAACTGGTTAAATTTTCAAAAACCTAGGAAAAAGCATTATTCTAGTTTCCTGATAGGCAATAAGGGACTCCAGAAATAACTTTTATACTATAAATTCTCCATGTTTTCAGTTCTTAGAATCTTTGTTTATATTAGTTATGATTTTACATATTTGTTTGGCCGTTAATTAAAAACTTGCAGCAGAATAGTAAATGGAGTTATAGTAGTTTGGGAATCTCATCATACTTTTACTTGAATTTTATAATGAAAATATAATTATGCTTTGAATTCTAATTGATCTAATTTTGAGGCCATTTCCTGAAAATATTTTGTTTGCTCCAATTTGTATTTAAGTTGTGGCAAAAAAAAAAAAGTGGAAAAAGAGTTCGCAAACTTGATAATCTAAGTATTCTCATGAATCCTTTTCTCCCTCTTGGAAGTTGGTGGAGGGAGTGGGTATTTATTAGATTCCTGGCGAAAGTTAACTAATTTTAGTACTTTAACTAAATAGAGGAAGTTCTCGCCCATAAGCACAATGTTTTGATATAGCGAAGTTGCTGCTATGTCGGGTCAATCTGACTTGTAAAATAGAGACAGTATTGCAAAGGGACAATTAAAAGAAGATTTTACCACTTGATCGAGAAAATCTGTTGACTGCATTATATACCCAAAAAAATTACTTTGAGACACTGCTACATCTATTATCATTGGAAGACTGAATAACTTGTCTCATTAGTGTGATGTTCTCTGTATTGACATGATGTCGACAAGATTGTTACTAAAACAATTCGTCGACATGGTATCATCAGTAGATTATTGTCAAAGAAACTGTTTATCTTGTCCTTTTCATCATTTTTTTTGCACAATGGTTTGAAGAATATTCTGCAGCCTTATTATGTTGTATATTTGCTAAGGAAATGTAGTCTCAATTTCCTTTCACTTGCAGTGTGATTAAAATTGTTCTTCAGTTCTGCAAAGAGAATTCCTTGCATCAAACTTTTCAGACATTGCAGAATGAGTGCCAGGTGTCTTTAAATACAGTAGACAGCCTCGAAACGTTTGTTGCTGATATTAATAGTGGAAGGTGGGATGCAATATTACCTCAAGTCTCACAACTTAAGCTTCCTAGGAAGAAACTAGAAGATCTATATGAGCAGGTAGGCAACTCCTAATATATCTGGAGAAATGTGTTCAGCTTGTATCAGCTATCTTATGGGGCTTGAAATTTTATTTAGCTTTTGTTATCTATCTTATATACCTTGAAATTTTATGTAATATCAGCCTCTTTAAAATTTCCATATTTTTTTACTACAATTTTTATGACATGATGAAAAGCTAAAGATCTGTAAAGAATGGAACACAAATAATTTGGTTATGGGAGACCTCAATTTGAGCCGTATTATTCGAATTATTGATTATTATCTTCAGTCAGTACCCTATAAGCCCCATGATCAAATGTGAGAATCTGGAAGAAAGTAATTAACACGAATGGTGATAATAGTAAACGATGTATACAAAGGCTGTAGGTATGCAGCCAATTTTTGGAGTGGTCATTTCATATTATTGAGCTGATCCTGTGACTGATCTGTGCGTTGACTTCCAGGTGATTCACTTGGTAACACAGGTCACAAATTAATTTGCAAATTTTATGTTGGTTTCCTTTGATCTTACATCTGCAATTAGACACTGTAAGTTAGTAAGAGGATTACGATCTTTTGCTTATCATTTTTATCAAAGACATAGGTGGTGCTCATACCACGTCTTCTTATGAATAATGAACAGAGTGCCTCCTATGAGTTTCAGTTATACATTTTGATCTTGTTTGAGTTAATACTGCACTTTCTAACTTCTTTTGTACCTAACAAATCTTTGACTTACTCTGTTTCCGTGGCATAGATTGTTTTAGAAATGATTGAACTTCGGGAGATTGATACAGCACGTGCTATCTTAAGACAAACTCAGGTGATGGGTGTCATGAAACAGGAGCAACCTGAGAGATACTTAAGACTTGAGCATCTACTAGTTCGAACTTACTTTGATCCAAATGAGGTCAGCATAGTTGTTCCAATGTTTTTTGGTCTTCAATTTTCTATCTATATGTTATGATATTGAGCATTGCCCTTTAAAGGACAAAGTGTCCATAAGATGAGCATAGAACAGATGAAATATATTAAGATGGACTGTGATACTAGAATCACTAAAATAAGAAATGAGCTCATAACTAACTAGTGAAGGTGACTTCAAGATAATTTAAAGGAAGCATATATATGGTCAAGTTATGTTATTGCTTAGACTTAGAGAAGCTCCGGTTCACAATATCAATGCAATCCTAGAATATATTTCTGGAAGGCAGAGTGATGAAAATTTTAACATTGTTTGGGGTGGTTGCATAGGGTTTGACTTCTTGACCGACATCCCTGGATTGAATGAAATTTCCAAAAATCGTCATTGAGCCTGAAATTGTTTGGAATAAGGTTTAACTTGTATTTTAGTTCTTCCATTTCCCAAACTTAATCTTTATTTTTCCCTTGTCCCATTAAGTATTGTTAAGTCGAGGCACGTTGTTGTCTAGATGCTAGTAAAAATTGTCTAAGTTGTAAGTTTTTGTTTGACAATAATTCATCAGATGCTTGTGCCATTACCACATTTTTCCATACATATACTAGTACAAATTCATGGTAGAAGAATTGTAGTAGTCTTTCTTGGGCCATAGGCCATTCCCAACCTGGAGAATCTCCATTAGAGCGTAGATTACTTGCTAGAAATATTACTTCATCAGATGCTTGAACCACTACCACATTTTTCCATACATATACTAGTACAAATTCATGGTAGAAGAATTATAGTAGTCTGTCTTGGGCCATAGGCCATTCCCAACCAGGAGAATCTCCATTAGAGCGTAGATTACTTGCTAGAAATATTAGTGTTAGTCTATAAAAGTATACAGGTCTTCCAGTTTTTGGTACAATGTAGTTCTCATACAAATCTTACGACAATAGTTGCTACTGTCTTTAATTTTTTTGAGTATCCTTTTCTTTTAAATATTCATTAAGCCTCTGTTTGATGCCATTATTTGACAAAAAAAAAAGTTTTAAATAGTGAATTTTTGGAGAATGTGTGGTTAAAAAGTAAGAAAAGTTTTGGGTCTAAGTGTAGAATATTTTATTGTGTGAATGTGTGTTTGAAAATGAGTACATGGAATAAAGGTTTTGAAATAATGGTTGTCAAACAGGGGCTAAGGAGTTAACTCTGTGTGTGTGATGATCTCATTGTTTCTGTCTTTTAGTAATTGATCTTCCATGAAGTTGCCCTGTAGTGAGCAAATAATGACGTTCCAGATGCCTATATTCTGCATTTTAGGGTGCACATTTCAAATTGCTATCTTCATTTGATCAAATTTGAGGAACTTTTTAACCTATCAAAAAAAAATTTGAGGAACTTTTATATAATTATCTCTACTTCAATAAGATGTTTCTCGATAACTTTTTGATTTTTTTTTCTTTTTTTCTCTATGCTTTATTTTATTTGGAGAGGAGAACTAACGATGGAAAAGATTGAAACTTGTCTCTACGGGAAACTATTTGGTCTTCGTATAAGATAAGATTTGCTAGAAATTCTCATTTATTTATCGTGGAATAGAGTGTTTGACTGGACCTTTTCATGGGTTAAGACTGCCTGGCGAGTTGCAATAGATTCCTCTGATTTGCAATAGGCCTGGAAGGGAATTCTTACTTGAAGCTACATAATTGATTTTTGATCCACATTGAGGCCTTGTCCTTTACCCTAATATTTTTGGAACTTTACCTTATCCACTAATAAAGTTCCTATTTTTTTTCCCAATCACAATGATAATTAGTCGGAGGTTCATGCATGCTGGCAAAGTTCTGTTGACAGTTTCTTGCAAGGTCTGAGATAACCGTGGGAGCCTTGACAGAAGACAGGCTTTACCTGATATAGTCCATTTTGGAATAGAACCATAATTTTCGCCTTCATTTTTTCTGTTATTATTATTATTATTATTATTATTATTATTATTATTATTATTATTATTATTATGGTTTAATATCTATTTTAATAGTAAACTTCTGAAGTTTTTGCCCTTTTTATTGTTCTTATGAGTCTTTTTTCAAGTCTTGAATAATATGTTTGACATCTCATGTGCAGGCATATCAAGAGCTAACAAAGGAGAAAAGACGTGCACAAATTGCACAAGGTTTAATCCTGATAGGCTGCATTTCAATCTTAGTGAAGATTATTTTTATATCCTCCATTTCATTCCTCTCCTGTGCCGAGAGTTAAAGAAAAAGGTTGCATAATGTGTGCAATTTGTGGGTAACATATTAAAATGGAGTAAACAATGTGCAGTAATAGCTAAATATCTAGATTTGGCAGGTGACAATCTATTCAAATTCAACACCAATGATGTCTTTTTTAAATACAGCTTGGAAGTACGAAAACCCTAGTATTGGTTTGTGTAGTTCCTCATCGAATATCTGCTGATGGGACTTGGCAAGAATTCTATGTTGCATTATTATAATGGCATCTTCTGTCAATAAGTTTTCGGGATTCAATCACCGTATATAATAAAAAATATTTCTCTGGATGAAGGCTTCATGATTGCACTATCATAAGAGAGTTTGACAAGTTAAATTATTTATGGACATGGTTTCTCTTAGTCTACCATTTGTTCTAACCTGAACTTATTAACTGTATTTTCAGCCATTGCAGCAGAAGTTTCTGTGGTTCCACCTTCACGATTAATGGCTTTGATTGGCCAGGCTCTGAAGTGGCAGCAGCATCAAGGTTTCAAGTTAAAAAACTCTTACTAGCAATTCGAACTATTATTATGGTGTGCCAATCCTTTGCTGATGTTAAAAACTGTTATCAATTTCAGTTTCCCTATTGAAGAAAAAAAGATCCGGATTGTAGTTCCAGATAATTTAAACATATTTTAATCAATGTTCTCCGGAACAGATTTTATGAAGATGACGTAAAGAAAAAATTAAATACCATGTCATTTTCATTTGGGGCACATTCATTGATTATCTTCAGATGTCTTTTTACCCACACGTTTTGTATATACCAGATACATTTTGAGCCTATCAAAATTGCATGAAACTGCTGTTTACTTCTTAAAAGAAGCGATAAAGCAATGGATCATGTAGGATTGGTTAATGATAAATAACATTGAAAGCTTTTCACGCGATTCCAATAATATTTATTTGGCCAATTTTTCCTGGGTGAAAAATGGGATCATAACATTTAAGCATTATGTATAAGATGTGTAATCAGTAAGTTTTACTGAAGTTTCTATCTTTATTTTTTGTCTAATTGACATTTACAGTGTATTTCACCATATTCCTATATTTTTCTTGATCACCTTCTTCGACTTTATCAGGGTTACTTCCACCTGGAACTCAATTTGATCTGTTCCGAGGAACAGCTGCTATGAAACAAGATGTAGAAGATATGTATTCAACTACGCTTGGGCATACTATAAAGGCAAGTGATGCAACTAAAGTCTTTGTGATACCAGGCTCATGTTTTTGAATTTTCAATGCATAAGCTGCTTTCACCGATTGTACTTGCATAAAATTATTCCCTTTTTTGATTGATCCCGCAGCATGGGTTTTTGTTATTCTTCAAGTAAAATGTTTGATCATTTCTGATCAATGAGCTACCCTTTTCTGTGTTCGAGTGTGGCGTGTTTCACTTTTTACAGCTTTATTACGATATGGTACTCCAGTGTCCAACCTATTCTTTCTAAAAATAGTTCTATTTTTGATGATGCCGTTTTCTTTTTGGTACCTCACCCATCTGTATGCCCTTCATGATAAAGGAGTATTTATATATTTTTGGAACCATCTTGCAAATTAATAGAGAACTGAGGGGTTCTACCTCTGAATCATCTTTCATTGGCAAGTGTACCTTGTTCTAATGAAAAACGAAAATACATGCCAAATTACTGTTGAGTTTACTTCCTGAACATCTGTTTTCTTGACTGTTTTCCCCCTTTTCTCTACCCTTATCTGTGGATCTTAGCTTACAAATTTGGTATATTTATTGTTTTCTCGTTATGACTGTAGTTTGGGAAAAAAAGTCATCCCGAGTGTGCTCGTTTCTCACCAGATGGACAATTCCTTGTTTCTTGCTCAGTCGATGGATTTATTGAGGTTTGATTATTACAAATTCCTTCATTCCTATAAAAATCTTGGAGCTACACCTTGGTGCTCATTTTAGTTCATCCCAGGTGTGGGATCATATAAGTGGAAAACTTAAGAAAGATCTTCAGTATCAGGCTGATGTAAGTTGTCTCTCCTTTCATTTCTCTTTCCCGGCTTTAGTCACTTGAGTAATTTATTATGCCTATTCTGTGAAGTTTGCAAGTTATAACTGCTGATCTGTAAGGCTTAAATTACTTAATGATATGGTGTTATAATGCACTGCCTTGGCTGCAAAAATATGTTGTTTAGGAAGTGATCGTCGTAGTTTATCATTATTGTATTAAAAGCCTCATCATTCACAGTTACCAAAATATAAGTTGGCATCTAAAAGGTTGGCATGTAAGGGTTTGAAATGGACTGCAGTATGTTGAATTCTTAGTTTTATTGGATCTTCTTGTTCTTACCTATTCTTTTTGTTATTTGTTCAGTACCCTTTAAAGGGGCCAGATAATTTATTTTTCTTTAATCTTATATGAATGTGATAATGGATACATATGCTCGTCTGTTTCATTTGTCTGATGTTACAATTTTTTTTTTGTTCATGACTAACAGCATTGATTATTTTTAATTTATTTGAAATTTGACTGCTCATAGAACTCAGTTGTGTTATTTAACTTTTTTGTGTTCTTTCTTTTACTTTTTTAATTTATCTTGTGCACTAACTGGTAATAACTTGGCAGGAAACTTTTATGATGCACGATGATGCTGTCCTCTCTGTTGATTTTAGTAGAGACTCTGAGATGCTTGCTTCTGGATCACAAGATGGAAAAATAAAGGTGAAGCTTCCTTTCATTTTCAGCTTTAATGTGAATCATCTCCAGTAGCTTTGTCTTCTAATTTCACGGACATCTAAAAAGAGGGAAGAAAAGAAGAATCTAGACTTACTCAACACAAAAAGTAAAAGAAAGAACACAAAGAAGTTAAATAATGCCCCTGTTTGACACCCATTTTTTTTCTCATTCTATTTCTCTTTCTTCATTTTAACTACATATTTTATTAATAAAATAATATTACACATAAACCCAAAAATTCTCCTTACTTTTTAACCACATAATCTTCCATCAATCACTGTTCCAAAAATTATTTTCAAACAAAATGGGTGTCAAACAGGGGCAATATTTCTTTTAGGTGAGTTATTATCCTCTGAATGGCATTTTTGGTATAACTGGGGAGTGTCATGGCATCCACTCTAATGTGTTGCAAGGTTTTCAAGTACCATCAAGTGGCTTGTATTAATGTAACAATTTAGCATTCACAATTGCAAATCTATTTAGTAGCTGTAGTTCTCATCTGTTTGAATATAGGTTTGGCGTATTAGGACTGGTCAATGCTTGCGCCGGCTGGAACGTGCTCATTCACAGGGTGTCACGAGCCTTGTCTTTTCACGAGATGGAACTCAGTTGTTAAGTGCATCATTTGACAGCACAGCAAGG
This sequence comes from Fraxinus americana, assembly GCA_035079005.1. NCBI lineage: Eukaryota > Viridiplantae > Streptophyta > Magnoliopsida > Lamiales > Oleaceae > Fraxinus > Fraxinus americana. The sequence goes on along the minus strand of CM068716.1, from coordinate 184,973 downwards.
TTTGAAGTCTTAAGGCTTGAATTATAGTATCACTTTAATCTCATGCCTCCCACCAGCCAAAAGAGAAAAATTCAAAAGGATAAGATAAAGAAATTATAGATGCTTGAAAAGAGGGCCTTTGTTTATGTGATTTTTGCTTTCCATATACTGTACAGAATTCATGGATTAAAGTCGGGCAAGATTTTGAAGGAATTTCGAGGCCATACATCTTATGTTAATGATGCCATCTTTACCAGTGATGGCTCTCGCGTCATAACTGCATCAAGTGATTGTACAGTGAAGGTTAGTTAACTTAGATATGCATTATCAATTGAGGCCAAACTTTTCAGGTTTACAATCATATCTACATGCGGATTATATATGATTGTTGTCTACAGGTTTGGGATTTAAAAACTACAGACTGTCTGCAGACCTTTAAGCCGCCTCCTCCCCTTAGGGTAATTTTCTTGGCATCTCTTAGTGATCGCAGCTTGAATATCTTTGCTAATTTTAAATTTAATTTTCTCTAAATTTGTTCTTTTAATTTACGTTTGAATTTCTTAACCTAATTGCCTCTTTGTCTCTGTTATCTATAGGGAGGTGATGCATCTGTCAATTCTGTTCATCTTTTCCCTAAGAACACGGATCACATAGTTGTGTGTAACAAGACATCATCAATATACATCATGACACTCCAGGGGCAGGTAATCATAATTTACTTTTGATATCTACATGCTCTTTACTTCTTATGCTCCTCCCTCCTCTCTGCCCAAGCACCACCTAAAACAGCAGAAAAACCGAAAGAAACAAAAAGCACTTCTGTTTTTGTGCAAGGAGAAAAAAAAAGATATGAAATACTGAAAGAAACAAAAAGCACTTCTGTTTTTGTGTTAGTCGGAAAAAAAAGATATATAGTATGTGCTGTTTGGATATTTATCAGATTTTGTTTGGTGACCATATTTTCTCTAGCAATAATATGATTCTGGCCCTATTATGTGCTCAAATTAACTTACATAGTGTAAGCATTGCATATTTATACTTACATATTAAATTTCTTAAAATTTTGATATGCTATGCAATCAGTTATCTTGTGATAATACATATAAGCATTCGAAGAAGATAAACAGCCCCAGCTCCTATTTTGTATTGAACCAGATGCCTGTGAATCTTCAGGAGAATAAAATATATTCAATCTCATTTTGTTAGATACTATCGGAAAGTCGCTAAGTTAATCAACATATTGAGACTCATTCCAAAAATTAAGATTTGTTTCATTTTCTGGAACAAATTAAAACAATATTCATTTTAAGATTCAAGGTTTCGAATTTCTGCATCATCTTGTACTTTGATCAGTGGGTTGTCCTTCGATCCAAAGATTTCCCATGAGGGAAAGAGCTTGGTGTTTGGTGTTTATACTGGTTAATTTACTTCCACTTTAAAGTTTCTTTTTGATGTTGATGACAAATTGTCCAAAACTGAGGTCTCTCTTACTGAGCTGTTTCTGATGCCTTTGGTGAAGGTTGTAAAAAGTTTCTCATCTGGTAAAAGAGAAGGTGGGGATTTCGTGGCAGCTTGTGTGTCGCCAAAAGGGGAATGGATTTACTGTGTTGGTGAAGACAGGTAATGGTCAATTAAGTTTTATCTGTTCAGGGACTTGTATCTTTCTTTGCACTGTCATGTAGATTTATCTTGTTATTATTAGAAATTAATTGCTTTAATATGTTGCATTCTCTTGTGCCATACAAATTTCTTTCCTACATTCTCTGGTGGGGGTGAAAATCTGTAATTTTGGGAAGTCTTCATCATGCATGTTGTCTTGTAATTATTCTAGTATAAAGCTGAAGTTTCTTCAAAATAAATCTTCAAAAAGTGCGGCTAATCCCTTGAAAGCTCAAAGATGGTATAAATGAAAATGTGAAGACATAGCCGCGGGGGGTTAGGAGGAGGATGGGGGATGCACATGTGTTAAAACCCTTTAAAAGTAGCTTCAGTATCAGGAAAACAAAGGATCACGTAATTCCAGTGCATCCCGTGTCTGATGTCAGGATACAATGGAAATCTGAGAATATTTCGTATGGTTGCAATGAATAATGTCTGTTCATACCTTTGCTCAAGTGTAAGAGGGTTGGTAATAATTTTGAAACCGAATATGAAATTACCTTTTGTATCTGTTTCACTAAGTTATTTGATTTACATCCGGTGCAGAAATCTGTACTGCTTCAGCTATCAATCTGGCAAATTAGAGCATTTAATGAAGGTAAAATTCTCGTATGGAGACGTTTGCATGGATTTCTTTTGACATTGTATTATTATGGTTAAAAGTTGTTGCTGGTTTTGCTGTGGATCACTATCAGTTTGTGAATGTCTTTCGTTACTGGGCAGGTACATGAGAAGGATGTAATTGGCATCACTCATCATCCCCACATAAACCTGGTGGCCACATACAGTGAAGACTGCACGATGAAATTGTGGAAGCCATGAACTTTCCTATTTAATCTGATATTTGAAAAAAAAAAAAGGCAATTATTTCTCTTTGCAAGCTACAACCTGTACTATTCGGCATTCATAATTTTAATCTTATCGTTCTTGTCCTCCCAACTTGAAAGGGAGTAAACATTCAGACAACGAACATTTATGTTGCTAGCCATTTGTACCTGCTTCACGCTCATAAATTCTCAATTACAAAGAAGCGATGTAGGACTGATCTAGCTTAGTTGATGGGCTTTTGGCCATTTCCTTACGACAGTTCTCTCTTAGGGAACAATACATAACTAAGGTATTTAAGTATCATCATTTCAAAATTAAGGTTTGAAGTTTTAAATTTCAAAAATCAGGTTTTCATTAAAATTTATTTATAATTTAATTATGAAATAATAATTATTAAATTAATTTATTATTAATATTTAATTCTACTATAAAATAATTAACCCACTCCTACCTCTGCCACCCCTACAACTCCGGGGATATTCCGGCGATCGGAAGGCGACCTTTCCGGCGACTGATTCGATTTCGCCAAATATGTTAAGGTCACATATCTATACAATTTGATCACAATTCAAAAATTTTTATGTCACAATTCAAATTTTTCATAGCTCACAATTTATTCATCGGTCACAACTTAAAAATTTAAAAGTCACAATTCGTTCATTAGTCATAAATCACGAAATTTGTAAGTCACAATACTTATTTATGGTCACAAACATCACATTAATCGAACATTCGATGAAAATTTTTAGGTCACAATTCAAAATTTTCATAGGTCACATTTGTTCATTGGTCACAATTTAAAAATTTAAAAGTCATAATTCGTTCATCGGTCACAGATCACAAAATTTGTAAGTCACAATACTTATTTATGGTCACGAACATCACATTAATCGAACATAAATTATATTTAGGTAACAATTTATCAAATTATTGGCCACAATTTAAGGACTTTTAGGTCACACATCATGTATTGGTCACATTTTATCTAATTCATTGGTCACAAATCGTTGATTGGTCGCCAACCAACCAAAATAGTGGTCACAAACAACCAAATTATTTGTGACCACCACCAAAATCATTTGTGACCACCACCGTCTCCACCAGCGGCACCATCAACATCTCAAAACCAACACCACACCCTCCCCAACACCACTATCACCATAACCAACTGCACCCGTCGCCCAACCGCACCCAAAACAGATCTGCACCTAACAATAGAACACCACCTCAAAACAAGCGAACACACACAAAAAACCACCGCTCCACCATCGCGCACCATCACCGCGCACCATCACAACTTTACCTCCACTGTCGTCAAACACCACCATTCCACAGCACCACAGCACCACCATCGCGCACAACACCATACTAGCACCGCACATAGCACCACACCATTTCACCCAACCACCCCACCTACAACAACACAGTAGCACATCACCGTCGCACCCACTGTACTACACATCTCCACCACCAAACTCAAAAATTAAAAAAAAAACAGGGAAGAGGAATGGATCTGGGCGAAGCCATTCCACCACCACTACAATTTACCGTGCAAGGCACCTTCGCTATCATAGCACCGCCACAACCCATTAACTGGTCTCAACAACCGCCACAGCCACCGTCTTCGTTACCACCACAACCATCTTCATTACAGAGAGTGATATTCGCGATCTGCAGCACACAGAGGTGATGCCTCTCCTCGCTCGAGTCGCTCTGTGCGCGACACTCATCCTCGTCTCTACGGCTGCACTCATCGCCATCGTCAGAGAGGATATTTGGAGAAAGAGATGGGGGCGGCTCTGGTCTCTGGCTGTATTGAGAGAGAGAGAGAAAAAAAAAATTGGAAAATAATTAGGGCATAGGGTAGATGATAGAAGCGGTGCCGAAACTATCGATCGTCGGCTTAGGTGCCGACGAGGTGGTGCCAATGGTGGTGCGCCAGTGGGTGGTGGCGGTGGGGATTGAGAGAGGGGAGAGAGCGGTAGGGGGAGAGAGTTAGAGAGATGGAGAGAGAAAATGAAATTAGGGTTTGAAAATTGTGTATACTTGATTTAAATAAAAATTAATTTAAAAATAATTAATTAAAACCTGATTTATATATTATTAAAGTTGATTTTGTATTTTTGAAAATGGTAACTTAAAAACCTTTGTGGGTGTAATTTCCTCTTTCTCTTATTCTATTTTGTTTCTTTTTTTTTTTTTTTTTGGGCTTTTGGCTTTTGGGATTCAGTCCCCAGCTTTAATGATTATTCATCTTGAGCCCTTTTTTCCATACATTTTAATCCTTCAGCTTTCCAATTTCTTCCAATTGAATTCAAGAATTTTCCCACCACCAATATTAAGTTTAGATCAACCATTGAAAGCTTGTAATTTAATGCCAAACTTTATATTTCCTCCGTTATTTATCTTTTTCCTTGTTTTTTTCAATTCTATCCAATTGCTTCAAGTTTTACCCAACAAACAAAATTGACATCGAATTAAATTATTAATCATCAAACTTAATTCATATAATGTAAATTAATTACATCGTGATCGATCAAATTCGAAATCAACGAAGATGAAGAATTCAATTGTGATTTGCCTGCTTTCTCTGGCAATTTTGTGGAGTCCATCTTTAGGTACCTATTGCTTCTATTATTTTCTTGAAAATGTTGTATGTGTTGATTCTATATTTTGTATAAAGTTTCGTTACATTTTTTATGTTGTCCGGACATGAATACTGCCAGGCAAACTGGTGAATGTGGTGACGATGGAAGAGAAGATTGCGTTAAAGTAGTAAGGGAGCAATTTCCAGTAAGTCAAAATGCAATTAATATTAAATGTGTAGATGATGATGATGATCCAAGTCAAAGCAATTGCAACTTTGAGTTTGTCTGCGGATCCCGCAGATGAACACTAACACATTATTCATATTAACCATTTCTATAATTCTATTCTAATAATAGTAATAAAAATATTTCTAGTTGAAATTATTTGTTTTCATGGGTTTCTTGGCTTTAATTTTCTTTCTCCAAAATCTTCCCTTTTATCATATTTAACTTTTTCTTTCCCTTAGTTTTATTTTTTTTTATTTATTTATTTTTTATCTAGGCCGTTAAATAAGAACAATTGTTATTAATTTTGATAAAATGTGGTTAGTATACATTACGGTTGTTGAGTAAAGCTGGGTGCAAATTCATTGAATTGGACGAAAGGAACAAAAAATGGAATATAATTCAAACTTCGGGACCAAAGTACAAATATTCAATAATTGATTTGGACCACAAAATAACAATTGAAGCTAGGAGTCAATTGGGCAATTAGAAGTCAAATAAAGGAGTGAAATATAATTAAAGTATTTTCACAAATCAATTTTCGGCCGCACAAGTTATGCTCCAAATTTCAGCCTCAAATTGAGACCCATTTTTTGCATAGACAATGTTCGAATTATAATAATGATTTTTCCAAAAGTATTTTAGCTCTTTGAGTCACCTTTCTGACTCACCTTGAATCGTTTCAATCGGATATCGATAGATGAATATATGACAAAAATACTAAAGGCTGCAAAGAGACATAACCATGCGCGGTGCATAGACAACTTTCCTTATTTAATTGAAACTCTTTTATAATCGAATTTGGACGTGTTTCTTGATCTAATTTCACCTTCTATAAGTACAAAACATAGGCCGCCATTGGAGGGATCTCTATCTAACTTCTTAATACACATCCATATCATAAATTAAGAACAAAATACCAATTTACATATTTTGGGAGAGAAGATCAAAATCTAACAAGAATTGAAGGCTAATTACATAAAGAAATTAAAGATTTCAACCTTGGAACTGAAGATCAATATCTTTTGTATTCTTTCATGATCCGGATGATTATTTTTCATTATTCTCCTTATAATTTATATTAAGTCTGTTAGGCTAGATCTTTTTTTTTTATTGGATGTGAAGAATATTTTTGTTTATTTATTTTAATTCAAGACTAATAGTTTAGTCAATTCTTGAATTTCTTGATTAATTTTGGATTTTTATTGCATTATTTAATTGCGTAACTAATAATTAGATAATTAGTTACTGGTTGTAATGTTGAAAAATTCACAATAAATTTAAAACACAGTAAGATTAACATACGGGTAACAGATGTTAGGAATAACAATATCGAGTGTTCAATCATATGATAATAGTATAATTTAATGCGTTCTACTCATTCAAATTCAGACTAGAAATATGATATGGTAATGATTAGAATATATTTAATTTATCTTAGAAAAGAAAATTTTATATCGTATATTATTGATTGTAGAGAATGCATGAATAAGACTAGATTACATAATTAAAATTGTAGTAGATAACAATAGGTGGTTTCAAATTCCAATATAATCATCAATTCATTCATACAAATTCAAGTTTACATCATTTTTAGAGTAATTTAGAATAATCACAAATTCAAATATATTTTTTGTCACATACTTCGAATTCAATACAAGATTAGTAGACTTAAATTGAAATTATTTCTTGTAGGACGATAACTCTTCTCATCACATTTATTACTTGTTAACGATCCGTTACGCTTACGGTAATTGTCTGAACGCGCGCACACGCACACACAAATACATTTTCCCATTCTCATCCTTAGAATAAGGGAAAAGAAGAAATAGAAAACTAGCCTAAATTTGAAGGTGGGTTGAACGAAGATATTAATTCAAGAAGGTAAGAGCTAGGATATAGACTCTTTAATTCAATAGAGAGTTTCATAACCAAGCTATACAAGTCCTCAAAGGGCAGTAGCAACAATGGATGAAAAATTTCAATTAAAGAAGTTGATACAGTGACCATGGGTGCCCCAAAACTTCTTTATTTCACAAGCTATTGATGTCTCATATTTTTTCTGTGAACTAGGGTTATATCAGTACCCATAATTATTGATCAACAAATTTCTAGGACTTGTGTAGCCCATAGAGGACTTCTAAAAGTGGAAATTACACGAATCCAGAAATTTGAAGATCTCAATTCATAAATTAGAGGTCATGTTTACAAATTCAAAAATCAGAGGTTTTTTAATTAACTAATATATAAATAAATATTTTTACTAAATATAACAAGTCAAAAACTAATTAATCTACACTACACTACACAATTTCAATCCCAAACCCTAACTATCCATCTCCATTCTTTCTCTCTCTAAACCTCTTGCCAATCTATTCTCTCCTCTCACCCACTCCATATCTGCTCGTCGACGATGAGGTGTGGCACACTGCGTGGCGTGTGATATTTGGAAAGGATCGGCATTGGTCATCAACGTTGCACAGATCGACTATAGATCGATCGATGCCACTGTGTGCGATCGTTGCCGCGCGACATTGCACTCAACGAAGCACCGATCATCGTTGTTCGCAATGCTGCAAATCGGGTTTCCTTCATTTTTTCTGTAGTCACAAGTGGTTGTGTTTGTGGTTTTAGTTGTGGTTGCTGATTGTTGGGTGGTTGTGTGAGATTCCAATATTGTCTTTGATGTGTGTGAGATTCCGATAGCACAGGTGGTAAAGGGGTAGTGATGGCGAGATCAAGGACAAAGCAGATAGTTAAGGGATCGAGAACAACCTACAGATTTGGTATGCGATTCTTTCGATCTCGTCTCACCAGGGCTGAGATATGTCGGTGGTGGTCGTGCTGGGTATGGGTTATTCGGTGGTTGTGGATAGAGGTATAGTTAGTGGTGATGGTGGTGCAATGCAGGTGTTTGTGGCACATGTTGGTTTGTTATGCAAGCAGTGGTGATGGTGGTGTATTGTAGGTGGTGAAGGCGATGGTGCATTGTAGGTTGTGGCGGTGGCGATGTGGTGTGGAGTCGACGACTGTGGTGGTTGTTGGTTGTTGATGATCATCGCAATGTCAGTGGTGGTGCGGCTGTTGTTGTGGATTTGATTTGTTGGTGTTTTTTGGGCGACGATGGCAACGATTTTGTTGGTGGTGGTGGTGGTTGTTGGAAGTGGTGGTGCTTGATGTATTGGGGTAGGAAGTGGAATTAAGAGGGTTTGTGACCAATTATTTAAGACTGTGACCATTAAGTTGGGTATTCTGTGACTAAAAATTAATGTGTAATCGATAAATTGTGACTAGTAAATAATATGCGACCTAAAGAGTCGAACTATGACTTATGAAATTTGTGATTTGTAACCGATAAGTGAATTTGTAACCAAATTGTATACAATTGCGACCAAGTTGTGACGTATAAATTTTTTTATTCGTGATCGATGAACAAATTGTGACTTATAAAATTTTTGAATTGTGACTGTAAAATAATTTGTGATCTATAAAATTTCTGATTTATGACCGTAAAAGAATTCGTGATTTATATAATTTCTGATTTGTGATCGATGAACAAATTGTGATATATAAAATTATTGAATTGTGAACTTAAAATAATTTGTGACGTTTCAATTTTTTATTTGTGACCGATGAACAAATTGTGAACTATAAAATTTTGAATTGTGACCATAAAATAATTCGTGACATGTAAAATTTGTGATTTATGACCAAATATATGAAATTTGTTACCAAATTATATGGAATTGTGACCTTAATGTATTTAATTAATAAAATATATAATTAATTAATTAATTTATAAATAAAATTAAAAAAAACTCTGAAATTTGAAAATTTAAACTTAATGTCTTAAATTTGAAATTAGTAAAACCAAATTTCTTAATTATGAAATTTCCCACTTCTAAAATCCGCGTAGGAATCCATCCAATTTTCGTCTATGAACATAATTTTCGTTATGCGAGCTACACGAGATGATTCGAATTAATTTAGCCTTAACCGAAATAATTAAAATTTGTGGTTTTTCCTATAAATGAATTAATATATTTATAAATGTATGACCTAAATTAATTAAAACAATGCAATGTTATAATTAAATACAAGTTTTATAGAAATATAATTATGAAAAAGCACATTAGGGTCCCGAATCCCCTTGACAACGTGATTCAATTATGAAGACCGATATTCCTAATTTATTTAACAATCTCTCTCGAGTAGAACTAAACATATTCTTACATGTGACTGACTATATTTCTACGACGGATGTGAGCGTATAAAAATGTGTTAAATATTTATGAATACTTAAAGATCACGTAAAGTATAGCGGTATATTTCTATCACTTATCGATCGAGCTCTACAACAAAAGACACTATGCTTAACTTATTTTTCATCTTTCGAAGGTAAAACAAGCCACAATATTCATACAATTAATGATCAAGTAATTGTAGAGAAAAATAAATTCATGTTAATCATTCAAGAATTGAAAACATGCTCTAAATGTTAAAAATAAATAAAATCAAGAGTTAAAAGTTCATGATATAAGGTTTATTGTAATCCTACCACAGAAATTATTTAGCTACTCTTAATATCGAAATTAAACACGTAAAATGGAACGATATCACCAAAATTTGAGGGAACGTGATTAATATCCAAATTACTTGGACAAATTATTGATGAATTACTGAACAAAGAAATTTGAAATTATTTCTTCAGCTGCTTCCGTCTGTTTTCTCTGCGTGTAAATATATATGGGTTTTGCTACAAGTACATGTAATTTTTTCACAGAAGCTTCACAGGCAACACACATGGGTGGCGTGGGTGGATAAATTTTTTTCATATTTAATGCAGGTGGGTCCCATACATTTGTGAGTAACCTGTAAGATTTCTGTGAAATGATTTCCTGTACTTTAGGATTAATCCAATATATATTCCTCCAATTCTGCCTTCGTATGCGTGTAAATATATTTTTTCTCCAGCACCAATTGTTTTGTCCAATTAAAGTTCCTTTTTAATCCACTCATCAGCCTCCGCCAATGTTCTATTGGAAAAAGGAATCCAAGTGGTGTTTTAATTTTTTTTAATTTTTATTATTTTTTTAAATTCATCCACTAATTGGTTTTGTCCCATAAGGGGTCCAAGTGCAACCAAGGCTTCAATTCTAATTACAATGTATTATTTACCTCAAGGCTTCAATTCTTTAAAGAAATGCACTTTAATCCTTGAATTCAATTAATTATGTAGGCCTTCAATTTAAAGTGTAGAATTTGATCCCCAAAACTGTAACTTTTATTCAATTTAATCGTTCTTTATTTTCCAAACGCTTAGAGACAAGTCCAATACTGAAACAAATGAAATTAACCCAAGTTAGGTCAAAGTCAATGCATTTGACGATATAAAAGTTTCCCAAATAAGTGCACAAAATGCATTTGTCACATGCTACTGAAAAATTAAATTTGATAATAATAGATAGGATATTTATGCCATTTTACTCATGGTTATTTAAGAAAATAAGAAAATTGTCGTGTACCAAACATTTATTGTGGTGGTAATATAACCACCCTAACTACAATTCAATCAGTCTTGTTTTTAGGTAATTTGTTGCCCAAATAGCAACTTATTAAAATGATCTATTGAAGCAGAATAGCAGGAGAGAAGAAGAAGCAGAGAAGAAGAAACTGTGAAAAATGGAGGGAAAAATCTCTTTTGATTGAAAACGATTTACGTCATTTGTATAAATAGAGTTGAGCTACCTTGATGGCTGTACAACTAACTAATTGATTTACAAATTAAGTTGCAAGTTGTATGAAAACTAATCCAGCTAACTAAACTAACGAAAGATTCTAATACTCCCCCCAAAGATGGACGATGAATATCAGTAATGGATGTCCTTGACAATAAAGGGAATAACAAAGAACCCGACAAAGCTTTGGTGAATATGTCTGCCAACTGATGTTGAGATCTAATTAGTAAAAGTTTGATGAAACCTTCAGTAACCTTATCACGGATGAAATGACAATCAATCTCAATGTGTTTTGTCCTTTCATGAAAAATAGTATTGCTGGAAATGTGAAGTGCAACTTTATTATCATCGAAAATCAGGGATGGAGCTAATGAGGGAACCTGAAAATCATGAAGTAGCTGATGAATCCAAACAAGTTCACTAGATGATTTGGATATGGTTTGCTACTTCTAAGCTTTCCAAGAAATCATAGAATCACCAAGGAATGCACAAAACCTTTAGCAGATTTTCTTGAATCCAAACATGATACCCAATCATCATCAGCAAATGCTCGAAACTGCAAAGAAGAGGAAGCAGAAAAAATCAATCCTTGACCTGGAGTGGCTTTGAGGTACTGTAATAAGTGATGACTAGCATCAAGGTGGGGTTGGCGTGGCTGAAAGACAAATTGATTGAGCTTGTGAACTGCGAACGTTATGTCTAGTCGGGAGATAGTTAAGTAAAGTAGACGGAAAACAAGCCTTCGATACATAGAAGCATCATCAATTAACTCCCATTCAAAGGAACTAATGCGAACTTTAGGGTCCACAGGTAGAGCAGCTGGTTTGCAACCAAGGAATCATGTATCTTCCAAAAGTTGTAATGTATAGTTCCTTTGGGAAAAGAGTATCCCATTATGAGTTCTAAGTATTTCCAAACAAAGAAAATACTTCAGTTTTCCAAGATCTTTGAGTTTGATCTGGCAATGTAAAAAAGTCTTCAAATCCCCAATCACACAATGATTTGGTCATGTGATAATAATGTTATCAACATACACTAATATGCAAACAAAAGTTTCACCAGTTCCCTTAGTGAATAAAAAATAATCTGATTTTGATTGATGAAAACCATGAAGAACAAGAGCATGATAAACTTAGAAAACCATTGTTTGAATGCTTGTTTAAGATCATAATTGGATTTGTGAAGTTTACACACTAGCTATTCACTTCTTGCAAGATCTGCATCTGCTTACAATATACCAAGGGCATATCCATCTAAATTTCTTCAAATAAGTTCCCATTAAGAAATGCATTGTTGACATGCAATTGAACAAGAAGCCATTTGTGAATAGCAGCAATAGCTAGAAGTATCTTCACAGTCACGAGCTTAGTGATTGGCGAAAATGTTTCGATGAAGTCTAAGCCCTCTTGCTGAGTATAGCCCTTAGCTACTAAATGGGCTTTGTACCTTTCTATGCTCCCATCAGGCTTATGTTTAATTTTATAAACCCACTTGCAACCAATATAATGCTTGCCCTTAGGTAATTTTGTTACTGACCAGTTATTGTTCTGTTTTATGGCTGCCAATTCAGATGCCATAGCTTTTTTCCAATGTTCAAACTGGACAGCTTGATTGTAGAATTGTGGCAGAAGATACATTAAGAAGAAAAGTTCTGTGTGAGGGAGAGAATTTTATATATGATATGTACTTGCTTAAAGGGTATGTTGAATTGTTGTCTGGGGGGAGGTGTGTTTGACATGAGATTGCAGTAAAATTCATGAAGGTAGGAAGGTGGTTTGATGACTCTATTAGACTTTCTGGGAATAAAGGAAGAAGTATGATCAGAACTATGTTATCTTGAAGGAATAACAGATAATTCATTACTGTTTGAATACATGTCAGAGGTTGAGATTATAGCTGAGCGAGAAATAGGCACATTAGGAGCAATATGAGACAGAACTATGTCAGGAAATGGATCAATGAGTTCAGTTGTATGAGTTATGGAGTGAAATGGGAAATGATTTTCATGAAATATAACATCTCTAGAAATAAAGAAGGACTTAGAAGAAACGTCATACAATTTATATCATTTGATGCCTGGAGGATAGCCAACAAACACATATGATTTGGCTTGTGGACAGAATTTATTTCTATGAGACATTAATGTGGATGCAAAACATAGGCTTCCAAATACTTTAAGAAAAGATTAATTCACTGGACTATTATACAGTATAGAAAAAGGGGTCTTGTTTTTCAAGATTGGTGAAGGAGTTCTATTGATTAAGAAGGTGGCTGTTAATACACACTCTCCTAAAAAATTGGATTGGCACCCTGGATTGGAAAAATAAGGCTCTTGGCACATTAAGAAGATGCTGATGTTTTCTTTCAACCACAGAATTTTGTTCAGGTTTTTCTACACATGAAAATTGATGAATGACTCCTTTGACATCAAAGTAATCAGTATACTATAGTTCCTGGGCATTATCTGACCTGAACTGCTTGATGGTTTTGTGGAATTGAGTTTCTAATAGAGAAAATAAATTAGGGATAATGAAGCTCGCATCAGATTTATGCTTCATGAGATATATCCAAGTAAAGCATGTGCAATCATCAACTAATGTAAGAAAATATATATGGGCAGCATGTTTTGGGATGTGATATGGCCCACAAGTTGAATCAAATCAAAAGTATCAACATGCATATGGTTATTTGAAACAAATGATAGTCTCCTTTGTTCGGCCAAAGGACAAATACTACAAGGAATTACATCACCATCATTCTATTTATTACAAGTAAATTGTAAATGTCCTTTCAACGGGTTCAACTTCTGAAACGACAAATGACCAACTCTATGGTGCCAAATTCGATCAGTTACATTATTTACTACTGAACAGGAAAGAGAATTGACTACATTGGGCAAAAAAACTGAATCAAAACTAGTATCAATGACATAGAGACCTACAGTCCTTCTACACTTGCCAATGATCTTCAATGTGTGCAAGTCCTGAATAACACATGAATTAGTGAGAAACTTGATGGAAGAGGTGATTTCCTGATTAAAGCACTGATTGATAGTAGGTTGAACTTGATTTGAGGGACATATAAGACATCATCTATTATCAATTCTGGAGAAATTCTCACACTCCAAATAAATTGCACATGAATCATTTCACGGTTAGGTAGTGTGGCATATGCATTTTCAACATGCTTCAATACGTGAAAGGCTGATTTATTTGAACATATGTGGCTTATAGCACCTGAGTCCACTACCCAGTATTTAAATGAATTGAGGGATGGAGTACTGGAAATCGAGAAGCATGTATCGACACATTACTAGATTTATCATCCATTTCTGTTTCCATCTTTGCATCCTTGAGATGAGTGTTCAACAGATCCATCAGGTGTTGGTATTGATTTGAATTGAGCATCTGCATAAAGCCCCCAACATTTCCTTGTGCTTGATTCACATTAAGTTCAAACACTTGATGCTCAGAAACTTGATTAACCACAACACGTCTGGCTTGGTTACTTGGTCCAGTTTGATTGCTCATTTCAGACCTTTGTCTAGGCTTGTAGCCTGAGGGTTAACTGTGCAGTTTGTAACACTTATCAATTGCATGATCCGTGATTCCACAGTAAGAACAAATAGGTCTTTCCTTTTTCTGAATTCTGATATAATGTTGTCCTGTCCCGACTTTTCTAGTTTCACGCTGTACTTGGAAAGCAATGGAATTATTTGTTCCAGGCATTATATTGACCCTTCTTTGGTTTTCCTCCTGAGAAACAAGTGCAAAAACTTTATTGATAGGAGGAATATGATCCATTAACAACAGTTGACCTCCACTTCAGCAAAGGATTCGTGCAACTCATTAAGAAGGACATTACATGCTCCATTTGATAATATTCAACAAGCTTCCTATTGCCTTCACATACACATTTTCCAAAGGAACATATAGGTCTACAATCGCTAAGTTCTTCCCAAATTGTCTTCAACTTAGTTAAGTATGAATTCACAGATAATTCTCCTTGTGTGAGGTTCATCATTCTCTCCTTAACTGGAATATATAAGGACAATTCCTCTATTGATAGCATTCCCTTACATCTGCCCAGATCTCAAAAGTAGACTCCGAATATATGACACTTGTAGAAATTTCCTTGGATACTGAATTGAGAATCTAAGAAATAACAATGTTGTTATTGCGTATCCATGAGTTGAGCAGTTCATGATCATTTTCAGGCCGCATAATAGATCTATTGATGAATCCTAATTTATTCTTTATGGACAATCGATCATCATTGATAGATTCCAAGAAGAGTCAATTGTCGTGAGACAAGAACAAGGCAGGATTATCTAAATGATGGAGAAAATATGGACTGGTCCCATCATCGATTACCAAATTGTTTGTAGTTGATGAATTTGGAGGTAGTGAAGCCAATGGATTTCAGTAGTTTTGATCAGCAAATTCAATATTAGACGATATCAAAGTTCTGATACATATTGAAAAAGAATAGTAGAAGGAGAGAAGAAGAAACTGTGAACATGGAAGGAAAAATCTCATTCGATTGAAAACGATTTACATCATTTTATAAATAGAGCTGAGCTACCTTGACAGCTATACAACTAACTAATTGATTTACAAATTAAGTTGCAAGTTGTATGAAAACTAATCCAGCTAACTAAACCAACAATTAACTAAACTAACTGAAGATTCTAATACGATCCACAAAAATCCAAAGTTAATTATTGTTGAAGATTGTTGGCAAATAATTATATCATCGTGAATTGATTTGGGATGAATAACGTCGTATACAATGAATGCTATAAAATGTTAATAGTCGAGGCAAGAGTTCAACTGTTTCTCCTTAAGACGATAATGTCATGCACTGAGGCAACGGTAGTTTGGCACTCGCCTTCCAAGATACAACGATCTCGACTTGTAATAGTAGTACTACAAATTACAAAACCCGGCGAGCCTATTCACGTTTTGATCTCTCTAAAATTGGAGGACTAAAATGCACGAAAATAATTTTTCGAAGCTGGATTGCAAAATATGAATAATGCAGGGATGAATGAATAATTTCGAAAGAATAATAAAATCAGAATTGATTTAGAGTGAATGAAAATTGGGGTATGAGGGCCTATTTATAGAAGTTGAAAAATTGTGTCCAAAAAACACAACAGCCGAAAACTTGTGTCATCAACAGACATAAACCGTTAACTGCCTTCTAAAAGAATCCACACGTCACGCATAGAAAAATCGGAGAAAAATAATATAAATTAATATATTATTATTTTTAAATAATAATAAAATAACATAAATCAAATATTATTTTACCAAAAAATTATATATATTAGTTGGCCCAAGCTCACGACCCAAGCAGACTGGCCGGACGGCATGGACGACGCGCGCTGTGGGTTTTGGACCAACCTACTAGCATATATGTTCTCTCCCATTCAAAGACTATTGGTACCCTTTGAGGTCCAAATCCAAGTCCCAAACTTTAGCAATATAAAGTGGTTTATACTCTTCTAGTTTTCTTATGTGGGATTTGCACTTTTCCAATTTCCCACCAATTTTTATTCCAATTTATTTCAACTTTAAGTGGTCATCTTTTGGCCTTAATTTCTCATTCACCCTAAATTGGTTTTGAGAAAATAAATACATTATATTAATCTAATCATGAAGTAGAACACGCTAGGTCAAAGAAATATTTTGTCCAACTAAAGGGACCCACTAAAATAATTGGTCAAAAGTTGATCAAACCAACTTATAAAAAACCAATTTTTCCAACAATTATATCATAATTAGAAGAGCTTTGATCACAAACATACGTCATTTCTAGTGAAATAAGATTATATTTTCAACTAAGATCCTGTTTGGTACATATTAAAATTTTCATTCTCATTTCTCTACTCATTTTTAATCACACATTTTTCAATAAAATAATATTTTCCATCACATCAATAATTTTTCCTTCTTTTTCAACCACAAATTCTCTATCAATCCACTATTCTAGAATACATTCTTCCAAAATAATGTGGCTCAAACACACCCTAACGAAAAGAAATCAAAGATGACGAAGAACTCAATCTTTGGTAACCAACTTAATAAAATTTTGATCAATATTCAAATAATCTAGACAATAGTTGTATGTAATCTGATTTCATATAAAATGAAAATTGTGATAATGTCTCAACCTTATTTCCGTTTTTGACCTTTTTTCTCTCAATTTATGGTAGAGTAATGAGCGACCAACACTAAAAATTTACTAAAATCTTCACCCCTTTTAAAATTATCAAAAAGAAATTTTTTTTTTTGTGCTCCTGGTCATCACTCTGGTAAGAAAATTATTATTATTATTATATTGACGTATTTGGTAGATAATTTATTGCCTGAATAATAACTAACTATATTAGCCCACTTTCAAATTATGAAAATTAATCGTGTCATAATCCAAAGAACTATATATAAAAAAGTGGTATCAACTCTCATTTCATCACAAACAAATTCATCGTCGCTAGAAAATTAAGACTTCTATTTCGCACCTGTTAAATTGTATTTGGCCAAATGCCTACTAAAATGCCTACTAAAATTAAATGTGTAGTGTAGTTGTTGGACCAATTCAAAGCAAATGCACCTGTTAAATTGTATGTGGCAAATGACCACCAACACATTATTCCTACATATTATTGCAAATCCAATAAAAAATACTACTTATAGTTAAATTTATGGATTAATAGCAGAAAACTCCTATAAATGTTTCCATTTGAGATATATCTTCCTGCTTATTGAAAATCGCAGAAAACCCTCTCATTTTGAAACCTTTTGTGCGAAAAACCCATTTGTCGTCTAGATCCATTACATTTGTTGTTAAAAAGGTAAAAATGTCAAAATTAGAAAGGAATAATTGCGATTTCAGCATTCAAAACTTTAATTTTTTTACAAATTAAATCCATTTTTTTTATACGTGCCACTTATAGCCCATGTTTGGTACACATCAAAATTTTCATTTTGATTCTTCTGCATATTTTCAACTACACATTTTTTAATAAAATAATATTTTCCATCACGTCAATAATTTTTCCTTTTTTTTCAACCACAAATTCTCCATCAATCTACTATTCCATAATACATTCTTCCAAAATAATGTGGATCAAACACACCCATAATTCCAAATCTTTAAAATTTTATTTTTCACCCAAACCCACTTCACCTTCTTCCAAACAAAAAAAAAAAAGGTTCTCTCCACCCCAGAGTAAAATGTTTGAATGGTCACCGAACTGGTCACGACTTACTCACTAAACTTCAAATTGTCTCTTAATGGTCACTAAACTTTCTGCCGTTGCACCACATCCATCACTCACCAAATTCCGTTACTATTGAAGATGGCGTGGTGGACGGAAAACACACGTGGCAGGTGACGGCCGTTAAAAAATGACAATTCAGCGGAAACATTGTTTCATTACTCATCCAACTTACATTTTGTCACATTTCACTTATCGAACTTCAAAATACTTTCCAATGGTCACTCATCTTTGAAATGTTGCACTCTATTGATCATTTACATATTTTGTTCCCTTCATTCCTAATGTTCGCACAAAAATGTTAAAAAAAATTTGCAACTCAACAAAACTTAATTCACCAAAATCATCATATATGAAACGTGACTTCCACAGCCCCATCAACTTCTTTAAAACTAAATAAATCGTCCCCAATGATTCTTTTAGAAATATCATTCTTCTAATTCGAACGTTTGCTATGCAAAAAAAAAAATAGATTTCAATATGATATTTCTAAAAAAATCATTGGGGACGCTTTATTGAAAAAATTATTCTTTTAGATAAAAACAAAGGTCTGGAAAGAAGAAAACGTGAGGCAACTTAGCTGCTAATCTGATTTTTCTATATTTTGTACAACAACTTTTTTACATTATAAAAGGTGAGATTTTAACCTACTACAATACTTAAAATCAACCCTACACTTGTCTATTTTACAGCCCTTGAATTAGACAAAATAAAGAAATATTTCTTTGACTTTTTCTAAACACTTTACACATCAACATTCTCCCCCTTAATGTGTTTTTCTTGAACTCCAAGTCCAGCTCTTAGTTGCTGAAACTTTGATATCGGAAGTCCCTTTGTGAAGATATCTGCCACTTGTTCTTCGGACTTGCAATAGTTTAGTTCAACTTGTCCATCTTTAATTGCATCTTGAATTAAGTGATACTTGATTGCAATGTGCCTTGTTCTACTATGAAAATATGGATTCTTTGCCATTACAATAGCTGATTTGTTGTCACAAAAAATGGTGTGGCTTCTCCTTGCTTCTCTCCAATATCTTCCAAAATTCTCCTTAGCCATATAGCTTGAGAAGTTGCAATAGAGACTGACATATTCCGCTTCAGCTGAGGATTGAACAACAAATTGTTGCTTCTTAGATAGCCACGAAAACACTCCTGAGCTAAAGGAAAATGCATAGCTGGAGGTGCTCTTCATATCATCAACACAACCTCCCCAATCACTATCACAAAAGTCTCTTAACTTCACTTCCAAATTCTTCTCAAATCTGATCCCAAAGTTTAATGTCCCCATTATATACCTCAAAACTCTTTTTCCAACACCAAAATGTTTATGACTTGGAGTACTCATGAACCTTGAAAGCAAACTTGCGGCAAACATGATATCAGGTCTTGTTGCGGTGAGATAAAACAAGTTTCCAATTAAACTTCTATAAAGAGTTTCATCAATCTTCTTTTCTCCATCATCCTTCATCAATTTCTCATTGCGAGCCAAAGGAGTTTCTACACATTCACATCGAAACATTCTAAATTTTTTAAGCACTTTTTCGGCATACTTCATTTGAGAAATAAATACCCCATTTTCATCTTGATATACTTCTATACCAAAAAAATGATGCAACAAACTCAAATCACTCATTTGATATCTTTTCATCATTTCAACTTTAAATTCTTCAATTATTTTTGCATTATTTCCCGTAAACACCAAATCATCAACATATAATGCAATAATAAGAATATCAGTGTTACCTTGATGTTTCACCTACAAGGTTGGCTCACTTTTGCTCTTCAAAAATCCACGTCGTTGAAAGTAGACATCAATTTGACTATAGCATGCTCTTGGTGCTTGTTTGAGCCCATATAAATCATTTCTTAGTTATACACTTTATCTTTTTATCCTTTGATGATGAAGCCTTGAGGTTGTTCAACATATACCTCTTCTTTGAGTTCTCCATTCAAAGTGGCTGATTTAACATCAAGTTGGTACAATAACAAACCTTTTTGGGTTGCAAGAGCAATGAGTGCTCTAATGGTGTCTAGATTAGCAACCAGAGCAAAAGTTTCATCATAATCAATGCCGGGCTATTGTGCATAGCCTTTCACCACAAATCTTGCTTTATTTCTCTTGAATGAACCATTGAAATTATGCCTCACCTTATAGACCCATTTCACACCAATGACTTCTTTCTCACCTGGTCTTTCAACTAGCTCCTAAGTGTTGTTTTTCTCAATAACTTCTATTTTTTCCTCCATTGCTTTTTTCCAACACTTCTCCTTCATTGCTTTTTCAAAGTTATCAGGCTCAATCATACAAAAGTTGCATCTTGCAAGAACATCGTTTAAATCCAGCATTTTTCTTGGAGTTGAGCTTGATGATGATGAATTTGAGCTTGAAGGACTTGAGAGGCTGCTTGGTGATGATAAATGTAAGCTTGAATGAACTCCATGTTCTTCATTTTATACATCTTTAATGGCAGAGTTTTGGGGCAGATTTATTGAAATTGGAATGCTTCTTTCAACTTCTTCTTCTTCTTCTTCCCAATTCCAGATAGCATTTTCATCAAACAACACATCACGACTAACAAATACTTT
Source organism: Fraxinus americana (assembly GCA_035079005.1). NCBI lineage: Eukaryota > Viridiplantae > Streptophyta > Magnoliopsida > Lamiales > Oleaceae > Fraxinus > Fraxinus americana. The sequence continues at coordinate 164,086 of CM068716.1, read as the reverse complement.
CTTGCTCTTCAAGTTGTACAACTTATAGCCCTTTGATTGTGAGCTATAACCAATGAAGATATATTTTTCACTTGCTTCATCACGTTTGCGCCGCTTCTCTTTTGGCACTGGAGCATAGCAAAGACATCCAAACACTTTCAAGTGTGTCATTTAAGGTTTTCTTCCATTCCAAGATTCAATAGGAGTCATGTTCCATACCGCCTTTGTTAGGCATCGATTTAGCAAGTAAACAGCCGTATAAACCGATTCGGCCCAAAAAGATTTTGGAAGCTTTTTCTCATGAAACATTGATTTTGCGATCTCCATCACGGTTTTATTTTTCCTCTCAGAAATACCATTTTGTTGTTGTATATAGCCAACTGTCAATTGCCTGTCAACACCTTCAACTCCACAAAAATTGTCAAATTCGTTCGAAGTATATTCTTTACCATTGTCACTCCTCAAAACTTTTATAAAATGGCCACTTTGTTTCTCAAGAAAAATCTTGAATTTTTTAAAGATTGTAAAAATTTCAGATTTTTGTCTCATTAAATAAACCCATGTCATTTTTGTAAAATTATCAATAAATAGGATAAAGTACTTATTTTGTGAATGAGACGGTGTATGCATCGGTCCACAAACATTCGTATGAACCAATTCAAGTGGTCTCTTTGCTCTCCAAGCTACTTCTTTTGGGAATGGTTAACGGTGATGCTTTCAAAATGCACATCCTTCACAAATTTCATGCTTTTCTTTAATTTTTGGAAGCCCGTGAACAATATTTTTTTGCTCCAATAATTTCAGCACTTGAAAGTTCAAGTGTCGAAACCGTTTGTGCCACACGCAAGAGTCATTAGCCACCATTCGAAAAGCTTTGTCATTTGAATGCTTGCATTTGAGAGGAAAACTTCTATTCTCCATTTTCACCTTTGCTATGATTGAATTTCCAGCCTTTTTATCACGGATAATACAATAACCATCATTGAAAAATAGAGAATAACTGTTCGCTGAAAATCGCACCGCAAGCGCATGGGTTGCGTTCAAGTAATAAAGTGGACCTTAAGAGTACGGATTGTCGATTCCACGAGGAATGTATACTTTAGATTACGCATTCTAATTGATTTTAATTCTAATGACAAAAGAAACACACAATAAAAACATGATTTAAAAAGTAGTAACTAAACTAAAAATATACAAAATAAGAAAATAAACGTCTTGACAATTTAGGAGGGAAAAACATGGTTGGAAGATGTCCCTTAACCTATTGTTTCATTAATATCAAACCAATTATGCGTCGATGCAAATTACCAAAATACGATAGTTAGACCCGATTTTTCTATTTTAAATTAATACCCCCTCTCGAGATCATATTAACCCTAATCGATTAATTCGTACCACATATCTCTATGTCGATAAAAACATAGCCAATTGCATTCATTTTTGTGAAAATACTCATACCTTGATAAAAATTGAAGTCTAGGCTTTTAGTCTTGTTGGGAGAGTGTCGACTTGTAACTTTGAGCCATAACAAAGATGATTTTTTTTATTGAATTCAAAAGCTGTTTATACAGGGTGTCTTACATTATTGATAGTACTTGCGCAAATGTTTTGCGTTCCAAGGATGATGCTGTATCTTTTCATCCATATCTTTGATTCTATAGGTTCCTGGTCAGACCTCCCCACATATATGGTATGGACCCTCCCAGTTTGGACCAAGGGTCCCTGATCCTTGTTCCTTTGAAGGCGGGAATACCCTTTGAAGTACCAATTCATTAGCCTAAATGACTTCTTCTTTACTTTTGAGTTATAGTATCCGGTCATCTTTCTTTGGTATATGGTCATTTTAACCTGGGAATCATCCCTCTTTTCTTCAAGAAGATCTAATCCAAACCACCTTATCTCATCATTGGTCACTTTATTGAAGTGTATTCGCCTGGGAGACGGTAGGCCCACTTCTACCGTACTCATAGCCTCTGCTCCGTGCGTCATAGAGAAAGGGGTATTCCCTATTGCAGTTCGACTAGTAATTTTGATTGCCCAAAGTAGCTCATCTACGCACTCTCCCACCGAGGCATCAAGCTTCCTTTTCAGGGTGTATTTGATCATTTTATTTACAGCCTCAACCTGACCGTTAGCCTGGGGATAATATGGGGATGAAAAGTGCTTTCTGATACCTAACTCTTCGCACATTTCCATGACCTTCCTGTTGTCAAATTGTGTACTATTATCTGTTACAATCGAATGAGAAATTTTGAACCGACAGATGATGTTCTTCCAAAGGAACTTGGAAGTGTTGGCTTCGGTTATCTTTCCGAGTAGTTCGACCTCTACTCATTTCGTGAAATAATCAATCGCAACAATAGCGAAGCGACACTTCATTTCCCTTTGGGAAGAGGTCCAATTAGGTTGATTTCCCACTTCGCCAATGGCTAGGGGCTAGAAACCATGCTCAACCTCTTGTGAGGGTTGCCTCTGGATAGTGGCAAAATGTTGGCATTTATCGCATTTTCAGACAAATTGTTGTACATCCTTTTTCAAGGTGGGCCAGTAATATCCTTGTCTGAGTACCTTTTGTGCTTGAGACCATCCTTCGACATGATTGTCGCACACCTTCATGGATTTCCCTAAGCATGTAGTCCACCTGTTCCCCTCCGATGCACCTTAGCAGGGATAGTGAAAAGCCTCGCTTATACAATACAATTTTGGAGGATGAAGTAAGCAACTCTTCTTTTGAGTCTTTGGGCCTCTTCCTTCTCCATGGGTAGGGTTTGATCCTTAAGGTAGGATATAATGGGTCTCATCCAAGAAGGGGTATCTTCTATCCACACTACCATTCCACTATCCTCTGTGGAGGGTCTGTTGAGGTGCTCAATTGGAACTACAGTAAGTGCTCAATTCGAACGCAAACTTTTTATGTTGGGGGGCACAATCAAATTTTGAAAAAGTAACGAAAAAATTAAAGTAAGAGATATTTTATTACAATTGTTGTCTACGAGTTCTCATATTTTGATAACGTTTCATAATTATATCATTTTCAATCTTGTCAAATACATCTTTCTCAATATATGCAATCAAACTATCATTCAACCATTGATCTCCAATTCGATTGCGCAGACGATTTTTGACAAAAGTCATCGTAGAAAATAATCTCTTGACTGTAGCGGTAGCCACGGGAAGAACTAAGGTTAACGTCACAAGCTTGTAGACTAATGGATACACTTCATGTTTATTCTTCGCAACCAACTTCTGTGCAAGATCACTAATGCTTTGTAATCCTTCAAAATCTTCAGATGTGCGCATGTCAAGAACATATGTATCTAATTGATCATCAAGTTCTGAGATATCTGCTGCGTCAAAATCTGCCGAATAATACTGGCATAGTCGAATCACTTTGTTATTGTCAAAAGTATCAAATGAGTTATTTGGAGACAAACACGCAACACAAATGAGTAAGTCACTATTTACCTCTAAAAAAGGATCATTCAACTCCTGAAGTTGTATCTCAATGATAGCATAAAACATTTCGACCCGATAATTATGCAAATTTGTCACTATCTCACGCTGTGAACGACCTATAGTTATGAACATATCATCTATATTGGGAACATTGATCTCGTGAGCTTCACAAAACAAACAAACAATTTCAAAAAAAGACTACCATCCATCATCCCTCAGCTTTTGGAGCCGTACTTTACATAATTGCACAAATCTCATGGCATTGACAATATCTTGATCTTTTCGTTGTAATGATTTTGACAATTCATTAGAAATCTCCAAAATCCTTTTCATGAGATGTAGATTAAATGCAAATTCAAATTTTAACATCAACTCAAGTGAAATACAAGCATCACCTCTTGTTTTGGTACTTGTAGTGTCAGTCGCAATCATCTCAAAAACGTCGACTATGGTAGAAAACATGACAATCAAGTTAATTAAACAACCATAGTGAGAGCTCCAACGTGTATCACCAGGACGTTGAAGAGTCATTTCTTGATTGAGACCTTGTCCACTTGATAATTCACCGATATTGAGTGATTCAAGAACTTTCAACCTTTGCTTCTCTCGAATAAGATCACTCCATTTAGCCGATCCACCAACAACACTCACCAATTTATGTACCGTAGTAAAAAATGTTTCAATCTTCGGATGTTTCTATGCCACAGCTACAAGAGCTAATTGAAGTTGATAAGCGAAGCAATGAATATAGTTATGCACTTGGGTTTTCTTTCAAAATAAGTGTTTTGAGGCCATTATACTCACCTTGCATGTTACTAGCTCCATCATATCCTTGACCTTGCAAATTAGATATACTTAAGTTATGAGTTGAGAAGAATTGATCAATTGTACCCTTAAGTGAGATAGCTGTGGTACTCGAAACATGCTGGACACCAACAAAACGTTCCAATACTTGCCCATTCTTCACATAACGAATAACAATCGGCATTTGCTCCTTAACTAAAATGTCTCGAGATTCATGAAATAAAATTGAAAAGAAACTATCACGAACATCTTTCATAATCACATTTAGACATTTAGAAGCAATAGCACTCACAATTTCTTTTTGCACTCGTGGTGATGTTAATTTGAAATTCTCAGGTGCATTCGTCAAAACAACGACCTTAATCTCAGCATTATGATCACACAACCAATGTAGTAGTTCAAGAAAGTTTCCTTGGTTGTTTGAATCTTCAGATTCATGATGTCCACGAAATGCCATACCTTGTCATAGAAGAAACCGAACATAATCAATTGATGCATTCAATCGAATTCTATAATATGTTCGAGCTTGATGCGATTGCTTAATGAGACAGGATCGAATACTTTGCTCTTGATTCTTGAACGATTCATATTTGACTCGAGCCTGATTGTGTACACTATTTGAAGCCCCAATATGTTTTCTAAGAACTTCTTTCTTTTTCCAATTTGAGAATCCATCGTTAATAAAGGAACCATCACTCGAACTAAAAAAATAGCAATAAAAACAAAAAACTGCATCTTTCGCTACACTATATTCCAACCAGGTAGGATGCTCATCATACCATGAAACATAAAATCGCCTATCTTTGTTACCCACTCTTGTAGGTGGAAAGGCATGATTGCGAGGCTGACAAGGACCATTTTGCACATACACTCTTCGAATCACATCTCAATCTTTAACATCATAATTCTGTATTGGAATTCTCAATCCAGGATCAATGAGAAGATTTGCAACATCAACATCCCCGACTCCTCCAACATCCCCAACTTCTTCAACATCAGCATCAACATCAACATCGACATCGACATCGACATCGACATCGACATCGACACCAACACCAATACCAACACCAACACCAACATCAACATTAACATCAACATTTCTTTTATCACTTTTGTCTCGAACATTCCTTTCGTCGGTATTTTGCTCATCACAAGAAATCATAGGCTTACGTTTATAGTATTTGTCTATAAATGATACAAAAAAAAAAATTAATCACATTAGAAGTCACTTAATCAAAATTGAAAATTGCATTCTCAATAAATGAAATTAATCAAAATCCCTAACGCCCTAATTAGAAATCCTTAACTATCAATTTCCAAAAAACCCTAAATCAGTAAATCCCTAAACCAGTAAATACCTAAATCAGTAAATAACAAACACAATATGAAATACCTAAACCAGTAAAATTGAAAATCAGTAAATCCCTAAATTAGTAAATAACAAACACAATTCATATACCTCAATATGAAATCCCTAAATCACATAATAACAAACACAATATGAAATACCTAAATTAGTAATCAAAAAACAATGCGAAATGAAACCTAATAAATACACTCAATCTCACATATGGAACTTACCTCAGAGAGGAGAGGAGCACTGGCTGGAATGAGTGACTAGTGAGGACGGGGTGAAGCTTGGAAGTTGGAACGGTGGAGGCACCGGCGCGGACGTGAAGAGTGGTGTCGTGACTGCCTTCAATGTCGACTGTCAAGCTCGAGCCCGTAGGAGTCACTGGCGGAACTGGGGGTGGCCTAGGAGAGAGGTTGAGGGCTTAGAGATGACCGGAGAAGGGAGACACCGAGAAGGACGGGAGAGAGCTAGGTGAAGGGGAGGAGTGAACGAGTTAGAACTTGGGAGGATTTTCTAACTTCTAGACTTCTAGTATTTCTTTCCTTTTTATTTCATATTAATAAAAAAAAAATCAAAATCTGGGGGGCACGTGTCCCTCCAGGCCACCCCCCAGTTCCTTCAGTGATTAAATTGAAATTAACTTTAGTGTAATCGAGTAAAGGATAGACAATTTGGACTCATTAGTCCATTTCATTAGTTGTATGCAATCCGTGCACTTGTGGTACACAATTTTAGTGAACAACACTTATCATTGACAACTCTCAAGTTTATATACAGCAGCAAGGTGCCTGGTTTGGTGCTTTGTTAGACAGAAGTAGCTGTAATTCTTGAAAGATATTTTAATATTTTCATTAACTGAAGGCCCATTTGTAATTCCAAATTTTGAGCAACTCTTGATTGCCCCTCAAAAAGAATAGCAGATGAAAAGGCTGCTATCACCTATTTTTACACAAGCTCATCTTAACACAGGTGAGTTTTCTGCAACTACTTTGGTACCAATTAATTAGCACCTTGCTATTCGTAAGTACATTTTCCCCATGCTCCAAAATTGTTGTGGAGTTAAATTTTGTAGTTACTATTGTGTAGTTTGAGATATTGTGATTAGCAAATTCTTGCTTGAATCTCCTCCAATGTTGTTTCTTTGATTTACTTATTGATTGCACTTGCTCTGATTTTGCTTATATGATTCTTATCAGTGTCTACTTAGGAATGGAAAATTGCATAAACTTTCATTTCCTTAAACAACTCAGTGGTTAAGTTCTCAAAGCACTCAGTTGAACCAAATCTTCAATGTGCCATCATTCCATTATTTCTCACCTGCAAGCATTTCTTTTCCATGTCTTATTACTATACTTACGTCCTTGCCTATTGATATGTGTAATTTTTATACTTACTCGAGACTCTAAATCATGATATTTTATTATATTTTGAATTATATTCTACTTAATTTATGTTAAATTGTGTTTCGTAGGTAAAATTTTATGTTTAATTAAGAATTGAAGAAACGAATGCAAAATAGCGGGAAGATTGCAAAAATCCAAAGTACAAGGACTAAATTATTGGAGGCAAAGTTTGGAGATTAAAGTTTGTACTTTGAAAAGTGAAGGACTTGCTTTAAAGAAAATAATACATTAAATGGGCCTCAATTGGACTTTTATTGGATGAATTAAAAGAGAGGAATTTGAGGTTGATTAGGATATATATATATATATATATATATATATATATATATATATATATATATATATATATATATATATATATATACACATTCACGTACACAAGAACCAGCAGCAATTGATTGAGCATAGTGGCCAGATTCTGTTGAAACAAAGGAAAAGTGTTGCAATAGTTATTAATATATATTGTATACACACGCAAAGGAGAGACGGCTTTCGATTAAATAAAACACACATTCACGCATTGGAAGATTCTGACAGATTTGGCTGAATTGATTAGTGATTACTATCAATATATATTCACGCGTGTTCGGAATTTAGGAGGAAGAAGTCAAAGGCTGCAACTGAGAAGAAAAAAATCTGAATTTTTTTTTCTCTTTTCTTTGTTTTTGTGTATTTTTGTTTTCATTTTTATTGCAAGGTCTCTTGCATGCGAAGTTTGAGAGTAGGTAATCTAGTACCTTTTGATTCAGAAATCGAAAGCACTTTTAACCATAGAATTAGATAACAACGAGAGAACATCATGACAGAACAGAACAGAGAACTACAACTGGCACAGGTTGTACGACCAGTTGAGATTGATGAAAATGATTTGCCACTTGGACAATTCATCATACCACATGTTGCACCAAATCAATCAAGTGTCGTTTATCCTCCATTTGGGAAACCAAACTTTCAACTTAGGACATACATCATTTTATTGTTCCAGAATGGAGTATCATTTTATGGAAAATCTCACGAGAATCCACACAATCACATTTCACGCTTTTTGGACATCTACCAAAATTACAATTTTCATGGAGAATCTAATGAAGTAATCAAGAGAACGGTTGGATGCCTTACCTGCTAGAAGTATTAGGACCTAGAATGATCTCGTACAAAAATTCGTCGCAAAATACTTTCTACTGTCGAAAGTAACTAAAATATGACACGAAATATCCACTTTTCAGCAGGACGAATTAGAAAGTTTTCACGAATCATGGGAAATGTTTAAAGACTTGATCAGGAAGTGTCTTAATCACGTTATTAAGAAAAATTTACAAGTTCAGTACTTCTACACTGGCTTAAACCCAGCTTGTCGTATGTCGGTAGATGCAGTCTCAAATGGATCTATCACATTAAAGTCACCCAATAAAGTTGAAAAATTATATGAGATGATGGCAGCAAACAATGTCTTATGGCCTTCCGAAAGATCCACACATAAGAGGCACGCATGTTTACATGATGTGGATGCTTTCTCGGCATTATCAACACAGATGTTAGCATTGGAGAAGAAGGTTATAGATCATTTAACTACGAGAGGTTCAGCAAAAGCAGTGCAAACAAAATTTTTGGTTTGCGGTATATGTGGTGGAGCTTACAATAGTGGGGAGTGCCACATGTGATCTCAAGAGATGGAAGAAGTTAACTATGTACTAAATTTTCAACGTCAACAAAACAATGCATTCAACAATACATATAACCAAGGTTGGCATAATTACCCTAACTTCTCTTGGAACAACAACCAAAATAATCAGCAGCAACCTCCCCCTGGTTTTCAACAGCAAGAGAGAAAATCATCTCTGGAAGATATCTTGGGTAAATTTATACAGAAGACCGACCAGTATATGACAAAGATCGAAACAACATTGCAAAATCATTCAGCAGCCATAAAAGGGTTGGAAACTCAAAAAGGTCAGGTGGCCCATACTATCTCAGAAAGACCACAAGGAGCCTTGCCTAGCAACACATAAACTAATCCAAGGGAACATGTACAAGCAATCAAACTAGAAGTGGGGTACAGCTGCCTGAAATTACAGTAAAAAGACCAGTAGCGGAGACAAATTAAATGCTTACTTCAAACGAGGAGCAAGTGGAGGAATCTGAAAAATCAACTAAGAAAAATTTGAAAGAGAATTCAGACATACCACATGCTAAGGCTGCCGTTCCTATCAGAGAATATGTACCCCCAAGTCCATTTTTGCAAAATTTGCATAAACATAAACTGGACAAACAGTTCTCCAAGTTCATTGAAGTGTTTAAAAAGCTACAAATCAACGTTCCATTCGCAGATGCTCTAGCACAAATGCCCAGCTACGTAAACTTCATGAAGGAAATTCTCGCTAACAAGAGGAAGCTGGAAGATTATGAGACCGTGATGCTAACTGAAGAGTGCAGTGTACATCTATAGAATAAATTGCCTCCTAAGCTCAAGGATCCAGTGAGTTTTACTATACCTTGTACCATGGGAGATAAATATTTTGAACATGTTTTATGCGATCTTGGCGCAAGTATAAATTTAATGTCGTTGTCTTTGTATAGGAAACTAGGGATTAGAGAGGTAAAACCAACCATAATATCATTGGAACTGGCTGATCGCTCCATAAAGCATCCAAGGGGGATTATTGAAGATGTTTTAGTAAAGGTGGACAAGTTCATTTATCCTACAGATTTTATCGTATTAGATATAGAAGAAGACCGTGGATATTCCAATCATTTTAGGCAGACCATTTTTGGCTACTGGAATAGCATTGATTGATGTACACAAAGGAATGTTAACACTGGGGGTTAATGATAAGAGCGTAAATTTCAACAGCTATCAAGCGAAGAAACCTCCAGAAAATGCTTACTCTTGCGATATGATCCAATTAGTTGAAGTAGTTGTAAGTAATAGAGAAAACAAGAATTTATTCTATGACCCTCTAGTGTAGCACGTGACTACTAGTTATCCAGTAATGGATACATCTCTTACTTGTAAATGCTCAAAGTCCAATGAAGTAGTTGACTTTCCTGTTGGCTCATGAAGTCTATCTACCTAACAAAAATGAAAGCTATGTGGAAAAACCTTGGAAACCTCCAAACAATGTCAAACCAAAAGAGGTTTTGAAGGCCATACTGGATTTAAAGCCATCCAGTTCTATCTGCCATGCTATAGTGAAGAAGAATACAAAGCCGATGATAAAGTTTAGAAACGTGAGAGACGTGCCACTTGAAGATACAACGTAGACAATTTGGTTAAATCAAACTAATGACGTTAAAGAATCGCTTTTTGGGAGGCAACCCAAGCATTTTTTTTATTTATTTATTCTGTTTTTGCGTTTTAGGAAATCTAATTTATTTTATGTTTATTTAGGATTCATCATCACTCACCCGTTTCCCTATAGCTGTTCATTTTGTTGGTTTCATAGATGTTAGAGTTAAGTAACACTTGTTCCCGTTATTTGATCTTGATGTTTTATTTGAGTTTTCAGGAACATGACGTCGCAAAACATTTAAACCAATTTTGACCAATGAGCCACAGAAGTAACATGAATGCTAACTGTTGAATTGCACGCCATATCAGGAGAATTTTTTCTTTTTTCTTACCCACTCCTTTACATGCAGATTTAGAATTTAAGACATTGAGGACAATGTTTAGTTTAAGTTTGGGGGTGGAAAACATGAATTTCATTTTTTATGTGTTTTTGTGTGCTTTAATTAAAAAAAATAAAAAATTGTGTTTTGTGTGCTTTAATTAAAAAAAATAAAAAATTGAAAATTTTCAAAAAAATTCAAAAAAATTTTTTTTTTGTGTGTGTGCTTGTGTGAGTTAGTTGACCTGGCTGACAATGATGAATGTATTGAATCATGAATTGATCTATGAACGGTGAATAAATTGCATACTTAGATTAATTTTTACTTTCTCACATGAAATTTGATATATATTGAGCACATGAATTAAGTTAAGCATTGTGTAAGAATGAGTTGAGCTCATAATTGCATATGTTGAAATAGTACACCATAGATGCTAAATCCAAAACCACAAAATTTTACATCCTTGGACCAAATTTAGAATAGTTTGGGGTATTTCACTGTTGTGAGGAGATATTAAGATAAACGGGGATTTCATGTGTGAAACAAAAATTGTGTGGATTGCCTAAAGTCAATATGATGAAATTGGGCGAGAATCTCAAGTTAGAGGTCATTTTTTTAAAATTGGTTTTAATGAGGGACATTGCACTAATCAAGGCAAAAAAAAAAAAATGAAAAAGAATTATTTTATTTGAAATTTTCTCTTCGTAGCCTTTATGACTTGAGTAATTAAGTCTGCAAGGGTTTTTAAAACCTGGTACCCTATGATCATCTGAGTTGAGAGTTATCGGACTAAAGCTTGTTATATGGGTCATTTAGAAAGCTTAAGGGTGAAAATGTTTCAAATGAAAAAAAAAATTAGAAAATCAGAAAAAGCAGGTGTATGAAACAGAAGACGCACCAAATGCCTTGTTATGTCTCAAACAGTTATTTGAGAAAATTTGACTATTGATAGGGAATTATTAGCCCATTTAAGGCCTAAAGATTGAAGCAATCAACTATGAAGAATCCTTATTCATTGACATATCGACTAGCAATTAGTCGATCTGCCTAAACTAGAAAAGTGAGGATAGTATAAAATTCAACATTAGCTCACACATGTGAAAATAGTGAAAATAATAAGTTTGGGGGTGTGTGAATTTTACGAGTGATGAAAGAATATATTTGACCATTGAGGGTCGAGAATTGAAACAACTTATAAATTCATAATGTTATGCTTAATTATTCACAGCACGTTGATTTTACATTGAAATAGTAGATTTTAATTTCTGTATTGTGATTTTGAAGCTGTGATTAGATTAATATTATAATTTCAATAGTGGTGGCAAATGAGCCGAGCGGCTCGTCGGCTCGCCCGCTCGGCTCGTACTGTTCACGCCCACGAGCCGCTCGGACTCGTAAAAAAACGAGCCCGAGCACGAGCCGAGCGGGCTCATGGGCTAGACGAGCCGAGCCCGCTCGGCTCGTCACTGTTCACGAGCGGCTCGGCGAGCGGCTCGCCGAGCCGCTCGTGAGACGAGCCCACCCAAGTATAATAAAAAAAAAAAAAAAAAAATTAAAAAGTGACCAGAACGGTCACTGAACCAGTGACCGTTCTGGTCACACAAGTGACCAAACGGTCACTGGTTCAGTGACCGTTTGGTCACTGTTTTTGAAAAAAAAAAATTTTTTTTTTTTTTTCTACTTTTCTCCAATTCTTCTCCTATAAATACCCAACCCATTACAACATTTTTTTCCCACCAAACTTTCATTCTATACTCTCTACTCTACAATTTACAATTTACAAATCATTATCAACAATTCTATAATTCTCTTCTACATTTTTTTACATTAATATTATCTTCATTTTACAAATTCACATTTCTACATTTCTACATTTCTACATTCTATTTCAACAATTCACAAATGGATCCACGAGCATTTGTTGAAAACTTGTTCGGTATGGAAGGTGAAACACCTGCCCAAAATCAATTTGGGAATGAATTTGCCGGTCTCAACCAACTACCAATTCAAGAAGACATTGAAGATTTAGACGTTAGTGAATGCGATGCCGATCCGATTGATTTGGATGACGTTGATGTTGATTCCAGTGTTCCTATTGATTTGGAACAAGATGAAGAACCATCACTAAATATTCCCGATGCAAGAGGGAAGAGAAAGGGGAAGAAGCAGGCAAAATGTTGGGACCATTTCAAATTGGTTAACACTGGTCGTGTGATCGATGGAGTTCCAGAAAATAAAGCAGTATGTAAATACTGTCAACAACGACTGGCATGGCAAAAAAAATTGGAACCACTCACCTCAACCGTCATTACAAAGCATGTGCGGCCAAACATGGGCTTCTTGAACGTGGACAAACACAACTACAGTTTGGTACTAGTAGAGACGGTGCTACTACTTCGCCACTTTCTACGTGGATGTATTCGGAGGAGGAAGCACGAAAGGGAATGGTGAAGTTCGTTGCCGCGGCGGAGCTGCCACTAGCAATAGTGGGCAACGAACAATTCGTAAACTACGTCAAACAATATCTTCAACCAAGGTACGTTGGGGGTAAGTCGAAATACTCTTCGTTCTAATACAGTTGAATATTTTCTTAATGTAAAGCAATTATTGATTGGGGATTTAGAAAAATACGGGGGTGTCATATCTTTAACCCGGATTTATTGGAAGGGATTAATAAGAGATGTTATATAGCTTAAAATGCACACTATATAGACCCACTTTGGGTTATGCATAAAAAAATTATTGCTTTTAAAATAATTGAGTATCCTCATAATGCTAACACTATATATAATGCAATTATGTTAATAATTAAAGAATATAAATGCGAGAGTAAAATTCGTTCTTTTACTTTTGACAATGCTTCTGTAAATAAAGTAGTTATCGATAAATTGCATAGAGTACTTCAACCCGATTTTGGTGGTTATTTATTCCATATTCGATGTGTGTGCCATATTTTTAATTTAATTGTACAAGACGGTTTAAAACATGTGAAGGACGAAATTAGTCGAATTAGGAATGCACTTACGTATATCACGATTACACCTAGTAGAAAACAAGCATTTGAAGAATTTTGTGAACAAGCTGTGAACTCTAATACAAAAACTTTTATTACTGACGTAGGTCATAGGTGGAATTCAACTTACTTATTATTAAAATCATGTGAAGGTTTTGAACCGTTTATCACTGAATTTTATAACAATAGGCATATTAGAGACGACGATGATATCTTAAATGAATCCGATTGGAATACGGTATTTAAAATTAAGAAATTTTTGGAAAGTTTTTATACGTCTACGAATATATTGTCTGATGTTTATTATCCAACTAGTTGCATGGTTCTTGAACGTCTTTATATAACTGCTAGGGCTTTTAATAGATATCAAAATGACCCTGATTTGCATGCGGTTATATATGCTATGGAATTAAAATTTAGAAAATATTGGGAAGAATTACCTATGTTATTTCCTTTAGCATGCGTCATGGACCCCCGATATAATTTATCGGGTACTAAATTTATAATTGACCAAATTTCAAATGCTTTAACTTTTAATATGCCTATTACTTATAGGAATTTGGAACAAACGTTAACTGAGATGTATGAATTATATGCTTCAAGAATAGGTACACAAGTTACTCGTGTACCTACTCCTACTCCCACTAATATAAACGATGACGACGCTGAAGTAATTAATTTATTAGAAAACATAGACTCAATTAGATATGATTCAACTGCATATGCATATGGTTCCTCTAGTAGTAGTAGTATGTCTTCCACTGCATGTACTCAAACTTCGAGTAGTAGTCAAAATGCGTTGCCATCCGAGATTAATTGATTACTTTCGTTATACTATGCCTAGTAACAAATCGGTTAAGAAAAGTTCGAAGATGTAATCGAATTCGCGAAATAATGAACGTCGATGGCCAATTGTTTCGCAATTGCAAAGATCTACTAACACCTCCGGGTTAGCACCGTAGCAACGGAGTACGCTTTAGTGCAGGGAAGAGGGTTCTCTCTGAAATTCGAAGTCGACTAAAAGAAGATATTTTGGAAGCGTTAATGTGCGTGAAGGATTGGGAAGACGCTAATTATCGAATTCAACATAAATATGCCGAAATTGCATGTAATCAAGTAAGTGATATTTAATTTCAATACATTCATTACAAAATTTTATTTTCATACATTTATAATTTTTTTAAAAAAATTGTACACGTAAAAATTTTTTCGTGTACAATTTTAACTCCGCCTACACGAAATTGAAGTAGCCGGTCCCAAGCCCGGATAAAGGAGGAGGGTTTATCTTTTTTTTTTTTTTTTAAATAAATGTATATTTACTATTTTAAAAATTATAAATGTTTTGACGAGCCCCGATAAATGTTTTGGAAAATATATATTTAAAAAAAAATAGAAAAAATAGACTTGTAGTAGTAGCGTTATTTATTTATATAAAAAAAAAAGGCGAGCCGACGAGCCAAGCTTAAGCTCGGCTCGCCGAGCCGCCCGCCTTGGGCGAGCTCGGGCGCGAGCCGAGCTCGCCCAAACGGCAACGAGCCGAGCTCGCGCTCGGCTCGTTGCCGACGAGCCACGAGCTCGGCTCGTGCGAACACGAGCCGAGCTCGTTCGTCAATGGGCCGAGCCGGCTCGGCTCGGCCCATTGCCACCACTAAATTTCAATCATGAGATAAAAAGTCAGGTTAGCTAACTAAATCGTTTTGCTTTGCTTGATTGACTGACCACCAATTAGGTAATTAGCATTACATATTTGTGTATTTGTTAGATTTTAGCTTTGTTTGAGAACAAACAAAAAGTCAAATTTGGGGGTGTGATAAGTGTAATTTTTATACTTGTTCGAGGCTCTAAATCATGATATTTTATTATCTTTTGAATTAAATTCTACCTAATTTATATTAAATTGTGTTTTGTAGGCAAAACTTTTTGTTTAATGAAGAATTGAAGAAAAGAATGCAAAATAGCGGGAAAATGGCAAAAACCCAAAGTACGAGGACTAAATTATTGGAGGCAAAGTTTGGAGATTAAGCCCTCATTTGGCACCCATTAATTTCTCATTCTCATTCCCATTCTCATTCTCATTTTTCATTTCAACCACACATTCTTCAAATAAAATAATATTACACACAAATCAAAAACTTTTCATCACTTTTCCACCACACATTCTCACATCAATCACTATTCCAAAATTTCTATTCTCCTCAAAATTAGATTCAAACACACCCTAAAGTTTGTACTTTGAAAAGTGAAGGACTTGCTTTGAAGAAAATAATACATTAAATGGGTCTCAATTGGACTTTTATTGGATGAATTAAAAGAGAGGAACTTTAGGTTGATTAGGATATATATATATATATCTTCTATATATTAAAAGTGGCTATGTAACGGAATTTCTTGTTTTTAACGGAAAAACTAATGGAATTTGTTGTTTTAACGGACTATGTAACGGAATTTCTTGTTTTAAACAGGCAGCTGCACCTTCTTTCAATATTTTTACCATAACTTTGTATTCCGATATCCGATTGAGGCGATTCAAAATGCGTTGGAAAGCTAACTCATCTGGCTACAATTTTAATTCAGACATCATTCTCCAATTCGATCACTTTCTATGCCAAAAATAGGTCTCAATATGAGCCTAAAACATCATAGCATAACTTTTCAGTTGGAAATTGATTTGTGATCATCTTTTGCCTAAATTTGATTCCATTGACGTCTTCCTTTATCCAATTGGCTTCGAGCACTCTCAAATCTTCATCGTTAGGTTTGGCACAACTTTTAAGTATTTACATTTTAGTCCCCGAACTTTGGATCCCTTACAATTTAGCCCTTTCTCCAAATTTGTCAACTTTGTCTTATTTTCTTCGATCTCACCAACTTACATCACAACATCAAAATCACACATCTAATTATTTATCAATTACATAAACATTACATCATTAATTATTTAATTAATCAAAAAAATTACATCTTTATTAATAACAAATTAATTCTTAAATAAAACTATTAAATATAAACTACGCAAACGTGCATTGCACATTGCTTGCACCCAGTATATATATAGACACCAACGGAAAAGACTGAAGGGCCGGCAGCTGGAGGACTGAAATATATACACATTTACCTATTCATTTAATATTAAAGTAGAGCATTTTATCAATATTGTAATCTATCTTTTGAAGTTTAGTAGCAATCTCAAAGCACTCGTATCATTAAAATTGCTCTTGGTGATCCTATTTTCCTCTTCCCCTTTAAATTTTCAACAGTAGTTCATCCCATCTAGCTTTGTATAGTTGGTATGCTAGTTCATATTGAAAATGGTATTCTATATTTCATCTTAGATATAACTTCACTAATAAGATGCAATATGTCTATGCCAATATATTCACCCTGATCCCTTTTTTTTTGTTTGATTCTTTTCTTTTCAGTGCAATTGTGCAAGAATAAATCTAGATCTAACATTAAAACTATTTTCCAGCATCTCTGAGAGGATCCTGATCATCTTCAGTTTGAAGATCTCAGTCATGCCTACACCAAACTTGAATGTGATTATGAGAAATTACTTTCAGAATGTAGAATGAATAAATGGGGCTACTGGCATGGAGGTTCATCGTAATAGAGACTTCTTGTAGTCGTTTTGGATTGATTTGTCAATAGATACGCATTTCTCTGTAAGAAATTCTTGTAAAAGCAGAGTTTGTTCCCCATGTCAAATGAAAAAAAAATATTTCTACAACTTGTTCTTGATTTTATCCCGTTAGTTCATAAAAGAGAACCTATGGGTAGTCATTGTGATATTCTAGGCTGGATATTTTCAGTTGGTACACTCTGACGTCATTTGTTTGTTAAACATCAGAAGAGAATGATGATCATTTTCACTTGTAATCTTTTTACTTTTAACACACACATAAATTTGAATGAAATTGAATAATATTGGGTATATACACAGAAGGCAAATAAAACCAAAAGTCCCTCTTCAATTTACCTCAACTGGCAATAAACATCTTTTCACGAAGAGATTCAAAATTATACTACGGTAAAATTTTACGGGTGATGCTACACGTACATAATGGGGTGTCCATAATGGTGTCTATCCCCTCACATGGAGGGGGATCCACTTCAAATAAAATATAATATATTCAAAGTGGGTCCTCCTCCATTTGAGGCGATGGATACCGTTATGGACACGACATTATGTACAAGTTGCATATTCCAAATTTCACAGCAAAATCAACTAAATCTCTACGGACAGAAAGGTCTAGCCAGGTCTACCCTGTGACTTGGAATAGTGAAATGCCTTATCCTTCCTTCTTGTTCTCTCAAGTACCCTTCACACAGAAAGGTCTTTGAGAATTTATCCTCCACCACCCTATCCACATCGTGCACAAATACATCAGTCTCACCGTTTTCCCTATTCCTAGAAATCAATCCGGCTGTATAAATTGCCTTCATCCTTCCCGGTGCCTCATCATGGTATCCGGTTGGCGCATCAACCATTATTAAATCCCATTCTATATCATACACTTCATTAGGCAAGTCCTTTAGAGCAAGTTTACATCTTGAAAATCTGGGGTCACTAACAACATTACATTCTTCTTTTATGCCAATTTCAAGGAGTTCATCAGCTTGAGTGACCTTAGTGTCATACGCTACATGATATGATTCTAAGGATGGTAACTGCTTCTTGATCTGTTCGATCCATGACTTGTCTTCTTCGAGGAAAACTGTGCGCCCACCATAGTTGAGTGCAGTCCACATAAGGCTGTCGTGGCCTAATCCGAAGACTAAAAAACTGCAGGGTGACTTTTTGTCAAGTATTCTTTGGGATACTGAGATTTCTTTGGGAGTTTGTTGCGGCGTGATGTTAGAGGTTGCATAGTGAACCATAGCGTGTGCTAAAGAAGGGGTGATTTTGGTGCAAGTGGGTGATAGAGGAGGCGTTGGACAACTTCTTGATTGTTTCTCTTCAAGAGAATCTGAGTTTTGAGGATTTGT
The DNA here is from genome assembly GCA_035079005.1 of Fraxinus americana. Lineage (NCBI taxonomy): Eukaryota > Viridiplantae > Streptophyta > Magnoliopsida > Lamiales > Oleaceae > Fraxinus > Fraxinus americana. Next base: position 145,482 of record CM068716.1, on the reverse strand, counting down.
TGATGAAGAAATTTGCTGGGAAGATTGGAAACTTAATCCAAATATCAATAAGAGAAGAAAAACAAAGAATAACAAAATGGGAATGAGCTTGAGATTATTTAGGTAATGTGCTGCAGCTCTCATGTTTTTCTTTTTTCCCCCGAGGGTAAAGAGAGATTTTAGGCTATTGGAAAGTGGGATATTAGGGATCTGAGTGTATCAAGACTTGAAGAAGCTGAGAGTGGAAAAAGAAAGCCTTTTCACTCAAATTTTGTACCTTTTTTCCCTTAATTAAAGCAACGCGTGAGGGTTGATGTTTCTATTTTGGAGGACAGATGTTTATTAGGAATAGATGTTTTACCATAAAGTAGGTAACAACCACTGAGATTTTTATTCAATAAATTAAGGTATCCATGTGAAACTGCATTTCTTTATTGTGTTTCCCGTGTGATTAGTCATTTTTTATGCTGTGAATGTCTACAGATCAAAATTTTCCTATCTCGTAATATTTGAATATCAAGTCAGCATAATCGGATTTTTTGATATCTCATATATCTGGCCATTGTCCACTAGAATTTTGATTTATTCTCAAAGAGACTGAGAAATATACTCATCATTCCACTCCAATCAATTCAAGAACGTGAGCGGTGAAATGCTTAGAGATCAGAAAGAATCCAATGGCGAAAGCACTCTATTAGGCGGATACTGACACTGAGAGATGAAAAAACTTATTGTCAACCTCTTTTAGATATGAGCCCTCGAATTTAAATTTGATCCTGATTCTTTACCAAATTCATCGACGAAAGTCTCTCTTTATCTTCCAGTTTAATATAACAAGCTAAAATTAACAACTGAAACAATAACGTTATTTTGAATATTACCAAGCAAAACAGTCTTCAAAGAATAAACAAAGGTAACCTGCCCACATTCTGGAGCAAACAAAATCAAAGCAAAGTGGAAAAATGGAAGAAAATTCCCAGATAAAAGAAAGAAAAAGGTAAACACCTCGGTACATCACCTCCTCTATGGACAGAAAGGTGTATGAGAAGAAGCAATAGTACGGTGACTAGGAATGTTAAAATGTCTCAATCTCCCAACTTCCTCGGTAATGTAAGCATCACAGAGAAAAAACCTTGAGAAGGAGTTCTCCACTTTCCTTTCTATATCGTGCACAAATACATCTGTCTCTCCATCTTCTTTATTCTTGGCCAATAACCCTACTGTGTATATGGTATTCATCCTCCCCGGTCCTCGATTATAGCTTCCTACCGGCGCATCCACCATAATTACGTCCCATTCTGTTTCATACACTATACTTGGAAAATTCTTTATAGCAAGTGGACATTTCGAAGATCTTGGATCACCCACAACTTTACATTCTTCTGAATTTCCTTTATATAACAACTCATCAGCCTGTTTGATATCTGTCTTATAGGAAACATGGTAAACTTCCAGTGAAGGCATTTGTTTTTTGACCATTTTTGTCCAATTCTTGTTATCCTCAAGAAACACGGTTCGCCCCATGTGATTGAGTGATGCCCACAAGAGACTGTCAAAGCCAAGCCCGAAAACTAAGAAATTGCACGGTGACTTCTTTTCAAGGACTCTCAACGTTCTCGAAACTTCGTGCAAGTCTTGTTGGGGTATCACGTCTGAAGTTGCATAGTGAACAAGGGATGTGGCTAGAGAAGGAGGAATTTTGTTGCAAATCGATAAGAAAGACGGATATGATGATCTTCTGATTGGCTGAAAAGATGAATAATTCGATCTTAGAATTACATAGAGAACTAAGAGAAAGAAAAAGGAGAGGACCATAAGCTTAAGGTTGATCATGGAAGTCTGGTTCTTGGACTTCATATTTCTTGACAAGGAGATTGTTGAAGACTATAAATCTCTGCTAATTTGCTCGACCAAAACAGTACTTATAGAAGAGCAAGGTCCGTGCAAATAAATGGCAAGATATATTTCTTCATTCAGGGAAATAAAAATCATCTGATATTTTGCTTGCCTAAACCAAATGGAGAATTAAATTTCCTTCCTTGTGAAGAAAAAAATATCCTCTACTAATAAACATGAAAGATGATAAGAGAATAAAAAAATATCTTGAAAAACAACTTGAAAAATATACATCTACCATATTCTTATCGTGTACAAGATACATCACGTTTCAACTAGAAGGGGAAAAATAACTTTTTAAACATGTGTAATTTTGTAGTGTTCATTAGTTAATATATAACGATAGTAATTTGATCATTACAAACATAATAAACATGCCTCAAAGCCAAGCCAAGAAAATTGCACTTGCAAGCACAATTTACCATATTTGGACAAGGAACCGATTGATTTTTAAAAATCTTAGACCACACACTGATAGCATCGTGAGATGAATAAAAACACGCGTACAAAGTCATGTTTCCATTGTATCGTCACGTTTTATTTCATTTTAAGTCTTCAGCATTGGATCTTTAGATTTTATCTTCTGTAAGCTCGAAATCAGGCCAATGACGAAAGCAGCATTTTCCTTAATGAGTTCGAAGAACAGAACATGAAATACAACTTTTGATTTTTTAAGCTCGTTTATGCCCAAAGTACTTTTATATTTGTTTTGATCAATACAAATTTACATTTATCGATAAAAAAATAAAAATAAATAAAAAAGGAAGAAGAATCGAGTGCGTTCTTGTTGAAGGCGCATACTAAAACAAGAATAAAAGCCACGCTGCAAGGAACCGAAAGAAAACACGAGTGTTCCCTTGTTGAACGGTCTTTGATGCACGGACTCTTCGGAATTGTTTGACATGATATGGGTATGGGTAGGAAATATGTGTCGGATTCTCCAAATTTTAACCGAACACTTCGTCATTTTTACTTCTTCTTCCTTCTTTTTCTTCTTTTTTTTTCTTTTTTCCCACTTTTGCTCTCTATAAACCTAGCGTCGTCACCAAGAGGGTGAAAAAAGATGGCAACACTAGGTTTTACCTTCTTTTTCTACATCTTTTTTTTTTTCTTTTCATTATCTTCTTTTTTGTCTTCTTTTTACTTCGTTTTTACTTCTTCCTTCCTTATTTTTTCTCCCTCTACAAACATATTTTCAAACATATTTTTGTAGTGGAAAAAAAAGTGGTTGGTACCCCGTACCTCTTTGACCTATTGGTTGTTTCAGCTACTTCAACGAACATAACGTAAAAATGGGAATATTTTCGAACATATTTTTGTAGGTACTTCTTTGACCTGTTGGTTGGTTCAGCTACTTCAACGAACAGAACGGGAGAGATTGTTTCGTGTCTTTGATGATCAATTACTTGGTGCTTATTTACCTCGACGAACAACAGGGGAGCTGCTGTTTATTTATCATTGGTTTATATTACTGTTTATTATTAAAATTGCATCAATTAATTTCTTTGTGCTGTTGTTATTCTAAGTTTACCTAAAGTTCACGTGACCGAATCCCTTGACTTGTTGAATTTTCATCATTTTATTTAAAGTTCACGTGACCATTCCCTTGACTTGTTAAATTCCTATTTTATCCCACTTATTTTATGTGATCGAATTTTTTTACTAGTATTTGACCAATGTTTTGTGATTTTATATGTATCGGCAGTATTAGCTTGTCGTATTTTGATTTACATAATCCAAAAAAAAAAGAGTGAAAAAAATAAAAATAAAAATAAAATTGTTAATGTTCAAGTTGTTATTTTCCATTGCTTCTCCTTATTGTTCATTAATATCTCCATTGCACGTCATTTTGCTGCTAACACAGTGCTTACAGTTGCGTAGTGGTCGTCTTGTCACTTCTAGTTTCAGTACCTCAACTATGGACTCCTTGCAATTTGATGCACTCACCCATCAAATAGCAGCTATTCAAATCCAAATAACTACTACTCTTGAAGAGATTAGGAGCCTAGCTGCTAGTTTGAACAATTTTAAGCAAATCCTCCATACGACTATTGTTGATAACTCTGAAGTGTCTCATATTATCCACTATCGTCGTCGAAAATGTGATAAAAAATATTTTCGACACGATCGTAGGGATAGGAATTAGGTGCGTGAGCGAAAACGAGAACGAGGCCATGATCTTTACGGTACTCATTCTCTTCTGCGTCATAAGAAGCATTCATTTAGAAACATTAAAGTAGATGTTTCTACTCTACTTTTGATGGTTGCTTAGATTTTGAAGTTTTTACCCAATGGACTTCCCTTAAACAAGAGAATCGCTTAGTGACTGAGTATGTTGCTGAATTTGAGGAATTTCAAATGAAATGTCATGTCTTGAGGATGAAGCCCTGACTTTGAGTAGGTTTAGACAAGGTTTAAGATATGATCTTAGGCATGAGCTTTTCCTTCGAGGTGTCACTACTCTTAATCACGCTTACTCTTTAGCCCGAGATTTTGAGTTGTTTAGTGGTACTTCATATGAAAATCATGGTGACAACCATACACCAATCTCATCAGCGTCGCTTCCTCTTAAGTCTATTGGGAGACCTTCCCCATCAAATGTTTCTTCTGTGTTCGAAAATAAGGGTGCAATTTCTGAAATTCCAAGAACTTCTTCTCACTTGCAGTGCTTCAACTGTAAGGACTTTGGCTACATCTCTTCCAAATGTCCTAGCCGGACTTTAGTAATTGAAGAACGAAAGAATATATTAGATGAGTAGTTAGAAGATCAAGTCTATGAACCTAAACGTGAAGAATTTGATGACTTGGATGATAGTGAGAACACCTCCTTAGGTAGTATTCGGACTTTTCCTATGAATCTCCATATTGTTAGAGGTGTCAAGACGGACGGGCCGGCCATGACCCGTGAAAACCGGCCCGTGAAAACCGGGACCGCGGGCCGACCCGTGACCCGTGCGGGCGGTTCACGGGCCAAGGAGGTGTAACCCGCGGGTTTCGCGGGTTGCACTTCACACGCGGTTAACCCGCGACCCGTAAAAAAAAATTGAAAAAAAAAATAAAACAAAAATTAAAAAAAAAAGGGGGGGAGAGAGCTAAACAAAAAAAATTCAAAAAATAAAAATTCAAAAAAAGGCGTAGCCTGCTGCATGGTCAATTTTCTTTTTTAAATTTTAACTAATGGTAATATAAATTTTGTAACGGTAATATCATCCCCTTCATCGATAAATTCCAATTTATTCTTACATTTATTTTTACAATACCCTCTCATTAGTTATTATACATTTATACTTCATAGTTCATACTTGTTACTACCTTACTAAAATTACAATTATTCAATTGCAAATATCATCATCATCTTGATTATATTTCTTTCTTCTCGATTCTCGCTAGTCACTACTAAATTTTTTAATCCTACTATATTATGGATTCTCCCAATTCTTCTTCTCAAAATCTTATTTTCAATGATAGTTGCTCTCCATATGAGTCAAACCGGAAAAATTCTATATTTTTATAATTTTATTTATACAATCATACGGGCCAAACCGGAACGAACCGCGACCCGTGACCCGCATGGGCTCGACCCGGATGGGTCAACGGGCGGGCCTGGATTGTAGTCCAAAATTGTGGGCCGACCCGTAACCGGCCCGGAACCCGCAGCGGGCGGGCTTTTTTTCACGCGGGCCGTTACCGGGCTCACATGTTGGCGGGCCGACCCGGTCCGGACCACCCGGATTGACACCTCTACATATTGTGCCTCTTGTTCCTGATACCTCTCAGTCAATTGTTGCATGTCATACCATTTACCAACCCAAATGTGCTATTGATTTATGTAGTCATGCCATTCTTAAGGAAAATCTTGGGAATTGGGATTTGATCGTCCCAATAGTTCAAATTATGTATAAAAATTCTGTGAATCGGTCTATAAGTATGAGTCGCTTTGAGATTATTCATGGTTGTGAGCCTATGAAGCCTTTGGACCTTATTTCCATGTCCCCACATGCGAGTGTGTCGATGTCGCTAAAGCATTTGTACATCATTTTCATGATTTGCATATTGAGATCAATAAACAACATTTTGAAGATTTGCATAAACATCATTTATAATTTAACATTGGGGAGTATGTTATATTGTAAGCCCGTAATGCTGGTCATTTTAAAATTTTAAAGCATGTTGGTCCAAATGCACATGTCATTGATCTTTTATCACATTTTGGTTACCACTCTACTTTAAATATTGGGGACTTCATTACTTACGAATACCGTGCCAATTCCTTTGATGATCATTTTCTATTTAACTCTGTAGACTCCCAACCTGTTTATGTTGATATTTCTACTTCCATACCATCTGTCACAGCACAAAAAGATACAATTGATGTTATTTTAAATGAATAAATTGAGTTGACCAATGATGGAGAGATTCGGTACTTCCTTGCTCGTTGGATAGTTCCACCTGATGCAGACCGTATATGGAGTCCTATAGAGAAGCTCCAGCAAATCTGGATTACACTGTTGGAGTTTCAATATTTGGTTTTTATGAAAGATCGTCCCCGTGCTAGAAATTTATCCACTCGACATTGTCGAGTTTTCTCCCACCCCAAGAGACTTGATGCGAATATCAATTATCGAGATTTAGTTTTTTATTGTTATTGGACCTTATTAGTTTTATTTTCTATTATTGGGCTTGTAGTAGTGGGTTGTTTGCTTGCTTTCTTTCTAATTGATAGTTAATTTCTTATTGATTCTACATCAGTTATATTTTACATTGAACACCCGCTTACATTTAGGGTTTGTTTGATACCTTCTTTTTTTCATGGAAAATGGAAAATATTTGCATTTTTCCTACTTTTCAATGTTTGATAGCAATTATTTTACTGGGAAAAAATTTTACAGCCGCAACCTGACGCGCCTGATTTTCCTGGAAATCATTGCTTTTGTTTTCCTTGTGTTTTGACAGGAACTGATTTTCAAGCTTTTGCTTTTTTTTGGTAATTGGGAAAAATTCTAGATATAATGGTAAAAAAATTATCACTTTTATTGACAATTTCCATATAAAATGAAGTCAAACGAACACTAAACTTTGATAAAAAAATTTTTTTTTTTTTTTTAACTTTTTGGCAATGGAAACAAATTTTATAACCAATTGTGGCAAAAAAAAAAAAAACAACTTTAATGGATAATTTCCATATAAAACTAAGCCAAACGAACACAAAATTTTAAAATTTTTTACCCAGAAAATTATACCAATCAAATACACTTAATTAACAATTCCTTAGAAAATAATTTCTAGACAATTACTTTTCGTGGAATTCATTTTCTTTCCACCCATTTTCCACCTTTGCAATCAAACGGACCCTTGTATAAATAAGTTTGTTACCAATAAATGTATGTATTGAACTTACATTGATCTTCTGAAGGAAAAGTTTCCCTTTATACACACTTGCAATCTCCATCTAGTTATATACCCTTGCATAATAATCCATGGTTCCATCCAGATTGTATACTGAAACTGCTGTTTCTAAATTGTTAATATCAGCAGTCATGAGAGAAATGAATTTGCTTTGTACACACACAACATAACCAAGACTGAGCAACTTCTTCAAACTTTACAATATACATATGGAAATTCCCTGCCCAGAAGGTACAATTCCACTTACAAAAACCCAGTACTCTATTATCAACTTGAGAAGTACATCAGCAAATTGAAATCTAAGAGCCCTTAGTTTCCAACTAAACCACATTTTCAGCTCCTTCTACAACCTATCGAGAAATGCATGTTCCAATGCCAGCAACAAGAGATGTAACCAATTATATTCATTTCCAAAAGAGAGGGAGTAATATATTGTGTTTAGCGGTACTCCTTTTCTTCCTTCCACAAGTTGGACTACTCATAGCAGTTTTTTTTGGTCATGGCCTTGTCTAGACGTGCTTTGCGAACTGCCTCTTGAATTTGTCTCTCATGTTCTTTTAGCATGTCTTCCATGTTTCCACCTGGCGGCATCAATGGTCCAGAGCAGAGGATCCTGCTCCTCTTTGGTACAGAACTCTGAAAATACACTAGTCAATTCTAAAAATATACAAGAGCTAGCTACCACAACCAAAATATGACAATAATGGTTGTTGATCAGTTTACTACGGACCAACCATTAGTATAGACTCTATGGATCCTCGGCCAAGAGAGAAATATGGATAATAATACGTTTTAGTATTAGGTTGCTTATGGTCAGAAATGAAGAACAAAGCTTTATAAAGTATATGATTTGCATCATTTTAATCGAAATTTTCCTTTAAAGACCATCAAGAAAATTAGAAAGAGTGCATTAAGATATGTTAAGAAACAGTTTTGATGCAGCTGGTTGTGAATTCAACATTCAAATTATGTCTAGCAGATAGGGCAAGGAAATGAAACCAGACAGTTTTGAGAACATACTAATGAGTCGTTATTAGATGTTCCATCAGCACCCCTTGAATGATGGAATGAGTCTACTATTGATGGACGCATTTGCGAACCTTGTCTTGTCAACTCTCCAACATGTTGAGATGAGCAAGTCCGCTCTGGGAACATATGACTAGAATCATCCTTTACCCTTTTATTCTGCGAGCATCCTACTGCATTAGGATGAATCATTGAATTAGAATGAGAATAACCATTTCTCAGATTTCCTCTTGGTGGCTCGATTGGGAAGCCAGATCCACTGTCCTCCTGTAAATTGTACTTCACACTGGTGCTTTTATTTGATTGTCCCTGTTTTGTTCAGAATAATTATGAGAATTTTATAGGGAAAAAAAGACAGAAGAAGCATTAAAAAAATAGATGAACCTGTCCCTCTGGTTGTGCCTTCGATTGTCTTGAATTATTCCTAATAGATTCAGCTCCACCTCCTTTTACACACTCAGTTTTTCGCCTGAAATAAGACAGTAAACACTTTGTAAATTATTCATAAGGTTTACGTAGTCCAGAGCACAGTCTGGAATCATTCCATGAATATAAAATATCCTTGTGATTAATAAATTACTCATAATTTCTCACAAGCGACAAATGTTCTGAAGTCATATAGCAATAATAGTGATTAAAGCATGACAAAGCAGACAATAATATCATAATAACCACATGACGTGACGAATAAATTATGAATTGATAATAGTTTGCGGAAGTCATTGGGAACTATTGCTTTATATGGAAGCACCATATGGTGACTTTTTTGCCTCTTGAAGATGGAATTTTATCTAATTTTTTTAAATTTCATAATATATAACTACTGATAACCCGATAGGACACAAGAACTTTCGCAGAAATTATATGGGTATATTATCTGAGAAAAACATTGTTGATATGATGGAAAGCCCAAATTTTTGAGTTAGAAAGTAGTAGAGTTGTTGCATAAAAATATTTGATTGCTCACCTTCTCGCTTCCTCTTCACGTAGCTTGGCATCATATTCTTTACTTGGAGAATACTTAGGTAAACTAGATGGATCACAGGGAAGAGGCTTTGTTGTAAAGAACTGAAAATTAAACATACAGTAACAAATCATCATTGAAACTAGTGAGAAAGTAGCACAAATCAAACATGATGAGTCACACTATCAACATAAGTTTTGCAGCTTCAATTGTGTGTGTGCACATGCCGGCAGATTAATTAAAGGAAACGGAAGTTCCTAATTCTAGTTCCAAAGAGCCAAGAAAGAAAATTACCTCACTTTTGAGTGCTGAAGAAGCTGTACCCCTATCCTCCGGTTCTACTGAGAGGAGTACATCTACAAGAGCCAAAGCTGATGAAGGGAAGTCCTTGAACATATCAGCAACACATCGTCTATATGGATGCTGTGGCTTAAAACTAGTAGCATGTGGTAATTTTGATTTCTTCCAGTATTTCTCAGAAGGTGAACCACATAGCTTGAATATCTTATGCATTTGCTCCACCTGAAACATATTTTTCATTATTTTACACAGGAATATTGTTAGAGCAATCAACGTTATGTGATCCGCAACAAAAATTGTTTAGTGTAAAACCCCTTAAGCTTATAGTTGGTCCAGAAAAGACAGTACTAGAGTATATATATGAGTCAAGTTAAATACTAAAGCCAAAGGTAATACCTCTGTTCTTCCAGGCATGATAGGCTTCCCAGCAAACAATTCAGCAAGGATGCAGCCAGCACTCCACATATCAATTGCAACTCCATACTCTGTTGCACCTAACAAAAGTTCAGGAGCTCTGTACCATAGAGTTACGACACGACTTGTTAACGGCTGCTTTTGATAGGGCTTAAAGAAATTAGCCAAGCCAAAGTCTCCAATCTTCAGAATTCCATTGTTGTCAACTAGAAGATTCGAAGCCTTGATATCTCGATGAAGTATGCCATGATTGTGGCAGTGTTCTAGCCCGCGAAGCAATTGCTGCAGATAACATTTAATCTGCAATTGCAGTTCACAAGGGTCATATAATATATGAACTCTTGATATTGTGATAGTGTTTTGAAAAGAAAGAAAATTTCCAGAGGCACATTACCCATTCAACAACTCAAACAACCCGCACCCCCCCCCCCCGCCCCCCACCAAAAAAAAAAAAAACTTATTGTACGGCGAATTATTGATTTTGGGCACTTTCTTTTCATTGAGTATGTTATTGAGCTCCAAATGGTTAAACCAAAAAACTTGTGACCGTGTCTAACCTAAGTGCAATCACTAATGTAATACAATAATACTTATTTTCCACTATTCTACAAATTTTGATTTTTTCTGATGGATAAAAACTTCTAAGAAACGATCAAGTTTCTTATTCATTCTTGTACACAAGACTAGACAAAATCTGTGTTACTCCTGTTCGATTTTGTGGTGACACTACAATAGCAAAGAAGTAAAATTTAATAATTGTTTGCACTGTGGTTATCCTTTAGAATAAGGAGAGAAGCTATATGGTCATGACTTTACATATATACCCAAGAATTGAACTGAAGGCAGTTCCTCTAAATTCAATTCCTAAGCCTCCGTTTGGAAAATTTATAAATGGTTTATGGAGAAGAATAGTAGTGCATCCCACGAAATGGATGAATAATAATGGGTAGTGGTTATAAATTTGTGGTTGAAATTAACATTTGACTTTAAATGAATTTATAAGTCATTTATAAATTTGTATCCATATGGATGCTAAGTTACTGAGAGAATACCAGTATTTATATGTGTTGTGGTGTGATTCAAATTCCATGTAATTTGGTATTTAGTTTATTGGAGGAAGTCTAGGGTATCTGAGTTTGTAGAGTTCTAATATGTTGAAGATCAAGTTTCAATGATAATTAAGAGTTTGGCTTGAAGGATGACTCTTGGATGGCTAAAGGCATATTTTGGATTTTTCTCCATCTTGGACTCAAATAAAATATTTTATATATATAGCCACATTGTATCTCCATAATATAACATCCATATATTATTCTTTACATCTTCAACAACGTATTGAGAGATTGAGAGTTTAGATTTCCATTGAGATGATTGAAATCTTGATATTGTAAATACAAAACTATTAATTATAGTGGATTGTTCTTCTCTGCCCGTGGTTTTTTCTCTAACTGGGTTTTCAAGTAAATTCTTGTGTTCTTGTTTTTTTCTTCTTTATTTCATTATCGTCATTATCTTGCGATCTGTTTCATAACAATATGATTGATGGCCGTGAATTCAAGAACCCAGGACGGCAGTATTTACCTGTGGTTCTGTAAATTTGACCTTGGGTGAGGCTAGAAGTCCAGCAAGATCATGATCCATGTATTCAAATACAAGGTACAAGCTTCCCGAAATCCTTGATGTCACTATTGATTCAAGTTTCATGATGTTTGGATGGTCTAACTTCCGCAGAATAAGAATTTCCCTTGCCATGAAACGAACACTCTCTGGGTCCATCTTAACAAATCTTACTTTTTTCATTGCCACGATTTTATCATTTGTCAGGTCACGGGCTTTGTAAACACTACTGTAAGTTCCTTGTCCAATCTGCATAAGGATGAAATCATTTTGAAATCAATATAACAAATTGACCACTAATATTGAACAGAAATAAGGAAAACATAAAAGGCTAGAAAACTCACTTTATTTAGCTTTTCATACGATTCAGCGCTTCGAGGAACCCAGCCTTGGATGCCCTCTCCTGCAACTGAAACTAGCCAAGATGGCCATCCTGCAGAGACCTGCTCGGCTTTGGCACCATGTGGCATACTAACAATCCTAGACGTTGTTTGTTGCGTTCCACAGTCTCCCATGTCCGGAGTTGAAAACCTCTGATGACCATTCTTAGGCCTTTCAATAAATCGCGTTTTTCCATTTTCCTCGACATTTCCAGGCTTATAAGAGCTCTCATTTGATTCTGATGTCATCTTAGATCGTGAATGAAGAGAACCTTCAGTCCTAGGTTTGTCAACTACTCCTCCTATAACCTTTTCTCTGCACAGTGGAGCAACCATCTTTACCGGAGATTTATTTAGCTCTTTTTCTTTTTCCACCTCATTTTCAGCAACATAATCGTCAGCATTAGATCCTTTTGAGCAAATGCAGCCCATTCTTTGCAAACAAGACAGAAAAATGAGATGTGTACAATTAGCGTTCCAAACTTGAAGTTCTAAAATGATCCGTGGCAAATGGGATTTAGGACGTTTAATAACCCAATTCAGTCAATCTTAAGGCTAACAAGAATCTTGATCACATGTCCTTTTCCACCATTCAAATCCAACCAGAGCACAAAATCCCCAGAACTTATATTGAGGCTAGAATTTCCTCTAACAATCCCAAAATTCCTCTAACAATCCCAAAATTCTAGCGACAAAAAGGCCAATCTTCGAAGAATTTTCAGAGAGGGTCGAATCAAAATAAAAGCCTTCTAATCATTCCAGATGGTCTATAAACAACTACAAAAATTAAGATATGAATCTTTATTTTAATGGAAAAAATGTTCCTACCAGAAAGGTTTTGGAAGGTGAAAAGGACGAAATTATCAAAAACTCGATGAAAAGCCCAGACCAGAATCCAGCATTAAAAGAAAGGTTAACAGTTTAAGCATAAGAAGATATATACACAAAATGCATATAATATGTGTGTATAGATGCCATCCTTTTGGATTGATGCAGGAGTTCTGGTATGGTTTGGAGGTTCCTAATGAAAGATTTTGGGTTCCAGAAAGAAATAAATGTAATCATAGCTATTATTAACCAAATAAAACGCTTAGATTAGGTGCGAAAATGTGGATACGTCAGCGCAGATTGGGAAAAAAAGGCAGTGATGATCGAAAAGGGAAAAGAGAGAATTACGGGTCTCGCGGAGAGCTAGAAATGCGAGTGACCGTTTCTTATGAAGCTTTAAACAGATTTCTTCATTCGTTGAGAATGTTTTTACGTACCTTTTACATGGGTTTTTGCACACAAATGGTTGCAAGTAAAAACATATCGGCCATTTTTGTTGATGGAGAAGTTTTTGAGAATGAAGAGTTGAAGCGCCATCAACTCCTTGCAGACGTGCCTTGCATTAAGAGGGATCAAGAATGCCACGTGGACCGCATTCAGGCATGACGTATGGTGGGCCCGTTCCTACTAGGAAAATTTGTACAGAAAAAATTTGTACAGGAAAATTACATATCCTCACATGGGCTGGCCCCATTTTAATTAAATATTGTCGAAACAAAAATGATAAATTTATATGTACATAATTATTGTACGTCCATGTGGAAGAAATCTGACCGTTGATGTGAAGTGTGGAAAAGTAAAAAATTGCAGACTGCAGATGAATGCGCGCCATATGTCAATTATGTAATATATTATATAAATAATTATGTACATATAACATGGTCCAAAGAAAAAAGGGCCTCACCTATTGTCTATTCTGTAGATTGTCTGTCTATTTTTTTTCTGTACACCCAGCAGATTCCTTCAAAATTTATATGTTCTGCTTGGTAGGCCTATATCCTACTGATGGATCAATTGGATTCCCTAAATTTTTTAAATAATTAATTAAATATATTAAGATCATAATTTTATACAATTATCAAATTAATTAATCATAATTTATTTTTCGATCACGAATAAATTTTTTTTATAGATCACAAATTATTTCACGATCATAGATAAAAAAAAAATTCATCGATTAAAAATAAAATAAAAATTATAGGATACCATTTATTTATCGATTACAAATCACAAATTTTATAAGTAGCAATTTATTACAGGATAAAAAATTATCAAATTATTGGTCACAAATTAACAAATTTTTAGATCATATATTATTTATTGGTCAATATCAACCAAATAATTTGTGACCACCACCTCACCAATGCCTCTAGTCGCATTGCTATCTACTTCCCAGCAACACCGTCGTTGTTGTGCCACCGTTGGGACTACCTCCAACAAACTACCATTTTCAATTTCAAAACCACCATCCCACCACCAACAAACCATCATTTTCAACTACAAAATCACCACTAGTGCCAACGCCAACACCATCACCACTATCACCATCATTGTCACCACCACTCGCACCGCCACCACCATCTTACCATCAACATCACGACTAGCAGAAGCAGCACCACAACCTCATGTACCAAAAATCACAACCACCATCTCCATCACATTGCAACCACCACACCCATCAAAAAAATCCTCAAACCCACAACTACTGCCGTCGTCGCCACCACTACCTTATCAAATCCATAGCAGACTGCAATGCACAACCGCGACGCCACTACAAGCTTTGTGTGTCATGCACGAGGCGTCGCACAACGAGCAAAGTGTCGTGCACAGTTACTACAGCAACATCTCACGCAGCGACGCTATCGTCGCCCACTGAGCTCGACATTTCTGTTGTGTCTTCCGGCGGTGCTGTTGCTCTGTGTCATTGCCCACTATGCGACGACGATGGGTCTCTTGGCAACAGTAGAAGAGAGACGACGAAGAGAATATATAAAGAGAATATATAAAGAGAATATATAATCGATGACCTCAATTTTTACACCTCACACGATATCAACCATGAATGCACAAGTCGATTAATTCACTAATATTTCTTTACTATCACCTACCCTATGTGTCTTTATTTCATGAATTAAGTTAGATGTACATCCTTGATTGACATCCCTCTAAGTAGAAGGGATTTGGGCTAATATGCGATGGATGCCTTTAAAATCTATGGTGTATAATTGCTACCATATGGACGAGTGTCAAACTTGTTATCAAACGTGATGTACATGTAGCGATTATTATTTCATAACTCCTCTTCATTAATTTGGTAGAGGGATACTTTTATCACCGGGTAATTATGTTCATGTTTCATTTAGATAAAAAATTAATTTTTTTATTAAATTTTAATAAAAGTTGATTGAATGTATAATTGAAAAGTTAAGAATTGGTGAAAATTAATTATTGACCTTGATTTAGATTTTAAACAACTTTTTTATACACACTTCATAATTATTATCTAACACACCACATTTTAATTGTAGCACTTATAAGTAGGTTTTTTCGTCGCAGTCTCATCTTTATCATTCTATTAATTACATATCTTGTTATAGATTACAGTTTATATCCAAGTACTATATATGTTATTATGCTTTTAAATGAAAAAAAATATTTTGTCATTTTATATGGTTATTGATTTAACTTATTTAAAAATATGAAGTACAAATAAATTTTTATATAATCCTTAAATTTGATGGTGCAGTTAAAACAAGTAATCCTATCATATCCCTTCTGCGTTATAACAAATATAAACGTGTCATGTTAGCGTTTGCATCAATTCAATTCAATCCCTCACACAGAAGTGCCAAAAAATGAACTCCTCTATTCGTCATCTGTACACTAACACGTGTTCAATTTTCACAACCCTCTTCTACATGTAGCTGGCTAATCTTCAACCAGTTTATTTATTTCTTTTCCTTATCAATTCATCGTCGTCGTCAACATCTCTTTCATTCTCATAGAAATTGATCTGGTAACCGCTGCGATTAATTTTGTGGCGCCTCCAACAAGCCTGGTCATGCTGGCATTTGCCTAGCTAACCTTGACATTCATCAATGCTTGTGAATGGATTTACAATACCCTCTTCCGAAGATATGGAGATGTTAACATACAAAAATAAGGCCCAATGATTAAATGATGCCCAATTATTAAGTAAGGCCCAATTATGTGGTCTAAGAAATGGAGCCTAGTTAGAAAAATTGAAGAATGGACCAAAATAAGACCTTTGTAAAATATAGTGACAGCCCACGAGCAGAGGACTATCATCGCCCAAGCCTGCAGAACTCCCAGGATCTGAGCGAATGAAGTGCCCTATTGTCGCTCAAAACGACAGTCTCACTCTCGTCCAAGCCTTTGAGACGCCCAAGGTCTAAATGAATATGGCGTTTAGTCCAGTTATTGAAGCGATTATTGAGCAATCTTATAACACTCCACGATCTAAAAATCTCAGTTACAAGCTGGTTAAACAACAAGAGCAATAACAACAATTGCGAACAACGATTCCTTGACAAGTCAGCCACCACGAAGAAAGTTGATAGTTATAGAGCGCCAAGTCGTTTCCAAGCAGTTTTATAAGAGAAAACCGGCAAATGAGTATAAAAAGGAAAAGAAGACATAGAAGGAAAGACCCCGAATCAAACACTCTCAACAGAGAATTTGTAATTTCAATTCATTTACTTTCTATTTGCAAACTTTCAATTTACTTCATGTGTTTGTGCCCCTTGGAGGCATTTTGCTTCTTTCCAATTGTAATTTTCATAAATAAAGCACCCATTTTTTGGGATTTTGTCTCAAAAGGTTTGTTCCTTACACAATCGTCTGAACATTTCTTTTAATTGTTAGCGATAACCCGCTTGAAATAATTTGGCACGCCTAGTGGGACATTGGTGTTTGAGGATACGAAAAGTGAAGCATTATGTCTCATAAGAATTCTGATAAAGAACCAGCAAGCTAAGGAATAGTCCAATCTGTGATCGAGAGATATGAGGAGTAGCAAAACTCTCTACGAACAGAGGGACAGAGTCAAAGCAGTCAAAGTTGCTACGAGCCAATGACAGAGTTGAGTCCTCGAACCATGCGCGCATTACTTGGGAAACTCACACATGATGTCGTTGAATATGTAAATCTACGAAATGTTCACAATATGGAAAGATTTACCCAAAATGACAATGCACATTATGACAACATGGCCAAACAACTAAACACGTTGAATGAGATCATGAATAAGTTAGCGAGCCAAATATGTCAACCAGTTGTACCAATAGGGAATCACTTTCAAACCAGGATGATTACGGGACATAATTCCCAGGTTTGAACCCAAGTCAAGGGATAGAACCACATTCTGGTCCGTATACTTCAAACCAGGGGAGTAGTGGAATGCCAAACTTGAATTGTGGTAATGGGATGTCAAACTTGGGGGGTAACCTAAATATAAGAGACAATGTCCTAAATAATGGACACAATACTTCGCGTGATAATGATGGAGTAAACACTAAGGCTAACGGTAATAATGACCCAAACAATGGCAATTTTGTCGCCAACCAAGGACCAACTCTTAGACCTCAAATAAATCAACCAATGAACCAACATGTAGGAGTTCCATATGATCCCAATGTCATGTTGAGAAATCAAATTATGGAAATAGTATTGGATCAAATGGCTTTTGGGTTTCGTCCCATTATTAGGCCAACTTACACAAAGCCATATCCTGATTGGATAGATCAGGCATATTCGTAGCCTAGAGGGTACAAAGTGCCAGAATTTTCATTATTTATTGGTCTAGAAGAAGTGTCTACTCTGGAACATATAGGGTGATTCACACTGCAAAGTGGTGAAGTAAATGACTATCATAAAATGAGGATGTTCTCTAGTTCATTAACAAGAGTAGCTTTCTCCTGGTTCATTAATTTGCCAGCAAACGCTATTCAAACATGGCAACAATTGGAACAATTATTCCACGTTCAGTTTTATAAGACTGAATCTAAAGTCAATTTGGCCGATTTGACAAATTTACGTCAAATGCCAAACGAATGGGCAGAAAGTTTCCTTCAAATGTTCAAAACAGCCAAGATCAAATGTTTTGTACCTCTACTCGAGAAAGAATTCGTCAAAATTGTTTGAGCTTTGATTTGAAAAAGAAATTTCAGGATATGAAATTTCTTGATCTTTTCCAATTTAGTGCGAATGTGATTAGGTCTGAACGATTGATAAGAGAAGAAAAATAAATGAAAAACTCTAGTAAAGGGACTTATTATAAAGACCCAAATTTTAACGTTCATACTATTAACGACGAATATTATGATTAAACTGTAGTATGTTTGGCCAAATTAATTAAGGGAGATACGTATGCCTATCCTATAATGGCCAAACCCAAAGTGTCGGGTAATAATGAGCCTATAAAAAATGAAAATAAAAAAACTAGAATGTTTTCATTTGATGTGACCAAAGCTGACCTTATATTTGACAAACTGCATAAGGATAAGCAGATAAAATTGAGTGATAAGCATAAATTGCCAGATCATGAGAAAATTAAGTGTAAAAAATATTATAAATGGCATAATCCATGGTCACATATGACTAATAATTACTTAGTCTTTCGTCATTTGTTACAAAATGCTATCGAGTCAGAGCGAATCACATTCGAAAATAAGAAGAAAATGGCAGTGGATGAAAATCTTTTTCCACAGCCACTTGAGGTGAACATGGTGACGACTAGTTTCAAAAATAAGTTGCCAAGATTCAAATTGGTTATAGACGATGGAGAAGAAGATTCTGGGCCACATCCTAGTTTTTTAAACGTGTCAAAGGGAAAGAGCCTAGAGAGAACGGAGGCGTCCTATGTGCAAGATGCAAATGAGAAGTGAGTTGAAACACAGAGAAACCAGGAATATGACAACACCACCATCGCCCTGATTTTGTCCCAAACACCCAACCCGTTGGAGGGTGAGGTACATCATTCTATAGAGGACAGCCTTTTGAGAGGCAGTTCAGGTCAATAAATAATGGGAGGACATCAGGCCACAACCTAGCCAGGCAAATGTATGACATTCATTTTAGTATAATGCAGGAAGGGTGATACCCTTCAATGAGATGACTAGAACTCAACAAAAGCGTTTTCAATGGAATTATGGACGAATGTTGAGGCAACAACAAGGATTGCCACATCCTAAGGCGCCTAAACTGCTCGAAGTGGCTAATCAAAATGTTCTCGAGGATAGTAAAGAGACTGGTACAAGTGAATCAATGGAAGAATTGTCAGAAAGTTCTTCTGGGATATCAAAGTTTGAGCAAGGGAAAAAGGAGGAAGAAGATCCAGAGCAATTCCTCACTATTTAGTTCGATACGTTACCTCCTGTCATGGCTAATAACTATTTATTAGTCAATGAATTCAAAAACAAAGTGAATAAAGAGAAAAGAAAGACAGGATAACGACGAGGAAGCATGTGTACTGGAATGTGAAGAGGGCCAAGCATCTAGAGGGACATATGATGAAGAAGAGGATGATGGTATGACGGATATCGAAGAAGAAATGAACTTGGAATCAGAGAGAAGAAAGAGGGGAGTGTCATGCAATACATTGTTGAAACAGCTACATCGAGAAGGTGTTCGCGAGGTAGACTTGTTGGGAGAACCATCTGGGCGTTCCTTTGATTACTATGTGTTATACGGGATAAACAAAAGGAAAAGGATAGTGCCTCGCTTTGAGAAATATGGATCGCCTCCAAGAATATAGCCTCTCCCTACAGGATGGGTAACCGAAGAAGAAACACTAGAAAAAAGTAGAAAGGAAATCCAGAAAGCAGAAGCTCAATGCAAAATATTACATGTTGAGTTATCACAAGAAAATAATTCAATGGAAGACAAACAGGAAGTGAAAATAGATACTGCTGAAAAAGTTATCTTCAAGAGTCCAGCAATGAAATTAACTAAACAATTGAGACCATTGTACGTGAAGGCCTTAGTCAATGGTATACATGTGGCGAAAGTGCTCATTGATAATGGAGTAGCCATAAATACCATCATGTCCAGGATGGTGAGAAAATTTGTAAAGACAGAAAGCGATATGATCCTAACGAAAGTTATCCTCACAAGCTTTAACGAGGTAATGCCACTGGATATAACGGTGGGGACAGCTACTAGGACCACAGTCTTCTTTGTAATAGATGACCCTACTAGTTATAATGTGCTACTATGAAGGAATTGGATCTACAGTAGTTATTGATACCTTCATCGCTCCACCAATGCTTGGTTTTCTGGAATGACAAGGGCGAAGCAGAAGTGGTGCAGGCAAATCATAGACCCTTTGTCCCAGAAGCAAACTCAGTGGAAAGATTAATGTACGAAGGAAATTATGGCCCTGTCAGGATGGTTCAAGATGGAGAAGAGACTCAAATTATCGCATAGAGTGAAGAGCCATTTTCAGTGGATGTATTTACTGAAATGTTCAGTCAAATGAGGCCAAACATAGTGGCTTTGGAAGAGTAAGTAATTGGCAAAAACGTAATCAAAGAATTTTAAATGAATTGTCAGCAATAAGGGCAAATGGCCAACATTCAGGCCTTCAAAGCCAAGTTAATGGCTTTCAATAAAAAATGTAAAGACAAGATGAAAGAAGAAGTAGCATTAAAAGCATTGGAAAACAAATTAGCAGTGTTCGAGTTGGAGCAGAATATTAGTCGAGAAGTCAACAAGGTGGATTGCTTAGAAGAGGAAGTGCTTACGAGGAACTTGGACTATGAAGTAACAAGGATCACAAAGCCTGGGCATGCTCAAGCACAAACCCTTTGAGTAGGGTAAATATGGCTACGAAAGAGAAGATCGCCTAATATTTGTCAGGTAAATGATTAGTCAGGAGGTTAGTAGTAAATTAATCGCTTTGTTAAAAGAGTATAAAGATTGTTTTGTTTGGGAATATGAACATATGCCTGGTTTGGATAAGAATTTGGTAAAACATAGATTACCAACTAAGCCAAATTTTAAGCCTCATAAACAACCTCTTAGGTGTTTTGCCCATAATGTACTTCCTAAAATTAAGAAAGAGATAGAGCGCTTGTTAAACACAGGTTTTATTAGGACGGCCGATATGTCGAATGGTTGGTTAATATAGTGCCCGTGTAAAAAAAGAATGGTAAGTTAAGGGTGTGCATAGATTTTAGAAATTTAAACTTAGCAACGCTCAAAGATGAATATCCAATACCTATAGTAGACTATTTAGTAGATTCAACTGCCGAAAATGTGATCTTTTATGGATGAGTATTTAGGATACAATCAAATTTACATAACTGAAGAAGATATACACAAAACTACCTTTAGATGCCCTGGAGCTTTAGGATGCTTTGAATGGATAGGTATGCCTTTCGGCCTAAAAAATGCAAGGGTAACTTATCAAATGGCGATGAACTTGATTTTTCATGGTATGATAGGCAAATTTGTTGAAGTGTATGTAGATGATATAGTGGTCAAATCTATTAAAGAGGAAGACCATTTTGAACAACTAAAACGCTTATTTGAGCAAATTAGGTAATACAAACTAAAATTGAATCATTTAAAATGTGCATTTGGTGTTAATGTGGGAAACTTCCTTGGTTTTCTAGTGCACAAAAAGGGGGCTGAAATCAATAAGAATAAAGCGAAGGCCATTTTTCAGGCCAAACCACCTATCAACAAAAAAGAATTGCAAAGATTTCTAGGCCAAATAAACTTTTTAAGACGCTTTATCTCTAATTATGCAGGGCGAACGAAAGCTTTTTCGCCTCTCTTAAAGCTGAAAAATAAGGACGAATTCATCTGAAAAGAAGAGCTTTAAAAGAGTTTTGAAAGCCTGAAAACATATTTATCGAGTCCACTAGTATTTGTGTCGCCAATTCAAAGACGGCCAATGAAAGTGTATGTATTGGCTGAACAAGAATCAATAGTTGGAATGGTCGCACAACAAGACCAATTTGGTGAAAAAAGTGCGATTTACTATTTGAGTAGATGGTTAACAAAATGTGAATGTAATTACTCTATTATTGAAAAATTATGTCTTGCTTTATATTCACATGTACAAAACTAAGGGCTTATTTACGACATGTAACCGTTTATTTAGTTTCTAAAGTAAATCTGGTTAAGTATATGTTTTATTGCCCTATTTTACACCAAAGGATAGGCCTCTGGACTTTAGCACTTTTAGAATTCGAAATACAATACATACCCCAAAAGGTAGTCAAAAATCAAGTATTGGCTAACTTTTTGGCTGATCATCCATGCCTTGACATGCCTAAAGAGATTGAATTGGAGATCAATTCATTTAAATTAAAACATTGAGTTTTGTACTTTAATGGATCAAAAATCTCTAGAGGTACAGGGTAGGAATAGCGTTGATAAATCCTTTAGGGAATTGTTATAAATTCGCTTTCACTTTGGATAGGATGTGTGCCAATAATCAAGCCGAATACGAAGTATTAATCGTAGGTTTAGAGCTGTTAGTAGACTTGGGAATAAAGAATGTGATTATTATGGGTGATTCTCAATTGGTAATTCACCAACTAATTGGTGACTTTAAGTGCCAAAGTGATTCCATCATAAGTCAATACGAAATCGCCAAAGAATTGTTGGGAGAATTTTACCAAATAGAGTTTCAATATGTTAATAGGATATATAATGACATAGCAAACGAATTGGCCCAAATGGCTTTGGGTTATTCAAAAGCTTTAAATTAAAAATCTACTTGTGAGTATGGAGTAATATTGCCCATAGTACAAAGGAGGGCCAAAATGATTGGAGTTCATTGCATAGAAGATGGAGATACAATAGATTGGAGGACAGAGATTAAAATGTTCTTCAAAGAACCTAATGAGGAAAGTAGTAGGAAAATGAAGTTACGTTCATTGAATTATGTATTGATAAATGAAGAGCTATTCAAGAAACGTTCAAATGATATACTATTAAAATGTGTTAGTTTGCAAGAGGCCGAAACGATCATGGCTGAAGTCCATAAAGGGATATGTGGAGCTCATTAAGATAGCCAAATGATAAGATGATTGATTATTAGGAGTGGATACTTCTGGCCCAAAATGGGAAAATCATGCGTTTAGTATGCAAAGAGTTATTTAACATGTCAAAAATATGGTCCGATTCAAAGAGCGCTGGCAACAGAAATGACACCCATTATTAAACACTAGCTGTTCAAAGGTTGGGCAATATACATGATAGGGAAGATTTATCCCCCATAGTTCAAGAAACATACATTCGTAATAGTTGCAATAGATTTCTTCACTAAATGGGTAGAAGCGATACCTTTAAAGGAGATCTCTCAGAAAAGTGTCATATATTTTATTCGTGACCACATTATTTATAGATTTGGGATTCCACAAACTTTGATGGTGGATCACAAAACTTTCCTGAATAGAGATCAAGTGAAGGAGTTCTTTAGCGACTTTGGAGTTGAGTTAGTAAACTCCACGCCTTATTACGCTCAATATAACGGACAAACAGAATCTTCTAATAAGATTATAAAAAATATCATAAGAAAAATGATAAATGAAAATGCCAGAAATTGACACGAATGTTTACATAAAGTCTTATGGGCTTATAGGACGTCGCCGCGTTCAAGTACCAAAGTTACTCATTTTCAACTTACTTATGACAGGAGGCTGTTTTGCCTATGGAAATTAATGTGCAATCGATCAGAATGTGTTTGCAACACAAGTTAAGTAATTGTGAGTATGCCGAGTTATTAGCCCAAAACCTATTGGAGTTGGACGAATTAAGGTTGGATGTCCTAGATAGATTGCAAATTAAAAAAAAAATGACTACATTTTATAACAAAAAGTTATAGTCAAATCTTTTAGTCTGGGCGAATTGCTTTGGAAAACAATACCCTTTGGATCTCAAAGATCCAAAGTATGAAAAATAGTCGCCCAATTGGAAATGGTCATATAAAGTGAAAAGCGTATTGCCTAATGGAGTCTATCATTTGGAAGATTTAGATGGCACTAAGCACGTGAGATTCATTACTGCCAAATACTTAAAAAAATATGTTCCTTCCTTATAGAAAAGTGAACAAATAAAGGCATAAAAATAGCATTGCTGAGCGATCATAACTAAATAAAACAATAACGAAGTACGTTCAAATAAACTCTTTTATTATCAAATGTTCGTTACAAATCATGATATACAAAATACAAGATGCTCTATAAACTGCAATTGGGAGCACTCGCAAATCGTTTTCTATCAAGAACTCCCTCTGAAGAACAAAAATGGAGGCGCTGAGAATACCTTTATTGGCTAAAGAACATTTCCTATATCTCCCATACCAAAGGTGATATCAAGGTAAACGGCGAAATGGACAACAAATCAAATGATCCATTTCTGTTGCAGGAGGAAATAGTTGGTTAATTATCTGAAAAGACAAACGATGGCAAGTAAGTTGATTTTGCAAAGGATGAAGATGAAGATAACAAATGCGTAACACATACACATTTATAAAGGTGTCAAGGTGAAAATAAGAAATATGAATGGTCACTTACGTGCATAGTAACTGAGATTAAATGGCCTAAAATCTTGGAAAAGAAGATTGGAATACCAAAAGTTTTGCGCCAGTTTTGTACTCAAAAACTCAAATTTATCTCTTTGTTTAGCAGCACTGGATTTTCCGATATCCAGGTCCATAAAAGAAACATACTCAAACATTGATTGCTTTGAGAGTCTTCATATTTTCTTCCGAGAAAGCAAAGATGAAGCATGACGACTGGTTGAAGAAGGGTGAGATGACTTTACTTATTTCCAAGAAGTGAACAAGTCCCAGATGGAGTGCACGATGTCATCCGCATCCTGTAAAGAAAAATACAAGCATTTAGCATTCTCACTGCAGTAAATGAAGTGAAGATAAAATATGAAACGAAGGCTACCTCATTAGCAACTTTGGAAAGTTCAAGCATGTCACCGGTTGACTCAGCCACCTGTGGAGACTTCTCCTTATCTGGACGAGCAGACTCTGCCACAATGGGCAGATCCATGGGAACCTCTGTAGAATTCAAGAAGCAATAAATCAAAGGCCAATAGTACAAGTAAGGGTAAAGACATTAAAATATGTATTACCTTCTAGTTCAACACTTGAGGGGTCAATGCCCTGGAAAGGTGGCAGCTCTCCAACTACCTGTGGTGAAGACTCTGGGACTATGAATTTCTCTTTAAGCAGAGTCCCTGCATCAGATGACTTGGATGAAACAGCTTCAGCAGAAGGCGATAGAGCAGGGGCTGCTAGAATCAGAACTTTGGATGGGAAAATTGAGCTTTTCTGAAAGTTCAGGTAAAACATTAGTCTATAAAGAATTATTTGGTGCATAAATAAACAGACTTAAATACCTTTTTCATCACGATGAGAGGAGCATCATCATTTGGCAAAACTGGTGAAGATGGGGCTGGCCATCATGGCTAGAAGCACATTTGGCTGCACTAGCTGGAGTAGGAGGAGAAGTAGATGAAAGGGCCAAATGTTTAGTGAGAGCAAGTGAAGAAGGATTCCTGATAGACACAAGAGCGACAAAGATAGGAGAAGTGGAAGAAGTTGTTGGTCGTTCCAATAGGTGGAAGGCATGGTTAACATCATAAGCGAATAACCTGCGCTTCATAGATTGCCAGAGTTGTTCAAAAAGAGGATGAACGGCAGAGCTAGAGTTGAAAGGGGCTAATGAGAAGCTGCTTGCCAAAAGAATGTTACGGGCATCAATAGTTTGTGCTTATGCTTTATTGATAGTATGGAAACGGTCTATCAAGCTTTTAGAGTAACAAGGAAGAACCTGCCAAGTTTGGCCAAAACCAAGTTGACGACCAAAAAACTGGGGAGCATATATCTCAACCCCAGCCTTGGCATTTGTTCCAGTTAAGATGTCATGGAACAGTTATCTCCCAATCAAAAATTGAACCAAACACGTAAAAAGGTGCTCACATTATCCATAGTAGACAGAGGTTGCACATAATCTGGAGTTGAATGAGCAGGAAAAGGAAAAAAGGAAGGGATTGAATCTAAGTTATAAAAGAATGAAAAAACGTCCATATTGAGCAAGCCAAAGAGGCCCATTGTCAGTGGGAGATGCACCATTCCTCAATTGAAATTGGAGGGAAGCCATGCCTCTATAAAAGGCAGCTAAAAATAATGAACAGAGATTCAAAGGCCTACCACGCTCCAATTCATGCTCTATGGGTAGATAACTCATATAAGGTTTCATACTGGGCACACAAAGAATATATTTACAATGCCAAATTTGAAGAAAGGCCAACGCTCGGCATTGGAAGGTTCAGCGCTAGAATGATTATAAAGTCCTTGCATGCCCGAATAGGATTCAGTCAGTTTTTTGTCAAATTTTGGAGCAGTGCCAGTAACCAAAATACCAGGAAAAATGGTATCGCCCAAGGGCGGAAGATTTACTAGGGCTCCAACGTCCCTTAAGGTAATAGACATTGGACCAAGTGGGAAGACAAATGTATTATATTCAGAAGACCAAAAACTCAAAGTAATAGGAAAAAGTACTGGGTCGAAAATTGGGGGTTCAAGAGGGATTTCTAATAAATCTGAATCATATCGCAATCAAAAATCGTCTTAGTAGGACCATGATTTACCAAACGTGTATGTCATCTACGAAAAATAATATCAGTTTTGGGCCAAGTGCGAATACCTTTCTCGCGAATCGGCCTCAATGGCAAAGAGTTCAGAAACGGAGGGCATTGAGTACAGGGGAACAACTAACTCACCATCGCTGGTCTGATAGATTCAGCATCATTAAACGATGGACCCAGATAAAACTCATGGAGGTCAGGGTTGGTCGATGAAAGAAAGTTTGAATTTATATAGGGCCGGGTGATAAGGTTTTGGAAATCCTCGAAACTAAGAGAGTTATCAGAAGGAGTTTGTGAAGTCGCCATTTGATGCAAAATACAGTCTCTATGAGATTTGCTTAAGAAACGTAGTAAGGAAGCAAGAAGATGAACATTAAATAGTGAGAGAGAAGCACGAAATGTAGAGACGTGGGTTGATGGTGCGATGAAGTGGTGTGTCATTCTATCTATAATGGTTACGTGATGTTGTACTTTTTAAGGATTACCGCCAAATGTAAATAATCATTACAATTATCCATTCTTTTTCGAGAAAGCAAGCATTACCAGAAAGAATATGGCATAAGATTAATACTTGGCATTAATTTTGCCATATTAGGGGGTAATTGTTGACATACAAAAATGATGCCCAATTAAGTAAGGCCCAATGATTAAGTAAGGCCAATTATGTGGTCCAAGAAATGGAGTCCAGTTAGAGAAATTGAGGAATGAGCCCAAATAAGACCACTGTAAAATATAGTGATAGCCCACGAGCAGAGGACTATCATCGTCCAAGCCTGCAGAACGCCTAGGATCTGAGCGAATGAAGTGCCCTATTGTCGCTCAGAACGACGGTCTCACTCTCGCCCAAGCCTTCGAGACGCCCAAAGTTTGAATTAAGTAACCTTATCACACCCCACAATCCAAGAATCCCGATTACAAGTGGTTAAACAACAAGAGCAATAACAACAGTTGCGAACAACGGTTCCTTGATAAGTTAGTCATCACGAAGAAAGTGGGTAGTTATAGAGCGCCAAACAGTTTTACAAGAGAAAATCGACAAAGGAGTATAAAAAGGAAAATAAGACATATAAGGAAAGACCTCGAATCAAATACTCTCAACAGAGAATATATAATTTCAATTCATTTAATTTCTATTTGCAAACTTTCAATTCATTTACTTTGTGTGTTTTTGCGCCTTGAATGCATTTTGCTTCTTTCCAATTGTAATCTTCATAAATAAAACGCCCTTTTTTAGGACTTTGTCTCAAGAGGTTTGTTCCTTACACAATTGTTTGAACATTTCTTTTAATTGTTAGCGATAACTCGCGCGAAACAAGAGAACAAAGTGGTAGTCATCACTGCAGCTTCCTCTGGGATTGGGGAGGTAATTCATTCAGCTCTCCTCTTTCAATTTTCTTTCCCTTTTATCTCATCTCACGTTAAACATCCAAGTAAATAGACGGCTGAATTATTCAATAGGAGACTTCATGGATGATTACAATGAACAAAATTTTAAAATTGAAGAAATAATTATTTGATTTAAGACTCAAAATATCTGACATTTCTTTAGTATTTCTGTATATATTTATATTTCTGAAAATTAAGAATTAAAAATAAGGAAATACTGATGCAGATTTTATCATCTTTGGGGTAGAATCAAGTATTAAATTTAGATATCATTGATTTTTATTGCTAGCAAATGCAATATCTTCTTGCATTTTAAGCGAACGAAATGTAGGAACTTCCCATTGATATTCTAATGCTGGGATATATGATTTAAGCAAATGGTTAAATACATTATTTTCTCCATTCATCACAAAAGCTAAGGGACCGTTCTCTTCGTATTTCAGTTTTGTTTTTTGAGTTTTGAATTCATTTTGTGTTTTCTGTTTTGAGTGTCTGTTTTGGAATTGTTGAAAACGCGTTCTCTTTGTCATTCTGAAAAACTGTTTTTCAAAACACAAAACTTGAAAACGCGTTTACTTTGAAATTTTGAAAATATTTTTTTTGTAATATTTTATTCAATAAATTTTAATAGTTTAATGCTAATAGATAGTTTAATTATCTATAAACCCACCAACCAGATGCTCCCTAACAAAAGTCTTATCTAAGCAAAGAGAAAGGAGTGCCTCAATAATGTGGAAACTAAAAATACTGCATCACCTTTCCTTTAAAAGAGAGGATCTGAAATCCACTGTTCATTCCGTGCCCGACTTTTCACATTAAGAACTGGTTTTGAACTGGTTATGTAACATGTCATACCTTCACCAACATTGTTTGCTTTAATTTATTCAAATAGAGGCCCACTTCAATTCATTTATTCACACATATCAATTGGCATGTTATTTTTCCTTTTCTTTTTTAGTTGATTTAGTCTTGACATGTCGGTTACTGTTCATTTGAGTTTTGACACGTCGGTCACTGTTCATCGTATCTCGATTTTTGTTCATATCCCTACTATCTCCCTACTCATATAAAAGAGCCAATCCGTAGGTTACTATTTATTTGTGAAGCATTTGTCTTTCCCATTTCATCCCCACTAAGTATTCTTTTTCCCAGTTTATCCCCATCATTTACTATTCATTTGTCAAATAGTTTTCATATTATCTTATGATGAAAAACAAAAGGATAATTCTTTACCTACAATTGTTGACATACCATTATGAATAAATATAAAAAATAAATAAAAACTTGCAAACCGACTACAAACCTGCAAATCGACTCATTGAGGATAAACCATCAATTGCAGTTGATATTTTATAAATATCTGGTATTGGAGAAGCAAACTAATTTCTGGTATATCTTCTATTTCATTCTTCCTCTCAAATCTTCTAACGTCTCACTCTTTCTCTCTCGCCGTGAAGCTGCAAAACAATCTCCATTAGGTAAGATTCATATTATAATTGTAATGGTTATGTCATTTCATTGGAGTGCATAATTCAGTTGTTTACTTATTCTGCTAAACATTTTACCCATCGTTGATGTAATTTGGATTTTTGTTTAGCCTGATGATTTCAACACTCCGCACAAATTTATGATATTTAGTTAATTCTATTGTGATTTTATTTAATTGAAATAAGAAAGTGTTATAATTGCATGAATGTTTAGTTGGAATTCTTTTGTTTTGCCCAATTTTAAATATTAAAAAAAAAAAAATCTTGCCCAATTTTAAAAATTTAAAAAAAAAAAATTCATCCCCGCACGGGGAGTATGTTTCTCCCCATGCGCGCAAGAGGAGAAGTAATCTCCCCGTGTGCGCACGGTGTCTTCGTCCCATTTACTATTCATAGTCCATTTTTTACTAATCCTACAAACTAGGCCGTTTTTTCCACCACCTCATCTCTTACCAAAACCAATCTAAAGCAAATCAAAAACCCTATGAATCCCGTGTTATTTCTGGAGTATCTCCTTTCAAACAATCTGTCAGCGTAACGGTATGATCAACAGAATCAGTAAATTAATTCGAGCCCACCGACTTCACGATGTTTCCTTAAAACGAATTTGCTGCCTTCAAAAGGTGCTTAAGGCGTCCAGCAATCGTTTCCCAGGATAGAACGAATTTCGTCTCCTACGGAAGCAGCACAGCAATCTGCAGGAGTTCCAGCGAACTCAATGAAATGTTTTTTATTTCGAAAATAATATCAGAACGAGATAGAGAGAGGGAGAATGAGATTCAATGCAGAGAATAATAGCAATGAAAATGGTGTATTAATTTTGGCAACGGGCTTGGCTATTTATAGAATTGTTCGTGGCCATTCGAACATCCTTCTAGCCATTTCAGAACAGTCGCCACTGTTCAGACAAGCCCAGAACCGAACAGACAGCAATGTTCGGTAATAAGTCAGTTAACAGTCCAAACAGTCGGTTAACAGACCACCCAAAATAATTACCCGAAAATAAGCCCATTAATAAAAATTAATTTTATTATGTACCCAAGAATTTGATCCAAAATTAAATAAATTTTGTCCAAAAAGATAATATAGTACAAGGACGCACCCGGGCTCGGGCTCGGGCTCGGGCACGTGCCGAGCCGGTCGGACGGACGGCGGCGGCGGCGGCGCGCGCGCGCGCGCGTGTGGGGTTTGGACCGACTCTCATAGGATATAGGTCTCCCCTCTTCTAAAGACTATTGGTACCCCTTGGGGTCCAAACCCAATTCCCAACCTTACACTATATAAACCACATCAAAGTTTCATAACTTTCCTATGTGGGACAAGTGTGTGGGAATTTTCCAATAAATCAAATTCGTCACTAGTTCATAGTTTCAAATTGGTTACTTTAACATTAAATATTTCATTCAATACTAAATGGTTTTCCACAAATAAATATATCATGTTGATCCTCTTGCGGAGTAGAACATGAATATGCTAGGTCCGGTTGAAATTAAAGCACGGGTCCCACTGAAATTTGGGCTCAAAGTTGACCCATTTCGCTAGTAGTAAAACCATTTTCCAACATCCCGTTCCCTTCTCCATAATCACACCAAAGCAAACCCTAAGATGAAGAGGAATGGCAAAATCTAAGAAGCAAGATCCGACCCATGCCGTGGCTTTGGGAAATTTTCCAGATGAAGAAGCAGCGCCGCAGCGAAAACTGGAAGCCGGAAGGTCGGACACTCCGACTCAACGTAAGTATTTACTGTATTTTGTTCCTAACCTCTTTCCTGCGCCGTCTCCAGTCCAGAACTGAAGAAGCAACGCCACATCGGATACTGGAAGCCGGAAGGTCCGACACTCCGACTCAACCTCCGTCCTCCTCCTCCAGCAACTGCAAAATACAAAGTATTTACTATATTTTGTTTATAAATTACACACAGTCACATAGCCTCCGGGCTCCATCCTCCATTTTTGTGCAAGTATATTACTATTCTGTTCTGATTATATAATGGGATAGTTAAATTGTGATTGAGTATGGATGATTAAGGATTGGAGTTGGACTTAATTTAGTTCTCTTGCCTCTTTGAATTGGGATTTTATAAATCTGCAGCATATATTAGTTATGGAATACATCTAAATTATCTGGCAACCCTTTGGATATTGATATTGGTCCCGTGATTGAGCAAATTCTAGAAATATGCGATCTGTTAGTCAGTCTCCCTTTATCGATTACAAGTGGATCTTCTAAAATTGTGGTACCTTGCCAATATTTTTTTTATTTACCTTTCAATTGTAGATCTAATATCGAAAATTTTAGTGGAAAGTGGTTATTTGCTGTTAGAATATTTTTCGAGGGGGAATTTTTCTTCCTGTTGCTTTTCTTTCACTGTGGAGTGAACCAATAGGATTCCGAATTTTTGGTATTGACGTGATCCACTCCATAGTCCATACCTTCAACAAATTTTTTCTCCCACCACAATAGATTGTAATTTTTAGAAATACTACAGTCAATTTGCATCCGTACTTTTTGCCTGCACTTTGGTCATTTGATTAATGGTGCTTATGGAATGCAATGAATTTCAGTAAATATGCCCATGCTCTTATTAATTTTCTGCATAAATGGCCAATCCATCTTATTACATTTTCCAGATTGTTTTGAAGCTGGCATTATTCGCAATTTCATGAATGTCACTCTTTTTACTGGCATTTGGAAGATAAACTATTTTAGTAAAATTTAGTGTTTTGCAAGCAATCATGGTTTCTTTGTATGTTTTGGAATGGAGGTGACTCTTCTATTAGACATTCAAGTAAGCTTTCCCATTTACCTTTTGCATTTTCACTGTTAACTGTTTGAATACATAGACAGAAACCACCTGAAACTCTTCATTCAATTTCTTCAATCATATTACTCTTCAAAAGGTTAAAAGAAAAGGAAAATAAAAATATAAATTATTATACTGAAACGCCTTTGAATAATTTGTTTACTAACATTTCAGGCTTTTTATTTCTTATTATTAGGACAAACTAACGAATCTAAAATCTAACACAGTTTTTTTTTGAAGGTACAATCATGGTCATCCTATATATGGAGATGATCAATCATTCATGGTAGATCATGCGTTCAAATACCATCCCGATAAATACGCAAAGATGGAGGCTGGATCAAAGTATATATTGGTATGCTGCCCTACTTGCATTATACTAAAAACATACGATTATTAATTATTTTCTCGACGTCAATAAATGTACTTGTGAAATCAATGTTGTAATTTTTGTACCTCTTCTACCACTGATAGAGTCACGAGATGTACAGGACATAAATGGGACGTCAGGGTCAGGCTTCATCTACACTACTTTAAAAGAAAGAATACGTCATTTACTGTTCATTCTAGTGGAGGTGTTTTCACACCACTATAGCTGAATTTCTTGCCCTCACTGTAACCAATCCAGTTCGTTTGGTTTTAATTATTAAACTTCTTTTCAGCCCCAAATATCTTCCACCTTAGTTCATTTATGTCGGTTTGAAAGTCTTGTATATTATAAAAAAAAAAAAATTCATTTTCAGACCTAAATATCTTCCCATAGCTGTACTTTCTTGCTTCCTCCTAATTTTCGTTCTGTGTATTTTTTTTGTTCTACAATCAGTGATAATGCTGGTAGAATTTTCAATTGATTATTATATTTATTGACTACTTGTATTGTTGAATCTTCGATTTCTTTCATTTTTTGTTCGATCTTTTGAGAAATTGAACTTCAAATGACGAAAGTATGTTCGTTGGATGTTCTTGTTGTGTATTCTTTGTTCGATTTCTTCACCTTGTGATTGATTTACTTATGCCTATTCAGATGTCGAGTTGAAATGGAGTTGTCAACCATCTTCCCCATCGGGTTCTCATGGACCCCCTCAATCCAAACCCAGATATAATGCTGAAGGTAATTTACCGTTTCCTTTATATTTTCTAAAGAAATTAGATACCTAATTTCTCGTTTTGCTATTTAATTTAAGTTAAATGGAATCAAAGGTATGGAACTATTTTTAAGAAAACTTTGGATTGGTGAGAGTAAAATTAAATCTAGGAAAAGTGAAAACAATACTTTTTTTATTTTATTTTAGTTTATAGTATCAGAGATTCAACCCTAGGCTTAAATAATAGGAATTCTATAGTCCAATTTTTAAATTCTCCTTATTCTTCATATTGGCTCGGGGGCAGAGGTCGAAGTTTGTCCATTGTGGATTGATGAGTGTATTTTATTGTTGTTAGGGATGAATAATTTTTGGAGGATGAGAGCACTAAGATATTCCCAAAAAAGGTGGCTAATCATTATAGCGTGAGGAGCAATAGATTACTGCAAAAAGGTGGCTAATCTTTCCATTCTGTAGTTATTTTTTGTGAAACTGCAATTCCTGGAGCTTAACTTGTGTCTAAATTACTTTCATTTATTTATGCTTTCTTCAGTTGCTAGATGGGAGAGAGAGCATAAATGTACTGCAGTTTCTATAAAGCATGATAGTAGAAGGTAGAAACCTCGACTGCAGAGGAGGCACATTGAAGATTATTTTTGGTGTTAAAATTCAGCTGTACAGCATTTCCTTTTTCTGTTAGATTTCTGTTCCATACCATTTTCTTTTCAGCCAATTAGTTCTTTTATTCTAGATCATACTTTTTCATTGTATATATGGGTATGTGGATGAACGAATTTATTATTCAATAAACAATTTTCAATACAATTCAACTGGTTTTATCCTGCTTTCTCTTTCATAAACAGAAGCATTTCATAACATGAATGCTGAATAACGATTCATTAGAACATACACTCCATTCTATTGGGGTTGACAACTTACTTCTAGCAAACACATAACATTAGAACATACACTTCATTGTTCCCTAAAGATTCCTTTGATAATTTTTAGTTCATTTGATTGAACACTGGCTTTGTTTTGACATCATTGGTTGAAAGGAAGATTTTTTTTTTCTTTTCACTACCGTTGCTGTATTTGCACCATTGGCCTGCTTAACGCAAATTCGTAAGTTCCTTATAATTTGAAAATATATGAGAGTTAATACTTGGATGTCCTGATTATTAAGTCCATCACACTTAATGAATGTTAAATTTTATTGTGGTTTCATAGGCAGAATTTGTAGATTGATTGTTGAAGTTGTCTGAGAGGCTTACTTGCAGTGGTGGTATTTATCTTCCAACATATATATTGATTGATCCCAATGCCTCTCTTGGTATATAGATTTTTAACTTTGTTTTCTCATACCAAGATTTTAGAATGTTTGATTTTAACGCAAATTTGTAACTTTGTTTGCACATCGACGAGGTTTTTGATCTGGGAAACTCTTCTGTTCATTACCTCTTGTGCGTTCCCATCACCAACAGTTGTTGTATTGTTGGTCAGTACTACTTTTGCTGCAAGTCCTAATACCTCACTTCCAGTAGTATACAAGGATAAATCGACCTCCTCTCCTATAACGGTGCCTAAAACAAGTAGAAGAGACAAAGTACAAATTTACATGGTCCATTGGATTCGTTGAGGTCAGGGCAGCACATTGGAGCCAGAGTCTCCTGTTGGTTGAAAGGCTTTTCTTCTTCAGATCATCATCAGGTGATTGATCAGATGGATATTTGAGTATTGAACAGATGATCATTCAATATTTCTATGTACTCTTGTAGTAATTAGTTTGCAAAATATAATTCATCATGACCTTTATTATCTTTTATTTTCATAACTGATGTATTACCTTCACTAGACTCAGTTAAATCTTTGAAAGTGCAAGCAATATCATCGAGCCGACTTCTCTTTAATGGTATGTTATTCAGTGGCCTGGAATATGAATGGAATTAGTGAAATGTCTTAATTTCAGCTATTCCTTGTAGCTAATTTTATGGTTTATCTATGTATTGTATCAGGTATTAAATTTTGGGGCAATTTTCAATGGTAGGTGGGACGAAGAGCTACTCCATTTTTTTATAGTCCTACACTTCCCTTTTATTTATTTCATTGCTTTCTCTTAAGAAATGTTATTTCTTCGCTTTCTAAAACTTTATATGTATATTGCACATTATTTCTGAGGGTGTCATGGATTTTGTTTTACCTTTGTGTGTTGTAGAGTTGAAGTGAAGAAATAAGCGGGAAGCTTGAATCATTGAGATATCGTGGAAATATTTTGATTTTACCTGGCCATAAATTAAAGCAACATCAAGAGTTTCCATTCGAGATATTTTCTTTCTTTTTTCTTAATTTTAAAGCATTGTATTTTGTTCAATTATAGAGTTTTCCTGAAGGGGGTTGCTATTTTTTTTAATATGATAATACTTGCAAGAAAGTTAGCTAGCTTTCTTTGGTCCTTTTGATTGTGACGAAATGTTTAATTTATGATATTTTTGAATCAAATTTTACCTTTTTCGGATGTTAAAATCAAAGAAGAAATAGACTTCTATTAGTTGCATTTTGTAGTCAAGCAGGAATACAAAAAGGAAGAAAATTGAATTTGAAATGAATTAAATTAACTTGAAATTCTAATTCATTCATGGATATTCCGAAAATCTTGAGCTTGTTCATCCATAGACAATGACACAGGTACAGGAATTAAGGCTGAGGTATAATAGTTGTTTCAGGAGTAATACTGAATAGATAAAAACACATCCATCCCCCACCAATAGGTAGTATTTCAAGAATCCTACTTTCCTTTTAAAAGAGTGGATGGAGTTGCACTGTTCATTTTTGGGCATAAGCATTCAGACTTGAGTGTTTACAAACTAGATACATACTACTCATATGCAAAATATCTTCTCTATGTATACCTTTTGTACTACCTTTTCATTCATTTTGAACGCTGCTACTCACTTCGAAACCCTTCCCTGATTTTCATACACCTTCCACTAAAACTATAAGGGGTGGCTTTTAATCTTGTAAAAGATCTGAGTTAAAAAAAAGTGGTAAACGAATGCCTATTTTCGAGGTGTCGATCCATCCACGTGCATTACTTTTTGTTTCTTTATTGAACTTATTGTGTTATGATTAAGATAGTAAATTTGTTCATTTCCATTCATATTTACTGACGATGTTTGCACTGAAATTTGTACGCAAGAGTAAAATAGAATTCGCTTGCAATTTTCAAGTTCAAGATCATGGTATCACAATTTTCATAAATCTGCATTCGTTCTTTTTATCAGTTGATGGTAATTTTGTATGTTAAATACTTCCTTCGCTTCCCAAAAACTCCTTCTATGTACATCTCTCTCGTGAACCTTTAATACTTAATACGCTAATATTACCTCCAACAACATTCAAGCCATGCATTGCATGGCCATACAACTAGTTATACAAAAAAATGTATATCTTGTTTTCCTTGTCCAAACTGAATTAATGAAAATCATTTCCAATGAAAATTGCAATCGACTAAATGACAACCAATGCCCTACTATATGCGCAGGACAACATAGGATGCACAAGATTCGTGGCACAAAGATAACGTCACGAATAATTTCTGGAACTTGAAGCATTTTCAATTTTAGCAAGTGAATCAATTTCACTTTTGACACCAATAACATTAGGTAATTCAATAGCCAGCTCAAAAGGGAAAAGATGAAAGAATAGCACAGATTTTCACCCAGTTTAAAAGGCAGCTACCAAGATATTTGAACATCTAGACCAGTGCGCAAAAAAATTACCAGAATTCACAGGCTTCTAAAGCTACTTCATCGTCAGAATCCTTGTTAACTACCAACATATATTCTATTACATTCCTTAAATGTGGCTACATAATTAAATCGGGAACTATATAAGGGAACAGCAGGAGGTGCAAATAGGATTATTGGTGAAGAATAAATTGTCAATTATCAAATAAATCGGGAACTATATAAGCATTTTCCCCACACCTAGTGAATCAAATAAATATAAATCATTCAAAACTTCAATTGATCAATTATTGTTAAAATTTTGTTAAAAATCACCGTGTTCGCCTCTTCAATGGGTAGCCGGCGTCGAAGAGAGAGAAGGCAGAGATGGGCCCAATGGTGCATCTCCTTTGTCGTCGGTTGCAATGGGTCGCCGACGTCGAGAAGACAGAAGGAAGATACGGGATTGGAAGAAGAAAGGAGGAAGAGATGGTTCTAAGCGTTCTCGTGTTTTCCAATTTTGGGCTTTTTTTGAGCGTTTCCCATGTTTTCTAATTTTGGGGTGTTTTGCACAGAAAACGTTAAAAATGTAATTTGTTGTTTTCAGTACAAGAATATTTTTTGTTTTCAAAAACACATTTTCTAAAATAGGAAAAAAAACGTGTTTTCACTGTTTTGGAAAATCGAAAACAGAAAACGACTTGAAAACGGTAAAGAGAACCGACCCTAAATTTTTATGCCACTTTCACCTGTACTTGTGTCATGAGATCTTACATGTACTTGTATCATTGTTTCTTTCTCATTTCTTCAGGCTGGTATAACCTTACAATACAATTGTGTAGTTGTCTCTCAGACTTGAATGTATATAACGTCAGTTATCAATTTTTCTTGTTCCCTTTCTTTTTGCCACTTGCAGTGGATCATTTAGTAAACACAGCGAGTTTGGTACATTCTTTCTACTATGAGGAATCTACGGACTCCAGTGTGTTTCCCATTTTAATGGTATGGTCTAAAAGTAGATGCCCTGTGAGCTATTTCAACAGTTCTTTCAACTTGGCTTCGTTGATAAAATTTCCTCGTTTGTTTCCAAGTTTCACACCTTAATAGTTTCATATTTTAAGGCTTGGCTTCGTTTAAAATTTCTGTATAGTATCAGGACAAACTTTTGGGGTAATGTTTATCCAACGTACGTCACACTCCCTTATCTCTGGCAAACCAGTGGACGGGTCGTAGTGAATGCATCAGTGAAACCTTATACCTTATAATGTCCACTATCCATAGGAGATAAACCATAGCAAATCTCCTGCCATTATATAGCACAAAATTCTTCAAATTTCAGAAATATAATCGGTTTAAAGAGTATAGGAGCAGACGTGAGATTATCACTCTTAAAACTGTGCTAAAAAATATATTTGCATTCAATCAAAACTTGATATCAGTAACATTTGAAGTCCAATAATCAAACTGCCTATCTCCAGTCCAGCTACCCTGCTGCATGTGATTCAACAATGAAACCACTAGCTTTTCGCACATGCGTGTAAAGAGAAGTGATGCAACGAGCACCAGGATCCACTAAATGAAAAAAGGTGAAACATAAAGGGAATACAAAAACAAAGTAAACTCAGCTAAACCAAAAAAAAAAAAACGTGTCTGGCTCAGCATTATGCTTATGCCAATTCCAAACAAATGAAATTAAGGTTTCGCCAGATGACCAGAACTCAAAGCCACCAAGAACAGGTTGAGCTAACAAGTACAAAGCAATAACTCTATTATATAACTCTCCAATCACCCATACAGCTCTCTCAACGATTGGCCTTTGCCACCCTTTCAATCTCATCCTTCTTCTTAATAGCATAGCTGTATGTAAATTAAAACGGAAGTGAGTAAAGATTCTGCTAACTCTATCAAAAACAAATGGCGCTAGAGAAAAGGAAGGAACAAATAAGATCTCAAGGCATGTCAATATAGAAAAATGGCTCGCCCATTCTCACCTGTTTGAAGACCCCTTGGCTGCATTTATGAGTTCATCAGCAAGGCATTCAGCTATGGTTTTAATATTCCTAAAAGCACTCTCCCTAGCACCAGTAGTGAGGAGATAGACAGCCTGGTTAACACGCCTTAAAGGTGAAATATCAACTGCTTGACGTCTCACAACACCAGCAGAACCAATCCTTGTTGCATCTTCTCTTGGTCCACTAGAACAAATACATAAATGAGCAATTAATAAAGTGTCGTGCTTAGAACATAGAATCTGTGGATATGACAATGATTTATCATTCTGATAAATCTCTGAAGTATACATAATTTAGTATCAGAGCAGGCTCAAAAAAATTCACTTCTAAATGTGTTTTAATGATGTATTCAAGTTTTAACTCATTTTTGTTTTAATAACTGAAATACTGGTTATGAAATAGCTATCATGCAGGATAAAGCAACAAATATTTGAAGAAGTTTAATATTTCACCTAGCAACAGGGATAAAACTAGCTAGAGAGAACGTTAACAAAGAGCTATTTCACTGTACCTGTTGATTACAGCATCAACAATGACTTGAATTGGGTTCTGGTCTGTTAGCAAGTGGATGATCTCCATTGCGTGTTTGATTATGCGCACAGCCATCAGCTTCTTTCCGTTGTTACGTCCGTGCATCATCAGTGAGTTAGTCAGTCTCTCCACAATCGGGCACTGTGCTTTTCTAAACCGCTTCTGCTGGTACCTCCCAGCAGTATGAGGCATGTAGGTAGGGTGCTTTGCAGCAGTAGCAGTGATGTAATCCTCAACAGAAATGTCACTAATCTGTATAAGAAAACAATAATATGAAATGATAGACTCATTAATGGCTTTAAACTAAACCCCTATCATACAATCAAATACTGTTTTAGAGCATATAAAACTTTTATCTACAAGTCGCCATATCACATCAAAAGTCAAATCTACCCATGTTTACACATAAGATCCAATATATTATTTCTACATCATTCACCAATGGTTTAAGAAGCATTTTGTTGCAATATTTCTATACCACTCTAAGGGGGTGTATACAATTGGGACTTTTTAAAGATTTTTTGGAATTTAAAAAGTTTAGATGTATTCAATGTAGATTTCTTGACTCTCTAAAAGTTTGATTCATTTAATTGGGACTTTCACGGTCTTTTAAAAAGTCACGTTGCATTCAATTAAAACTTTTAAGAAGTCTCCACGTCTTGGGGTATTCAAATTATTAATGAGTTTTAAACAATTTTGTCTCTAGAATACTACCTTTTAAGCAGAAAGTACTAAAATAAAATTTCAAATTTGTATCTCATTCGTACCAAGATTTTCGGAGACTTTTCACAAAAAAAATTCATATATATTTTTTTGTTTCTTTCAATATTTATCTTTTCTACGAACAATAGAGTTATAATTAAAAATTATTTTACTGATTATATTTGTTTATATTTTTCTTTCTCTCTCTCTCTTTTATTTTTTATTTCTATTTTTTATGAAAAAATTAAATTGTAACTAAAGATTCTTATAACATTTTTGTTCTTTTTTATCATTTTTTTTTGAAAAATATCAATTTGTAATTAAAGCCTCTTTTTTTTTTATGAAAATACATTTTAGAATATTATTTTGATGGAGAATATGTAATTAAAAAATAAAGAAAAGATTTAAGTTTACATGTAATATTATTTTATTAATGCGTCGTTGAAAATAAAAGAGAAAAATGTATTTTGAAAATAATACCAAACAAGGGCTAAAGAATAATGTTTATTATTTTTTTAAAAATAATGTTTATTATCTTTTAAAGAATAATGTTTATTAATTATTTAATAAGATGACTTAAATTTTTATTCTTTTAAAAATATTTTTATTATATGGGGAGGTGAGAGGGAATTGTAGGAACCACAACTTTATATACAAGTATTTCACATGATTATTCGAGACCCACGTGAATTCTATTTTTAATGAAAGTCTTGAAGAGTCTCTTGAATACTAGAAAAGTCTATAAAAGTTTTAAAATAAAACTTCAATTAATTTCATACAAATCTATAAAACGTCTACGAAATATACAGAAGTCATCATCACTAAAAAAAAGTGCACAAATAAATTTTTTTTTTCTATTGATTATATTTATTTCTATTTTCTTTATTTATCTCTATTTTCAATGAAAAAAATAAATTGTAACTATATATCTTATTACTTTTTTTCTTTTTTCATCATATTTTATGAAAAATATCTATTTGTAATTAAAAACTATAAGATTTTATATAAAAAGTAATAGAGCTTGTTTGAGATGGATTTTAATCCAATTAAAATTGAAAATATAGCAATTATTGGGTCTCACTCGTTTAATAAAAGTCAACAATAACGACTAATTTTTCAATTTTAATCTGATTTTAATCTCTACCAAACAAGCTCATAATTTATAATTATAAATTTAAATATATTGATTTCTTATTTATTCTTAACGGTATGTCATAATTATAATACTGAATATTAAATTTTTTATGAAAGAGTACTTTAACATATATACTACTTTTTATTTTTCTTTTTATTCTTTTAAAATTATTTTTTATTATGGGGAGGTGAAATGAAACTGTGAGAACTACCACCTCGTATATAATAAATTTATCTACACACATGAATTCTATTTTAAATGAAAGTCTTCAAAACGTCGTTTGAATTCTATAAAAATCTACAAAATTTTAAAATGAAAGTGAAGTCTACGAAAAACTTCCATTAGTTCCATACAAATTCATAAAAAGTCAACGAAATCCAAAGATGCCGTCACATAAAAAAAAAGTTTTTAAAAGTCTTTAAAAGTCCAAATTGAATAAACCCCCTAAATGTCGTCCAAATTGAATACACCCCCTAAAATACAAGAAAAAAATAAACAAATACCTGAAATATGAATTATTGTCAAGAATTAAAATGACAGAAAAATTCATTCAAAGCTACAGGACCAGTTTCCGATAACGAGGGATTTCCGTGTTATTACATTCCACTGCTCATTTTTAAATTTCATAAATAACATCATGAAAAAGGTAAAGACATTGTTTATAATTTCAACTATTATAAATATTATTATGAGAAAAGGGATAAAAAAACATAACAGCATACAAAAAATGTTTAATAATATTGAAACTGCTGAACGCTTCTTCAGATTTTAATATGTGCTGGTTATCCCGAAAATTTATGTTACAATTTATTTGTCATTGATTCCGCTATTCCATGGCATTCTAAATCTAAATGACCTTCAAAATTGGTTAATCTTTCCAAATATTAAGATGCAAAAACAATCACTAGAAAATCTCCAATTATTAACAAGAACAATGGAAAATATAAATTTACTTAAAACGCTAAAAGTGCCTCAGCATTATTTGTATGGGAGTGGTTAAAATCGTACCTGAACCTCGTCATATCTCCAGCGGTTGAAGAGCAGGACATCGCTGTGAATCTTATCTTCCTGCTGCTGATCGATAATTATTCCTTCACTCGCCATCTTTGCTTCTTCACTATGATTCCGTGATCTCTCTGTGGGCGTGTTGGTTGGGCCCGTTGGATAGGGGGCGTTGAGTTCTCAAGCCGCAAGGATAAACCGTTGGGTAGTAAAAGAAGAAAAAGAAAATAAATAGGGAAGAAACCCTAGAGGAAGAAGTAGTCGAATTCCCAAAAGTACCCTTTCTGATTCAGGAATATTGGGCTCTCAAGTTGGGCCATAAACCACGCAGCTTTTGATAAATTTTCAAGAATTACTTTGTAATTAATTTTCTAAGAATTACTGTTAAATTATAAAAAAATAAAAAATGAGGAAATCACTTCACTCATACACGTTAATCGATTGGGTGCTAATGTGGTTCCTCCAAACACGTCCCTTTCATTTAATAGATTAGTCGAAATTCCCTAAATCATAACTCTTCACTCTTCATATTCATTTCATTATCTCCATCATCTAAAATCCTCTCTAGAATTCGAAAATCAATAGCACACACCAACAGTTCTATAGACCATCGACAAATTTTATGTTGCAGTAATTTTTGGTTGAAGAATGAATTGTGACGTGGATAAGCCACATAAGAGTATGAGGAAGCATTCTAGTTGTACTCGTGGACATAGCAGAAAATGTTTTGAAAAACAATTTTCAGATAATCAATGTAATGAAAACACAGAGTCAAATGTGTTCAGAAACTTGAAGAACAGTAAGATAAATATCTGACAGTATATAAAAACAATTCAACCAAGAACCCCAGTCAAGTATATATGAAGGTATGAAAGAAGCTCACACAGTTTACAGATATATCATGCAGATATATGTATTTCAGAATTTTAAATTAGTCACAAGAATTCAAAAACATACAACTTATTATTCATATATCATTTACAGGAAAAAACTCTAAATTGGAAATTTAAAGAGGTTTGGAAAGATGTTACCAATACTGTTAAAAAACAGTACTATTAACCCAAAGCACTCAACTGAGCCAAACAGTTAGAGCAAACGATCAACCAACAACCCACACCAAACAAAAGTTAAACACTCAGTATCGATCAGATTCAAGATGCCAAAAATAATACCATCCGTTCAGACCTTTGAAGGTCTAAACAAATGTATAATCGAAATACCCAAGAAAAAGATTGTTATGCAAAATGAAAAACACAACCGAAACCCTAAGCCAGCTTTGATACCAATTTTGTTGGAAATTTA
Source organism: Fraxinus americana (assembly GCA_035079005.1). Classification (NCBI taxonomy): domain Eukaryota; kingdom Viridiplantae; phylum Streptophyta; class Magnoliopsida; order Lamiales; family Oleaceae; genus Fraxinus; species Fraxinus americana. The sequence continues at coordinate 101,866 of CM068716.1, read as the reverse complement.
TGTCTGAAACTACTTCTCAATATGAACTATAAAGCATAAATGTACAACAACAGTAAAGAAAAGAACAAGAACACAAGATATGTTGACCCAATTTAGCCAAAATGACCTAATCTGGGTGGCTCGGGAACATCCCATCTACTAGCACAAAAACCACCTTCCAAGAGAGAGAGAAAGATTACATCAAACCACTCAATTCCAAAATTTTGGTCATCGATCATAAGATCTCGCAAAAACAGAGAGTGAAAATATACACAGATCTAACCCAACACATAGGAGAAAAACTATACGAAATCAGCCACTCTTTCAGGTCTGATTAACACCAAACATTCACCTCCTAACAACTAGATAATTACAAAGAACCTCACAAAACGAAGAAAATACTGACTCAAACATGAAGGAGCCAAAGGGAGGGAGAGAAACGAAGAGTCTAAAAGAAGAGTAAAGTGAATCATTCAACAGTAACTCAACAGACAATATTATCTCAAGAATAACTCTCAGCCATTGATTCCATCTAAAGGCCATCATCAGCTTAAACTATCACAATCCATGTGAAAGGCTCAGCTAAATAAGCAGCTAAGGCAATTAACACAAATAGCACCATTTTAAATGTGTTTTGAGAAACATAACTCTCGTAGTAATATTTTGTCCCTAGTTTCTTGGAGACCTTGTAAATTTCTAATGATTGGTAAACCAGCTCCAACGGTTGCTTCTTAGAAGTAATGTGTACAACTTGTTGTTGAAGCGCTCTCAACTTCAAATATTGGATACAGTCCCAAAATGGAATGGCACTTGTTTAACGAAAATGAAGAAGAAAGAATGATCTTGGAAAACAAGAGCTACACTACCAAATATCGAAAGAAAGAAACAAAGTGCAATTTGCTTGCGTAAAGGAACACACAGAGAGAAAGAGATGCAATACAACCAAAACAGGAATTGACAGGTGTTGCCTTTTTTTCTATCGCAGGTGTATGATATCGTAACAAGTAATATAGTGGACCTTTGAGTCTGGATTATCGTTCCCATGAGGACTATATTTTAGACTTAATCTACTTGTTCCAAACTCCTATTTGATAAAAGACAAGTAAGAAAAATGGTAATAGTTATGAAAATTGTTTTTTCTTTTGTGAACTCCGAAAACTTAAAACTAATGGAAATTATAAAAGGATTGCCGACACTAAATTATAGAAGATTCAAATACGTAATGAATATTAGGGCAAAACAAGTTCATCTAATGATCACCTTAATTCTTAATTCAAGATTCTAACCTAATGTAGTGGTTGGTCGAATTCTTCAATTGAATTCAATTTACCCATCTCGAGTTCTCATTGAGTCTATTTAATTAATTCAATTCCATATCTCTATGAGAATTACCTTTAGCTAAACAAAATATGGTTCTAAGAATTCCTATTACAACCACAATAATTAGTATATGTATCTCTACACGTTATACTACTACTTACCGAATTTTATTATACGGTCTAAGTTTCAAACTCGCCTCTTGATACGTAAGAAATTCAAGAATTCATCAAATTATTGGTCAGATAATTAAAAGCATTAAGCTCATAACAGAATCAACTCATAAGAAATAACACTTCAGAAATCTTGAATAAAAGAATCAATTATCACAAAAGACTACATTATTTGCCATACTTTAATGTTTAGTTACTCATAACGATAATGTAAAAGGAAAAATAAATAAATATCTTTGAGTACATTACCGGATTAATTGAATAAAGATATGGAAAAGAATCAACCCTTGCACCAAGGTTCTCTTCTGTTTCCATGGATGGTTTAGACTCAGCCTCCGTCAAGATTTTGTGCATACAGAGAGTAGGGCCGATTTCTCGAATATCAACTATAGTCCATCCAATGATCCAATTGTAATCTTGTGCTCCAAATGTATTCCCTATAACATATTTTCCTCTTCTTCTGTCATGTCATTAGCAATGATTACTGGTACATTTGTAAAGTCCCCCCCAAATATGCATAATGGAGATAGGATAGTAAGGGTTTTAACTCCAGAGTTGGTGCTTTCTCTACGGAAGGTACTGATGGTGTAGGATTGGAACCAAGAGACTCGTATTAACAATGTCTCTTTTCCATTTAGTTGTTCATCCAAACTTATAATACATTCTGCACTGTCTAACTTTGCTCCCTCCAATTGTACGCTGTCTGCTTCGCGTAAAATTTCTGGATGTGTTGCATTAAATGTATCGACCACCAGCTCATCAAGAACACCTACTTGGCAACAAGTATTCGAGGTCAATGGGTGTTTCATTGCCTTGAACTTATTGAAAATAACTTGTTCATTGTCCATTCGAAGAATCATTTTTCCATTATAGACATCGATCAGAGCTCGCCTAGTAGTCAACAACGATCTTCCCAGAATTAGAGAAATGTTTGAATCCTCTTCCATGTCCAAGATAATGAAATCTACTGGGAAAATGAATTTATCAACTTTGACAAACACATCTTCAACGGTCCCCTTTAAGCTTTTGATAGAACGATCAGCAAGTTGCAATGAGATTGTTGTAGGTTTCGCTTCCCCCAATCCAAGAGACCTGTAAATAGAGAGGTATCAAATTAACACTAGCACCTAAATCACATAAAGAATGTTTGAAATAATTAGAACCAATGGTGCAGGGTATATTAAAACTCTCGGGATCTTTTAATTTAGGTGATAACTTTTTTAGGAGAATTGAACTGCATTCATCATTCAAGCATACAGTCCCATGCTCTTCCAGCTTTCTCTTGTTGGCAAGGATTTCTTTCAGAAATTTAGCGTAACTAGGCATCTGTGCAATTGCATCTGCAAACGGGATGTTTATATGTAGTTTCTTGAAGATCTCCACAAACTTTGCAAAGTGCTTATCTAACTTCCTTTTCTACAGCTGTTAAGGGAAGAGAATTGATGGCATATAGGCCTTGATGGGACTTGGTGCTCTGACTGGAAATGGTTCTTCTTTCTCTTCATTTTTATTTTCACTTATTACAGATTTCTTGTCTTCAGGTGCCCTTTCAACTTTTGCCATTTTTCTCATCTGTCTAGCCTTTTTACATGTATCTCAGGTAGTTGTACTCCATTCCTAGTTATAATAGCTTGCACTTGCTTCTTTGGATTTATCATTGTATTGCCCGGCAAAGTCCGTTGTGGGCGTTTTGCAAGCTGTTGAGCTATCTGACCGATATATGTTTCCAACTTCTTGATCGATGCCTGTTGATTTTGAGATTTTGTATCGATTTGCTGGAACACCTTGTCTGTCTTTTACATATATTGGTTGAACATCTATCGCAGACTTGGTTTTTTCTCCTGCTAGACATTAGCTGGAACATTCACGAGCTGATTATCAGACCATCTGAAGTTTGGGTGTTGTCTCCATCCTGGGTTATATGTTTGTGAATAAGGGTTAAAATTTCGGGAGTCATTCTGAATGAAGTTGACATGTTCCTCGGGATAGCCCATAGACGTACAATTTTCTGTTGAATGATTAGCTCCACAGTTTTCATACATCCTAGAAGCTCTCAATGGTACTACTCTTTTTGATGAAAACATTGAGTGTGTAGTGGCAATAAGCTCAAATAGATCCAATGTTTGTTGTACTAATTTTCCAATTATTGATCCACCCATAGAGGAATCCACCTGAGATTTTGACAGTGGTGAGAGTTCGGTATAGAAATACTGCACCTGATTACCAATTGGGATTCCATGATTTGGACATTTTCGCATTAACTCTTTGAATCTGTTCCATGCATCATGATAGCTCTCTCCATCCTGCTGTTGAAAGGTTTGAATCTCCAACCCGAGTTTAGCAACTTTTGTCGATAGAAAGAATCTATTGCAAAATTTTCTAGTAAGGTCTTCCCATGTAGTAATGCTTGCATGAGGTTCAGCGTCTAAACATTCCAATGCGGCATCTCTAAGTGTATATGAGAATAAATGCAACTTAATAGTATCTTCATTGACCCCTGGAACATGAACATTTTGATAATTTCGAAAAAATCTGGAGATGTGTGTATTCGATTTTTATGAGGCAACCCGTATAATTGGAGAGTATTGCTCATCAAATTGATCTATTCTACCCTTATCTGAAAATTGTTTATCCCGAAATCTGGATACACGATACTGGAGAGCACAGGTACAGTTATGGGTTTCAGGAACATTAAAATAGGCAAATCGCCTTCATTTATTTCCCTTCGCTCTTGCTGTTGATCCGATGGTGTAGCTACTCTTGCGGCAGCATGTCCAATTGGCTAAATAGGAATCGAAATGTTTCGATCATCTGCCATTTGATGTTACTGTTTTTGTTTGTGTTTTTTGCGTCTTCATTTGAAGGTGCGTTTTATCTCCGAGTCAAACGGTTCAAGTTTGTTGCCTTGAGCACGGAGCATGCAACGAACACCTTTTTTTCTGTAGAGAAAAGAAAATAAATAAATCAAATAACAGTTAAAAATATAATAAACTAAGTCTAAAAATAAAATAATCCTCCGCAACGACATCAAAAACTTGTTGCGTTTTTTCTATTGCAAGTGTACGATATCGTAACAAGTAACACAATGGACCTTTGAGTCCCGATTATCGTTTCCCGTAAAATCATCAACGGCAATGTTTTATGGCTAGTCACATATCAGAGATTTGATGCATATGTAACTAATTGGACATGTATAAAAGCTATAGAACAAATTGAGAGCCTGGAAAACACTATTTAGTATTTATACATAGAGAGAGAGAGAGAGAGAGAGTCATAAGTAGCTCAAAGGATGGGAAATGATAAGTGTGTTTTTGCACACTTGTTTAATACCTAAACAAGCTAATTATTGATTAAAATGAATGGATTTTTACTCACAATTAGGTAACATTTGTTTTTGTAGGCAAAAAATCATCCATGGAATAGAACAAGGTAAAATGAGTGAAAATGGACCAAAAATGCACAAAAATGTGAAGTTGGGGACCAAAATGATCAAGGGCAGAAAGTTGGAGGACTCATGATGCAATTTATGGAGGGAAAATTTGATATAAATGTCAAAATTCGAGGATCATATTGTACAAATTCATAGTGTGGCGACCTGATATGCAATTATCGGAGGGCTGGTCTACAATATTTCGAAAATTCACAACCTTGTGAACCATTTTAATTATTTTTTGAAAACCCAGGGACCAAGGTTGCAATTTTCACTAGGTTTTGATTTTAAAGCCTCACTTTGACTTTTCTTGAAAGAGGGGAGTTGGCTGTGGACGTATTTTTTGCCTTTTATTTTTTTCTTTGATCTTCTTTCAACAGTTCTTCTTCTCTCCTTTTTCTTTTTTTTTTCTTGGTATTTTGAGGGCAAAATCAAAAGCACAACAAGGAGAATAAATCAAAGAAAAGGTGGAAAAGAAGTGGGGAAATCAAGATTCAAGCAAATCCATCAAAAACGGATTTTATCTTTAATCTTGTATTTTCTATCATTTGTAATGTATTAGATAAATATTTTCATTTGTTATCATTTATATAACATGAGCTAAATTTATTGTGTTGGGATTTATGGTAGAATTTAACCTAACCTTAATTAATTTTAATATTTGTTTTTTTATGTTAATTCACTTATTTTCATGTATTTCTACTATTGTTATTATTGCATTTTCATTTATATGGTCAATGAATGATTATGTTTAGTGATTTGTACGTCGTTCGAGAGAAGATTGTGCATTTTTGATCAAATAGTAGAAACCCTAGGTTTGTGTAGTGGATAGAGATATACCACTAACCCTAGGTAATCCATTGAGTTATTTTCAAAAAAAAAAGGTTAATGCAATTGTTTGTTTTGAATCAACATAGATATATAGAAGGTTAAACTAATCAATTATGGTTAATTTCGCTCGAGAGAGGTAATTAGCTAAAATTGGAAAATCGAATCTAATATCGTAAATGAGTAATTTATTAATTAGCTTGTGAAAAAATTAATTAGGTGACGGTTAAGAGAAACCATGAATCCCAACCACGTTTCCCTCAAAACTTTCCAAATGTTTACGTTTTCTTATTTTGTAGATTTTTAGTTAATTTCTCATAATTTTCAAAATCAAATTTTATTTTGTGTTTGTTCTTATTGTCAAAAATTAAATTGACTAAATTTGAACGCGACCCGTGCACTTACGGATATTATTTTAGCGAACAAGTTTTTGGCGCCGTTTTCAGGGAGTGTTTTATTTTAATTACTATCTTAGTTCATTCTAATTTTTTTTAAAAAAATTTGTTTTCTATTTTTTATAGCTTTCATATCTTTATTGTGTAGTTGGTTTCTTAATTTTTATTTCCTTAGGTCTTCGGTAGTGCATGCTTCATTTGAAAAGTTTTGATGTTTTCGAACTTGATCCGGATATTGAAAGGACTTTCCGAAGAAGGCGACGGGAATTAAGGGAATTAAGAAGACAACGACTAATCGAGATGCCCAACAAGGAGAAAATGTAGAACCCAATGCTCAATCAGAAAATATTCTGCGATGTGGCATTCCACCGGGTTTTGGAAACCAAGCGGGTAGGGCTCAAGAGCCTGTTGTAAATGAGGAAGATATGTTATTTGGGGACTTCATGAACCCACCTGTGGTAGAAAATGAATCAACTATTGGCTACTCTTCTTATGGACATATAAAATTTCAACTTCAACCGGATGTTATCAGTTTATTTCCCAATAGCATTCCATTTTATGGGAGGACTGATGAAAACCCACACTCTCATGTTGCACGATTTGTGGAGAATGTTCGCAATTTTAAATATGAGGGCGTAAGTGTGGAGGCAATCCGAATGAGATTATTTGTCCATATACTGAAGAATAAGGCAAGAGAGTGGCTTGAAACTTTACCACCAGGGAGCATAAATAGTTGGGCGGAGTTTGTTAAAAAATTTACAACAAAATTCTTTCCACCCGATTGAGTCGCTAAACTCAAGCATGACATAACCACCTTCCAAAAATTCGAATTGGAGAGCTTTCATAAGGCATGGGAGAGGTTTAAAGATATGCTTCGAAAATGTCCAAATCATGGAATCACAATCGGGCAACAAGTAAATTATTTTTATGCTGGGTTGACTCCTTTTTGCCGTTCAAATGTAGATTCATCTTCTAATGGATCAATTAAGAAGAAGAGTATTCGGGAAGCATATGATCTATTCGAGGTCATGAGTGAGCAAAGTGCAATGTAGCCAGATAGGGGTTCACAAAGAGGAGTTGGTGGAGTTCGAGATGGTGAAGCATTTTCAATGGTTCTAGCAAAGATTGACTCCTTAGCAAAGAAGGTAGAAGGACTTTCTACATCCACCTCTGGCTCTCATTCTGCCCATATGATACAATCCCCATCTATTTGTGATATTTGTGGAGCAAATCACCCAAGTCCAAGTTGTCCATTGATGGATAGTAGTTTGGCATCCACCGAGCAAGTGGCATATGCTCAAAACTTCCAACGCTAAAGGTATAATCCTTACTCTCAAACTTATAACCTCGGTTGGCGAAATCATCCAAACTTCTCCTATGGAAACAATCAAAATGTGTTAAATCCGAGGTCACAAGAGAAGAAAGAAGGCTGGGAAGAGGCCATTGCTAAATTGGCGAACCATCAATTGCAATATCAAGAACGCAATGATGCCTCTTTGAAAAATTTGGAACGTCAAATAGGTCAAATAGCCAAGCTTATCTCAGAAAGGCAACAAGAAGCATTGCCTAGCAATACCGAAACAAAACCAAGAGAGAATGTGCAAGCTATTACCACTAGAAGTGGGGTGCAATTACCTGAAATTACGGTAATACGAGAAAGGGTTCAATCCGACAAAGCACCCATGGGGGAAGATGTACTTGTTCAAGAGCCTAGTATTAGTGTTGAAGTAGCCAAGGAAAGTGAACACGAGCCATCAACATCAAAGGCTCCAACACCGGTTAAGGCATATGTACCACCTATTTCCTTTCCACAGAGACTTCAAAAACATAAACTCGATGCTCAATTCGGCAAATTTTTGGAAGTGTTCAAGAAGCTACACATCAACATCCCATTTGCCGATGCCTTAGCTCAAATGCCAAGTTATGCCAAGTTCATGAAGGACATTCTTTCCAACAAAAGAAAACTTGAAGAGCATGAGACGGTGATGCTAACGGGGGAATGTAGTGCTATTTTACAAAATAAATTGCCTCCAAAAATCAAAGATCCAGGGAGTTTTACTATTCCGTGCACTATTGGTGATTTAAATTTTAGTAAAGCTTTATGTGATCTTGGTGCTAGCATTAATTTGATGCCTTTGTCAATTTTCAGAAAATTGGGCTTAGGAGAGGCCAAGGAAACTACCGTGTCCTTGCAATTGGCCGATAGATCTATCAAGTATCCAAGGGGTGTCATTGAGGATGTCCTAGTCTAAGTGGATAAGTTCATCTTCTCGGCCGATTTTATAATTCTTGATATGGAGGAGGATCATGACATTCCTATTATCTTGGGACGGCCATTTCTTGCTACCGGTCGAGCTTTAATTGACGTTCAAGAGGGGAAACTCATCTTAAGGGTTCAAGATGAACAAGTTACATTCAATATCTTGAAAGCCATCAAGTACCCATTGGAATTCGACTCATGCCTTCGAGTGGATGTTATTGATCATGTGGTGGCCGATTCTCTTTATGGGCTTTTTAAGGATTCTCTTGAAACATGTCTTGCACGTTCTTCAACTACCAAGGATGGGGATCCTGAAGTTGAGCACGTGGCACATTATTTGGGGGCTACATCGTCTTGTTCTTATAAGAGAGAACCATACTTTGAAGATTTGAAAAAGAACTCTTCACCACCACTACCATCTCTTCAACGAGCACCTACACTTGAATTAAAGCCTCTTCCATCTCATTTAAGATATGCCTATTTGGGAGATGCATCTACACTTCCAGTTATCATTTCCAACTCCTTAAGTGAGTTGGAAGAAGAGAAGTTACTTAGGGTGTCGAGGGAACACAAGGAGGCCATCGGTTGGACTATTGCAGATATTCGAGGAATTAGCCCTTCTTTGTGCATGCACAAAATTCTTATGGAGGATGATTTTAAACCATCGATGGAGCATCAAAGGAGGTTGAATCCGAACATGAAAGAAGTAGTGAGGGCTGAGGTAGTAAAGTGGCTTGATGTGGACATTATTTATTCGATTTTAGATAGTGCATAGGTGAGCCCTGTTTAAGTGGTACCAAAAAAGGGAGGTGTAACAGTAGTCGAAAATGAGAACAATGAACTTATACCTATAAGACCCGTGACCGGTTGGAGAGTATGCATTGATTACTGCAAGCTCAATAATGCTACTATAAAGGACCACTTCCCTCTTCCTTTCATTGATCAAATGCTTGAACGATTGGCAGGGTATTCTCACTATTGCTTTTTGGATGGGTATTCGGGCTATAATCAAATTCCAATAGCCCCAGAGGATCAAGAGAAAACTACTTTCACTTGCCCATATGGTACATTTGCATATAGAAGGATGCCTTTTGGTCCGTGCAATGCACCCGCCACTTTCCAAAGGTGCATGATGGCTATTTTTTCTGACATGGTGGAGAAATGTATTGAGGTTTTTATGGATGATTTCTCGGTGTTTGGGGCCTCGTTTGATGGATGCTTGAGGAATTTGGAGATGGTATTAAAAAGATGTGAGGAGACCAACTTAGTACTTAATTGGGAAAAATGCCACTTCATGGTCCAAGAAGGCATAGTTCTTGGCCACCGAATTTCACGCAAAGGGATAGATGTTGACAAGACAAAAATCCAAATCATTGAGAAATTACCTCCACCAACTTCGGTAAAGGGGATAAGGAGTTTTTTTGGGACATGCCGGATTTTATAGGAGATTTATCAAGGACTTCTCAAAGATTACAATGCCACTTTGTTCATTACTTGAGAAGAACAATACGTTTGATTTCTCTCAAGAGTGTCTTCACGCTTTCAACACTTTTAAAGAGAAACTCATCACTGCTCCTTTTATTGTAGCTCCAGATTGGGATCTTCCATTTGAGCTTATGTGCGATGCAGGTGATTATGCCATTGGAGCAGTTTTGGGGCAAAGAAGAGATAAAATCTTGCATGTTATCCACTACGCTACTCGGACCTTGACTGATGCTCAATTGAACTATGCTACTACCGAAAAAGAGATGCTCTTGGTGGTATTTGCATTTGATAAATTTAGGTCTTACCTCATTGGGACGAAGGTAATTGTTTACACCGACCACTCGGCCCTCAAGTATTTGCTATCAAAGAAAGATGCCAAACCTCGATTGATTAGATGGGTTCTTCTTCTACAAGAGTTTGACTTGGAAATTAGTGATAAGAAGGGGACCGAAAATGTTGTTGCAGATCATTTGTCTCGACTTGAGCACACCGAAGAAGTGGAGGATTGTGAAATAAATGAGGTATTCCCCGATGAGCAACTCTTACAAATCATGCATCTTGTACAAGTCACTTACACACCATGGTATGCGGACCATGTGAATTTTCTTGCTAGTGGTATCACTCACCCAGATCTTTCTTATCAACAAAGGAAGAGATTTTTCCCCAACATCAAGCATTATTTTTGGAAAGACCCTTTGTTGTTTAAACAAGGTCCGGATCAAATTATTCGGAGATGTGTGCCTGAAGATGAAATGGAGCAAATCCTCGAGCAATGTCATTCCTCTCCCTATGGTGGCCACTTTGGTGCAGTGAAAACAGCATCAAAGATACTTCAATCGAGTTTCTATTGGCCCACATTATTTAAGGATGCTCACACTCTTGTCTCTAAATGTGATAGATGTCAACATAGTGGTAATATCTCCAATCAAAATGAAATACCGTTGAACTCTATATTGGAGATAGAAATTTTTGACGTGTGGGGTATTGATTTCATGGGGCCTTTTCCTTCATCATTCTCAAATCAATACATTTTGGTGGCTGTCGATTACGTGTCAAAGTGGGTCGAAGCAATGGCTATGCCTACTAATGATGCTCGAGTGGTAGTAAACTTTTTAAAGAAAAATATTTTCTCTCGCTATGGCACGCCCATGCTATCATTAGTGATGGAGGCAAACATTTTTGCAATCGCATCTTCGACTCATTATTGACAAAATATGGAGTGAAATATCGTGTGGTCATCCCCTATCATCCCCAAACTAGTGGCCAAGTTGAGATTTCAAATAGGGAGTTGAAGAGGATTCTTGAGTTAATGGTGAGCGCCTCGAGAAAAGTTTGGTCCAGGAAATTGGATGATGCATTATGGGCTTACCGCACCGCCTTCAAAACCCCTATTGGTATGTCCCCTTACCGTCTTTTATTTGGGAAAGCTTGTCACCTCCCTGTTGAACTCGAGCATCGAGCTTATTAGGCAATGAAAGCTTTGAGCTGTGATATCAAATTGGCCGGTGAGAAAAGATTGCTTCAGTTGAATGAACTTGATGAATTCCGCCTTGATTCTTATGAGAATGCTCGAATTTACAAAGAAAAGACAAAGAAATGGCATGACAAACACATTGTGAAGCGGGAGTTCTTTGTTGGGCAACAATTTCTTCTCTACAATTCTAGACTCGGATTGTTCCCCGAGAAGCTTCGATCAAGATGGTCGGGCCCCTTCACCATCGCAAAAATCTTTCCACATGAAGCAATTGAACTTTATCATGAAGAAAAAGGGAACATCAAGGTCAACGGGCAATGTTTAAAACCATACTTAGGAGGCGAGTTTTCGAAAGAGAAATCATTTATTCTCCTTGACAACCCGGAGTGATCATGCCCCAGAAGTTGAGCTAGAGACTTTAAAACAAGCGCTTATTGGGAGGTAACTCAATTTTCTCACCCTTTTATTATTTTGATATTTACTCATGATTAATACTTTTGTTAGCACATTTTTAACTTAAAACCATTTTTTTTTTGTAGGTCAATGTTTTGAAGTACCACATATTTAAAGTTCCTCATAAGTTTGGAGGTAAATTGTGTACAAGAAGGTCACTTGTCCAAGTTCATTAAAAAATCACAAGTCCAAGTAGAGCATTGGTACCTCTTCACCAAATATACAACCAGGGAAGTTTGTTATCTCATATTCTCTTTTATCTTGTACTGTTCACATTGAGGACAATGTGTGATTTAAGTTTGGGGGTGATTGTGATATATTTTTGTTGTGATTTTGTGTTGACATATTAGATAGTCTTGCCGGTTTAGTATGGTTTGATGTTTAAATTGTTGCTAATTCATGAGTTATGACTAAATATGCTATTTGTGCCTAAATTTTTCAAAAAATTGTTTGTCCATGTAAGATCCTAAGTCACTTTGAGCACAATAGTCATGATTAATTGTTATTTAGATGTGGAAATTTTTGGATTGATGGAGAGATTTTTGAATTGGTAAGAACTAGACTGTTATCAATCTTACCTTCTCTTCTCTTTCACTTAACCATATTGTGAGATAAGTTTGGGGGTGGCCGAGCCGGTGAAGGATATTATCTAGAAGTGTGCTGATTCCATACATGTTAAAAAAAATTGTGTGGAGTGTTTCTTGCTAAGTATAAGCTATGTGATGGCTTCCATGAAGTATGACGTTTTGCTTTTGGATCAAAAGACTAGATTTTCACTAGGCAGGTTAAGATACGTGCAGTACTTGCACATCTAGATTTGAATGATGCATTGCTGGGAATTGACAGGATGCTCGCAACTTTGACTGTAGAGGAGAAATTACAGAAGGATAAGAAGACAGTTTCTCACATTCATTTTCATCTATCAAATACTATTTTTCAGGACATTTTGAAGGAGAATTCAGCAGCTGCTTTATGGTTGAGGTTTGAGCAATTGTGGATGACTAAAAGTCCGATACGCAAGTTGAACCTCAAGCAGCGTTTATACTTTCATCGAATGAAAGAACGAAGATCACCTGGCTGTATTTAAAAAGATCGTCCCTGATTTGAAAACTTTGGAAGTTGAGTATGATGATGAAGATTTGGCCTTGATCATATTGTTTTCGTTGCTCACTTTATTTTCTTCATTTAGAGACACGATTTTGTACTATCGTAATATTCTCACCATAGAGGAAGTGTATGATGCTTTGTATTCAAAAGAGAAAAAGAAGCATTTGATTTCTGAGGCCAAAGATAGAGAAGGCCTGGTTGCTCATGGTAATTCTGGAAGGGGCAGATTGAAATCTAAGTTTAGTAATCAAATTTGTAACTACTATAAGAAAAATAGACACTTAAAGAAAGATTGCTACAAATTGCCGAATAAAGAAATGATGGTCGCAAGTAGATATTCAGATACTCAGGCGAAGCAGACCTCGTGGAGAACATTGTAAGTGATGGAGATCTCTTAGCTATTTCTGATATTGAATCTAACTCGAAAGATGATTGGATTCTTGATTCAACATATATGTTTTATATGTGTCCTAATAATAAATTGTTTACTATATATGAAACTGTTTTCAAATATGTCATGGTTATGGAAAACAACGTTTCTTGTCGAGTTACTGGAATTGGTATAGTCAGATTGAAACTTTTGGATGAAACAATTAGAACACTTGGCCAGGTTCGACATGTTCCAGATTTGAAGAAGAATCTCATATCGTAGTCAATTCTTGATTCAAAAGATTATGAGTTCTTTGGTGGAGGTGGAGATTTGAAGGTATGTAAGGGTGCCCATGTTGTATTAGATGGACATAAAATGTCTCAGTTATACATCTTGTAGGGACGTGAAGAATCTAAAAGAGTCAATCAGCATAAGTTCAATACGGTGGTGAACATTCAGCTTGTTACAATACCTTTAGGGCTCAAAAAGAGTCGGATTTGAATAATACAGTTCAGTGGAGTTCAGGATATATGGATAATGTTTCTTTGCCACCATCACTTGCGGTGCCATTGTATTCAATTGCTAGGGACGGATTCAATGAAAAATGATATATGGATGTTGATTTTATTGAACATGCTTTAAGTGGAGTAGAATGTGTACAATTTAGCAAAGGACCTTCTTTAAAAACATTTGAGTTTGATTCTACTTTAGGGTGTGTTACAACCCATTTTGATTAATTTAAAATCATTATAATATTTTGGGAATCTGAAGAAATTCTGCAGAGTACTGCTTGGATTCATTGAAAGAGGTAGAGTATTGTGTTTTGTTGAAGAAATTAATTTCTTGATTATTGTTGAAGAATCCAGTTCATTCACTGGTGAAATTCGTATCAAGGTGGAGATTGTTAGAATTTGAGCGTGACTCGAATTCCTTATTGAAGTAATTTATTTTGGACTCGATTTTTTAGTATCCTACTTCATCAATAACTCTATTAGGAGAGTTTGGATATCCCCTACATTTTTTTATAAATATTAGGCTTTTCTATACAATTTTAAAGTGTGTAAAAATATATTACTAGAATTATAGGATTTATTGTAATTTTTTTTTATCTTCTCCATTATTCTTGAGTCAATAAAATCTCTTAATTCCTCTATCACATTCTTGTCTTTATTATTTTTTGGTTGATCATATATTTCATTATCATTTGTCATATAATGTCAACATCTCAATTCGATGGTTTGTTTCACAACAGATGCCATAATCAAGTAAAAAGTGTGATATGTGTCTCAAAATGGACTTGAGAGACTTATCTATATCCCATCCACATTGCAATCTGGGGAAATTTTTGCAGTCTCAAGTTTGCAATTTATCCAACAACCATGTTACAAGTACAATTTTTTTGCCATCAAGTTTGACAGTGTGCCACATGTTGAAGGTTGAGTGATCAGTTTTTAAACACCACATACTTTTCCGCCTTTTTGAATTTGTATTAACATGGATTGTCAAATTCCTTGTCAATCATGGATTGTTCAAAAAGCATTATTCTTTATCCAATTACACTAATTCCTAAGATATTATCAGTAGCAAGAAATGATTCAATGAAAAGCAATTATTAAAGGCCTGTTCTCTTTGGTGTTTTCGGGCCGTTTTCTGTTTTCGATTTTTCAAAACGGTGAAAACTCGTTCTCTTTCCCATTTTCGAAAACGAATTTTTGAAAACACAAAAAAAAAATTGTACACAAAACGGAAAACAGGCCAAAAGTCATATTGGATGTATTTAGGCCAAAACACCAAACCAAGTTGAAAACACCGGAAATGGGCAAAATGAACCACAGCACAACTCCACGCCATCTTCAACAAACAATAGTTCCACACCTCATGGAGCTGGCACCTTCTGCTCCAAATTCAACCACAATACCGCCTGACAATCCACCGGTTTTCCACACCATCAACATGTCCTCATCCCACTCTTCAATTCCATACCAAAATCTGAAGGAAAGTGGGAAGATCTTGCCCAGTTTGAATGCAACGAACCACGCACAATGTATCCCTTTCTTCCGTCGCCGACGTTGAGAATCACGGTCGTGCACCACTACCATTACCTCCTACTCATTATGGCGGCTAAGATACATATATGGGTCTTCGTCAATTTAGCTCGAATCTGCCAATCAATGAACCTACAACCAACACTTACGAAATGCCGCTCAACCCCATTTCAATTGAACACTCAAATATGCTCCAATCTAAAAATCAACCTGGGGGAACTGAAATTCATCATCAAAAGACACTGGGTACTCATTCAATTGCAGAAATTGAACTATTTTTCATTCAAAGTATTTCAACTGAACTGTTTTTCGTTTTCAAGATTGCTGTTTTGGTATCTTTGTGATGATATTAATATCTGAGAAACTTGGTTGCTGTGTTGGTGAATGGTGATGGATTGAGGCAAGGTAGATCTGCAAACTTGGTTGCTGTGTTGGACTCTATATTCATTGGAGAGAACTCTAGCCTTAAGGCCTTGGATATCTCGTAATTTAAGTGAGTTGATAATCTTCAAGTTTTACTCATCTTCCTGGATGGAAATCACTTGGTCTTTGTGATAAAGTTGAAGAGTCGGAATTGTTTCTGTCGAGTATTGGTTAATTTCTTTCGTGTTCTTGATATTTAGAAGGTTACTTGTGTGTTAATGGTATGTTGAGACTGCATATTAGACATAAATTTTGTACTTTTGTATTATAGAATTCTTTCTTTTTTATTTTCTCAATGACTTGTTTTGTTGGAGATACTTTACTGCGGCCATAGTTTTCACGGGATCCAAAATCCTTGTCATAATTTTGCTCTCTCCAAAATTTGTGATCTTGAATTACATCTCGTGGTTCTGCTGATGACATTGGATGGCTACAACGAGCTGTAGAAATGCCTCCGGTTGAAGATGTAACTAGAAGATTTATGGAAATACTTGATGATATTAGGTATGAATGACATTTATCGTTTCCATATTTGTCTGACCAGATTACTGTTATTTTCGAAATTGTAATTCAGTTGTAATTCCATTGTCAGGCATGGTTTGCACAAGTTGCCAAATACAATGGTTTACTTGTTGGTTCCAGATAACAATGCATTTCTCTGGATAAATGTTATAATAATTCATTTTCTCGTGATTCCTTATCTTCATTGTGGTTAGCCAAAGTAGTTCCAGCACAAAGCTTCCACATTTATTGTAACGACCCGGGTCCCACTTAACGGGCTGTCCTGGCCGTTAGATCGACGACGTACTGTTCTCACTGTACCAACATGGGTCTTTTCAGCATGCTTTGTCCTCACTCGCACGCTCCCCGAGAAAACTTCCCGGGGGGGTCACCCATCATAGAATTGCTCCAAGCCAAGCACGCTTAACTGTGGAGTTTCCAACGATGGACTTCCGGAAAAGAAGGTGCACCTTGTTGGTATGAGTAGTACCTATCAAATCTCTTAAACTTTCTTGGTCTGGGGTATTACATTTATATCTTTCAATTGCACTTACCATTGTTCTGAATGAAAATTTACATTGTTCAGCATTCAGATAGGCGAAACACTTTCTAGTTTGGACTGTTTTGCTTTGAGAAAACTGATGCAAAACCAGATTGAGAACTCGACAGTTTTTGGGTCGACCATCAAAATTCCTTATAATCAGTTGGTTGAAAACTTCCTCGGCTACCTCTTCAGCAGTTTAATATGTATCATTTTTCTTTGAATCCACGAATGAAAACTAAAACTCCTTGTTTTAGTTCTTCAATTTTTTCTTGTTTCTTTTGGTTTATTTGAGTGTAAAATTCATCAATGAACACTTAATTTTATACTCGGTGTGATCATGGTTATTTAATTTGATTTTGTTTTATCATTATTACTTAATTTTATATTTAGTGTAATGGTCATTTAATTTCATATAATTTATTATGATTATGAAATTTTATATAATATTTCACTATGTTTACCAAACTTTTTTCATCATTTTTATTAATTTTAAATGAGATAAAATGATAATTTTAGCATTCTAACAACATGATACACAAATGGTTTAAACAAGTGATAAGAGTTATTTGTTCATTTGGCACAGACATAATCCGTCCCATTTCTAATTGTATCGATTGACATGTTTTGCCTAATTTAATTTAGGTTATGTTTTTTATATCAGGAAAAAAATATTTTAAGATTCACTAACTTCAAATTTTTTATGTTATCTAATATTATATGAATATTAAACTATTAAAATTTATTGAATAATCAGATTTTTTGAATAAAACATTATTAAAAAAACTCAAAATTTCAAAATAAACGCGTTTTCCATTTTTCTGTTTTGAGAAACCGTTTTTCAGAATAACAAAAAAAACACATTTTCAAAAATTTTAAAATAGACACTCAAAACACAAAACAAAATCAAAACTCAAAATACAAAATTGAAACACGAAGAGAACATGATAATCAATTTGCAATACATTTGGAAGAAGTAATGACAGACCCGAAAAGGGAGGACGAAATCTTTCGTGGAAAGCTATCATCCATAAGCACTCTTCCTTCTGTGTCAGAAATGTCAAATGGAAGGGAGGTTACATTGTAATTTAAGATCAGAAAATAGCTTTGGCCACACAATTTAACTGGTGAAATGTTGACTTCTAGACAACCGCATGGTTTTATATAAAAGAACTGAACTGGACTTGTCCTTGTCAGGATTTGAGTGTCCATAAATAGGCTAGAATAAGCGCGTAAATTCATCATAATTGTATTTATCTCCCCAGGAAAAAAAAAATTCTTTAGAAGGCTGAAAAGCAATAAAAATAGAGGAAAGACAACATGTGCGAACCAGCTGATTCTCTATTCGGTAAAACCAATTTATGTTTTTTCCTTGCTCATCCCTAAGAAAAATGACCTAATTATAACATGAAAAATCTTAGGTTCAAACGAGAACAATTGGAAACAAAAGGTTTGAACGAGGAAAAAACAAAAGGTAAAACCAATTGCCCCTAGTTTAGAACCCTCAAGAGATCAAGTGGTTGGTGTTTGATTTTGGTGTTAAATTTTCTTTGGTCAGATCTGGTTATTCCCTTTCATTTTGCAGCAAACTTACTATTAATTTATCATCAAAGTGTTGGGTCACGCAGTATTCTGTTAGCCACGTGAGACTAACCATTAATTTTGGTCTCGATCTCAGACAAAATGGAAAGAAAAACGTATGTCAATTTGAAACAAATTGAAGTTAAGAAACCAACTCGAAACAAACTTGCAATGCGGATCAACTTTTAATTTATATAAGAATCTTATTTTTCTCTCTCAAAATACAAACTGTTTTATTTGATGATCCAATCAGATAACTACAAACTATTGATTAAGTAATTTCAATTGAGAGAAATGCAAATGGGATAGGATGTTGTAGAAAGAAAGTTGAGAAGACAGCACATAAAAACATTTCAGAAATTAATAAGAGCTAACTGTTGAACGTTCATAGGATGGCAGTCAGTAGGAGGGCCAGAATAGGCCCTCTGAGCAAGAATGGCATCAACTTTTTGGGTGGGATGGAAGGCATCCCAGAATACATACTGGTTCCTGTTGTAACATGGGGTCGCAAATGGAAGACAAGTTATCTGCCCTTGGTTTCTCCCTATGCCGCAACATCCTCTATCCACCACAATAAATCCAAATCTAGACGGATTGTTCAAGATATCACCAATGGCACCATAAGAATTTCCATAGACAAACATGGCACCAGGGTGGGTGCCATTGTTCATGATGTTCACTAGCGACTTGAGCCCTTCATTAAACGCACCCAACATTTGATTCACATAGTCAACACATCTTCCTGGGGGTGCCTGTCCAGTGGCTAGTTGATTCGGGATGCATCCAAGGGGTGCTATTCCTGGTAGCACAAATTTCCTTAGCCCCACGCTGTACAGCGCCTGAAACGTCAAACCAATGGTTTTATTGTGAAATTTATTAATAGTGTTGTACTGTAATTGTTCATGAAGGTTAATTAATGTACCACAAGTTGTCGAGCATAGTGATTTAGAAGAAGGTTGGCAAATTCAGGGGGACGGTAATTGTAGCTTGAAGGGTACATGGAGGGCAGGAGATAGTTATTGATGTAGTCATTGCTGCCAATAACAACTAGTGCTATGGACTTTGCCAAGTATCGGCTCAAGTCTGCTCCGCTCATCATCTTCCTCAATTGACCTAAAGTTGTCTCGAAATTAATCACTTGTTGACTTAATGAGTACCTCTGTCCCTGTATGTTTACATGGTTGACAATTAATATTTTTTTTTTTATCAATAATAGTATCAGAATCATGATAAATAATAGTAATTATATACATAATGTTGGCCTGTTTCATCAAGGATGCCAGCAGCTGCGGAAGCATAATTAACTCCTCCAAGGATTCTAGCTCCGGACGTGGTGGGATCTGCAAAGGGTGGAGGAGAAGGAACTCCCAATAAATCTCCTGAAATAAATAGATGAAATGTGACATACGTAAAATAGAAAATTGTGAATCAATTAAATTGAGATATTGTAACAAGTTGCATACCAAGATAATCAGCAAATGTTCTTCCATTGGAAAATCTGCCAGTAGGTCCACTGTTGAAATCCACACCATATGGATAGTAATTTGATTTAGCAATGGAGTTGAGGAAGTTGTTATTTCCATTATCTACTAATGAGTCTCCAAACACAAACAACGCGGTCGCCTGTGCTGACCCTTTTACCCCGTTCATAGTGGAGCCTTGAAAAACCAAAGCTACCACAATCAACCACCACATAGTCTTCAATATGGCCACCACCACCTTTTTTTGGTTTGATTAATAGAAACAATAAGAAGACCTTTGAATATGGAAATAAAATGGATTTATGTTAATTTAAAGGCATTGAAGCTTGTTGGAATGCATACGGTTGTGATATGGATTGGTCTAAACCATTTGAAACCGTTTTGTATACATTATGTAATCAAATTCCACAAAATGCTACTTTTCAAATGTCTTTTCCTAATTTTAGTATGACCTTTCTAACGTCTTTAAATATTTTTTATTTTCATTTGGATGCATTAATTTTCTAAATGGAACATGCTATGGGTACATAGCATAATACATAAGGGTGTCCATAATGGACACATGGAGACCCTTATTTGAGTTGTGTTTGGGCCCGCAGGCACCTCCCCAATAGGAAATTTCCATGTGTTCATTATGGACATTATTATGGAACATGCTATGTACATATAGCATTTCCCTTTCTAAATTTTCTTTCATCATAAATAAAATTCACGTGAATGCTGCATTCTCAATGAAATGCGCGTACTAAACTGGCAATCGTACTTGTCATGCATACTAAACTAATAGTCTTCTATTTGCTGTCCATTTGTAAGAATGCCATAACATTAAGCAAAAATAGTTGTTTATTCACTGGAATACCGAAATTAGACAAAGAATTAAGATCATTAATTTTTATAAAATAACCAACCCCGGTGAGTCTTATTTAGTACTTGAAGCGTGATTTTGGAATAACCATATACCGTTGAAAAAATCTATCAGTACACTTTCGTATGAAAGACACGATTTATGGAACCCACACTCGTATTTTGAGCTATGAAGGTTTTTTTTTGACATAATGCAAAAGTCGTGCATACCTTCAAAAATTTTCGATTTTTCGAAATGTTAGAATTTGACGAACCATACACCATTGAAAAGATCAATGAATTTATTCAAATGGAAGAAATGATTTTTCAAGCCTATACACATTCTTTGAGTTATTGTTTTTGTTGCCTTGTTTATATCGCAAATGTACGATATCATAACAAACAGTATAGTGGACACTTGAGTCTGAATATTGTTCCTAGAAGACTATACTTTAGGACTTAATCTAATTTTTCTAATTCCTATTTGAAAAAAACGAGTAAATAATTATGATGGTTGTGATTATTTTTCCTAACTACTTTTAACTAATTGAAAATATAAAATGATTGCAAACAATGGATAATTGAAAATTCAAATATGTGATGAATATTAGGGCATAACAATTTTATCTATTGATCACCTTTATTCTTAATTCAAGATTCATAACCAAATGTACTGTTCGATCAAATTCTTCTATTGTATTCAATTTACCCTTCTCGAGTTCTCAACAATTTCATTTATTGATCATCTTTATTCTTAATTCAAGATTTATAACTCAATGTAGTGTTCGATTAAATTCTTCTATTGTATTCAATTTACTCATCTCGAGTTCTCATTGAGTCTATGTAACTAATTAAATTTCATATCTTTATGTGAATCAATTTTAGTTAAATGAAACACCAGTTCTAAGAATTCATATTATGACCGTAATAATTAGTATATGTATCTCTACACGTTATACAAATTTGTCGAATTTTATTGTATAGTCTAAATCTCAAACTCACCTCTCGATTAGTAAGAGACTCACATAATTATCAAATTATTGACAAGGTAATTTAATGCAGTAAACTCATAATAAAATCAACACGTATAAATAAATTACAACAATCTTGAATAAAAAAAATAAAGGATCACAAGTCGGCTACATTGTTTTCCGTAATATGAAAATTAATTATTCATATTGTAAAAATAAAAACACGCAAAAGTGAAAAGATAACACCAAAAATTGTTTTCTGGTATTTGCATTTTCGTTTCATTTTCTTTTCTTTTCTCTTTCTCTTCCTTCTCTACCCTTTTTTTTTTCCTTCGTTTCTCTTTTCTTTCTCTCTATTTTTTTTCTTTTTTCCTGAGGCAATTTTTTTCCTCCTTTGTTTCCACTTTTTTCCGTCCTTTCTCTCTATGGTTTCCTCTTTGAATTTTGCCATTTTTGGTACTTTTGCATTCTTTTCTTCAATTCTTTATTAAATATAAAGTTTTACCTACAAAACACAATATAACATAGATTAAGCAGAATTTAATCCAAAAGACAAAATATCATGATTTAAGGCCACAAATAAGTGTATAAACTACATTTATCACACCCTCAAACTTGAATCTTTATTTGTTCTCAAACAAAATTAAAACCTAACAAATACACAAACATGCAATGCTAATTACCTAATTGGTGGCCAGTCAATCAAGTAAAGCTACAAGATTAGCTAGCTAACCTGACTTTTTATCTTGAGATTTAAATCATAATAACGAATCTATGCACAGCTTCAAAATCACAATACAAAAATTAAAATCTACTTTTTCAATGCAAAATCGACGTATATGTGTGAAAAATTAATCATAGCATTATGAATTCATAAGTTGTTTCAATTCCCGACCCTCAATGACCAAATATATTTTTTCATCAATCGTAAGATTCGCACACCCCAAAACTTATTCTTTTCGCTCTTTTCGAGTGTGTGAACTAAAATTGTATTTTCTACTATCATCACCTCTCTAGCTTGGCAAACTTTCTCCAATTGCAGTTTAATATTTCAATAAACAAGGATTCTCCATTAACTTTGAATTGTTTCAATCTCTACAACTTAACTAGGCGAACAATCTCTTATCAAAATTCATATATTCTTAAACAAATGTTTTAAACTTAACGAAAACATTTGGTGTGTCTTATGTTTCATGCACCTGTTTTTTTTAAATTTTTTTAGAATAATTTTTTTCTTTATTTAAAGCATTCTATCCCTTAAACTTTCTAAACGACCCACGTACAAGTTTTCTGTCGATGACTCCCAAGTCAGATGATCATAGGGCACCAGATTTTAAAGATCCTTACATGCTTAATTGCTCGAGTCATAAAGGTTACGAAAAGAAATTTTCTAATAAAATATTTTTTATACCTTGATTAGTGTAACGTCCCTCATTAACACAAATTCAAGTAAAACGACATCTAACTTGAGATTTTCACCCCATTGCATCATATTGACCTTAGATAATCCACATAAGATTTTAATTTTACACATGAAATCCCTATTTATCTCAACATCTTCCTACAACAGTGAAATCCCCACAAACTATTCTAAATTTGGTCTAAAAATGTAGAATTTAGTGCTTTTGAGTCTAGCATCTATGGTCCACTAATTCAACCTTTTCAGTTATGAAATCAACTCATTCCTACACAATGCTTAATTTAATTCATGTGCTCAATATATATCAAATTTCACAAGAAAAAACAAAAATTAATCTAAGCATGCAACTTATTCACTATTCATGGATTGATTCACGATTCAATATATTCATCATTGCTAGCCAGACCAACTAATTCACACAAGCACAAAAAAAGTTTTTTCTAAAATTTTTTTTACTGAATCAATAAAAGCACACAAAGACACATAAAAAAAAAAAAAAAAAAAATGAAAACTCATGTTTTCCACCCCTAAATTTAAACTATAATTGTCCTCAATTTCTTTAATCATAATCCGCATATAAAGGGGTAATGAAGAATGTGAAGAAAAGATTCCCCTGATATGACTTGTAATTTAATGGCTAGCTTTCATATTACTCCCATTGGCTCCTTTGTCAATATTGGTTTAAATGTTTTACGACATTATGTTCCTGAAAAATTAAATAAAATATTAAGATTAAATAATTGGAATAAGTTACTTAGTTTTAACATCTAATAAACCAAACTAACATATTGAAGATATGAAAGGAAACGGGGTATGGATAATGAGTCACAAATAAACTTAAAATAAACTAAACTACTCTAAAATTCAAAAATAAAATAAATAAAAAGGAAAAAAGTTTGGGTTGCCTCCCAAGACGTGCTTCTTTAACGTTATTAGCTTGACATTGTGTCGCGATTATTTCGAAACAACTAATTCAATGCTTTCTTTAGTAGTGAGAAAATCATTTATGTAGTGTTTGATGCATTGTCCATTAACATTGAAATTTCCCTTAGTTGGGTGGTGTAATTCAACTGAACCGTAGGAAAACACTTGGGATATTGTGAAAGGTCCAACCATCTTGATTTCAATTTTCCTGGGAACAGCTTAAGTCTGGAGTAGTACAAGAGCACTTGATCCCCCACTCTGAAAATTCGTTGTCGAATATTCTTGTCATGTCACCATTTCTTCCTTTCTTTGTACATGGATGCATTTTCATAAACTTCTCTTCTGAATTCTTCCAATTCGTAAAGCTGTAATATTCTTGTTTCTCCAACCTTTTCTAAGTCCATGTTCAACTGTTTCAATGCTAAGCATGCTCTGTGCTCAAACTTAACTAGGTGGCAAGCTTTCCCCAAAAACTATTCGGTATGGCGACATTCCAATCGGCATCTTGTAAGTGGTACGATAGGCCCACAAAGTATCATCCAATTTTTTGGACCAATCTTTTCGAGATGCATTCACCGTGAGTTACAGAATTCTCTTCAACTGTCTGTTAGAAGTTTCAGTCTGCCCACTTGTCTGAGGGTGATATGGTGTAGCTATTCGATGTTGTACCCTATATTTAGCAAGCACAGCCTAGAATAACCTATTACGGAAGTGAATTCTACCATCACTTATGATGGCTCTTGGAGATCCATAGCGGTTGAAAATATTTTTCTTTATAAAATCTACTACTATCCTTGCATCATTAGTGGGTAATGCCTTCGCTTCCACCTATTTGGAGACGTAGTCCACGACCACTAGGATATATCGATTGTTATAGGATGATGAAAAAGGTCCCATAAAATCAATTCCCCATACACCAAATAGTTCCATCTCGAAAATGTTGTTTAGTGGCATCTCGTGACCGGTCGATATGTTACCTGTTCATTAATGCTTATCACAAGATCTGCAGAAACTGTGGCAGTTCTTAAATAATGTTGGCCAAAAGAAATAGCTTTGAAGCACCTTTGTTGTTGTTTTAGTTAGGCCAAAATGTCCTCCATAAGCTGAAGCATGAACCCCGTGAAAGGATCGGTTTCATCTCATCCTCTGGTATACATCTCCTAATAATCTGGTCTATCACTCTTCTTTCTAAATTTGGGTAATCCCAATAATAGAATTTTGCTTCATGGAGAAGTTCTTCTTCTATTGATAGGTGAAATTTGGATCCACAAACCCACTTGCTAAGTAGTTAACAATGTCCGTGTACCAATGACCCTTTTCCAATTGCAACTGCTCATCAGGAAAAACTTCATTGATATCCACATCATCTGACTCTATCAACTGCTCTAGCTTCAATAAGTGATCCGCTACCTAGTTTTCTATCCCCTTTTATCACGAATTTCAATGTCGAACTCTTACAGTAACAGAACCCATCGAATTAACCTAGGTTTAGCATCTTTCTTCTCGAAGAAATACTTCAAAGTTGGATGGTGTGTAGACTATCACCTTTGAACCAATCAGATAAGAACAAAATTTGTCGAAGGCAAATATTACTGCTAGCATTTCATTTTCAGTTGTGGCATAGTTGATCTGAGTATATGTCAAAGTTTGATAGCATAGTAGATGACATGCAAGACCTTTCCCTTTCGTTGACCTAGCACTGCTCCCACTGCGAAATCATTAGCATCATACATGAGCTCATAGGTTTTTTAATCTTTGACAAGTCCTGGATGAATCATCTGTAAAATCCTGCATGTCCCAAAAAGCTTCTAATTCCTTTGATTGAGGTAGGTGGCTACAATTTTTCAATCACCTGTATCTTTTCTTTGTCGACCTTGATACCCTGTGAAGAAATCTGATGTCCCAGCACTATTTCATCTTTCACCATAAAGTGGCACTTTTCCCGATTGAGCATCAGATTCTTCTCTTTACACCTTTGTAATACGAGCAATAAATGTTCCAAGTAGTCATCAAATGAATCTTCAAATATTAAAAAGTTATCCATGAATACCTCAATGTACTTTTCCACCATGTCAGAGAATATGACCATCATGTATCGCTGAAAGGTTACAGGTGCATTACACAAACCAAAAGGCATTCTTCTAAAGGCAAAAGTAAAGGACATGTGAATATTGTTTTCTCCTG
This sequence comes from Fraxinus americana, assembly GCA_035079005.1. NCBI lineage: Eukaryota > Viridiplantae > Streptophyta > Magnoliopsida > Lamiales > Oleaceae > Fraxinus > Fraxinus americana. Next base: position 75,681 of record CM068716.1, on the reverse strand, counting down.
ATCTTTTGGAGCAGTGGCTATTTGATTGTACCCTAAATATCCATCTAGAAAACAGTAATGAGAATGACCTGCTAACATTTCCAACATCTGATCAATGAAGGGCAATAGAAAGTGATCTTTTCTGGTGGCATTATTTAGCTTCCTGTAATCTATACACACTCTCTATCGTGTTACTAAACGTGTTGGTATCAACTTATTGTTCTCATTCTTCTCTACTCTAATTCCATGCTTTATAGGCACCACATGTACTGGACTCACCCAAAAACTATCTTAAATGGGGTAGATAATTCCTGCATCGAGCAATTTCAACACTTCTTTTCTAACTACTTCCTTCAAGGTTGGATTTAATCTGCGCTAACCTTGCACGAATGGCTTAGACTTATCCTCCATTAATATTTTGTGCATACAAAGAGTAAGACTGATTCCTTGAATATCAGTTATGGTCCATCCAATTGTAGTCTTGTGTTTTCGGAGTATCTCCAATAACTTATGTTCCTCATCTTTTGTCATGTCATTAGAAATGATCACTGGAAGTGTTGTAGAGTCTTCCTAATATGCATGATGGAGATAGGATGGTAGGGGTTTTAACTCAAGAGTTGGAGCCCTTTTCACTGAAATTAGGGGTGGTGTGGGATTGGAACCAAGAGACTCATATTGCCAATATCACTTTCCAATTGGTTGTTTGGCAAAATGTACAGTACATTCCGTTCTCTCTGCATTCGTTGCCTTTGATAAAATGGTTGAATGTGCTGCTTCAAATGTATTGGCCACAAGCAAATCAAGAACATCTACTTGGCAACAAGTATCTGAAGTTAATGGGTGTTTCATTGCCTCGAGCACATTGAATATGATCTGCTCATTGTCCACTCGAATAATCATTTTTCCGTCATATAAATCAATAAGTGCTCTCCCGGTAGCTAAGAAAGGTCTTCCCAAGATTAATGGAATATTTGAATCTTCTTCCATGTCCAAGATAATGAAATCTGTCCAAAAGATGAACTTATCAACCTTGACTAACACATCTTCAATAATTCCCTTTGATCTTTTGATAAACCTATCAAGTAGTTGCAATGAGATTGTTGTAGGTTTAGCTTCTCCCAATCCAAAAGACCGATAAATAGAGAGCGACATTAAGTTAACACTAGTACCTAAATCACATAAGGAATGCTTAAACTAATTAGAATTAATAGTGCACAGTATAGTAAAGCTCCATGGGTCCTTTAGCTTAGGAGGTAGCTTTTTTTAAGAGAATTGCATTGCATTCCTCGCTCAAGCATACGGTTTCATGTTCTTCCAGCTTCTTCTTGTTAAACAGAATTTTTTTCAAAAATTTTGTATAACTAGGCATTTGCTAATGCATCTACAAAAGGGATGTTTATGTGCAATTTCTTGAAAACCTCCACAAATTTGACAAATTATTTGTCTAAATTCTTTTTCTGCAACCGTTGAGGAAATGGAATTGGTGGCACATAAGCTTTTATGGGACTTGGTGCTCTTACTGTAGAATTTTCTTTTCTCTCGTCATCCTCTTTTTCAATTGGTACAGCTTTTTTCTCATCATGAGCCTCTTCAACTTCTATCTCTTTGTCTTTTCTGTCTGGCGTCTTTACATATATCTCTAGCAATTTTACTCCACTTTTAGTTGTAATTGCTTGTACTTACTCCTTAGGGTTTATTATTATATTACAGGAAATGTCCCTTGTGGGTGTTATGTAAGCTATTGATCTATCTGACCAATTTGTATCTCCAACTTATTGATCGAAGCCTGCTGATTCTGAAAATTTGTGTCAATTTATTGGAACACCTTGTCTATTTTCTGCATATATTGATTGAACATCTTTCCCAAACTTGGTTGTTTTTCCTGTTGGACATTAATTGAACTATTCCCTTGTTGATTATTTGACCATCTGAAGTTTGGGTGCTGTCTCCATCTTGGGTTATATATTTGTGAATATAGGTTAAAATTGCGGGACCCATTTTGAATGAAGTTGACTTGTTCATTAAGAAAGCCTATAGACATACAATTTTTTGTCAAATGGTTAGCTCCACAGTTTTCACGTGATGGACCACCCATCACCGTATATGCTCCTCTCATTTGTGATTTCACCAATAGTTCTACCTGCTTTGTTAAAGCTGCTACTTATACTTTCGTAGATGCTGTGCTATCTAATTCATACATTCCAGATGCTCTCAGTGGTACCACTCTTTCTGATGAAAACATTGAATGCGCAGTGACAATTAACTCAAATAAATCCAAAGTTTGTTGTACTGATTTTCCTATGATCGATCCACCCTAGAGGAATCCACCTGAGATTTTGACAGCGATGAGAGTCTGGTGTAGAAGTATTGCACTTGATTACCTATTGTGATTCCATGATTTGGACACTTTTGTATCAGTTTTTTGAATCTATTCCATGCCTCATGATAGCTCTCTCCATCTTTCTCTTGAAAAGCTTGAATTTTCAATTTGATTTTAGCTACTTTTGCTAGTGGGAAGAATTTGTTGCAGAATTTTCTGATCTGTTCTTCCCATGTAGTAATGTTTCCATGAGGTTCGACATCTAATCACTCCAATGGAGAATCTCTCAGTGTATATGGAAATAGTTGCAACTTAATAGCATCTTCATTAACTTTCGAAGCGTGAAAGTTCTAATAATTTCTGAGAAATTTGGATATATGTGTGTTCAGATTTTCAGGATGTAAACCTTAAAATTGGAGAGTATTGCTCATCAAGTCAATCCACTGTGCCCTTATCTGAAAAATATTTATCCCGAAATCTGGATACACAATATTGGAACTCGAGACGCGACTATTGGCATCAAGAACATTGAAACTGACAAGTCTCATTCGTTTATTTCCCTTCATTCCTGCTGCTGATCAGGTGGCACCCCTACTCTTGTGGCCACTTGTCCAATTGGATGAAAAAGAATAGAAATATTTTGACCGTTAACTATTTGATGTTGTTTGTTTTGTTTGTGTTCCTTGCATCTTCATGTGAAAGTACGTTCTATTTCTTAGTCAAATGGTTCAAGATCGTCTCCTTGGGTACAAATCATGTATAGATACACTGGTAAATGTGAAAAAGTTACAACTTTGGCATATGCGCTTGGGCATATGAATGAGAATGGTATGATAGAATTGAGTAGGAGATGACCGATAAATTGATGTTCTGTGAGCATTGTCTTTAGGAAACAGAAAATGGTCAAATTTACCAAAGAGAGACACAACACAAAGGGAACACTTAAGTATATCTATTCAGATCTTTGAAGATCAATGAGAGTGCCTTCTAAAGGAGTTGCGTATAACTTGTTGACAGTGATTGATGATTTCTCCATAAATACTTAGGTATTCTTCTTGAAGCAGAAGTGTGATGTGTTTGAAAACTTCAAGGAGTGGAAAATAATGATTCAAAAGCAGATTGGAAAGCAAGTAAAACTTCTATGCATAGTTAATGGGCTGGAGTTTTGTTAAGATGATTTTAATAGCTTCTACAAGTTAGAAGCGATTTTGAGATACTTGACAGTCCTCGTAATTCCGCAACAGAATGTTCTGGCACTATGGATGAATAGAACCTTGATGGAAAATGTTCGTTGTATGCTTTCAAATGCTGGATTGCCCAAAACGTTTTTGGCTGAAGCTACTAATACAACTTGTTTTCCCATTAGTTGCTAATTCTCAGTTACCATGGAGAAAAAGACACCAAAAGAGGTATGGTCTCGAAATCATTCTAGATATTCCAATTTAAAAATATTTGGGTGCGCTTCTTATGCTCATGTGAGTAATGGGAAGTTGTAGCCAAGGTCTAAAAGTTCTTTTTTTTTATTGGGTATAAATCAAGCATAAAAAGGTTATAAGTTGGATATTCTAGTAAAACTAAACAACAAAATCAAAATACTCGATAGAGTTGGAAATTAGTCCAGAAGAGAAAACAAAGGCTTCAGATTAGTCAAGTTCAAAGTTGAAGGAGAGTAAAACTTTGCCTAATTTACCTCCACCACCAACAGCATCACATTATTCTATATAGCAAAAGATCGACATCGCAGAGAGGTTAGACCTCCACAAAAGTATGGAGAAACAGACTTAATAGCTTATGCATTGGTTGTGACTGACAATGTTGATTCCACTAAAAAGCTAATGCATATACTGAAGTAGTCAATTGTGATGATTACTATGTGTGCTTGTTGAAAATTTCTTGTATGGACTAAAGTAATCACGGAGACAGTGGTATAAGATGTTTGATTCATTCATGACTACTCATAATTTTATTAGAAGTAGTTGTAATAGTTGGGTGTACTTTAGAAAGTACGATGATAGGCTAGTTACATAGCTATTGTTGTATGTTGATGACATGTTGATAGTAGCCAAAGATAAAGAAGATGTCGGAAAGTTTAAAACTCAGCTCAGTGAGGAGTTTGAGATGAAAGATTTAGGTATAGTAAGAAAGATTCTTGGTATGGAAATCTCGAGGGATAGGAAAGTTGGCATGTTGTGCTTGAGTCAGAAGTGGTACATTGAAAAGGTACTTTATAGGTACAATATACATAATGCAAATGTTGTTAGTACTCATTTTGCTGCCCACTTTAAATTATCATTTGACTTGTTCTCACAGTCCTATGAAGACATTGATTATATGTCTCGTATTCCTTATTCAAGTGTAGTAGGATCGCTTATATATGCTATGGTTTGCATATTCCCAGATTGAACACATGCAGTCAATGTAGTTAATAGATACATGTCAAATCCTGGAATGGAACATGGAAAAGTAGTGCTGTAGATATTTAGATACTTGAGAAAATTTTGGTAGGAATATGATGGAGTCATTGGGTATGTGGATTCAGATTATGCAGGGGATGATAAGAAGAGATTACTCACAGGGTATGAGTTTAACATTGGAGGCAACGCTATTGGTTGGAAACGTACTTTACAAAATATAGTAGTATTATCTACAATAGAGGCATAGTATATAGCTATTACAAAGGCATCTAATGATGCTATATGGCTGAGTGACTTGGTTGGTGAAATCAGTGAAGACTTGTTGATTTCTACAGTTTATTATGATAATCAGAGTGCTACCTTTCTGACAAAGGATCAGCTATTTCACGAGAGGACAAAACACATTTATGTGAGGTATCACTTTGTGCATTAAGTATTTGCTCGTCGTGATATGTAGTGAGCAAGATGGATACCAAGGAGAATCCCGCCAATATGATAACAAAACCACTTCCCATTGCTAAATTGGAGCATTGCTTGAACTTGGTGTTTGTCATTGATTTTATCCCATTTGGGCTTGTGTGGAAGAGGTGGAGTAGTTTTTTGTGTGTTACTAAAGAGCGTGGTTTAAATCTTTGTATTGGAATTTAGTTCAAGGTGGAGAATTGTTGAAGTATGACCCAAATTCTATTGGGTATCGATGTTTTGGTTGAAGAGAACAAATTATGGAACATGGAGAAAAATTCGGTGCATTTTTACTCGTTGTTTGCTTGGCTGCCGTTCGAGCGCTCAAAATAGGAGTGCTAGCACTCACGGTACCCGGCTGCCGCTCGAGCGATGGTTCATTTCAGCCCAGGTCTGTTTCGCGTTTTAACAAGTTTTCAACATTCCAATTCTTCTAAAACTCTATGTATGTATATGTATGTATGTATGTATGTATGTATTTATGTATGTATGTACCACGACTTGTAAACATAATATAACATTCATAGAGTCTTGAGAGAGTTTTAAATCTTAACTGAAAGCATTTAAATCTTGTGTAAACAATATTCATTATACAGTGAACTACTCCTCTGCCTGTGATTTTTCCCCGTCTTGGATTTCCACATAAAATTTTGATGTTCTTGTTTTTGTTTGTTTTATTTCATCTTGCCAATTATCTTGTTGATTTCATAACAAAAACCATCTTCTTTTATTGTTTATATGAAGACCAATCATTTTTGTTGTGGTTGGATCCAATCTCTGTCACTATTTTTGTATGTTGTGTTTACGAGTTACTTTTTTCGTCCTCTATTTAGGCTACATGTACAATGATCATGGAGAGCCTTCTGCGAATAAAAGTGAATGTAGCCTTAAATTGGAATGGAATAAACACCTCCTAACTTTTCGAGTCCTCGAACAAATACACAAGAAAAAGAAAAGAAACTAATGAAAACACACAAACAAACAAACAAACGAACTTACCTAAAACAACTTTAGTTAGATAGCTTGCATTTATGGCTCTGGATTTAAAACATGATATCAAATTCATGAACTATTTCAAAGTTATAATGCAAAAATCAGATTTTCACTTATTCAATGCAAAACTGGTGTGTGTGAAAAATCAAGTGCAACACTGTCCATTTACAAGCTGATCTAATTCCCGATCTTAAGAGTTAAATATATCATTTCTTCACTCGTGAGATTTACACACTTCCAAATTTGTTTTCTTTTATTGTCTCCCCAAGGTGCGTTCGAAAATTTATTTTCAATTTCTAATTTTTTACACCTCAAATTAGGTTTAGTCTACCTGGCAATGTCAACAATTTATGCATGTGACGATTCTCCCAATTTATGAGAGCTTTGATAATCAAGCTTATACTAAGTGATTCAAACCCACTAGTTATTTAAGTCCCCTTAATTATTTCACAGTTGAACAATTACTTAGTTTGATATTTTTAGCTCAAAATTAACCTCACCATTTTTTCTCTTCTTGACTCTTATAACAAGCTTTTGATCGATAACTCCCTTACTTTAAAAGTCAAAGGGTATCGGGTTTCGAGATAGCTCAATGGACTTACTAACTCGAGTCAAAAAGAAAAAATTAAAAGCAATTAGATCCCTAGCATACAGTCATCACCTAGTTCATACTTGAAAGTTGAAGACACTCCACGCCAATATTTTTTTTTTCAACATGCACAGAATCATCACAAGTTTAAATCATCTCTTTTACCAGCATCGAACATCCTAAATTATGATCGGGTTGAGGATGTAGTGAATCATAAGTTATGGGATTGGGCATCTAAATTCTTTATTTTCAACCTATAAGCATGAATCAACATATTCATGTGCAATGGTACAATCAACTCCCGTGCATATATAATTTCACATTTCGCTAATCTAACCACAACACAAAACTCAATTTTAATTCATAAACAAACACATGTTCTCAAGTATATCCATCAATTCCAACAAGACTATCTAACTCACACAAGTATGCAATTTTTTTATTTTTTTTACAATCACACAAAACAATTAAAAACAACTAAAAACTAAAGCAATAAGACAATTAATATTTCTCTTCGAAGCTTAAACTAAACATTATCCCCAATGTGAAATTAAGGAAAAAGGAGGACTTCCCTGAGTGAAAATATTGGATGTCTTCATTGCTATCGGCGTCATGGTGATATGATGGTGGATGATGAATGTTTGATATAGTTTCTCTCCCAAACTTGACATGTAACCTATAAGAAAAAAAAACTCATTAATAAAATAAAAAATATAAACTAAAATCAAAAGATGAAAGATAGAGAGATAGAAAGCTTGTGTTATCTTCCAATAAGTGCTTCTTTAATGTATTAGCTCGAGGTTAGCAATTTGCATCATGAAACTTTAAAGAAAACTTTTGATGCTTTACTCATTTTGTTTCTTTTAACTTTGTTCCACTTTTCATTAATTCTCCAAATTTTAACAAAACCTCCTCAAAGATAATATGATTTGACTATTTCATACGTTTCAAAATCAACTATGTAGACTTCTTCTCCCTCATCATGCTTAATCACAAATTCAATTGTTGGGCAATCAATTAAGTCGAAAGAATGTATGTAGCAAAAGAGAGATTAGAGTGGGTAGCAAAAATTAACAAAATAAAGAAATCTAAATAAAAACAAAAGCTAGTTAGTAATAATATTAGTAAAATCAAACAAAATAATTCTCAACAATTGTGCCAAAAACTTGTTATGCATTTTATATAATATAATTATACCGCAAGTGTACTGTGTCAAGTTATATGAATGGAATTAAAGTGTCGAACCCACAGTGATTGTAATTTAATATTAAGTACTATAATTTTGTAGTCATTATTTTATCTAGATGAATGAATTTTTGAATCAATGTTTTATGTAACTAGGGATGACTGTGATGAATTCAATGAATAAATGCAAGTTGTACGAATTAATCAATATAGGAGAGCTTAGGGTATGATTCTACCTAACTATCAAATATGATTTTCAAAAATCTAGTTATCGTTAATCAAATTTTCATATTTATAAGCAAGAACCATAATGTAGTTATACTCCCTCTCTCGAGTGCATGGTAAAAAATAATCTTATAAATTAATTCCAATATCTCTATTTCAAATTAAAATTATCGAAATCGTGATTCTTAGATGGAGCAAATTTCATAGATTCTACACTTCCTCTCGAAACCCATAAAATCTAAGTTGTACTATTGCTGTGATCGTGCCAAATTTTTTCTCTCTTGAGCTACGGAATTGACTAGCATCTAATCATTCAATTAGTGGACAATTAATTAAAAGCATTAAATCAATAATAGAAATAAACGGAAAGGAAAATTTCATAGCAATAACTAAAACAAAATTAAATCATATCCTCAAATTTTATTTAATCAAACCATAAGTCAAGAACAGGCATAGCAGTAGCCAGTAGGCAGATAAAAAAGTACAATGGAAGAAAAGAAAAGGCCTTAAGCTACTAGCTATGACATTGGGTGGTCCTGAGGAAATAGTACACTACACTAAGTGTGTAGCATACTTCAATTTTGGTTCAAATCACTTTCATATATCTTCTTATCATTATCCTGTGGTCTGGGACAAGAGCGGACCCAGCACCCGGCGAGAGGGGACGGCTGCCCGTACTAGATCCGCCGAAGCCTTCAATACCAGCGGGCATCGTAGGGTTGTTGCAGAGAGAACAGAGGACGGGAAGAAGATGATCACTATTTCAGAATGTGGGCCTTTTTCTTTATTTTATTTTTTTTGGCCCATTTGTTTTGGGCTGAGAGAATTGGACCTTTTTTTATTAATTGGTTTATAAATTTCCCATTTTGGTGCAGTGTGGAGCAGAAAAATTGATGAAGGGCTTATAAATTTCCCATTTTGGTGCAAAGTGGAGCAGGGAAATTGATGAAGAGCTTGCTAGGAAGTTTGGTGTTGGGAGGGGCCGTGTTTGGGTGGCTCCTCTTGTAGAAGACACGATTATTTTGAAAATCTTTTGCCCCCTGACCCAGCTTCATTCATCAGATAGTTTTTCTGTTTATTATGATATATAGCGGGTTTGATTTGGGTCCGATTGGGGATTTTGCCACATTAGCTCTCTTTTTATTCTTTGGTATACAGTTTGAGGGGAGAGTTGTACTTTTTGTATCCTGCTTTGGATTATCATTGCCATCTTCTATTATTGTATTATAAAGTGATTATTCATTACTTAAAGTGTCGGCTACTCTTTTTTCACTTGTGACATCCTCTCCGCACTCACTAGAAAATATGACTTCAAAAGCTTTATATTGCTGGAAAGTGGAAACAATGAGTATTAAAGGGACAAATGTATTTATAGTACCTAATATTGTTTGTAAAATTGCATTCTAATGAACATGGAGAATAATTAATTAAGAGACGAATGATGAAAATGTAGAAGATGGAAGTTGCAAAGTAAGAGGGACAATCTTTCAACATATTTAATGCATAAGATTAGACGGTACAATATACACAAGAGTTAACTACTTTATGTTATACAATATACCAAACAAAGCTATTTGTGCACAAATTAATAAACGACATCACACATACGATTGCTTATTGTCGACGGTTAATAATCAACGTCCGTCTAGGCTAAACTTTTGTGCTGGGTCCGCCACTGGTCTGGGATCATCCATCGGATGGTATATACTAGCAGCTGGTAAAACTGGATGTATGCTCACCCACAAATATTTACATGTTCTCCAGCTGGTGCTGTAGCGCCCCGAGTTCTGTTAACCCGGATTGCCACGTCATCGTCTTTTGCCCTAAATCAACTAAAAAGATTCGCGGAATAACTAAATTTTAAACATCACATTTATAATTGTAAAACTCTAATGGCAATAAAATTCATTTGAATAACTTAAGAAAATTTGATTAAATTTCAAATCTCGAGTTTTGGAAATACGGAAATAATAAGTACGTTAATAGCGTTCAAATACGAAATTCTTTCTAAATGTAAATAATTGAATTCAGTAAATCGTTGCCACATTGCCCATCAATCATGATCGCCTCCGAAGTCTGCAAATATTATTAAAATAACGTGGTGAGTATTTCGAAGAAATACTCAATAGACTCATCGCCGATAATTAATTTACAGAATAATTGAATACAAACTTATGCAATATACAACGTGATATCATCATCATCGTTGGCTCATTTTCTTGAAAATCATAGGCTGTGGGTAGTCTTTCTCCTGTATTTAAAGCACATAAGTTATGCATAACATTCTCATCTTATCTCATAAGAGATTCTCTTCTTTCTCATGCAATTAAGCATATAAGTTATGGCAAGCATAACAATATCATATATCTCATATGACATATTCTCTTCTCATGCATTAAAGCATATAATTCACGTAAATTCACATAAGACATGCAATTATAATTTAAACTAATTAATGGTGGCGAGTCTACCTCAAATATTTCGAGTTGCGTGAAAAGTGGAGCGAAAAAATAACTTCAAACTCTTAATCGTCCGTACGTTTCGTCTAGCCAAAAATAGAAATTAGGTTTGAATTAGTATTTCGAAATTTTAAAGTCTTAAAGCGATAAAATAAAGTTTAGGGACCTAATTGGATATTTATTAAAATTGAATTTGACAAATCTAAGGGTTGAAAATACTATTTTCAAAGTATTGGGGCTAAATTGAAAAATAGGAATTCTAGGGACTTAATTGAAAACTATTGAAACTGAAAATAAAAGTTTAAGGGCTGAAAGTGAACTTTTATAAGTTAAGGACTAAACTGTAAATCTGTTAAAACTGAAAATAAAGGTTTAGGGGCTGAAATGATAAATTTTACAAGTTAGGGAATGAACTATAAATATATTAAAACAGAAATTAAAATTAAAGGGCTAAAATTGACTTTTTTTATAAACTAGGGACTTAATTTAACATTTACTAAAGCTGAAAATAAAATTAAAGGACTGAGATTAAAAACATTTAAAACTTTGGGACTTAAATAAAATACTTTTAAAAGCGTGGGGCTTAGGGTTCAATTTCCAAAATCAAATTAAAATCAAACATAAAATAAAACCTAATAACATTGGGACTAAATGAAAACAATTAAAACTTGGGGGGCTGGGGTTATAATTCTTCCCAAAATCAAAATTAAAACAAAATCTCACATCTCTCACCCTCTCTCACCCATTTCGAAGTGAGCTGAGGGGAGAGGCGAGGGCTGGTGCGACGGGGAGGGGCGAAGCCCCTTCCACCGATTGAAGCTGGCGGTGCCACCGTCGCGTGGTGGCGCCAGCGAGAGTGTGGGGTGGCTATGAGGGTTTGGGCGCACGAACCGAAGGCTAGGGCTCGATTTTCATTTGGGTTTTTCTTGGTGTAATAAGGTAAGTAAATGGGTTTCTTAATTTTCTTAATTTTTGGTTGATTGGGTGTTCTTGTGGTGGTTTTTGGAGCTAAAATGAGGTTGGGCAGTGGCGGTTTGGAGGTGGATGAGTGGTGGGTTCGGTTTTTGCCACAGGTGGTTCAATTGGGGTTTGGCAGCTTCGTAGGTTGTGTTCTCGGTTTGGTGGTTTTAGGCAGTGGTGGTTTGGGTTTGGCAGTGGTGGTTTGGTGTTCTTAAGGGTTGGTCTTGGTTTGGTGAATAGGCAGTGAGTTTGGTGATAAGCTGAGACTCATGTGTTTGCTATGGTATTGAGCGGCTTCGTGAATCTCTGGTTGATGCTAGAAATGGATGTTCTAGCATCAATATTGAGTTCATTGTAAATGGATTGAGGAGCATGCTTGGAAAAGATGAGATTTTCTTACCAAATGGATTGGCTGCGTGATCTGATGATGGGAGTGGAGGGAAATGTGATGAATAAAATAGTTGGATTTTAGGGCACAAACTTCTAGGCATTTAAATGGGCCAGAAAGTTGGGCCAAAATGATTTCCTAATTGGGCCTAAGTGGGTTGGGCCAAAATAACCAGATTTGGGCTATTAAACTTTGGACCTTAAATAATAAGATTTTGATACTTTAAAAATTATTCGGAAATTGATTCGATTCGAAATAATTTAAATTTGTTACAGCGGCTAGACGAACACGCTATCACTTTAACGTTAGGGTTTAGGGTTTAGCGATACATTTTTCGAGAAATAATTTTATTCTATTTAAAAGTTCTCGGTCGCTACAGGTGCCAAACTTGACTTAGAGTGCATTTTTGGGAAATTTCTTGGATTGATTCCGGGTGATAGGTTGGGTTGCACTTCCGTCATGAACTGTAACTTTTGGACAGTGGTGATAATAATGTATGTCAAAACGTATACTGAAGATTATGAATTAGTTCACCTCGTGTAATTATCTGTCAATACTATTGATATTTAGTCGTCACTTTTACTCTCACATTTTGTGGCAATAATATATACTAAATATGTCCATGTGATGTCTATATTTTGGTGATTTAAATATTTATTAGAGCATGGCTTGTCCTGTCAACAAGTAAGGTGGTAGTTGGTAGGAAGTTGTTGACTAGAAGTATGGTAGAAACTTTTGTAATATATTCTAGATTGTCCCGGTAATGGAGGAATAATGTTTTGATCTTTTTTCACTTCTTCCTATTTGCTCAAAAACTCTATCAGTGGTATCAGAGCCAAAAGGATCTTTAAGAGAAAAAAAAAAGAAAAAAACAAGTGAGGAAACTTCCACCAAAACTCCTTCACCATATTAGCCGAGAAAATCAGATCAGAGAGAGATGACTTCAAGTATTTTTTCAGCTCCATTACCTTCTGTGTTTACGGGAGAAGATTATGACTTTTGGGCAACAAAGATGAAGGCATACCTGAAAGCATATGACCTGTGGGAAATCACAGAAACAGGTAGTGAACCACCATCTCTTAGAGCAAATCCAACTATTGCTCAACTGAAGCAACATAGTGATGAAGTTGCAAAGAAGTACAAGACCTTTTCTTGCATTCAATCAAGCATTTCTGATGTAATCTTTACCAGGATAATCACGTGTGAGATAGCCAATGATGTTTGGGACAGATTACAAGAAGAATTCATGGGAAATACAAGAACAAGGAATATGAGTCCTTGAAGATGAAGGAATCAGAATCTATTAAAGATTTTTTCGACAAGCTGATGAAGGTAGTAAATAAAATAAGGCTTTTGGGAGATGACATACCTGATAAAAGAGTTGTGGAGAAGGTCTTAATTAGTTTACCAGAAAAATTTAAGGCAAAAATCTCCTCACTCGAAGACTCAAGGGATCTGTCAACCATAACTTTGTCTGAACTCGTAATGCTCTTCATGCTATAGAGCAAAGGAGACAAATGAGGCAGGAAGAACAAGTTGAAGGAGCTGTATTTGTCAAAGAAAAATATAAAGCTTAAACAAGTTATGGTGTGAAGAAGCAACTACCTGAAAAGAAGAAGGTTAAGATCAACAAGAATGCCAGCAAGAATGATCATTATCCTACTTGCCCTCATTGTAAGAAAACTAGTCATTCTAAAAAATGGTGTTTGTATAGATCAGGGGTCCAGTGCGGAGTATGTAAAGAATTTAGACATGTTCAAAAGGTGTGTAAAAATCAGAAGATGAAGGCATTACAGCAATAGGCACATGTTACTGAAAATCAACAAGAAGTTCAGCAGGAAGAACTTCTATTTACTGCAGAAAATCACAAAATGTGTAGTAGAAGTGGAACTTGGCTACTGGACAGTGGTTGCACTCATCATATGGCTTCAGATTCTAGCATCTTTGTTGAACTAAACAACACATACAAATCAAAGGTGAAGGTTGGCAATGGTGATTATGTGAAAGTAGAAGGAATTGGAATGATGGCTGTGCAAAACTCCAACAGGTATCAAACATATTCCTGATGTACTTTATGTGCCAGATATTGATCAAAATTTAGTGTGGGTTAATTGATTGAGAAGAATTACACTTTGATATTTAAAGATAGTGGTTGCACTATATTTGATCGAAATGAAAATGAATTGATGTCAGTTGAAATGAGGCAAAGAAGTTTTCCCTTAGAATGGAAGAATATGACCTCTCATGCATTCACTAGTACCAAAGTAGAGCCTTTACTTTGGCACAAAAGGTTTGGTCATGCAAATTACACATCACTCAAGCATTTGCACAAATTAGAGCTTGTTGAAATTATGCCTGACATAAGTGATGAAGCATGTGTGTGTGATATGTGTCAATGGGGAAAAAAAATAAGACTGCCTTTTCCTAAAAACTAGTCAAGAAGAGCCACAAAAAAATGGAGTTAATCTACTCTGATGTATGTGGTCCAATGAGAACTTAGATACTGAATGGAAGTAGGTATTTTATACTCTTCATTGATGATTTAACAAGGATGTGTTGGGTGTATTTCTTGAAAATAAAGTTTGAGGTAGCTGGTGTGTTTCAAAAATTAAAAAATCTAGTAGAAAATGAGAGCAATTACAAAATTATGGCCATCTGGACAGACAATAGAACTGAATATAAGTGTGATCAGTTTGATAAGTTATGTGATGCTATTGGAATCAAACATCAATTAACAATTCTTTACATACCTAAGCAAAATGGAGTGTGTGGGGAGATAGAATAGGTCCTTGATGGAGATGGCCATGTGCTTAATGATTGAGAAAAATGTTCTAAAGGATTTTTGGGCTGAAGTTGTGAATACAGCAACCTATCTCCTCAACAGATTGCCTACAAAGGCTTTAAACAAGTTAACTCCTTTTGAATCATGGTATGGAGTTAAACCAAATGTCTCCTATTTGAAAGTGTTTGGGAGTATATGTTATACTCATATACCTGATGTAAAAAGAGATAAACTAAGTACAAAGGTAAAACTTAGAGTTCTGATTAGCTATTGTGATAATGCCAAAGGATACAGAGTTTATAATCCTCAAACCAAGAAAATCATGTCCAGCAGAGATATTAAGGTTGATGAAGATTCTTCATGGAATTGGGAAGCAAATGCCTTGGATAAATTGCAAATTCCAAGCTTATTAACTCAAGAAAATGATGATATATACAATGAAGATGAACCAGAACAAGACACTGATTCTGATTTTGAAAATGAAGTGCTAAGAACCAGGTCTCTTGCTGATGTTTATGCCAGATGTAATTCAGCAGTGTTCGAACCTTCAAACTTCAATGAGGCAATAAATTCACATAGTTGGATGG
The DNA here is from genome assembly GCA_035079005.1 of Fraxinus americana. Lineage (NCBI taxonomy): Eukaryota > Viridiplantae > Streptophyta > Magnoliopsida > Lamiales > Oleaceae > Fraxinus > Fraxinus americana. Next base: position 60,338 of record CM068716.1, on the reverse strand, counting down.
CTGCAATGAAGGAAGAACTGAGCATGATAGAAAAGAATGGAACCTAGGAGTTGTTTGATAGACCAAGAGATAAAAATGTAATTGGAGTTAAATGGGTGTATAAGACCAAACTAAACTCAAATGGATCAATCAACAAGTTGAAAGCCAGGATGGTTGTGAAAGGATATGCTAAGCAATATGGCATTGATTATACTGACACGTTTGGTCATGTTGCCAGGTATGAAACCATTATATTGTTGCTAGCCATAGCTATTCAAATAAGTTGGAAAATTCATCAATTGGATGTTAAGTCATCCTTCTTGAATGGTTACTTAAATGAGGAAATTTATGTTGGTCAACTAGATGGTTTTCTGGCAGCAACCCTCAATGTCGTACCAACCTTGGCCTATGAGGAGGTGAATCCGGGCACTGAAACACAACAGCGTCGGCCTTACCAAAAGTCTTCACTCAAAGGACGAGGTAGAGGACGAGGTGCAGAACCTAGGAATAGGGATGCTGCCTCGAACTACTGCTCTTATCACAAGTCCTATGGTCACCGAACCGAGGACTGTTGGGACCTCGCAAGGCACTCTCAAAATCAAAACCAGGCCAAGGGAAGACAAACCCCAAGGAGTCCTCCCTACAAACTAAACCATCCCTCAGAAAACAACGAGAGACATCAATCCCACAAAAGTGATCCTCCACGAGGAAGAGATAATGACACCGAAGGAACCAGGGGAGGTCAGAGGCAACGACGGGATCCCCCACCAAGCAATGAGTATGGACCCATTCGAGAAATCGACACAATCATTGGGGGTCCTCACGTAGGTGGGGAATCCAGGAACTCCCAAAAGAGTTATGCCAGGGAAGCAATAGATCCACCCATGAGGAGTTATGTCGTGAATCAACCCACAAGTAGAGAAGTTTACCTTCGATCACTTTTACACAGGAGGACGCCCTAGGAGTGCATTATCCCCATTGTAATGCACTAGTAATTAGGGCTGTCATTGCTCGTAACGGCCTGAAAAGAATGCTGGTTGACAACGGAAGCTCGGTCAATATTATATTTGGTACCACCTTTGATAAAATGAAGGTGGGTCACGAGATGTCCCCGGTAAATTCCCCCCTGTTCGGATTCATGGGAGATAGTATTATCCCTAGGGGAAAAATTACCCTGGCAATAGAAATAGGAACCGAACCTCTCATTGGTAGGCTGTTCATGGAGTTCCTCATAGTCAACAACCGATCTGCCTATCATAGGGTGCTGGGAAGACCTGCCCTGAAAGATTTATGGGTAGTAACCTCGATTCATCATCTATGCGTAAAATTCCCCACCGATGGAGGGGTGGCAACAGTCCGAGGCGACCAACGAGGCTCTCGGGAATGCTAGTCCAACTCTTTAAGGAAAGCAGAACCAAGGACTACCAATGTCATATCTACCGATGTTGAAATGGAAGACCCCTCTGAACAAGAGATGGCCCCTGAAAAAGGGAAAGACGTCTTCATGACCGAAGCCTTTGAAAAAAGGGCTATGGACGAAGCTACTAGTTTGGAAAAACTAGACCCCCGCATCATAGATTGCGAACCTCAAACGGCTCCGATCGAGGAATTGGAAACCTACTCAGCCGATCCAAAGGACCCATCAAAACTCTTACGGGTAGGTACCAACCAACCGCATGAGGTAAGAGAAGGACTGAAGAGCTTCTTGCAAAAGAACCTCGACGTATTTGCCGGAAGCACAGTGACATGATTGGCGTCGACCCCAAGGTCAGCTGCCATCACTTGAACGTCGATCTGAAAGCCATAGCTCATAGACAAAAGAGAAGAGCCCTCAACCTAGAAAGATACGAGGCACTGAAAGACGAAGTCAAGAGGTTGATCGACAACGGCTTTGTCAGGGAATCTATGTATCCGAAGTGGATTTCCAATTCAGTTCTGGTGAAAAAACCAAATGGAAAATGGAGGGTATGCATTGACTTCTCAAACTTGTACCAAGCCTGTCCTAAAGACAGCTTCCTCCTCCCAAGGATAGATCAACTCGTAGATTCAACTGCAGGACACGAACTCCTCAGCTTCATGGATGCATACTTTGGGTAAAACCAAATCCCCACGTTCCCGCCAGATGAGGACCATACCTCATTCATCATGGACAAAGGGCTTTACTGCTACAAAGCCATGCCTTTCGGATTAAAGAATACAGAAGCAACGTACCAGAGGCTAGTTAACAAAATGTTCGCCGACCTCATTGGCAAATCCATGGAAGTTTATGTGGACGACATTTTGGTCAAAAGCTAAAAATCGGTAAATCACATCACTGATTTAAACGAGGCTTTCTAGAACTTGCGAAAATATCAAATGAAGCTCAATCCTTTAAAATGCGCATTTGGGGTGTCTTTCGGCAAGTTTCTTGGTTACATATTTAGTCAAAGAGGCATTGAAGCAAATCCCAAAAAGATCAGAGCTTTGATTGAAATGAGATCACCCAAAAAACCGAAGGAAGTCCAGAGCCTAACGGGGAGAGCGGCAATCCTAAATCGATTTATATCCAAGGCAACAGACAAATGCCTCCCCTTCTTTAAAATCCTCAAGGGGGAACAAGTTCCAATGGACAGAGGAGTACGAGATGGCCCTACAGGAGTTAAAAAGGAATTTGGGACAAGCGTCACTCCTTTCAAAGCCCATAATCACGAGGTTCTGCACCTATATCTTGCGGTAACATCCGAGGCGATAAGTTCAGTTCTGACCAACTACCCCCTCAAGCAAGTGCTTCAGAAGCCAGACACCTCGGGAAGGATGCTGAAGTGGTTTGTGGAACTCAGCAAGTTCGACATCCTTTACAAACCCAGGACAGCCATAAAGGGGCAGGCCTTAGCGGATTTCGTAGCTGAGTTCACCCCTGTTCCCAACGTCGAAATAGAAATGGAGTCCTCTGAACCTCAAGTTTCGAGACTATCGGTCGATGGGTCGTCTAGTGATACAGGGTCTGGTGCAGGGATTGTCTTGGTAAGTCTGGAGGGACATAAGCTCAACTGTGCCATAAGGTTCGGCTTTAAGGCAACCAACAACGCAGCCAAGTATGAAGCCCTGCTAGCAAGACTTCGGTTGGCAAAAGAGATGAAAGTAAAAAAGCTCATAGTCAGCAGTGACTCCCAGCTCGTTGTCAGTCAGGTGCATGGAAATTTCTCTGCCAAAGATAAATCTATAGCAACTTACCTAAAGCTCGTAATGAACTTCGTCCCGACGTTTGAAAGGTTCGAACTAATACAATTACCGAGGTCGGAAAACGCTCATGCTGACGCACTGGCAAAGCTAGCAAGTAGCAAGGAGTCTGAGCTACTCTGCGTCGTCCCAATTGAACACCTCACAAAACCATCGACAGAGGCCGGAGAGGCAATTATATGGATTGAAGATACTCCTCCGTAGATGAGGCCCATCACATCCTACCTAAAGGACCAAACACTGCTCTCAGAAAAGGAAGGGGCCCAAAAACTCAAAAGGAGAGATGCGCACTTCGTTTTACATGACGACGTCTTGTACAAACGCGGCTTCTCAATGCCACTGCTGAGGTGTGTGGGAGGAGAACAAGCAGAATATGTGCTTAAGAAAATCCACGAAGGAGTGTGTGGCAACCACGCCGGCGGCTGGTCGTTAGCACAAAAAACGCTTAGACAAGGATACTACTGGCCCACCTTGAAAAAGGATGCGCAGCAGTTCTTTAAAAAGTGCGACAAATGTCAGCGTTTTGCCACAATCCAAAGGCAGCCCTCACTGGAATTAAGCGTGGTGTCTAGCCTTTGGCCATTCGCCAAATGGGGAATCGATTTAATTGGACCCCTACCCAAAGGAAAAGGAAGTGCTAGCTTTTCCATTGTCGCAATCGATTACTTCACAAAATGGGTAGAAGCCGAACCTCTCACAAAAATAACCGAATCTAATACCTCCAAGTTCATCTGGAAGAACATCATCTGCAGGTTCGGAATTCCCCACTCGATAGTAACAGACAATGGCAGACAATTCGATAACAGGAAGGTCAGAGAAATGTGCGAGGAGCTGGGCATTAAGAAGCATTACTCTTCCCCACATCATCGAATAGCCACAGGAGAAACACCTTTCTCTCTAACATATGGCGCAAAGGCTATGAGCCCTGCCGAAGTAGGCCTCCCATCATCGAGACGAATACACTCAGCGAAGAAACCAATAATGAGGCAAGATGCTTCGGGTTAGACTTCCTTGAAGAAAGGAGGGATGAATCTCATGCCAGGATGGCCATATATCAACGAAAAATGGCCAGATATTATAACTCCAAGATAAAAAGGAAGACATTCAGGTTGAACGAATTGGTGCTTCGAAGAGTCTTCCCGCCTTCGAAAGAACACGGGACAGGAACCCTTGGTCCGAACTGGGAAGGTCCATACTACATATCTGAAGAGGTTCGACCAGGAACATATAGGATCAAAGGTATGGATGGGAAGGTACAGCCTCATCCTTTAAATATTGTTTCAAAGGCTAAGAGCCTCGGATCATTGTAAATATTATCTGAAAAGCTAAGTGCCTCGATTCATTTAAACATTATCTCAAAGGCTAAGAGCCTCAAATTATTTAAATATTGTCTCAAGAGGCTAAGAGCCTCGAATTATTTAAATATTGTTTCAAAGGCTAAGAGCCTCGAATCATTGTAAATATTATCTGAAAGGCTAAGAGCCTCGATTCATTTAAACATTATCTCAAAGGCTAAGAGCCTCAAATTATTTAAATATTGTCTCAAGAGGCTAAGAGCCTCGAATCATTGTAAATATCATCTAAAAGGCTAAGAGCCTCGATTCATTTAAATATCATATCAAAGGCTAAGAGCCTCAAATTATTTAAATATTGTTTCAAAGGCTAAGAGCCTCGAATCATTTTAAATATTGTTTCAAAGGCTAAGAGCCTCGAATCATTTTAAATATTATCTGAAAGGCTAAGAGCCTCGAGTCATTTGAATATTATCTCAAAGGCTAAAAGCCTCAAATTATTTAAATACTATCTCAAGAGGCTAGGAGCCTCGAATTATTTAAATACTGTTTCAAAGGTTAAGAGCCTCGAATCGCTCTAATATTGTCTGAGAGGCTAAGAGCCTCGAGTTAGTTAAATATTATTTCAAGAAGCTAAGAGCCTCGAGTTGTGTAGATTTATCTCGAAAGCGAAAAGTCAAAAACAAAGGAAATTCGAAGTTTTATTAGAAGAAAACAAATTACATTAGCAGAGGCTGAGACCATTACACTTGGAAAATAAATATACGTTTACTGGAGAGGGGGTTTGGGATCTACAAAAGGGACTATGGTATCAGGAGCCACTTCCGGTACAACGTCCTCGTCAAGCTCAATAACTTGAGGCTCTTCTGATGGGGTTGGAGGCTCAGATCCTTCCTGCCCTTCTTTAAGAAATTCAGCCCTGAGTTCGGAGGTATCTTGTGAAGAATGCACTTCGATCCACTCTATCACCTCATTGTAAGCGTATCGCCTCCAGTATAAGCCAAACTTGTGGTATTTCTCAGTTAAATGGAAGTTGGCCAGGAAGCGATCCTCCGCCTCAGCTTTGGAGCGTTCAGCCTCACTCCGAACCACCTCAATTTCCTCCCTCAGTTTGAAAAATTGGGAGGTTAGCTCTTTTACTTCTCTCGTCAACTCCTCTTTTTCCTTGTTAGCCCTCTCAAGGGCCTCAGCCGGCCACTTCGAAACACCTCGACGCCTGGCCACCATAGTGGCGACGATGTCCACAGAATCACTCGTCTCGACGAAGTTTTGCCACTTGGCAGTCCAAAATTGGTGGAACGTCATCGTAGCCATTTGGACCTCTAGAGGCAACAAGGTAAAGGCTTCAGGCTCCAGCTCATCCGACCGCTTCGCCAAGTGTGGCTTATTCTGAGAGCGGTCCGAAGTGGTATCACTTGAAGTCTTGGACTTCTTATTTACCTCTGGACAGGGGGGTTAGAAGAGGCTGCCCGCTTCTGGCTGATCGAAGCTACAGAAAACGAGGTTGCCAGTAACTTTTGCCTCGCTGGCACTTCGGAGTGGGGCGGAAGGATATCATCTAAGTACCCACCCCGGTGGCAGATACCCGGAACTTCTTCTTCGGCTCCTCAACGACTACCTTTTTCCCCTTGTCGGCTATAGGAGATTGACCACCCTCCTGAGGGGCAGCTTCCTTGCTCACCCTCTCAACGGCCTCCTTCACCCGCTTCCCTCCAGCAGATGAAGGTTTCATGCCTTTACGGCCAGCTGTCGAAGTGGCGGCCAAAATCGTGGCCATGTCAGGGGTAGGGATTTTCCTCTTCTCAAAGTCACCTACAAGTCGAAAATAGCGAGGTCAGAAACAAAGCAACATCATACGGTTTAAACATAGATCGCTGAGGCACTACCAAACGGTTAAAGTCACGCTCTGAAGAAGGTCGGCTGTATATGACAGACAAGATATCCCAGTCACTCTTGTCTAAAGAGAAGCGTTCAACCGATCCTGCAAAAGAAATGAGTTAGAAGACGATTCTAACAAAATGGTGGGGAGGGCAGCAGAAGGAGATACAAGAATGACACTCACTGGGTTCGGAGTAGGAAGTCGGGACTTTCACGTAAGGGACAATGTCCCCTTCACACTCCTGCCACTTCCCCCGAACCCAGTACCAAGTCTCTTTCCACCCCTTAATAGAGGTGAGGAGACCCGTGACAAAGGGCGAGTGCCCACCCCATGGACATAGCGAATACCACCCCTTGGAATCCCCCTTTCCTAAGGACCGAGGCTGGTAAATTGTTTGAAAGACATGAAGAGGCATATCCTCGCCTAAGGAAATCTCCTTCCAAAGGATAAACGAACCCACTAACTAAGCCCAACCGTTGGGGGCAAGTTGGGTGGGGGCTAGTCCATATAATCTAAGGACAGCTCGAAAAAAGGGGTGAAGGGGTAGACAGAGACCAGCCTTGAAGAGATACTCGCTGATGGCAACGCACCCGTGTATAGGAAAGCAGGCTCGCTCATCATGAGATGGGGATAAAAGCTCAATGGTATAAGGGATCCTATATTTTTCCCTGAGGTTGGCTAAGTGGGTAGGGTCTACGCTAGAACGAAGTTTGGCGGCCCCCCAACCTACACCGTCATTGCCCCTGATGACATCCCCAGAAACAGAGGCACCTCGTCCCGCCTCAATAGACCTCCTAAGGTCGGCAGTATTGGTTATCTGAACTCCTAGCTCAGTAGCCAGTTGGGTCAAATCTATGTCATCCCTTGAAGTAGAAAAAGCCATAAAAGCATAATGTCAAGAATTTATAAAGGAAAAAACTTACTGGTAAAACAAAAGATTCGTAGAAGCACGAATGGAACACACAAGGAAAGAGAAAGAAAATTTGAAAAGAGAAGACTGAAAAAGCTTGAGAGGAAAGATGCGAAGATTCGTGTAAGGGAAGAAATTTTCTCCAAAGTCTTGGCTTTTATGGGCGAAATCCACTCATTCCTGGCCGTCAGATCTCGATCCTGGCCATCCAAGGGATTAACAAGATTCATAAATCCTAGCCACTCATAAAACCCGACGTTTGGCCTTCGAGGGTTAGGATCTAAACGTAGCTTACACGCGCCATCACATGCTCGAAATCTTGGTAGGAAAGATGTAAAAAGGCCATCATTGTGCATTTAATGCGGCAGCCATTGCTTGTGTTGGAAGTTGGATTGATCCCAGCTGTTTTTCTTGGGAAGGTACCACGACATCAAATCATCGAAGCTCCATGATTGAAACGCCTCGTGAATCTCAGGGTGGTTGAGAAGTTAATAAATTCTAACAACCATTAATCCAAGACTGACGATTGTTCGTACCCCACCCCCAAGGCTCTGAGAGAGCGTCATATTTCTCTGAAGTTCTATGAGAACTTCTTGATTATTCCGAAGCTCTAAGAGAGCTCAAAACTCTAAAAGAGTGTCTGATAATCCCGAAACTCTAAGAGAGCATCTTATTATTCCAAGGCTCTAAAAAAGCGTCATTCCTCTGAAGTTCTAAGAGAACTTGTTATTCCAAAGCTCTAAGAGAGCTCAAAAATCTAAAAGAGCGTCTTATAATCTCGAAGCTCTCAAAGAGCATCTTATTATTCCAAGGCTCTAAGAGAGCGTCATTCATCGGAAGTTCTAAGAGAACTTCTTGTTATTTCGAAGCTCTAAGAGAGCTCAAAACTCCAAAAGAGCGTCCTATTATTCCGAAGCTTTAAGAGAGCTCAAAACTCCAAAAGAGCGTCCTACTATTCCGAAGCTCTGAGAGATCATTTTATTACCCGAAACTCTATCTCAACTTTACTGTCAAGTCCATGCATTATATAAATAATCATGCCTAAACTTGGGGGACTATTGTTAACCCCCGATTCTGGGGTCTAAAGGAGCAAGGCCACGTAGGCAGAACGGTCAACAGAAAGTTAAAGGGGGCCCAGTATGTCAAAAACCCCAGTAAGGCATTAGGCCGAAGTCATGTGCCACGAACATAATATGAAGGCTCCCCTGAAGATAGCATGGGCTTCATTCCAAGGAGCCTCGGGTTGAAGGTCCCATGTGAACGACCTCGGACTGATGCACTCACTCAAAACACAACACGATCCGAGGCTACTACAAGGTCATTCGGAACCCATAAGCCAGCGTCACCTCAACAGATTTGAAGATTTCTTTGAATCGATTGATGGGACATCTGTCGTAAAGGTGTCAGTAACTCTTCCATGGTAATGTCAGCCTATTCCTAGTGTGGCTGACTTCTATCAGATATTAAATGTGATGTGAGGATTCAGTTTAGAAGATGTTACCACGTGGATCTGATCCGACAATCAATACGTCGTTTGGACAGTATAAATAGTCTTCATTTGTATAGATTGAGGGGGTGGTTGGATCTTGATAATCAAACAATTAAGCACAAAATACCATCATTCTCGTGAAAGACAGATATTGAAGAAGATTCACATATTTTGTTCTTTACATATTTTGCAAACACCATAACAAATATATCAAGATTCCAACATAAAACATCATTCGATCTTATCTATCCTTCCACATATTCCATAACAAAACAAGCACTCATTTAAAGAAAGTTGATATGGCCCTTGTTGATAGTGCAAGGGCTGTTTCAAGAAAATCGCCGGAACTTGAACAGTTGTGTCTTTTGCCGGAAAGCAATTCCCATGCCCTTTCCAGCTACGTTACCGCTCTTGTTCTGGTAGGAATGTGCCGAATTATTGCTTGACGTGACAAGAGTGGACCCGACATCTGTTGACAACATTTTTTGGGGTCAACACGAACCATACCAATTCCAGGAATCTCGAACTACCATCCGTAGGCATTATTTAAAAGGGTATTTGCATAAAATAATAAGATAAATATCAAAATAGTTATTATTCGTGTCAACAATTAAAAGTCACATTACTTGCACATTTCGAGGGGAAAAAGAAAAAAGAAAAGGCTTACATATGTACATGCTACCTATGCTCCTCTTTCTATCTATATCCAAAACAAATACAATTCCAATATGCTTTCCATGTATAAAACAAGGTACCCTAGCTGCTCAAATACTTCATCTACAAGTAACTATACCCGACCCATCTAAACAGGCCAACTCATTCAGTGTTCCATGGTTTTCTTCAACCTGCTGGAGAAACTTCTTATGAAGACGCTGTCAGCGAATGTCAAGGGGAGTTCTTCATCGTCCAAGTCCCTCAGATTGGACCAGCCTTCAAAATTGTTTCCATCTCTTGAGCTGCCTTCTAGATGCTCACTTGGGAAGAGGGGTTCCTCTGATATATCTCGATACAAGTGTTTTAATATAAAGAGAGCAGTATCGTGATCTCTCCAGTAGTTTCTATTAAGATATATAAGATCATCAAAAGGATTTCTATTTTTGGCCACACTACACATTAAAGGTGCAGTCTTTCAAGATAGAGGAAACAAGACAAGGATATTCACATAAGATACTTACGTATGTGATGAAAGGGCTGATAAGTATGGATGGCGAAATGTCTTATCCTGCATAAACAAAACCCTAGAAGGTCAAAACCAATGGAACATCGGATTTGAATAGCTGGCATGCAATTGAATAACTTCGAGCGGATGAGCATGAAGCCAAGATGGTAAAAGGTACGTACTTGTAAAACGTGATCAATTCGCCCATCTTCACTTCCAGTCAGTCTCTCCATCATAATTGAGCCATATGATCTCTCTTCTTGGGGATTTTCTGGTTCCTCTTCAAGAAATGTTCAACAAACAGAAAATATCATATGACTGTACCAAAGAGTCCTGGTTTGCAATAGACGAATACAGTAGGAAATGAAACTAATAGGAAAGAAGGCAAAGAAAAAGCACAGGAAGAGTGCTTACCATCAAGGTCATTCTTGCCTCTCGATTCACAGAATGTCAGAACTTTTACCTATTTAAATAGCATAATACAAAAGTCATTGTTAATCAAACTGCGATAAATGAGAATGGACAATGACCAAATCTTTGATAAAAATGAAAAAAATAAAATAAAATTTAAACATTAAGTAAAACGACTTAGGCACCCACCCTTACTGTGTTTAAGTGATTCATCAAGGCCTCAGAACCTGAAGATAACCCTTCCTTAAATTCCTGTGCAAGAGTAAGAGCACGCAATATAAAAGGAGCAAGAACAACAGCATAGGTATCATCTAATTCTATATTGTATTTACCTGAAATCCAACATACAGCCGTTTCCCACCTCTGTGATAAGGAATAATAATTGGACGTTTGTGTATAAATTCTTTACAGATAAGAGGTTCTATTCTGTGTGGAAAACAAATACTACTTCATGAGGTTCATCAGAAACCAAAATAGTTCAAAAGAATTGTGATAGAAAGTGTAAAGACAGACCTATATGCCACAGGATCAAAAGGATGAAAGATGTTGAACATTTGTTGACATGTTGGCATCTCTTCATTTATATTTTCCGCTTCCCAATATTCTTTCGCTTTCCCTAGCAATCCAAAAAACAATAATAATAATTTGTTCAACATATAACAGGACACGATTGAACGTAATAAGTCTTACATGTAGGACCATGCTCAACTGATCAAATCCTCATCTCATACGTGTTGGACAATCATGGGAAAACATAAACAAGATTTCAAGTTCTGAACTCGAATTGACAAAAACCAAATAACCAATGATTCCTGTCCTACTTGGAAAACTAAGAAAATTAAGACTATATCAAGCTTTCATGTCTTACAGAAGAACAGGATGATATTCTCCCACTATGCAATTCGATCAAAAAACAAACTTAAAGAATCCCGGAAACGACCTCCAGAAAGGGAGAAACAAAGATGTATAAAAGTAATAAGAATTAACCATTACCTATCCCAATACGAACATTGCGAAGGGCAAGAAACACTCCAAGAGGAGATCCAACAGCAAAGAATGTGTCAACCTGACATCAAGCACTGTCTGAATTAAATGAATACCAACTTTTGCATGGAATGCAGAGAAAAGGGAATGGTGGGAGAATTAAGAGAATTCATGCATGCAGGTATTAACAAATACAAATTTGTCTAGACTAGACGTCATGTATTCAAATGGAAACCCGACGAACAAAGCAAATGAAAATAAAGAGTTCAGCAAGGAACAAAAGGAGCAACGCAGCAAGTAAAAACTATATATTTAACAACCATTTCGCAAACTTCATAAATCAACTTATAAATTGTCAAACTTAATTTTGAAAAACACATTTTAATGGACACACAAGTACTAAAACCATTCATAAAGTCTTTCCAGATGAAGGTTTAGTCTTATTTATGTATAATAGGTACTCATATTCTAACCAGCATCATAAGATATGCTTCTCATGCTTAGATTGAACCAAGTGAAAGTCCTATAGGTATTATCATGAGTGGAAGAAAATTACCTTGAATTCTAATTTTGTGTATCTTATTTGAGGGGTATTGATCTTCAAGGAATCACTTGGCTCAGGTAGAACCCTCTCCGGATCAGGTTGATTTCCTACTGTTGTTGTCTTCTCCCCTTTTACTGGTAGCATGCATCATTAAATACCAGGCACTCAATTTATGAACACTATCAGTTTTAGAAACCAAACGAGAACATAGTCTAACAAACACTTTAATTGATCCCAATCCATACCATTGTTGGCACATCCAGATTCAAATTCTTTGATTTTGGCTTTCAGCATTTCAATCTGAAACTTTTAAGTGCATCAGTAAAGAGACAAAATAAAATATTAGGAAATAAGACAGATTAATTATATATCACCTCTTCCCTCAATGATTTGATTGTTTCAGCCTTGTCACTGTCAGATAACCCGTCGTCACTTTTATCATCAAGTGCACTCTTAATGCTATTTGGGTCATTCATCACATCACTTTTATTGGATGCAATGGCGTTCCAATCCACAGAAGGTTCCTCTACATTCTTATCTGAGGATGAGGCATCATTTGTCTGCTGCGGACCCCCATCTGTTGTAGTCGATTCATCTGACTCTGATGATGCTGGAGAAACCACAGGATCATAAGGTACATCCCGAGGTTCTTCCACAAGGTCCTGATACCATGCCTCTCCCTGCATGTTTTCTTTCTCTACAGGACCTAACATGCTTTTACATTTAATATCTACAGAGTTCTTGTCTCCCAAATTTGAGATAGATGTCAAATCATTACTATTAAGGTAAGATGTCTCACTTCTATTGTGCATTTTGTACATCCACTCCATTGGGAAAGGGGAAGACAAAGTATCTTGATGACAAAGTATATCGTAAGATAGAACACTTCCTAGAGAGTGACCAAACAAGGAAACCTATAAAAGTAGAAAACAATTTAATGACTTGGTAGCTTAAAGAGTAAGTTCGAGTATTCAAATTACATATCCACGTTGTAAAGCCCACGTACCTTTCCATCATAACCAGGATTCCTCTTCAGAAACTTCAAATATAATCTATTAAGTTGGTACGACACCTGACCAAGATTCAATCCAAACTTAATAAAAACTCCAGATCAGTTAATTAACATTTATGATACTAACATAGTCGGTGGAATGATGAGAAGGAATGGACAGATTTAAACACCTAAAGTATCATCAGAATACGTTCAAAGATATTAACTTGACAGAAATTTGCTTCTAAATTCCATATACGTTCAAAAAAGATAGATAAGTGTGACGGGTCGCAAGATGATGTCCTAAAATCTAGCATGACACAGGGATGTCACTTAAAATGGTGGGGAAATGACTAACATCCATGGTGGCTGGTTCATGTCCAGGTCATGCCTAGAAAATTCGGGTGTGATCATATCGGCTGCGCCAGTGCAATCATCGCAGGCAGATTGCAGGCAGCTCCCAGGACATCGCAGGCAGATTGCAGGCAGCTCCCAGGACGCAGCCAGGACATGGCCAGACACAGACTGCAGTCGCGTCACGACGCAGTGACGGCGCAGAACACAGATTGTGCAGTCGCTGACTAAAGCGATGACATGGGCGCGACATGGGCGATAAATCCCAAAGATACCTGTGGTTTTCTGTAGGAAAATACTATGGGCAGATTGCTGGAATATTTTGGGAAGACTTGTTCAAGTTGGTTACTTAACCCACTTGCAAGGAAATGGCCAAGGAAGGAAGAGAAACTCAACTTGATGACTATGAAAGGGACATAATTCACATGGGATTTTTGAAGGAAGAATCCACTTGCAAAGAAGCAAAGTCCAAGTTTGCTTCCTCTTGGTCTAAGGAGGTTTAAGGCAAGTTGAAACCAATGGAGACCCTTGGATGGGGGATTGATGAGGATTAATCCTAGCCATTAAATCTAAGGAGGTTTACATGGGATTTGCCTATAAATAGGGATGAGGTCCCTTTGTAATTTATTAGATTGAATTAGATTGGAATCACTTAGAATTTCAAGTAGTATATGTGAGTTGAGAGAATTGTTGGAAGGCATGCAATTTATGGGATTCATGCTATTCCTATAATTCCTAGATCACATTGTATATTACATTGGTGTGGGGTTTTTATATACAAGAGAGATTTTCTCCCCAAACTTACTTGTTCTACATATTGTCTTTGTTACTTCAAATCCCATACTCAAAGTTTGTCTTGATTTCGCCTACAAGGTTGAATCATTTTTGGGCGTCAAAAGGCTTACTTAACGTTTTCTCGTAGGGACGGGAATTGTGTTGCGTTAAGGCCGCACGGTGTCTAGTTTTTCTAGTGTAAGAAATCTAGTCCCGTGACAAGTGGTATCAGAGCGAGTTCGTCAAGTGATAAGTTGTTATCATGACGGATCCACAACAAACTTTGGAGGTTGAGGAAAGGGGACGTGGTGTTGCCCCAAGCGAAGCAAAGAAAACTCGGAGCAAGAGTAAGGCGCGGGAGGCGATTGCCATGGAGGGCAAGCTTGATCCAATCATAGCAAATATGGGTGATAGGATCGAATCTCTTGAAAATTCCATGGAGGCGTTAGAGGAACACTCCATTGGGAAGTTGGAAACACTCCAATCTAATGTCCAAGAGGTGTTGGACGTACAAGCATCATTGGAGAATGATGTCCGAACGGTGAAAGGCGATGTCCAAGCTGTGGTAGCTCGACAAGCCGCGATGACGGAAGATTTTGGTAGACTCCAAGCCAAACTCTTAGATGTCGTGTCCACCGTACAAGGTCAAGGAAATCAATCATCCTTGATGATGGAGCGTATGAGAAAGGAGCTCGAGCAATACAAAAATTCTACCGCTAGTTCAAGCGGAGGTGCCGCTACTAGTGTTGTTGCGCCAAGGATCGAGTATCCAAAACCAAAGAATTATGACGGACGACGTGATGCCTCGGAAGTGGAAAATTTCCTATGGCAAATGGAGGTCTACTTTGAAGGCGTTAATCTTATGGAGGAGTCCATGAAGGTGCGGACCGCTTCAATGTACCTCTCGGATGTTGCGGCGTTATGGTGGCGTCGTAAGCATGGTGAAATTGCGCGGGGAGCTTGCAACATTGACACATGGGATGTGTTCAAAAGGGAGCTCAAAAGGTAATTTTACCCGGAAAATGTCGTCTACGAAGCTCGCAAGAGGTTGAGGATGTTGAAACATATGGGGACAATTCGTGACTATGTCAAAGAGTTCACGACCCTTGTGCTTCAAATCCCAAGTATGCCGGAGGAGGACTCCCTATTCTATTTCCTTGATGGATGTGCTAGTTGGATGCAACGTGAGTTGCAACGGCGCGATGTCAAGACCGTAGATGAAGCTATTACGGTAGCCGAGTCTTTGACGGAGTTTGAAGAAAGTGCCGAGTCGGAAGCTAGAACCATCAAGCCCGCTAAAGGGAATTTTGGGGGATATGATGGAAACTTCGGGAAGTCCGTGCAATGGGGCAAGCCGGAAGGGAGGCAAAATTCCCAAGTTGATTCTAGACCCGGCGGCAACACGCAACCTTCATGGAGGAAGGAGTATGCCGAAAAGAAAGGGAACAATTTCACCCCTCGTGGTTGCTTTCTTTGTAAAGGACCACACCTCATGAGGGATTGTCCCAAGCAAGGATCATTGGCATCCATCTCGGCAAGCCAACCGGAAGTAGCACATAGCCATGATGGGGTTGAAGCTCGGATGAATTCACTCCAATTGCTTGATGCTACCAAAGATGTTCCCCTAGGGACTCAACGTCTTTCGGGGATGAGAGTGGTTAAAATCCCTAAGGATGATGAGGACAACGCACGGCATGATGTACTTGGAGAAATGCCGAACACGGTCCGCTACGAGGGCGTTAGCGGATTAGGTGGGGGAGATTGTGACGGGTCGCAAGATGATGTCCTAAAATCTAGCATGACACAGGGATGTCACTTAAAATGGTGGGGAAATGACTAACATCCATGGTGGCTGGTTCATGTCCAGGTCATGCCTAGAAAATTCGGGTGTGACTGCGATCGGCTGCGCCATGACGATCATCGCAGTGCGGTGCGAGCGGCTCCCAGACATCGCGAGCGGTTGCGTGCGGCTCCCAGACGCGACGGGACATGGCCGCATTACAGATCGCAGTCGCGACACGACGCGCAGCAACAAAGAACACAGATTGCAGCCGCTCGACTAAAGCGATGACATGGGCGCGACATGGGCGGAATCCCAAAGATACCAGGTGGTTTTACGTAGGAAAATACTATGGGCGATTGTCGGAATATTTTGGGAAGACTTGTTCAAGTTGGTTACTTAACCCACTTGCAAGGAAATGGCCAAGGAAGGAAGAGAAACTCAACTTGATGACTATGAAAGGGACATAATTCACATGGGATTTTTGAAGGAAGAATCCACTTGCAAAGAAGCAAAGTCCAAGTTTGCTTCCTCTTGGTCTAAGGAGGTTTAAGGCAAGTTGAAACCAATGGAGACCCTTGGATGGGGGATTGATGAGGATTAATCCTAGCCATTAAATCTAAGGAGGTTTACATGGGATTTGCCTATAAATAGGGATGAGGTCCCTTTGTAATTTATTAGATTGAATTAGATTGGAATCACTTAGAATTTCAAGTAGTATATGTGAGTTGAGAGAATTGTTGGAAGGCATGCAATTTATGGGATTCATGCTATTCCTATAATTCCTAGATCACATTGTATATTACATTGGTGTGGGGTTTTTATATACAAGAGAGATTTTCTCCCCAAACTTACTTGTTCTACATATTGTCTTTGTTACTTCAAATCCCATACTCAAAGTTTGTCTTGATTTCGCCTACAAGGTTGAATCATTTTTGGGCGTCGAAAGGCTTACTTAACGTTTTCTCGTAGGGACGGGAATTGTGTTGCGTTAAGGCCGCACGGTGTCTAGTTTTTCTAGTGTAAGAAATCTAGTCCCGTGACATAAGGGTCCAAAAATTGGAAAAAAGGAATTGAATTGAAGTTATTCAGGATTTCAGTAGAAACTACAGTTCACAGTCGTCAGTTCCATATGTAACAAATTGAGAACACAGACATGTAGTTGATGATGCTAAAACTCAAAGGTAAAATATTTAATGGAGATCAGAAGTTTGGTTCAAGGCCTGCACAGTTGAGATCATGGAGCCCAGAATTTAGTGCAAGTGTTTTAGGTGCTGTATAGTACTCTTGCAGAGTAGATTTTTCAAGAGTGGATGCTCAAATTTTTAATATTCAACTTATAAGTTATACAAGATCAATGCTAGACAAAAACAGATCACACAAACAGATCAAAACTAGTTCCCCAACAAATCCAAAATAAGAATCAAAAGTAAAGGTAATTACACGAGAAATCTATGGAGAGCAAAAAAATTCTTATTCTATCTAGTATTATCATAACCATTTATCCGAAAACAAGGCCCCTGTTTGGCATAGCTAAAAAAGTTGATTATAATCTAATTCAAAGTCAACAATTAATTTTAACCACACATTTCATAGGACCACTACTTTTCAATCATATATTTCATCAACTTTTATCAAAATCGACTAAAAATCTAATTTTTATCTTAACCAAACAAGGCCAAGAACTTTCCATATTCTATCCTACATTGTGATGCTTCTTTCTACCTATTCGTGATTGGGCCTTATTCTACATGAGAAGTGTACTAATACCTAAAAGCAATTTAGTGTTTTTAGATACTCCAATAAATCTATATAAAATAAAATTTATTCGTGATAAGTTATGAATGATAAATTATATAAACAAGACCACGGAGTACAAGACGTAAGAAGAAAAGAGATTAAACCACTACCGAGTCAATGATGTCCTGGCAATAGATGGGGCTCATATAATATAAGATATCATGAACAGTTGCACTCAACGTAGTACGCAGTCCTCGGACACCGTCTAAAGTTATTTTTTCAACTGCAACTTCACCGCTAAGCATCAAACCCTTCCTCCACTGGATGAACCAAAAAAGATTCAAGTAGAGTGAGGAACATGAAGTCGAAGTATCATCACAGAATCAGAAAAGGGAACATAATATTTCCATTATACAAAATCTAAAGGCAAATTCAGTACCACTTATAGTTCAATCTGATATCACTGACAAGATAGACTCGTCATAAGAAATAAAAATCTAATACCAGTAAAGATTCAGTAACCAAAACTCAAAGCATTCAATAAATTGTTGAGCAGCCTCTACCTTTCCATATCACAGCTTTCATATTTTGATTAGTAAAATATTTAAATATTTAGAGAGTTCCTCTATAGTTGAAATGGTTAGCAAGAATCTCTGCATTGTCCATGGATGATTAACATGTAGAAAGCTTACTGATGTCAAAAGTTCATAAAACCTATAATAAGTCTGGATGGAACAACTTTGGAAGGGAAAATGATAAGCATGAGACTAGATTTTTCATAAAAAAGATGAAAAGATTACATTTTGAAATGGAGATTTGATCTGACTTTTAGAGGATGAACACAATGACTGATTGAGACAAACCCAATAGAAATGATTTACAGAAAAGCATGCCATAATTTATTTGGAATTATATTCAACCATTAATTTGGGCAGATCTGAGACTAGAAGATACATGGCCCGGATCTACACTAAAATCCAGTATTCCTAAAGAAGCTACCGACATTTGGGAATAATATTCACGCAATGACTATTCTAGAAAACTTCACAGAAATGAAGGAAATCCTCTTCTTGGACAAAATGATCAAGGACTACTGCAGATGCATCTATAAATTTTTTGTACAGGAACCCAGAAAGATGGTGATGCAGGCAGAATATATTATTATCTATCAGAACCCATCACACCATGGTTGAAAACTAATCTCGTTTCAGTCTATCCAAAAGATGGTGATGTATAGGCAGAATGACTTTATTGAAGTGCCAGTTGAATCCCAAATGACATTGGATTGTGATAGAACCCCATATTAATACTTAGTTCAACTGTCATTTGTATTGGGGGTATTATGGGGATTTAGGAGAATAAATAGTATAGGCAGGCAACATTCTATAACTAGGGGCAGGGTAGTTTCATTTAACATACTCAGAAAATGGGAAATTAGGGTGGGGAGAGAGTTGAACCTCTCAAAAGTTCAAAACACTTGGTAATTCATCTTCATTTAGTAATACAATTTTACATTTTCTATCTTTGCTTCATAATCTGTGTTGGTTCATAATGCTGCTGCAGGCCTAAATGGTTGGACTTACTGTGCATAAAACCCTTCTCACTTAAGAAAAGTGATGAGAGAGATGGAAAAAGAGCATACATAAAACAAAGATCTTTTTCTCTTTGTTAACCTTGTATGTACATGTATACACGGATGTCGCTCCTCTACATCTCATCAAGTAATGATTGCAGCTTAGGATAATAATAAAATGTTAGTATTAAAAACTGTACAATTGCAATTGTGTCTATAATGATCATCCTCTCAGCATCCTTGCTTATGGGAACCAAATTTAGTGATGACCTATGATGCACCGACACTAATACGTGTCGGATACGTTAACATTTTTAAAAAAAGTACAGATATGACACGTCATCGACACGTTAATTAAATTCTTAAAAATTATTCATTTGTATAGTATAAATTTAGTTTTATACTTATTAATTTTTCTTGTTGAAATTTTTTAAAATTATTCATTTATTTATTTGTTACTTGCTAATAACTTTGAATTAATAATATATAATATTTCTAATATAAAAAAAATGATTACGGTAAAGTGTGTGGGAAGTGTCGATATCGACTCGTGTTCGACACGTAGCATGCTACCCTAATTGAAGTGTCCATGCTACAGAGGTGATGACCATTATAACAGAATGTACAACTAATAGAAGTATCAAAACGCATTTACAACATAAGAAACTGGAGGAATTCTAGTCATATAAGCATCACTATGGAACTCCATAATCTACTCATGTTTGAATAATATCCAAAGCGCACTATATAAAAAATAGCAAATGGAGAGTAGCAAGGCTAATGAATTATGGAAATGCATAGTCTACCTGACATGGAATGAAGAGAACTCTCTGGGTGCCAAGCTGGTACGAAGAAAGGTGTCGTTCAGCAAGACTAGCTGTTACATGCCGAAAATTTGCAACATCATCCACCAAATTAGAATTCTCCAATCTTTGACCAATACCGTGAATCATGAATACTAAATGCCGTACAGGAACCTACACCAGAAATTAGCAATATACCACTGGCAATTTAGAGAAATTTCGACTTCATGGAAGTTCACCAATGAAATCAAAAATAGAAGAAATTGTATAACGAGACTCTGAATACGACACATGACTACTGCCTCTAATGTTCAGACTCTTCGAAATGGACGAAGTACCCGTGTCGAACATGATACGACATGAGGTATGGGTTTGGGATATGTGTCGGATCCTCCAAATTTCAACCGAACACTTTGCCGTTTCTGCTTCTTTCTTTTTTTCTTCCCCTTATATTCTGTGTATGGATGGTTTAGGGTTTTCTTTGTATGAAATGAATATGGGTTCCATATAATGCAACTTAGTATTTCATTAAGTTTAAACTATAATCAAGTCCCTCATTTTCTATTTTATATAACATTTAATAATTAACTTTCCATAATTGAAAACTAAATCCCAAAATTTTATTTTATTTGTTTCAACCCCTTGTTCAATACTCATTTCCTTCTTTGTGAAGGATTATTTTGGTATATTTAAAATGATATCTTAGGTTAATAAAAAAAATTTAAATTTGAAAGACGTACCCAGGTACCCGTGTTCAAAATTTAAACTCTTTTTAGCCATATCTCCGTATCCTATATTTTAGAAAATAATGGATCCGACACTTAGATACATACCCGTACCCGAGTTCGTCCATCATAGATCACTACACTGCTACATATTAGAATTTGAACCTGACTACTAAACATGATTGCTGCAGTTTGCATGTAAATAGCAGTACAAGCTTCATGAAAATATATGATAAAATATCAGGGCAGGACAATTAAACATGTCCAAACTTTAACTCCCAACCTTTTTAGTTTCAAACAGTCATTTCAAAATTTAATAAGTAAAATATCCTTCGTATCATCCATAAACTCATGAGGAGACTTAAAGTGTAAAACTAAACAAAATAAAAAAAAACAAATACGACTGATCTACAGATAATTTTGAGTAGCAATTTCACTAATTCAGTCTCCTGGCCAACATACAGTCGTTAAAATCAAGATGGATAGAATGTAGAAAATCCAAAATGTCGACAAACAGACAGTACACATGCTCATTTCTCACTCACTTCCCCAAGAGAAGCATGTTTTGGCTTTCATATTTGTCACCCTCATATCAATCCCAAACGAGTCTGAGATCCACTCTATCAGGCTTGCTCAGCCCTTTCCTCATTCACTATATATTTTATGACAAATGATAAATATCTATATTTCGATGAACATAGATGATTGGGTTGCATTCTCCCAAACAGACAGGAAGTTTTGGGAGAGGGAGAGCTATAACAGGATACAAAGACAGGGTTATTTCAGCCATCTCGCATGCACACACCACACAGCTGAGCACCTTTACGAAAAATATCCCATCTTTGTACATGCAACTATCATTTAAGTTTTATCCTGAAAAAATGTTAATGAAACTAGTCCAACATGTATATCTCACTTGTATTATAAACTTTTAAATGATGATGATGTATCAGAATACGTGACTACACTGAAGATGTTACTTGGCATACCTGTGAACAGTAATCGTCCATTACTTCCTCTTTCTGCTGATGTAATTCTTCCTGATAAATAGAAAGAGAATAAGTAGTCGTGTTGCCCATGTTCAGCAATGAAGAACAAAATAGCTCTAGCAAGTTATTCTATTGTATTGTTTACTTGATAAAATATAAGAACAAAAAGGCCGAGGTTTCAGAGACTGCAACACGATACAACTTCTGTAGCAGTCATAGAATGAAAGGAACAGAAGTTTATTAATGCTAACTGGTTTCCCTAACACCTAACCATGCTGTGAGAAGGATCATTAATTCCTTTGTTCATATCCTCTCAGTTTCACTTTGTAAAGTATAAAAGGAGAGGTGAGTGTGCTGATTTTTTTATGCATCTACACACATGGTGCTTCAAGATTATTCAACAACTTTATATTTCAACCTACATAATTAAATTATATGAACAGAATTGGTTTCTTAATTTTGGTATGGTGAATCTAGAACCCTCAAACTCCTGCATGATGAACTCTTGGGTCATTTATATTTTCAGTTACAATTTTTTTATGCATCTACACAAATGGTGCTTCAAGATTATTCAACAACTTTATATTTCAACCTACATAATTAAATTATATGAACAGAATTGGTTTCTGAATTTTGGTATGGTGAATCTAGAACCCTCAAACTCCTGCCATTTTGAACTCTTGGGTCATTTATATTTTCGTTTTGTAACCCTCGCCGGGAGGAAGAAGAAGCAGAAGTTAATAATCAGTTTACGAGTGAAAAAAGAATACCTTTGTTGGTTTTGGCGATTGAGATGAAGCATATCCACGTCTTAACTTGATGTCATGCCTTCCAAATCCTACAACGCTAGAAAAGCCAGAAGCATCGGCATTTAGCCAAGCTTCCCATGTCTCATCTTCGCCAGTAAAAAGAACATGCAGTCCCTACAATCAGAATGTGAATCAATAGTCATGCTCGACTCAATAACCACAACAGCGTATAGTTTAAGCAAAATTGTGCCATACTGTGGTTGAGCCTTGTAAATCCACTCGAGCTGCAAAGAGACCCGATGGTTGAAAGGATCTTCGATGCCAAACCTGAAAAGTAGGTAACCTCCCATGTCAATCATCTCTCGAACTTGTCAGCCAAAAATTTAAGGTAACACATAGACAAGCCCCACTTAATACGTCAATCAACTTTTCTCATTTGCGAAGCATTGAGAAACAAGCAACCAAATTTATCAAAAGTTTACTACATCAACCACCCTAGGAAGAAAGGAAAAAATGTGCACACTTCTCATGTAAAGAAAGAAGATCAAGCACCTCTTAACAAATCAACATCTCCTAAGCGCAGAACATTTAGAAACATGGAACTCGCTAATTTGGAAACTTCTTATAATTGTTCTAATCAGCTAAGTGAAAGCACCAAATGGTAGTTTTGTAGAGCACCTGGCTGCGATATGCATACTCCAATTGTTCTGCAACATCCTCGCGTAGTGGAAGCCAATCAAGACCACCTTTACGAGCAAACCAGTGACCTCGTAGTACACGCCGATTCTCTCCATTCCAGTAAACAGGAAAACAATGTCTCTTTACCAAATCTACCTGCAACAATAATGTCATTGGATACTCAAGGAATTCTGCCGGATGGGTATTACTCCAGCCATTATGGATAAACCTATAGATGCCCTAATTCAGGGGGGAGTGATATCTGTAAAGCAAGGGAATAAAGGATAGAACAAAATTAAATTAGCCTGTCGTAATTGCCAATGATTAGTTGCTTTGATCTCCCATTCGATCTAGCAACAAATAGGACAGAATCGCAGAGAAGAATTCATGTAACTGTTCCCAAATATATTGAGAAAGACTTAATTTTTGTTTTATTTTATTTTATTTATTTATTTATTTATTTTGGTTTCATATTTGACTAAGAAATAGCAGTCTTTATGTTTATCAATGGGTGATTACAGCATCCCCCTAACAAACCAAAAAGAGAGAGAAAGAGAGACAAAAACAACAAAGTCCCTACCTACGCCAGTGAACCCTAGGAGTTGTCATCACCCAAATAATCTGAATACCAAAATTAACTGGGCAGAATAAATTGTTACCTCATATAACCCACCCTTTACAGGGACACCGACTCTCTCTTCTTCAGTTTCATATAATTTAGCCGATGGAGCATTCTCTGGAGATGACTTTCTAGTTTGTAGTCCAGATTTTGTATCGATGCTGAGCTGGCCTCTTGGACCTATACTGCACTCTGCGTACTCTTTCCACCAACTAGAAAGTAACTCTTCCTCTCTCTGTGAATAGTTCCAAAATTGCTTCAGAACTTTTTCAGTTGTAATAAAAAAGGAGAGAGTTTCACGCAACACTAAGTATGATTTTTGTACCATGCGATATTTTCTTTCCAGTCACAAAGAAAAATGAATAACAAAGAATAATTTTATTGTAAAGAATCAGATAAGTAGTTCGATGGCATGACCTGCAAGAAAGTTGCCTCTACAGCAAGAGAGTCCCTCATGCCAAATCGAAAATAATCACTTTTTCCCACTATTTCTGTTTGAGGGACTGATGCAGCTAACTCTACAAAAACAGGAAAAGCTGCATATAAGGAGGTTTATACATCATGCAGAAAGATGTATTCAAGAGGAAGGTCCTTGAGCAGTCAATCAAACAATACCTCTCATTCAACAGGAAATAGAAAAATTATATTTTAACTACTGATCCCAGACTATAATTGATAAATTTTTCGAGTAGATGTATTTGAAGGTCTAAAATATTGGTAAAGTAGCCAACCAAATTAACTTCTTATAGTTTCTAAGGGACGGATGCAGATTAGGTTTAATGGGCAGATTCAAATTCCTTCTGTTAATATTTCAGGCATATAGCCAAAAATAAACCAACAAACCAAATCAGTACAAAAATAAGCAATAATTTTAAGATGATTGCATTGAAAGTGAGAAGAAAGTTTTCATTTCTCTTAGGCGCTCACCATTTACTCCCAAAGGAACTTTGCTGAAGTACCACCGAACATCACCGCCATCTGACGGACTCCTGGTGCGAGCAAGATACTTCTGTCTGCCCTCTGACTGTTGAATCTCATCAGCTAATCTCCTTATATTTGAATCTGTATTCTTCAGCATGTCTGGTGAGATTTGCTCAATCTCAGCAGAACTACTAGCTACGGTATTCAATTGCATTATTGCCTCCTTTTCCACCTTAAAATCAAATCAAACTGTACAAAGGGACTTTCAACAAAATCTGGGATTGGGCTTTCTTTTTCTTCTCAAATATGATATATTTGCTAGCAGAATTTCACATAAACCAAGAAACAATCACGGTCAAAGTTTCATTTCTTGAATTAGTCCAACAAAATTTGAGGAAGTCAGTACGCTTTGATGGGCACAGCTGAAGAAATTATTAAGTGTGTACTATTTGATGGCAAAGAAAGAAAAGATTTACACTTGGAATGAACTATGGAGAAAATAAGAATGTGATGACATTACTGCAAGAAAACCAAAACCAAAACTAACAAGAAACACAGGACGCATCGATAGATAATTTATCTGTTGCTAAAGGAGTTCGCCATAACTGTGTAGCTAATATATATCCAAAAATTCATTTGTACACTTTTGTATATATTAACTTGAGGTTTTTGTTTAAAAAGGCCAGTCAACCATAATTATTGGTAAAATAATCTATCTCAATAGTTTTTGTTCCAATAGCCTTTGGTCTATTAAATCATACATTAAAAGTCTTAAATACCCTTCAATTGAAATGTCTAAAATATCCAATTTGAAACAAAAATTTACCAAATCCCTCAAACATGAATCCTCACTTTCGTTCTACTTTTCATACACAATTTAAAACCAACAGTAAAATGGCATACTGCCGTTTTAAACGACTGAATGCCGTTTTAACTAATTTTATATTTGTATCAATTTATGTTTCCTCGTATCCACATAAAAATTAAAGAAAACAAGTTTTAACAATATTTTAAGCGAAATTGAGAGTCCCTGATCCAAAACGGCATGATGTATTTATAAACGGTCTGGTGACATTTTAACTAACGTAGATAACTTTTCACTACATTTATAGTGAAATTGAGACCCTATAATCTAAAATGACATGTTGCCATTTTAAATGATTATGTTTCATTTTAACTAATTTCGTATCTGCTTTACTTTATTTTCACTTGTATGCACATGAAAATGAAGGAATTGAAGTTTTCATTATGTTTGGACCCGTTTATCGGCATAAAGTTCACTCGATAATAATCAACACGATTGGTCTATGAGTAAGCTGTATTAAACTTAACTACGAAATAAAATAAATAAAACAAGTATGGTATATAAAACATAGCATGTGCAACCGTTCAATATATATAACTATCTATGATATTCTAAACATTGTTTTTACTGATTTCGAAGAAACATCGAGAATCTGTGACCCAAAACGGTATGTAGTCATTTTAAACGTATGTATATAATTTTTGCTAATTTCGTGTTCGTTTTGCTCCATTATTGCTCGTTTTCACATGAAAGTGTAAGAATGAAAGTTTTAACTAGATTTAGACGTCAAAGTCCACAAAAAATTCAAACTATAGTGAGTCACATCATACGTCCGATTGGAGATTACACTACACTTGACAACCAAGGAAAATGTATACAAAACATAGCATGTACAATCGTTCAATATGTACAACTTATCTATGATGTTCCAAACATTGTTTTTACTAGTTTCGAAGAAAAATCGAGAGCCCGTGACCTAAAATGGCATGTAGTCATTTTAAACGTATGTATATCATTTTCGCTAATTTTGTGTTCGTTTCACTTCATTCTCGCTCATTTTCACATGAAAGTGTAAGAACGAAGTTTTAACTAGATTTAAACGTCACAATCCACTCAAAGTTCAAACTATAGCGAGTCACATCATACGTCCGATTGGAAATTATACTACACTTGACCACCAAAAAAAATATAACAAGTATGGTATACAAAACGTAACACATGCAATCGTTCAATTTGTACAACTTATCTATGATGTTTGAAATATTGTTTTTTACTAGTTATAAGAAAAAATCGAGAACATGTGACCCAAAATGACATACAATCATTTTAAACGTATGCATATCATTTTTGCTAATTTTGTGTTCGTTTCGCTTTGTTCTCGCTCGTATCCACATGAAAGTGTAAGAATGAAAGTTTTAACTAGATTTCAACATCATAGTCCACACAAAGTTCAAACTATAGCGAGTCACTCTATAATTTGGTTGGAAACTATACTAAACTACACTTCACTTGACAATAGAGAAAAATGTAAGTGGCAAGTTTGATAGTCAAAACATAGCACGTGTAGTTGTTTAATGTGTACAAGACATGTGTGATGTTTCAAACACGGTTTTACTAGTTTCGGAGTGAAATCGATACCTCGTGACCCAAAATGACATATGCCCGTTTTAAACGTACCAAAGATGTTTCTATTCATTTCGTGCTCATTTCGGTTTATTTATGTCCGTAACCACTTGAAAATTTATGGATAAAAGTTTTAACTACATTTTGATGTTACGGCCAACACATTTGTCCAAACTATAGCGAGTTGCTCTATAATTCGGTTGGAAACTACACTACACTTAACTTGTTTTAACTAGAATGAAATATTGTTTTTTACTAGTTTCGAAGAAAAAATCGAGAACCCGTGACCCAAAACGACATGCAATCATTTTAAATGTATGCATATCATTTTTGCTAATTTCGTGTTCGTTTCGCTTTATTCTCGCTCGTGTCCACTTAAAAGTGTAAGAATGAAAGTCTTAACTAGATTTCAATATCACAATCCACACAAAGTTCAAACAATAGCGAGTTACTCTATAATTCGGTTGGAAACTACACTACACTTCACTTGGCAATAAGAAAAACGTAAGTGACAAGTTTGATAGTCAAAACATAGCACGTATAGTTGTTCAATGTGTACAAGACATGTATGAGTTTGAAACACGATTTTATTAGTTTCGGAGTGAAATCGATACCTCGTGACCTAAAAAGGCATCTGGTCATTTTAAACGTACCAATGACGTTTCTATTCATTTCGTGCTCGTTTTGATTTATTCATGCCCGTAACCACTTGAAAGTTTGTGGATGAGAGTTTTAACTACATTTCGACGTTACGGTCGACACAACTGTCAAAACTATAGCGAGTTGCTATATAATTCGGTTGGAAACTACACTACAGTACTACACTTCACTTGACGATAGAGAAAAACGTAAGTGGCAAATGTGATAGTCAAAACATAGCACGTGTAGTCGTTCAATGTGTACAAGACATGTATGGTATTTCAAACACTGTTTTACTAGTTTCGGAGTGAAATCGATACCTCCTTACCCAAAACGGCATCTAATCATTTTAAAGGGAGGGTTGCCGTTTAGGGTTTAGGTTTCAGGGTTTAGGGTTTGCAAAACAAAAAATATATAATTGTTCGACATGCCTTTTTAAACGACTAAGTGTCATTTTAACAAATTTTGTATTCATTTCGCTTTAAGTTCCATCGTATCCATATGAGAATTATTGAAAAATATGTTTTAACTACATCTGGAGTGAAATTTACAGTTCGTAACCGAAATGGCATGCCATCGTTATAAATGATTTGATAACGTTTTAACTAATTTTGTATTTGTTTCACTCTATATTCTCTCGTACCCACATGAAAATGAAAGTAGAAAAAATTTCATTACATTTAGAGTAAATCGATAAGTAACATTAAATATCCAAGATCGACAAAAAAAAGTTCACCCGATAGTGATCAACAACATTTTCCATGAATAAACTATACTAGTCTTCACTATGAATGAAGGTAAGTATCTTAAATTCTATTATACTTCGATTATAGATGAGATACTCAAAAAATTAGTTTGTTTAATTTATAAAAATCTTTTAAGATGTTCAAAAATATGATCGAATGGTTTTAAAGTGAAATCGAGACACTGTGACCCAAAATGACATGCTGACATTTTAAATGGCTAGTTGTTATTTCAACTAGTTTCGTGTTCATTTCACTTTATATTCACTTATATTTATATAAAAGTTAAACGAATTCAAGTTTTTGCCATATTTGAACAAGAAGTTAGATAAAAAGTTCATCCGATAGTGACCAACACTATGAAAATGCTCTACACTTGACAATAAAGAAAGCATAAGTAGCAAGTATGGTATTCAAAACATAGCACGTGTAGTCATTCAATGTGTACGAGTTATATATGATGTTTCAAACACAATTTTACTAGTTTCGAAATGAAATCGATACCCTGTGACCCAAAACAGCATCTGATCGTTTTAAATGTATAGATGACTGTTTACTCATTTAATATTTGTTTCGGTTCACTAACGCCCGTATCCACATGAAAGTTTATGGATGAAAGTTTTAACTATATTTCGACGTTACGGTTGACACATTTGTTCAAACTATAGTAAATCACTCCATAATTTGACAATTAAGAAAAACGTAAGTAGCAGGTGTGGTATCCAATACACAGCAAGTGTAGTCGTTTAATGTGTACGAGTCATGTATGAAGTTTCAAACACAATTTTACTAGTTTCGAAGTGAAATCGATACCCCGTGACCCCAAACGGCATCCAATCATTTTAAACGGAGGGTTGCCGTTTAGGGTTTAGGTTTTCGGGTATTGAGGTTAGATTTTAGGGTATAGGGCAAAAGAGAAAACATGTAATTATTCAACACGCTCCTTGAAACGACTAAGTACCGTTTCAACAAATTTTGTATTCGTTTCACTTTATATTCCCTCGTATCCACATAAGATACTCTATAAATTAGTTAATGCAATATGTTGTGACCTTGTGACCCAAAACGACATGTTGTCGTTTTAAACGCATAGATGACGTTTCTATGAATTTAGTGTTCAGTTCAGCTGATTGCTGTTTTAGATACCTAAAATGTCGCATGGACGTTTTAATCGTATGACTGCCATTTTTCTAATTCAGTCTTCAATTCACATCACTTTCGTTCATTCAGCCCCCCCAAGTCGAGACCTTGTGACCCAAAACGACATGTTGTCGTTTTAAACGCATAGCTAACGTTTCTACGAATTTAGTGTTCAGTTCCACTGATTCAGCTGATTGCTGTTTTGGATACCTAAAGTGGTGCATGGACGTTTTAATCGTATGACTGCCATTTTTCTAATTTAGTGTTCAATTCGCATCACTTTCGTTCATTAGCCCCTACAAGTCGAGACCTTGTGACCCAAAACGACATTTGATCACTATAGTGAGTCACATCATACGTCCGACTGGAGATTATACTACACTGACACCAAGGAAAATGTATACAAAACATAGCATGTGCAATCGTTCAATATGTACAACTTATCTATGATGTTCCAAACATTGTTTTTACTGGCTTCGAAGAAAAATCGAGAGCCCGTGACCCAAAATGGCATGTAGTCATTTTAAACGTATGTATATCATTTTTGCTAATTTCGTGTTCGTTTCACTTCATTCTCGATCGTTTTCACATGACTAGATTTAAATGTCACAATCCACTCAAAGTTCAAACTATAGCGAGTCACATCATATGCCCGATTGGAAATTATACTACACTTAACCACCAAGAAAAATGTAACAAGTATGGTATACACAACATAACACATGCAATCGTGCTATGTTTTGGATACCAGGCTCGAAGGGAACACTTGTAATAAAGTATGATTTTACTAAATAAAATATTATTACTTTCTTGTATACGTTTCTTGACTTTTTTGTTAATAACGTATCAAAAAAAATTTTCGGGGGGCAGCACCCCCGTAAACCCCAACCCCTTCACCTCTACCTCTAGGCCCCCTTACTTTCATGATCTAACTCCACCCCTAATCACAGGACCTTGATTTTACTCCCAAAAAAATCAATCAAATCTTGAACCATCTGGAAGACTTATACAAGTTAAACGAGCTAATTTGTTGAGTATTTTATCCTATAATTGGAATATATGGAATTTGGGTTACTTGTCTTTGTTCGTAGTAAGTATATGTAGTTTACTCACTGAACAACGGTGTTGGTCATTATCGCATGAAATTTGTATAGACAATGTAATGAAACTTGCCTTTGTTTGTGCAAACGAGTGCAAATAAAGTGAAACAGATATGAAATTAGTTGAAATGACAGCAAAACATTTAAAACGGCAGCTTGACATTTTGGGTTACGAGGTCTCGATGTCACTCTAAATATCGTGAAAACTTTTTTACGCTTATTTTTATGTGGGTACGAGACAATATAAAATGAAACGAATGCTAGATTAGTTAAAACGTCATCGAACCGTTTGTAACGACAACATGTCATTTTAGGTCAAGAATTTTCAATTTCGCTCAAAAAATTGTTAAAACTTGTTTTCATTAATTTTTATGTGGATACGAGGAAACATAAATTGATACAAACATAAAATCAGTTAAAACGGCATTCAGTCGTTTAAAACGACAGTATGTCATTTTACTGTTGGTTTTAAATTGTGTATGAAAGTAGAAGAATTCACTGTGATGTAATATGGGTAATTTAGGTAATCTATTAATTTTGAATTAAAATATTTATTTTAAATCATTAATTATGGTCAAAGGCTAAAATCCCAAACTATATTATCAAATAGACCATTTGCCCCAATTACCACTATTAACTTTGACACTCTTTTTACAAAAGTGTTTGGGGCCCATAATTTTTTAAATTACCGACCCCCCACTTCTGTGAGAGGAATGTCATGCATGATGTACACCAAAGAGTGTACATCAAGCATGACTCAATATAAATAGGGAGAGTTTGTTAAATAATTCGATCAAGGCATTTGATTAAATAACCTCCTTTCAATGTTTGTTAATCAAATAACCTTCAATTATAAAATACAATAAATAAATAATATCAGATGTCCAAAACGTCATGCATGATGTACACCAAAGAGTGTACATCAAGCATGACTCAATATAAATAGGGAGAGTTTGTTAAATAATTCGATCAAGGCATTTGATTAAATAACCTCCTTTCAATGTTTGTTAATCAAATAACCTTCAATTATAAAATACAATAAATAAATAATATCAGATGTCCGAAACGTCATCACTATGGAAAAGACTCAAACAATCCCTTCAATCTATCAAATTCCTCAATTCATCTCCAAATCGCATCAACGTGCTCTCCATATGCTTACTACTCTAAAATCTTGTTATTCATTATATTCTTCACATATCTTCTCCAATATTTTGAGCATTTGACCAATAATTTTTATTTTTATATTATTTACATTGAAATCTCTACTATATTTGAAGAAAAAAGAAATGTATTTTTAAAAATCTCTTGTGCATTGATACTTTTATTGTTGAATATAGTATGAAATAATACTTTAATTTATTTTATTTTCGCATTTTGTGTATTTATGTGTTGTTCACAACTATTGGACGATCTGTAGTATAGAATGGCACTCCAGCCGTTATCTATATTGTAGAACGGCACTATAATCGTTATCTTCCATGTAAAACGACAATATAACTATTATCTGTTATGGTCTGTCTGTTATTGATAATACAATGTGGTTACTTTAATACAGAAATGATCTAATGAGTACCGGTGCTCATCTTATCCTAAGCACCGATGAGTTGGCACATTAATTCATTGGTGGATAAAGATTTTGTGAGTTTCAATCCACCAATGAATTAATGTGCCAACTCATTGGTGCTTAGAATAAGATGAGCACCGGTTTTCATTAGATCATTTCTGTACTTTAATAATTTAAATATGATAATTATTTTTATATTATTTTGATATATATTTGAGTAAATTATTTAACTTTTTTATTTTATTTGCAGCTATGGATTCTATAGAAATGATATGAGTACGATATGCTATTTCGTTGAGTTTGAATAGACTGAAGAAGACAAATAGTCACAGAGTTATGTAAGGAATGGTGAAATTTTTTTGGATATTCTTTATGTTCCAACTAGCATTTCGTTGATAGACGTGTTGATGCCGAAAAATGTATGAGCTACCTCATCCCACATTTGGAAGAGAAGATTTACGAAGGTATAACGAGTAAAAAATGTTCGAGGTGAAAACGCTTAGCTCAAATGAGATACAAGTGAGTGATGAAATTGAAAGTTTCATTATTAATTTGGAGAGGGAGATATGCACATGCAAGGAATTTGATCTGGACCAATTTCTATGTGCACATGCAATTGCTGTAGTAAGAGATGTTAGAGATAACTGTTACAGGTTTTGCTCTCCAGTTTATAACACTTTTTATTGAAAATAAGCTTATTCTGAATATATATATCCATTGCCAAATTAGGCGGACTAAGAAATTCAGGATAATGCTCGATCAAGAAATGTGATACGTCACTTGACACGAAAAGGAAGTGGACGTCCACCAAAAAAAGAAACAATCAGTTGGAGAGTGCGTAAGTCTCGTGAGTGTAGTAAGTGTTTGAAAACTGGGCATAACCGCATTACTTGTACAAATTGTTTACCATTCAGCGAGAGACATGAATGATGAAGGCAAAACGGCACATATGTTGGTTTTTTGTGGTGTTATGATGTACTGCTTTTGTAATATCATGTCTTTCGAATTTTGTAAACGGCATGTCTATCCTGCAACTTTAATGAGTTCAGCTTATCAATTATTGGGGTTCAGACAAGTAGTGGATGCTTATACTCATGTTTATGGACAGAACGACACAAGTGTCGTTTAACGGCACTTGTACTGTTCTGTTGATTTCTCCAATATTTTGCTTCTTTTTCGGCATATTGAACTCAAGCATTGGACCCCATAACTTAAAAATGTAAAAAAAATGTTGATTATGTAACAAATAATATTAGAATTGACATAGATTGTATGATATTCAGTGGTGAACTCACAAGTCATGATCTACATTCGTTAGAAAATATAAGTAATGAGTACGTCTCTCGAATGTTGTAAACGTCATGTCCTTCAATGCATTTCACATATCGATTATCGGTGTTCAGACAGGTCATGAATGCTCATACTCGTGTTTATAAATAGAATGACACAAGTATCGTTTAACGGCACTTGTGCCATTTTGTTGATTTCTCCAATATTTTCCTTCTTTTCCAATACAACAACCTCAAACATTGGATCCCCTAACTTAAGAGAGTCGGAAAGATTGATCATGTAACAAAGAACGGTTGAATTGATATAAATTATATGATATCGAGTTAGTGAAATCACAAGTCGTCGTATGGATTCGTTGGAAAATATAATTAATGAGCAAAACTCTCAACTTTCGCAAACAGCATATTCATCTTGCAACTGAAATGAGTTCAACTTATTAGTTCTTAGGGCATGGATGAGTCGTAGCTACTTAGACTCGTGTTTATTGACAGAACAGCACAAGTGTCATTTAAAGACACTAGTATCGTTCTATTGATTTTTCCAATATTTTCCTTCTTTCCCAATGCAATAATCTCAAACATTGGATCCTCTAATTTATTAAAGTCAAAAAGATTAATCATGTACGAAAAATGGTTGAATTGACATAATTATATGATATTGAGTTTGTGAAATCACAAGTCATTGTATTGATTTGTTAGAAAATATAATTGATGAGCACATTTCTCAAATTTTGTAAACGGCATGTTCATCTTACAACTGAAATGAATTCAACTTATTGGGTCGTAGCTACTTAGACTCATGTTTATAGACTTAATGGCATAAGTGTTATTTAATGCCACTAGTGACTTCTGTTGATTTCTCTATTATTTTCCAACCCCGGACATTGGATTTCCTAATTTAAGAATGTCGGAAGATTGATCATGTGACAAATAACGGTTGAATTGACATATATTATATGATATTTTGGTGAAATTACAAATCATTGTATTGATTCTTTAGAAAATATAATTAATGAGCACATCAGAAGTAAATAAGGAATACCATGGTTACAACTGAAATAAAGCAAATCAATAAGTGAAGAAGTACTACTTCCCTTATAGCAACAGTAAAGAAAAGTAGTAAAAAAGGAAGTACTACTTCCCTTACAGTAGAAGTAAAGTAAAGCAGTAAATAAGGAAGTACTACTTCCATTACAAACATACCATGTGTAAACAAAATTAACAATAAAGTTAAAAGGCAAAGATTTAAAATCAAATTCAAACTCTGATGCTGGGCAGGTCATATCTGTCAATCTGAACAAGTGCCCTAATGTGTCGTGGGTTTAGGGTTCAGGTTTTTTTTGGGGTGAAGGAGATTTTAGGGTTTGGGGTTTAAGGTTTAGGGTTTGGGTTTAGGGTTTATATATAATTTAGGGTTTAGGGGCCCCAGGACAAGAAAAGAAAGTGTGTCGACTTGTTAAGTCACTTTATGGATTAAAACAGGCTCCTAAAAAATGGCATGAAAAATTTGACACAGTAATGATGTCATATGGTTTCAAAATTAATGAGTGTGACAAATGTGAGTACGTCAAGAACACTCTAAATGGATATGTCATGGTATGTTTATATGTAGATGACATGTTAATTATGGGTAATAATGATACCATAATTCAAACTACTAAAAGGATGTTGACAAGTAAGTTTGAAATGAAGGATTTGGGAATAGCCGATGTTATATTAGGAATTAAAATTTCTAGAATATCGAAAGGTCTCATTTTATCTCAATCACACTACATTGAGAAGATTCTTGATAAATTCAAGAAATATAACATTATCCCTATGAAAACGCTTATGGATGCAAGCATGCATCTTGTTTCCAATACTGGTGATAGTAAGTCTCAATTGGAATACTCTCGTATTATTGGCAGTTTAATGTATGTCATGAACTGCACTCGACCTGATATTGCTTACTCTATTAGTAGGCTAAGTCGATATACGAGTAATCCAAGCTCTGAGCATTGGAAGGCAATTGTTAGAGTTTTAGGGTATTTGAAACATACCAAAAACTTT
This sequence comes from Fraxinus americana, assembly GCA_035079005.1. Taxonomy (NCBI): domain Eukaryota; kingdom Viridiplantae; phylum Streptophyta; class Magnoliopsida; order Lamiales; family Oleaceae; genus Fraxinus; species Fraxinus americana. Next base: position 24,821 of record CM068716.1, on the reverse strand, counting down.
GGATTGCACTATTCGAGATATCCAGCAGTACTTGAAGGATATTGTGATGCAAATTGGATATCAGATACTAAAGACTCCAAGTCAACAAGTGGATATGTATTTACACTTGGAGGTGCTGCAGTGTCATGGAAATCTTCAAAACAGACATGTATAGCTAGATCAACAATGGAATCAGAATTCATTGCGTTGGACAAAGCTGGGGAAGAAGCCGAATGGCTTCGAAATTTTCTAGAAGATATTCCGTGTTGGACAAAACCTGTGCCAGCCATATGTATCCATTGTAGAGCACAGAATGCTATATATAATGGTAAATCTCGACATATACGTCATAGACATAATACCATTAGACAGTTGCTCTCTACTGGTATTATCTCTATAGATTATGTGAAATAAAAAGAGAATATTGCGGATCCGCTAACTAAAAGTTTAACACGAGAGCAAGTTGAAAGATCATCGAAGGGGATGAGATTAAAACTGTTAAAATAATCAAAAGTTTTCATGGTGGCAACCCAACCTAGTTGATTGGAGATCCCAAGATCTAGGTTCAATGAGACAACCGAACCATGAAAAACTTAGTACGCACTGGAGAAATTTTTCCTATCCATTCCTATAATAACACGGTGCATAACTGCCACGAAATAGGATAAGTTACGCTTTTAATGATTTCTATATCTTGATTCATTCAAGTGGAGTATAGTAGAATACTCTTTATGGAAATCACCTATGTGGGTGAGAAGGGGCCGCTTCTAAGAGAGTTACGTGAAGATTAATTCTCTAACAAATCACTCATGAACCAGGAGGTGTCCAAGGCCAAAATGGACACAAACGTGAGAACCAATTGTGTTCGAAGGAAACTGTGTGATTTCTATTGTCTAGGTATACACAAACGGCTGATTGTTCAAAGCATCTTGCTACTGATTGGCTAAGTATATCCGATAGATTTTACTAGGGAAAGTTTAAAGTCTTTGGCTACTTATCCTGATGCAAGTTTCTTCAGTTTTACTTTAGAATACATATCAGATGTTGTTTGGAAAATAAAGCCGAAATATTTCATTCATGTGGGGGATTGTTGGAAAATGGTTTTTAATACTAGTGAAATGAGTCAACTTTGAGCCCAAATTTCAGTGGGATCCATGCCTTAATTTCAACGGGACCTAATATATTCATGTTGTACTCCACAAGAGGATTAACGTGATATATTTATTTGTCGAAAACCATTTAGTATTGAATGAAATATTTAATGTCAAAGTAACCCGTTTGAAACACGAATTTGATTTATTAGAAAATTCCCAAACACTTGTCCCACATAAGAAAGTTATGAAATTTTGATGTGGTTTATATAGTGTAAGGTTGGGAATAGGGTTTGAGCCCTAAGGGGTATCAATAGTCTTTAGAAGGGGGGAGACCTATATCCTATAGGATTCGGTCCAAATCCCACAAGTGCGCGCCGTCGCCCCCGTCCGTCCGACTGATCGGCCTGCTCGGCTCGGCACGGCACGAGCACGAGCACGTACCCGTGCTCGAGCCCGGTACAGTCTGGTCCATGTGCGGGTGCGTCCTTGTACTATATTATCTTTTTGGATAAAATTACTTAATTTTGGATCAAATTGTAATTAATCAAATTCTTGGATACTTAATGAAATTAATTTTTATTAATGAGCTTACTTTCGGGTAATTATTTTGGGTGATCTGTTAATTGACCGTTTGGTCCATGAACCGACTTATTACTGAACTTTGCTGTCTGTTCGATTTTGGGGTTTAGGGTTTAGGGTTTAGGGTTTTTTTAGTGAAAGAAGGGCGGCAACTCCGAGAGTTTATTAAAATGTCCTCACTTGTAGCGGATGAATACCGTGGTTACAATTGAAGTAAAATAAAGCAATAAATGAGGAAGTACTACTTCTCTTACAGTAAAAGTAAAGAAAAGCAGTAAAAGAGGAAGTACTACTTCCCTTACAGCAAAAGTAAAATAAAGCAGTAAACAAGGAAGTACTAATTCCCTTACAAAAGGATTAACGTAAAGCAATCAAAGAGGAAGTACTACTACGCTTACAGTAGAAGTAAAGTAAAGCAGTAAACAAGGAAGTACTACTTCCCTTACACACTGAGCAAATGTAAATAAAAACAAGAATAGAAGTAAATGTGAAATGCAAAGAAAATATCTCAAATTCAAATTCTAATGCTAGGCAGTCCATATCTGTCTATCTGAAGAAGTGCCCTAATGTGTCGTGGTAAATCAGTAGATCTATATACCTGGTATCTACACTGGTGCCAGCCCTCAGTAGCAAGTGTATCTGCAACTTGATTCCCCTCTCTGAAGATATGGGAAACCGTATCTCTGTCGAATGAAAGAAAGTCTACAATCTGTCGAAGTATGCCCTGTATAATCCACGGACCACCACCTCTGAGAATGCAGTGAATAACTACACTGGAGTCTGCTTCAACCCAGATGTCTGATAGTCCAAGATCTCTAGCCAGTAGAATACCATCACGAATAGCCCTCAGCTCAACTTCTAAAATCAAGCACTGGCCATACGATGCAAAGAAGGCACTGATGCAGTTTCCTGCGTGGTCCCTGATGATGCCTCTCCTACTCGCGAACCCATCCTTGACACAACCATCGGTATTGATATTGACTGATCCAACTGATGGGGTGCGCCACCAGACCATAATAGGGAAGGGAGATGTAGGAAGGGTCAAAGAAACACTAAAAAGCGGAGCGACCTGCATGTCATCCCGCCAATGTAACGGTCGAAATAATCCACCAGTATGAAGGAATGAAATCATACGATATACCCTCCATATGGTACGCATCGCACTGATATTAAGGTTCATGTGCTTCACATCATTTCTCTCGGTCTAAAGAAACCAGAAAATCAATAGAGGGATAATGATGCGAATGTGCCCGATCTGTGCAAACTGTCCGGAGTACCTCCAATGAAGAAATCTCTATCTGACACTTTCTCCTGGACTCATAGTAATTTGAAATAATTCCCCAAAATGCTACCATACTTACTCTGATAAACTGCTATCAGTAAAGATATGAGTGATGGTCTCGACCACAGAGCAACACTACATTTAGAAGCCATTTGAATGCCAGTCCTTCTCTGAATAATGACATCCACTGGTATCAAGTTCAGCCATAATCTCCAACAGAAGAAAGAAACGGTAGGAGGTATGACGGGCTCCACAGTAAGCGAAAAAAGTCATGAGCGGCCTGCTAGCACAGATCAACTGCCATGTGGATTTAGTAATAAATCTACCATCGGATGTGGCCCTCCAGAATATGCGATCCGAAGCATCAAGGCAAAAAGGAATAGATGCAATCTGCTCTGCCATAACTGATGGGAGAGTCCGTAATAATCGCCCAAAATCCCATCCAGTCTCTCCAAAAAATTCATGTACGCTGACAGTCGTATGCTGTCTGTGAGGCAAGAGAGATGCCAATTTAGACTCGCCCATCCAGCAGTCATGCCAAAAGAAAATCTGTCCAAGACCGAGGTGCCATGCAATATGTGGCTCAGCCCAGTAAAAACTGAGCCCAAAGTGAACCTTGAGACCTAAACTGCCACCATAATTTTAGTGAGAATGTGTCCACCGTATCTTGTAATCATCTAAAGCCAAGACCACCCTCATCAGTCAGCTGGCATATCTCTTTCCAACTCCGCCAATGTAATCGACGTGCATGGTCCTTCGAGTCCCATAGAAATCGCGCAAAAATGCTCTCCAATTTTTTCAAGACGACTTTAGAAGGTCGCATAATCTGGAAGATGTACAATGGTAGGGATGATAAAACAGACCTCAGTAGAGTAATCCTACCACCAGGAGATAGGAGACGTGAAGCCCAACTAGAAATCCTATTTCTGACTTTCATAATAAGATCGTCGTACAAAAACCTCTTCTTGGCCCCTTTAAATAAAGGGACTCCCAAGTATGTGAATGGTTGTCACTGAAGTGAAAAACTAGTCAGAATCACGAGCCTGCGTATCTGAATATCCGATGATCGCCTAGGAAAAATAAGACCACTCTTGTCCCGATTTACCAATTGTCCAGAAACTCCCTCATAGTGTTCCAAACAGTCAAGAACTCTTTTGATAGACTTTTTTTGGCCATTGGCAAAAATAATGATGTCATCTGCAAAGGCAAGATGTGAAACAATAAATATACCTCCATGTCGATACTACATACTGGGATAGGTCGGAACTTCTAGATGAGCAGTTGAGAGAAGTAGTCAGCAGCAATAATGAACAAGGAGGGGAGATATGATCCCCTTGTCTGAGGCCACGTGTGGATGAGAAGAAACCACAAGGACGGCCATTCAAAAGGACTGAGAAATGACATTCCGAGATACACCTTCTAATACTGTCAATCCACAACTGGTCAAAACCAAACTCCGCAAGAATCGAGTAGATGAATCCCCAATCCATATGATCATACGCTTTGGCCATGTCAAGTTTCAGCATAGTATTCCCTCAGTGCACTCTATCATCCAATGTATGCAAAAGCTCCTGAGTCAATAATACATTATCTCCAATGAGGCGACAGTAATGAACTCAATCTGGTATTCAACAGCTTAGTGATAAGTTTGTTGAAGACGGTGCATAAGCTGATAGGTCTGAATTATGTCCATTTACAAGCATTCTCCCGCCTGTGAATGATGAAGTGAATCCCTGTGTCCTGGTGTAGGGCCACTATCGAACTCAGTCTCGGCATGGTCAACTCTCTTTTCAGCCTCCCTAACCCGTTGGAAAACATCCCCAAATACTTGCCAATTCCACCACTGTAATCCCTGTTTCAGCCTGAAGAATTTCTCCCAAAGAGCAGCTATCCCAGTAAGTTGAGTAGGGAATGACCACTTTTGAATGACAAAGGCTGAGAAATCATGATGTTTCGTCCAAGCATTGAGAAAACGAAATGGTAACGGACCTAAATCATCTTCAGAAGTCCAGTGAAGAAGAAGGGGTGAGTGATCAGAAGAAGTCCGATTAAGGTGCGTCATAGTAGACTGTCTACAAAAAACAGCAGCAGTAGGGTTAAGCAAGACTCTATCCAACCTCTTACTGACTCTTCCATTAGTCCAGGTGAACTGGGACCTAGAAAACCCGGCATCCTCAAGACCACAATCAAGCATCATATCAGAAAAAGCGGTAGACCCGCGATCTCTCCTACTATGTCCTGTACGTTCACCATCGTGAGCAATAACATTGAAATCTCTTCCAACTAACCAAGGGTCGTCCATGGAGATGGAAATGTGGTGAAGACCCGCCCACAAGTCCCTTCTAGTCGAAGCCTCACATGCTGCGTAAACGGCCGTCAAGCAAATTGGTCTAGCAAGTCTGGGATCAACAACTTTAACATGTAGAAACTGAAGAACATTAATATCCGTACCAACACACCAAAAACACCAAATCTTATTCGACTCATACTGGACACCATAATCGAAGTGTAGATAGCGACGAACAAATTCAAAACTCTTCTCCAAAACCATAGGCTCCAAAATAACCAAGAAATAAACCTGATGAAGTAAAATAAGTTTCTTTAGGCGTCTGCCAGTAGCTACACTAGCTACACCTCGTACATTCCAGATGATGGCACTCATCTGGAAATGCGCGAGGAGGTATCTTGCGATCAACTCCTGGTCACCATCCTAGAAATTGGAGTGCCTATGGCCTTATCGGTCTTTTTACGACCAACTGGAACAAAACCATCATTCTCCGTTCTATCAACCATGCCAGCTAAGATCTGCGGAAGAGACCCTGATGATGGACTTCAATCCAAGAGAAACTCTTAGAGTCTGACCGAGTAGATAAAGAAGCCTCAAAATTCTGCTGACAGTGTATAGGTGAGACTGGCACATCCAAACCAAACGAGTCATGTGGCCTCTCCATCATATCCTCGAGAAGAGGATCGAAAAAAAATAGAACAACCAATTGCGTGGGTACTGCTGATCGGGTCTGAGAACTGAGCAACTGGTTGAGCATCAGATTTGGAAATTGGTTGGTCATGATGGTCCACTAGAATGGGAGCAACTGCCGACAGAGCTAGTGGCATAAAAAAGGTGACATGTGGATCGATGGTACTGGTAACGGGTGGAGCGGACGAAGTAGTAGCCGTATGAGCTACACTAACTGTGATAGGCGGGATAGTTGGAGGAATGGACGTGATATTCTCGAAATTGGAATGGGAACTCAAAGAGGTAGTGCCACCTAGTTTTTTCTAATTACGCTTAATCGAGGTCCATCTTTGGCCAGGAGCAATTAAAACTTCTTTTCCCTTACCCTTATCCTTAGCCGGGGCTAGTGGAGGCCTAGCATTTTGATTAGCAACCACAGGGGGTGCCAATGGAGGAGGCCTAGTGACACGCCCTACCCCCGATAAGATAGTGGACCCGGATTGTGACGTGTGCCGATGATAGATACCAACTAAAAGTTGGACCCACCATCAAGGCTACTACAATGTGAAACTTATAAAATATTTTAATGAAAATTTCGACATTATCTCCCCTGTATTTTGGACTAACCAACCTGTAAATAATTGTATACAACTCCCAACAATAGCACCATGTCATACCAACTCATGATTATAAACACAATATAGAGATAAACTTAACTCCCCATACTTTTACTATGAAAATGACATTGACTGTACATGTGGATACAAATACATAATGAGCCCATCTAACTATTTACAAGTGACGTGACGTGATATACAAAAATGAACTTGTGTCCCAAAACACCGACTACATGCCCTAGAAAATGAGTCATACTAGCTCAATTTGTCGGCGGTCCAAAATTAAGGCTCAACTCCACAAGATGCCCAAAACTCAACTGCCACCTGATAAGAAAATAGTGGGAAAAAATGTATGAGTTGAAAACTCAGTGAGTGGAGAAGTTTCACAATAATTATACATTTCAATCTATAACTTTTTATCGACAATAAGTGGAAAATCACTTAACAGTTCATAATATAGCATCAGATAGTAAAAATCACCATGAGTCCTTCTCGCATTATAGAAACATCTCCTCTAGTAGTCATAATAAAATCATCAATATAAATACAAAGTATTTCCAGTTGAACTTTCATTTTTATTGGGCCCTTAGCACATCTATTAGAGTTGTGTACAAAATCAACATCAATAATCAATAATCAACTGACATGTTCGAGTGACCCATCCTCATATGATCATTAGAGGCACATCCCCGACAACCCCCATGATCACTGAGGAAGTATCAAACCCAAGGTATCAATAATCATCATATCACAACGATAAAGTCAAGTGGCAGTTCCTTCCGTGATCACCAAAGGTACATCCCCTGACAACCCTCATGATCACCCAGGAAGTACCCCACCCTCCCGTGATCACCAAAGGCACATCCCCTGACAACCCTTGCGATCACCCGAGAGGTCTCACTTTCAAGTTCACAAATAATCCATACACAATATTTGAAATTCCACACCGATCATAATGAAAGAATATTTCCCCTTTAATAATGTAATTGGACAAATAATTCACATAATTGCATAAAATGTATAATAATATAATTAATTATTAATATTTGAAAAATATTTAAGTTTTTCCCACTCACAAACTATTTACGGGACGATGTGGTTGGTTGGTAAGCTGTCTCAATCTCTGCGCTACCTCTTGCTATAATCATAAATTTATTCGGATCAAAACTCATTTCACAACCTTAACAATAACAATATGATAACAATTTCACTTCTCTTTACCAATTTACCCACCAATTACCAAATACATCATATTCACTATTCACCACATGTACAACCCCCATATATATACACTCTAATTCAATACTTAAAAATTTTATATTTATCATTTAGTTTCATTAAACTTGAAAAATTTGAGAAAAACCAAGTTTTGACAAAAACAGCACTAAAATTCCAAATTTTAGAAATCTGTCACATGTTTTAATATGCTGAAAATAACTGCAAACTATTGACAAAAATAGCACTTCCTGAAACTAATTTCAAAAATAGCATTTGCATATGATTTTGTCCAAAGTTGCTAAAAAGTGGAAAATTCCCATCTCAAATCCTTAATTTAAATATGTAGCATCATATACTCAAAGGAAAATCAAAGAACATGTATGTATTTGACAAACCCGTTTCTAAATCTCTACTTTCCTAAACTAAGATTTTCAATTAAACACTTTTTTTTTATTATTATTATTATACTCCTACTTAAAGCCTCAAATAAACATCAATAACTTCTCATTCTTGGCTCAATTTCGAATTTAGGGAAAATTTCTAAAAACCCTAAAATCTAAAATCATTATGAAATAAATAAAATTTAGGTTTACCTTCAAGAATTGATAAAGAATTTGGATATGGTAGCCTTTTCCCTTCCCTTTTTCTTCTCTTCTTTCCTCTTTTTTTTTTTTTCTTTCCTTTCCCTCTTTTTTTTCTTCTCTCTGCCGGTTTGTCTCTGTTCTCTCACAGCCTTAGTCCCAAAGAAATAGAATGGACTAGATAAAGTCAAAAGAATTTCTAACTATGGCCAAATTGCAAGGTTAAGTCCCCATCTTCTTGCCATATTCTATTTAGCCATTTCATTTCTAATAACATATACTAACTCCCTAAATTCCTATATATATATATATATATATATATTATTACTACCCCTTCAAGTATTAGTAATTACCAATTAGACCCCGCAAGAAATCTTTTATTCAATTTAATTCTAATTTGACATTGACTTTGACTATAAAAGGGATGAGGTGTAACAATCTTACCCCCTTCAAAGAATTTTGTCCTCGAAATTCAACTGACTAGATACCAAAAAGATTCGGATACTGAGAACGCATTTGCTCTTCACTTTCCCACGTCGCCTCTTCTATTGCATGATTCCTCCATAAGACTTTTACTATAGGAATAGTCTTACTACGCAAAACTTGTTCCTTTCTGTCCAATATTTGAACTGGTTTTTCTTCATAAGTAAGATTATTTTTTAGTTCCACCAGTTGTGATTCCAACACGTGAGAGGGATCTGGAATATACTTACGAAGCATAGAAACATGGAACACATTATGAATTCTGGACAACTCTATTGGTAAAGCCAATCTATAAGCAACTGGACCAATACGTTCAATGATCTCATACGGCCCAATATACCTCGGACTCAATTTACCCCGTTTACCAAATCTGATAACACCTTTCCACGGCGATAATCGCAGAAAAACTCTATCCCCAACTTCAAATTCAAGGTTTCTTCTACGTTTATCTGCATAGCTCTTTTGTCTATCTTGAGCTGTCTTTAACTTTCCACCTTGATGATGTTTTCTTTCTCGGCAGTTATTTAAATATACTCAGGACCCAACAATTTTCTTTCCCCAATTTCATCCCAGCAAACTGGAGTTCTGCATTTTCTACCATATAGTGCTTCAAAAGGAGCCATTTCTATACTTAAGTGATAACTGTTGTTATAAGCAAACTCCATTAAAAGAAGATGAGTATCCCAATTTCCTTTAAACTGTAGTACACATGCTCGTAACATGTCTTCCAATGTCTGTATAGTTCTTTCTGATTGACCATCTGTTTGCGGATGAAAAGCTGTACTAAAGAAAAGTTTAGTACCCATAGCTTTCTGTAGACTAGGCCAAAAGTTAGAAGTAAAGCGAGAATCTCTATCTGAAACAATAGATACCGGTGCCCCATATAAACTGACTACCCCATCAACATACATTTTTGCCAATTTATCGAGTAAGTAACTTTAATAGGCAGAAATCTGGCAGTTTTCGTCGATCTATCCACAATGACCCATATGCCATCATGACCACTCTGAGTACGTGGAAGTCCAAATAAGAAATCCATAGTGATATGCTCCCATTTCCACTCATGAATAGGCAATGTCTGAAGCAACCCAGCTGTTTTCTGACGATCTGGTTTGACCTGCTGGCAAATAAGACACCTAGATACAAACTCAGCTATTTCTCTCTTCATTCCGTGCCACCAATAGTGTTCTTTGAGCATACGATACATTTTAGTACTACCTATATGCATTGCGTAAGCTGAACTATGTGCCTCATCCAGTATCTCATTCTTTAATTTCGAATCCTTTGGAACACATAATCTGTTCCCTATAACTAACATCCCATCATCTCGGATGGTATAATCAGTATGCTTACCATTATTAACTTCTTCTTTCAATCTGCTCAACACTGGATCTTGCGTCTGAGCTTCTCTAACTGTGTCAACTAAAGTAGGCCTCACTTGGAAATTAGCAAACAATGCTCCTAATCTGGTGACTGATAACTGAGCATGCGAATTTCTGAATTCCCCAAACAAGGAAGAACAAATTGCATTAGTTTGTGTCATAGAACTAGATGTCTTCCTACTAAGAGCATCGGCAACTACATTGGCCTTCCCTGGATGATAATCGATCTTACAGTCATAATCTTTTATCAATAATAACCATTTTCTTTGCCTCATGTTCAACTCTTTTTGATCAAATATGTACTTTAGGCTTTTATGATCTGTATATATCTGACATCTCTCACCATATAGGTAATGTCTCCAAATCTTCAAGGCTAGAATAACTGCAGCTAATTCCAAATCATGTGTAGGATAATTTAGTTCATGTTTCTTCAACTGTCTAGAAGCATATGCTATCACCTTCCCATTCTGCATCAGTACACAACCAAGGCCTTGACGCGAAGCATCACTATATATCACAAATTCTTCTCCTGGAGAAGGAATAGTAAGAACTGGAGCTGAAACCAGTCGATTCTTCAATTCTAGAAAACTCTTTTCACAATCGTCATTCCAAATAAATTTAGCATTCTTTCTGGTCAAACTGGTTAAAGGAAGGGCAATTTTAGAGAATCCTTCTATAAAACGACAATAATAACCTGCTAAGCCAAGAAAACATCGTATTTCTGTCACATTAGTAGGCCTTTCCCATTTCACCACTGCTTCAGTTTTCTGTGGTTCAACATAAATTCCCTCCGCTGATATAACATGTCCCAAAAAATACCACTTTGTCGAGCCAAAACTCACATTTACTGAATTTAGCATATAACTGGTTGTCTCGCAAAGTCTGCAAAATGATTCTGAGATGCTCTATGTGCTCATCACGATCTCGAGAATACACTAATATATCATCAATGAATACAATCACAAATCTGTCTAGATATAGATGAAATACCCGGTTCATTAGATCCATAAATGCGGCTGGAGCATTGGTCAACCCAAACGGCATCACAAGAAACTCATAATGACCATACCTTGTCCTGAAAGCAGTTTTCGGTACATCACTATCCCTTATTTTCAGTTGATGATAACCAGAACGCAAATCAATCTTTGAAAACACCGTAGCACCGTGAAGCTGATCAAACAAATCATCAATACGTGGTAAAGGATATTTATTTCGAATTGTCACTTTATTCAATTGTCTGTAATCTATGCATAATCGCATGGTGCCATCTTTCTTCTTCACAAGGAAAACCGGTGCTCCCCAAGGAGATACACTAGATCTGATAAAACCCTTGTCTACCAATTCTTGCAATTGAACTTTTAATTCCTTCAATTCTACTGGAGCCATCCGATATGGTGCACGTGAAAGAGGTAAAGTCCCTGGAATTAGATCAATAGTAAACTCCATATCCCTATCTGATGGTAACCCTGGCAATTCTTCTGGAAATACATCAGGAAAGTCTTTGACCACTGGGATGTCTTCAAGTTTTATTTTGCTAGCATTTGTGTCAATGACATGAGCCAAATATGCACCACAACCCTTATTAAGTAATCTTCTAGCATCTATAGCAGATATCACACAAGAGGGTAAAATTCTGCGCTGTCCAGTGAGCATAACTTCAGGCTGTCCTGGTTGTTTAAACACAACCTCCTTTCGAAAACAATCAACTGAGGCTCGATTTGCAGCTAAAAAATCCATACCCAAAATAACATCAAAATCATGGATTCCTAAAGGTATTAAGTTTGCCTTCATTTCGCACTCATTTACCCTTACCCCACAGTCTCAGTATATACTGTTTGCTACCAGTGATTTACCTACTGGCGTACTTACTACCAAACAACTGTCTAAAGTATCTGGCTTTTGATTCATATGTATAGCAAATGCAAATGAAATAAAAGAATGTGTAGCTCCAGGATCAATTAAAATATGCGCAGTTTGATCAAAGATGGATAACATACCCATAATAACATCTGGTGCCTCTTCTGCTGCCTGCTGCGTCATAGCAAAAACCTTTCCTTGTTTCTTCGGTCATCCGGCTTGACCTTTTCATTGAGTACCGCTACCACTTGCAATATTAGACTGGACCCCACTGCTTGCACCTGTTCTACCTG